>OY540805.1:19438002-20656235 GCA_961205885.1 Ptychoptera albimana | reverse complement strand
TGAAGCTGGTTGCTTCAGTTAAATGTTACCACCCACAATTATTTAATTTCCATTAGATAACAAAGTGCTTTTTTAAGTCTTGCAAAGTATAATCTACGCTTTTTTTTTATGTAACAAAAAAAAAAAATTATTTATAAGCAAGAAAATTAATTAATAAAATTTTTATTTGTATAAAAATATATATTTAAGTAAAAAACAAGATTCATATTTCTATATGAATTTTGTGTTAAAATGTTCGTATTATTATTAATAACCGTTTTTATTTCATAAGAATAAATATTTTATGATTTTTTCTTTCCATTTAATAGTTAATGAGATGGTGAACAGATAAATGTTAAGACTTTAACGCTGATAAAAATAATCAATAATTTTGAATGACCGTTTTTTTTTTGAGAACACCAAAAAGGACATTCACGCAATCATTATTTACACTATTAACTGTCTTATCATGGAAACAAATGGAATAATCAAGAGCAAGATAAAATCGTATAACCTAATGAATATATATAGTACTTGAAATCAATGATCTTTCAATAATCTTAATAGTCGCCTTTTATATGGTTGTCTGTTTTGGTTTCATTTACTTCAGTTTACGTTTGATTTTTGTATTTTTGCTTTTTTTTTTTATTACTATTCTTCATTGTCTTGTCTTAGTTAGAAAAAATATTAAGCTTCCCTATCTTAAATTTATGACAAACTTTTTATATCACTCTTTATCGCTCTTTCATTGACGGTTTTTCGTTTATTTATTTGGTTTCGGTATCCTTAATCTGTTAACTTTAATATTATTTACTATAAACGGATAAAATGTTTATGATCACGTTATTTATTTATTAATTTATTTTTATTTTTTGATGTTTTTATTACTTTTAACGGAAATACTTTAAAAACTGTTTTTTCAAGATTTTTTTATCGCTTTGTTAAAAATGACCATTGTTAAAATGAAACACAGTATCGGTATTTAGTTTTCTTGATTTTTATCTATATTAAAAAATACTTAATTGACTTCTAGTTGCTGTTTAAACAAACGATAAAATAATCACAAAATACTATAAAGCTTTTGATTTATAAATTTTACTTTCTAAACTGCTGTAATTATTGTAAATTTTTTTTTATAAAAAATAATATTGACTTGCTTTATGCATTTTTTCATTTAAATAAAAGTTTTAAATAGAAAAAAAAACCCTAAGCTTTTGTCTATGATAAAATAAATAACAAACAGAGCATATACGGGAATGAAAGCGTCTATTCAACATAGACATTTAACAATTAGAAATTTTATTTATTTTTTTGGAACAAAAACGAATTTTTAAAGCTTTTTATATTTAATAAAAAAAAAACATTTTTTAAGGAAGAAAAAAGGATTTATTTTGAATGCTTTAATAAAACTATTTATTTTGTTTAGAATTTTTTTGGTTTTATAACGAATATAAAAAAAATATAATAGTAAGGCTTTTGTGTCATTAATTGATCCTTTTTTTTTTTACAAAGCAAATTTCTATTCTTATTACCAAAATTCGTATTATTTTTTCATTGTTTTCTTGTCTCGATATAATTTTAATTTAATTTACACACAACAACAGTGTTGTTTGGTTTTTTATTCTAGCAATAATTGTAAAAATGTTACAAAAAAGCTTTAAAAACATTAGATAATATATAAAGTGAATGCGACGTAAAAAGTCTAACAAAAAGCTTGTGCTTAATTTTATGAAAATTCTTTTACTTTTTCTCTCGTTTTTATTATTATTTTCATACCAAATTATTTATACAATTTAATCGTAATTTTATTCTTTATCATTACGATTTTATAAAAATTTATTGCTTGTGTTAATGCTTGAGTTAATATTAGTTTTGTGTGCGGGTGGATTATGTTATATAGTCCATTGATAATGTTTTTGATTTGGGGACTTGTTATTGCAATAATCAATTTTATACAGAGATTATAGTAATTATTGATTTATATTTTAGTTTTATTGACTTTTTTAAACTGTCGTGTTGTCACGAAGTAGTTTTTTTTTTGCACATAATAAAACACGTTACAAAAACCAACCCATGTTAAGGGCGTTAAAATATGTTTTTATTTTAAAAATCGGTACTGTGCTACGACGAGTAAACAAACTATAAACAAACAAAACATAACATTATTTAATCATGAAAAAGTAAAATAAAGTGTAACGATGCAAAATAATGAAATGTATAAGGTTTAATGAGGTAAATTCAGTTTTTTCCTTTTTCTTTTTATATTTTTCGTATCGTCTTTATTCATCGTTCTATTCACGCACTTAACATTTTAATGTCTTTAAATCTGAATGATTAAAGTGAAAATTTATTTCTTTCATTTATTATTAAGAATAATGTCTGTTTATAAATATAATTATAAATAATAAAATAACAAATCACTACATGTAAGGGTTTAATGATGTTGCCTTTAAAACTGTCTTTCTTAACGAGACCAAAATGTTCTTCATCCCAAAAAAAAAAAAAAGCGTTTTAATTGGATTTTTCTTTTGTTGAATAATAAAAAATTTTTTTTGGTAAAATATGTTATTTTACTCTATGATTAATAATCAATAAAAACAAAAGTAAATTTATTACTCAAGCATAATGTTTTCGCTTAAGTTTTAGCATACAAACATTTTTGTTAAAACTTTTTTAATGGTATTCCTAGCTACAGTGTAATGGGTGTGAAATATTATTTCTTATATTCATAAACAATTTTTTTTTTAATTTAAGCGTAGCATAGTTTATTGTTAAAGAGATTTTTTTTTCACGTTAAATATTTTTTTTTTTTAAGAATGTCTAGCCATTATGATTAATTAATGACAAAAAAAAAAAGAAAACCTTTTAAAAAAACAAACTCAAACAACATTAATGAAAAAGTTATTAAAAAACAAATTTTCATTTATAAAAATAGAAAAAAATAAAATTTATCAAAAAACAAATAATAAAAGCACAAAATTAAATCAATCAAAATGTTATCCAATTAAAAAGAAGAAGGAATAAATGCTTTTAATACATAAATGCATGTTAAAATAAATTTGTTTAAAAGCCACAATATGCATTTAGTGAATATACATAGATAGAAATGATTTTTTGTATATATTTTTTTAAATTAAATTGAATGAAATAAAAAATAAAATTGTTTTATTGTTAAAAGTTAGCAATATATGTTTTTTTTTTTAATTTAAATATAACATAAAATCGTTTTAACTCTGTATTATTATTGATAAATAATATTTATTATTTATTTGGAAAAAATCTAGGAAAATGAATGATTAACAGATCAGATGAACAGCATTGAATTTTGAGCTTTTATATCAATTGATCATAAAGTAATGTAAATATTTATTGTATATTGTAAATAAGTAATCAAGTATAAATAGACTATGTATAGGAAATAGTATTGTGTAACGTAATTGGTAATCGTAAAGTAAATGAAAGTTTGACAAGATTTAAATAATCAACATTTTAGTTCACAAACAATAAGGGTTAAAAAGAATAAAAAAAATAAATAAATTAATACAATTATAATGCGGGTTGTTTGAATATTAATAATAATAAAGTAAAAAAAAAAGAGAGAAATAATAACCAAGAATATAAACGAGAGAAATGGAATGTAAAATTTCCGGGTTATATTTACTTAACCATTGTTTTCCACTACGTTCACAATTATAAGAAAATTTAAATATTACAAACTTTGGTTAGATGAACAATATAATGATACATATGGTGCTTTTATATATATATATATATATTTATTAATAATATTAAAAGAAGGTCAGAATTAAACTTTTATAAGAATATCTTTCTTAGGAAATTTAATTAACATTTTACTATTAGTTTACCAGTGTTGTCTACTGTACTGTACTGTACTGTACTCTACGTCATTGAATGCGTCTTCACTAATTATACTTTCTTGTCTATTTAAGCACAATTAATCTATTGTTTGATTGATAAAGAAAAAACCTCTTAATTAACTTTGAATATAATTTATTTATACTTGGATATTGAAAAATAATTTTTTTTAAAAAACTTTTCAACTTGTTCAAAAAAAAAAAATTGAATAAAAAACCCGTAAAAGCTTTAAAATATGTCATAAAGTTTATTAATTAAATTTTTTTTTTCTTTATTATTTAATCCATGAAAAATAGTGTAGAAAAAAAATGTTATCTGCTGAATGGAATTATTTTCTTAATTTATTACACCGGGTGGCATTTTGGGTGATTTATTTTTGCGAACGCTTTTAAGTAATAAAAAAAAAAAAAAAAAAAAAAAACACAACCATCTGGAAACTATGCTAATAAATATCTGCATTTTGATTAGTTATATTTGCTGCGTTTATTATAAATTCATTTACGAATAAAATTAATATTAATGAAATTCCTTGGAATTTTTTCGTTTTTTATTAATTTATTTTCTTTAAAGTTATTTCCTCGCGGGCACTAAAAAGAAAAATCATTTTCAACGCATAGCTTATCAAAATGTATTTATTAACGACTAATAAAAAAATAAAAAATAAAAAAAAGAAGACAAATATTTTGAAGAATGTTTAGGAAAATATATTTAGGAAAAAGGATAAATTTAACAAATGAAAAGTTCGTTGTTTACATGAAATTCTCGACAAAATTTTATGATTTCGAAAACTTTTCCAATTATTATTTATGTGTACTCAGTTTTAAGCTAAATAATGTTTAATGATTTATTAGTACAATGTACCAAGATTACCTTTTTCGTCAATAAAATAATAAAGTTTCAAAAAGACAATTGTCCTTAACTGCGATTTTCTTTTTCTTTTTTAATAACTTTTAAGTGAGCTTTTCGCACCCCCTTTACCAGTAGTATGAACAAATATTTTAAATTCAACAAAATAATTAATAGCGAAAGTTTATTTTATTTTATTATTTTAAGTAAAAAAATAATTAGCAAAGTTTAAGTAAAATAAAGTAAAATAAATAAAATTTTGAAAATAATTATTTACAACAGAAAAATATGGAGAAAGAATAAAAATTGATGACAAGTTCGGTCGTTGGTTGGATGGTTGGTTATAATTGTTATGTATTTCAGCATTTTTTATTGAGGTTGAATACATAAAGCATTTTTTGTTTTCGTATTTGTTTTTTTTTTTGCTTTTATTTATTTTTTATTTTATCACGAAAATTGATTTGATTTCCCATGAGAACTAATCGAAATAAATTGGAAAAATGTCTCTCAATTGCTATAAAAGTTTTTGGGAAAAAAGTTCTCCTTTTATTTCTTTTAATTTTTTTCTTCTTAATTTAATCATTTTTTTTTTTTATTACTGTTTGACTGCAGACAAACAAATTGCTTTATGTTTTAGTAAAAAGTAAATTATTTATAAAACATAAAACAATAAGAAATAATATTTGCATAGAGAGAAGAAAAGAAAAAAAAAATTTATTAAATTTACATTCATTTACATATAAATTTATATTTATTTTAATTTTGCATTTTTAATAAATTCAACAAATAATTCTCCTTTTTTATGATAAAATGATATTATTTTATTTTTAAAATGAAAACATTATCATAAATATTAATTAATTGCACGATGTGCTGTTTGCAGAAGTCTTTATGCTAAGAGTTTAAAGGAGAGAATGTAAAAAAAAAATTAAAATTAAAAAAAAACTGAAAATTAATTGCAATTAAGTTATAAAAAGAAAAAGGAAAAAAATTCGCAGAAAAAAAGCCACCACAGAGAGCTTTGTTTATTTATATTTTCAGTTTTGTTGATTTCTGGTTTGTTTTTGTACTGTTACTGCTGCTACTGCTGCGTGTGTTTGATTTATTTGATGAATTTTTAATTTTCTCGTGCTTTTGGCTCTGTGAGAAAATGTATTTGTTTTTTTTTTTTTAGAAACAACAGCACGTGCTAAAGGATTTCCGTGTTGTTGGTTTTATTTCATTCATTCATTTCAATTTAAAAAATAAACTTAATAATGTTATGAATAATACGACAATGTCAAAAGCAAGAATATGCTTTTTCATTTAATTTTACATTTTCACAAAAAAAAAAGCACAAAAAACAAAAGTAAAAAATTTGACTTAATAAAACCGTAATAAAGTGAATTTTTTGTTTTTTGTTTCCTCCCGTTGAACTACGAATTGCTGAATTATTATTTTTGGTTTTGGGGTTTTTTGTTAAGTAATTTTCTTAACAAAATTCATTTTTTTTTTTATTATTATTAAATGGAATAAAAGAAATTTTCTAAAAAAGCGGGTGAAATTGTGCTTTTTTTTTTCATTCTTTACTTTTTACTACATTTTAGTTTGTTGAATAAAATTTCAGACGATCAAATGTACAAATGGGAAGAAAGTTTTTTTTTTGTATGTGTGCAGTAGAAATAAAACTTTTGTCCACAAAAGAAATAAAATTTATTAGTAAAAGTATTTTTCTGGATTTATTTTTGATATTAAATTGCAGCTAATTTTCTATATTTTTTTTTTTTTTGATGAAAAACAAATATTTTTGGCAAATTCATTTGCATAGTTTGAAAAAACTATTTCAGATAAAAACAATTTTTTGAACATATTTTGTATGATTTACAGAAACATATATTCAATTAGTGTTCATAAAATGTGTAATAAATTATAAAGTAAATTTAAAAAAAATTATTAAATTGTTTCCCAAACCTAAATCAATTTAGAAAAAAAAAAAAAGTTTGATAAAACAAAAAAAATTACGAAAATAGTTGAAATCTTTTTTTTTTTTTCTTTTTCATCATAAAATTATGGGTGATTTTGCCGAAAGCTGTTTTTATATATAAAAAATATTCTCTGTTTTTATTGATATTGAAAGAGGATTAAATTACAAACCAAAAAAATCAACCTTCATCCTTCTATAGGCGGCATATTTGTGTTTTTTTATAAAAAAGAAAGAAAAAAAGAAACACACAAATTGCCTTAACCGGGAAATAAGAAACGAACGTAAAAATGTATAAAAATTATTTTTTTCTTTTTTGTTATGATTTAAAACTGTATTTGGATTAAAAAAAAGAAGCGAAACCTTTCGTGCAATAACATCCTGAGTGCTTCAATATAAAGATAAATAAATAAATAAAAAGCAAAACATTGCAAAACACGTAAAAATGTGAATAAATATGGTAAGAAAAAAAAAACACAAATTTATTTTGTATTAAAATTTGCTTACACACATTTAAAGATTTTCTATAAAGAATAAACACATTTACAATCCTTAATACGCCTTTAAAATTAATTTTTAAAAATAGAAGGAACTCTTTAAGGAATTTATTTAAAAAAAAAAAAAAGCTCTCCGTCTACTGATTAAAAAATCTCATCTACCAAATCCAAATTAAACCGAAAAACAAAATCAAGCACAAAAATTAATAATAATAATAATAAATAAATAAATAAATAATAAAAAAAAAGAAGCAGAACAGACGATCAATAGCAGAAATTTTTAAAAGGAATTTTAATTATATTTATCGAAAAACAAAGCTACAAAGCGGGAGTTAATAATAAATCGCAATTACTGTGATTAAAATCGTTGCCGGGCTAAAATACGACAGCACAAAAGAAAATTTGATTTTTTATTTTTGATAAATTTCTTTTAAAAAGTCTTTTATCCCTTTTTTATTTTATCCATTTGTTTTCTTTTAAAATTAAATGAGAAAAACAATTAAAAAAAAAAAATATTCTTAATCAGCGCAGAAGTGGTATTTATTAAATTGTTCCACAGCATACTTTTGAGTTGATTGGTTACCAACGCTAATAATCCTTTGGGTTGGCTATCAACTCTAATAAACCTAGAAGTTAAGGACTTTTAATAGAATCTTATTGATCTAATTATGTTAGTGACAAGAAAAAATCATCAAATTACAAAACCGAAACAAAAATTAAATTAAAAAAATTATTTCAACAATTTTTCCATAAATTTCTAGCGAAATTCATAAAACAAAACATAATTCTGTTTAAAAGCTACAATAAAAAATTAAAGAAAATTTATCACTTTACAGTTTTATGGTCTTAGTAAAACGTTAATTATTTTTCCTCATACCATAATTATAATTCATTCTGTCGTTTTCGCTATAAAATGCAAATTTTTTATTTTAAAAACGTTTCCAAATTTGAATCAACCCTTTTATTTCGGATTTTGGTGTTTGTGTTAATTTAAGATTAATGAAAAAATAGCAAAAAAAAAAATAAAATTCTTGATTGACACATTTTTATACTTTTCTAAAAAAAAAACAAAAAACCGTTTTAAAAGTCAGGCTCGTATAAAAGCACTATTAAAAAAGGCATTGGCTCAGCTAATCTTTAAAAGAATATAAAAATAAAAAAAAAAAAATAAATGAGAGAAATTAACTTTTTTTTTCGCATTTTCGCTGTGTTTTTCCTTTTTTTTTCTTTCTTTCTTTCTTTTTATGGGTAAAAATTAATGATGAGAAAATTGAACTTTAAATCACTAAATTCATTACCGGCTAGTACAAAAAAAAAAAACTTTCATTTATCCGCATTTGAATATAAAAAATAAGCGAATCAATAGAAGAAAAAGCTAAAAAAAAAGTCATCAAAATCGATATGACAAAGATAAGATTTTAATTTCAATATTTCTATCCATACACATTTTTCTGATCTTTTTCTTTTTTTTTTTTTGTTCATTTTATGCTTTTACAGTATTACAAATAATGCTTTTAATGATTTTAATTCATTGTTCTTACTTTATCTAATGAATTTTTTTTGATAAGTATTACGTTAAATAAAGAAAGGAAAAGAAAGAAAAATTTCTTCTTTTTTTTTTTTTACTATTAAGGGAGAAATAATATTTTCAGTCGAAAAATGACACTTTTCTTTACATTTTTATTATGTTTCTTTCATCTCTTTTATTTATTCTTTATTTTAGCTTCTATGATTATTTTTATGTATAGAACTAAATAACCATAATAAATTTATCTTATTTTCTCTTCAATGGACAAAATGATAATTTTATGTAATAATATAAACAAAAAAAATATATATATATATATATATAAAAAAAGAGAAAAATTATATATATAATAATAAAAAAAAAAAAAATAATAATAATAATATTATAGTACGAGGAAATGATATCAGATAAATATTTCTATTACAAAGCAAAAAAAAAAAAAAATGGAAAGAAGAGTCAGTAGAAAAATGTTTAAGGCGAGAAAATAAAAACCCGAAACGATGAAGTAGTGTTGTCGAAAACAAAAATAATAATAATAATAATAATAAAAACACAGTAAATAGATAAGGGATAACACAAAACCCATGAAGAAAGAACTAAAAAAAAAAAAGAAAGTTTAATAAGAAAGCTCAATCCACCGGTATGTTGTGTTGATAGTGAACAGCAAACGTACTCTAGTTTAGATCATGGATTATTATTATAAATACATAACGGTCAGACAAATGATATAAAACAAGACTAAAACCTAACTCTAAATATGTTCATTGAAGGATATTATTCTGAAAGTTCTTCCTTTGCCTCGAAAGAACTACGCAAAATTTTTTAGCTATGCTAAGCGAAGAATAAACACAAAAAAAAAAAAGAAATTGTCTAGTGAAACAGAACGGTAATAATTTACAATCAATAACATAACCACATAAACACCCTTTATCGAATAGGCGGGCCTATGTTTATATTGTGTAAACAAAGTTAAAGTTCGATGATAACATGAGAACAAATAATATTTTTATTAAATAAACTTACAAATGCACGTGATATCAACGTTTAATCATTTATTTATTTTATATTTTTTATCCGCTTAAAAGCTTTTGATGTGAATAAATATAACCGAAAGCGATATTATGTGGGAGAATTTCAAACATTTATTTTTTTTTTGTATGTAAAAAACGGGTTTTGTACAAAGCTTTTGTATCATATTTTAAAAAAGCTTGAACAAAACACTCTGATTGGATAAGTAACATTTTTAGTAAAAATAAAAATAATTTTTTCTGTTGTTTGTAGAGAATTTTCTCTATAACTTCTTCAGTAAATAACCAAGAAGTGTCAAGACAAGATTGTATGCCTGATGTGGGTGGAAAACTATTTCTTTTTTTTTTGCTTTGGTTAAATAAAATAAAATAAAATTTTTTATATTAAAAATCCTTTTTACCGCCTACTAACATTCGTAACAAGATTAACCAATTTATGTAATTTTATACTTGAAGACATGGTCAGGTTTTTATGTAATAGAAAAAAATAACAATAGAATCTAATAAGTGGAGAAGAACTTAACGAAAAAATATAATGGGGGGGTGGCTCTCTTCAAGTGCTTTTATAAACTTTTGTTTTACTTAAACTTTAACATTCTTTGTAACTTTTTTCATTTATAATTTTAATAAATAAAAATAAAACTCTTCACTTTTAACTCTCGCATTATGTATGATTATTCTTATTATTATTATTATTATTATTATTATTATTACTGCTGGTAAACATATTTTTTTATTTCATCATTAAATACAGATGAAATTTTGTGAAGAAGGTAGGATTTACTTAGATTTTTATATTAAAACAAATAAATAAGTTTTTAGATATATGTATTATGTAACATAAAAATGAGTTTTTGGATTAATATTAATTTTTTTTTTATAAAATATATTTTCATCTCCCTGCATTTTAGTATCAGTATTTACATTTTATTACTTTTACTGTATACTTTAATTATAAATCAAAAAAAAAAAAAATGTTTATACGATAAATACCTGCTAAAAATAGATCTTGTAATGCTTGTACAGATTGACATAATAGCGCCCAACCTTCCATTTGGCTTAATCCATTTGGTTTTGCTTCTAATACATCAGATAATGTAACATAATTTAATTGATTAACTGATTTAACACTACCACTAACATTTATTAAATTTCCACAACCATTTAAACTAGACATTTGATGATTTCTTATACTACGTGACGTTTGATAACATTGACCATGATTTACTTTACGATTTTGATTACTATTATTTGGTGAAGGAAATAAATCGTCATATTTATATTTTTGTTTATGATGATGATGTTTTTGATTTAAACTCATTTTTGTATTTTCAATATTATTATTATTATTATGTGATTGATATTTCTCTGGAAAATCATTTCGGATATTTTGCTGTTCCGTTGTATGATTATATTTAATATCCGCTCTTGTATTATTATTATTATTATTATGATTTCCAATATTATAATAATTTTCATTTGGCTCTTGTTTACCAATATTATAATGTTGTTGCTGCTGTTGATATTGTTGCTGTAGATAACGATATTGTTTAGATGTTGCATTCGATATTGTATTAAATTTAATTTTTTCTAATATAATTGGATCATTATTATGATTATTACGATTAGTATTATTGGTGTTGACATTTGGTTTTGACGTTATAAATATTTCCTCATATTCATTATGTTTATATTTTTGATTTTCAATTGCTGTAACTCCCGCTGCTGTGATTTCTGTTGTTGGCTTTTCAAATGGATCATCAAAGCTGTTGCTTTTTATTTTATGTAAATGCACATTATTATATAATCCCTGAGATTTATTTGGATTATTTGAATAATTATTATTAAATGTATATCGGCCAATTGTTTGTGTACCATCTGGAGATAGATAAGGATGTTGTTCTGGTTGTTTATGCTGCTGCTGCTGTTGTTGTTTTTGTTGTTGATGTTGATGTAATCCATTGTTAAGATGTTTACGATTATATCGTTTAATGGTGATGCTTGTCTCAGTTCCTGTTTCTAATTGTTCTATATTTAAATTTGTTGTAGAAAGTTTAGCCCTTGGTAAACCTTTAAATTCTTTACGCAGATTCTCAATTTGACAATTCTGACGTTTATTGTCTTTTAGTAATGTTAAACATGATTGGTGATCATTAAATTTGTATTGAAGGTAAGGCCCCCTAGGTATAGTATTATTAATATAGGCACCATAGGTGGGTCGCACATCTTTTAAATCATTATCATGTTTTTTATCAATACAAACATCATTTCTGCCACAACGAAATATTCTATTTAAATTATCTACATTATCATCATTATTAATATTATTATTATTATTATCATCATCATCATTTACACCATCATCATTTATCACATCATCATGATGTTTACTTCTAACATTGATTGATATATTTTTATCAAATTGTTCATAATAATTTTTTTGTTTATGATTGACCAGGGTGGCCGTAGTGGCTCTGGGCAATGTGGCAGCATTTGACTTTGTATACATTCTAGAAATAAAAAAAGAAAAAAGGAAATAAAATTAGTTTATTTTTATTTATTTTATATAAAATAATAAAAAAAAAAAACAATTTTCAATCGAACGACACTTTTACTACTTAAATAATAAAAATCGGAAGCAATAGAAAAGTGTGCAAATTAAATCAATTTCATGACATTGTAGTTACATTTTATTTAAAGAAAAAAAAATAAAATCAATAATAAAAAATAAAGTAAAAGCAACAAAACAAACATAAACCAATTATGTGTACGTAAGGATTTTAATCATAAAAAAAAAAAAAACAAAAACTGAAAGAATATAAAAAAAAACGTAATAAAATCGAACTTTAATTATCAAATCAATTTTAGTTTTTACTGAAAAAATAAACAATTTTCCATCATCAATTTGTACGTTTGTTTAATCGTCATACTCGGACAGTCAATTTGATTATAGATGAGAATTATTTGCAAAAGAAAAAAAAAAAAAAAAAAATGAAATAAAATTGATTTATGTTGAGAAATTTGTATTGGAAATATTTTAACTTTAATAATGCAATATAAATTAACTATTCATTAGTGTTGGGAAATTGAAAAATAATGAAAATAAAAGGTGTACGAGTTACTACAAGGTAATATAATTAAATTTGTAAACAAATTTATTGATTATAGATTAGAAATTATGCATAATACTTTGTAATAGAATTCTGTTAATAGATTGACAAGATTTTTGTTGTATAACTTCTTGAACCAAAACCATATAAAACTAATTTGTTTATGAAGAAAAACAGTACGTATCACAATATAAAATAAAGTGCTTTAGGTTCTAAATAATAAATATTATTTCAATTTCATTTACAAGAACAAAAAAATAAGCGAAAGCAAAACAAAAAGCTAAATAAAGTATAAAAAAAAAAAAAATCATTTGAAATTTGAAACAAACTAAAAAGGAACATTTTAAATTACAAAATGTTTCTCATGTATTTTTACTTTGTTATACAAAATAAAAAAAAAAAAAAAACAAAATAAAAATATTACAGGAAGTAGATAACATGTTTTATATAAAAAAAAAAAAACAGAAATGCATCCTCAAAAATAAAAAAAAATTCATTTGAATTTTAGATTTTAACTGAATACAGCAATGAGTGAATAAAAAAAGATCTTTTAGGTTTAGGAAAAATATATAACGAAAGAGTTTCAAGTTTTAATTCTGTAACGTACTATATACTTGTAAACTTCCAAGTGTAACTGATGTTCAGAGCATAAATAATACATAAGAAAAAAAAAAGTATTACTTGCTTCTTATTCACTTAACACTCAGCTTTTTCTTTTTTCTATTTTTACTCGGCTAGTAAAGATAAAAAACTAAAAGACGAACGCAACGAAAAAACTTTTTCATCATTTTTTATTTCTGCTTTTCTGTTTGCAGCATAGCAACTTTTTCTACTTAATATAATTGCATCCTTTTTTTCTATGGTGTAGACTTTAAAAATAAAAGATTTTTTTATTATAATGAATCCTCAATGCTAGTGAAACATGCAAACAACAAACAAAAAAATTATTATAAGAGAATAAAAGTTGAAAGCTCATTCTGGTTAAGCTCGCTACTAGTTAGGTAACGGCTATATTATTATTAAAACTATCATTTTATCTGTTCTTCACATAGTTTACATCATAATAATTATGCCTTATTTAAAGTATTTTTGTTTCATATATTTTTGTAAAACAAAAAAGCAACAGAGAAAAGGAAATGAATAACTAAAAAAAAAAGAAGAAAAATTTTATTTAAAATATTTGAATTCTCGCCATAATTTTAATTTTTTGTTTTCTTTTTTTTTTTTTTTTTTAACGAGCGACATATTCATCAAATATAAATTCATTATAAACCTTTTATTTTTGTGACTGCAAAATTATAAAAAAAACGAAACGAAACGAAACAGAAATAAAAATTATTAATTGTTGGATATTTATCCAGAGATCATAACTTGAGTATTCCTGCAAAGTCTCATCTCATTTAAAAATAATAAAATTTTTATTGAAATTTCGAAGAAAAAATGCATACAAAACATCAGCAGTTTGGCGGAAAAAAGATAGTAATAATAAATTCGAAATAGACTGAAATTTGGCAGAGAGACCCTTAGTGACATACAACTTTATTCTACCAGTTTGCCCGAAAAAACATAGGTAATCATTTTAAGCTTTTTGGTTACACCAATTTTAATATTTTTGTATCATTCAAATAATATTTTTAATTGAAGTTTGTTTTTGCGAGAGTTTTTAATCTAGATTTTTTTTATGTGCTATTTAAATTTTTATTAATTAAAAACGAACAAAATCGTGCTACGATTTTTTAAAAGGGTTTTTATTCAACAATAATATGATGATTTCAGAATAATTAGGGTTTTGCTATATACTATACTATATATTAAGCTAGAAAGTATTTTAAGAGGCGTACAAGTTAAATACTCCAGATAATCACTAGAATCCAATCGCTGCCAAAAGTGTCATATTTCATACTTTTTCTTATTTATTTATTTTTTATAACAATAAAAATTTCATGACACAGCTGTGATTTCCTTTCTCACAACATAAATCACCCTTTATTACATTCTTAAATAACATTAATTGATCCAACCTAATATTTGTTAAATAAATTTATTAACAACTGAAAAAAAAAATAAAACAGAAAAATCGGAAGAAGAACAAAAATAATCAAAACGAATCTAATAACTGAATCCAAACAATTAAATTATAATTTACCTTCGTTTATCTATTCTTTTCGATTAAATTCAATTTAACAACACATAAAAAAAATGTGGATAACAGAGGAAGTGAGCAAAACAAAAAAAAAATTTTATTTTTTTTTTAACATTAACATAACAGAAATTTTATATCACCCCTTGCGCTCACAAAAGTGGTTTTAAATAAAGTAGCTTTGCTTTTCCACCCCTAAAGTAAATATATACTTTCTTTCACCATTTATTTTTCCGCTTCTATTTTTCACTTTTTTTTTCGTTGTTTGTTCAATTTGTAATGATGAGATTCACACCTTTTACTCTAGCATTTCCTACATCGACACGTTTATTTAATTTTTCTTTTCTTATGTTACTTTCTTTTTATTTTATTTTTTTTTTTATTAAGGAACAGGAAGAAGTACTTTACAGATATAAACTGGATTTGATTCTGGTTTATTTTTAATTTCTGGTTTTAAAATATGACAATAATCTGATAATTCGATTATTTATTAATACACTGAAAAGCGTCTCGTATTCATTTAAATTTTTTTTTCGCTTATTTTTAGATAACTTTCCTTGTGATCAACTATTAAAATCTTTTTAATTAAAATATTTAAAAAAAAAAACGTAAAATAAACAAATTTATATTTGCGGTAAATAATTCATCATAATTTTGCCTTAGAATATAATTTATAACATAGTAAAATCCTTCAACCGTTTTCTACAGCAAGTAACTAGTTGTTAGCTTTTTCTTTTCTTTTTAACTGTCTAAAGCTTAATGTTTAAAATTATAAACCTTTTTTTTTTTTTTTTTAATTTTAAATAATTAAAATTTGTGTGATGGATTTAATTTAATTTTTTTTTTTGTGTGTTTTTGTGTTTTATGTCTGGCTTTGTAATATAATTTTTTTTATTTTAATATTACACCAGTGTGTCGCTTTATTTTTAATGAAAAATATAAATTTTTAAAACATGAAAAAAAAAAAAAAAAAACAAAATGATGAGTCTATCAAAAAAATTAATTTAAAAAAAATAATAATTTATAGTTTTTATTGTCAGGTTAAAGTGAAATAGCTTAATAAAAAAAAATTCTACGGAAAACCATAACGTTTTGTTTATAAACAAATAAAAAAAGAAAAAAAAGATGAAAATTTAATTGAAATCAACAAAAATATTGGTAACCAGCTGTTTTGTTGAAACGATATAATTAATTCTAGCAGCAATGATTCCTGGAAACTTTTTTTTTTTTTTTTTTTTTTTTTTTTGTTAATTAAACGTTTTTAAAATGGTTGATAAAAATAAAAATTGAAATTTATTACTTTTATAAAAATAAATATCAATTAATGAGCTTTCATTGAGTTTTTTATATGTACGGTTTTGTGCACTGGTTTTTGTTGTTTTTTATTTAATAGAAAAACAACATTTCTTTTGATAATTAATTATATGATAAAAATGATTTATTTAATTGTTTATTAATGAAATATAAGAATAAATCATTTAAATTCAATTAATACTAAATTGTGTTGTGTTGTGTTATTATTATTATTATGTAATTGAGAATAATTTATATGAATGTAAATATTGTAATGCATTTGGTTTATAGTCATTAGAATTGTAATCAATATATTATAGGGATTACAATGTAAATAACAATATATGTATACGAAGTATATTATAATAAATCTAAGAAGATTATTTTCAAACATATGCTACACAAAATAACTTAGAAAAACTAATTATTACATCACAATTTACATGTAAATATTCAATAAAAAAAAATTGTTTTTTTTCTACCATTAATATTTGCATGAATAAATTTTATTTAACAAAAAAAAAAAAAAGGAGAAAAGAAAAGAAAGGAAAATATTGCTAAAGATTTAATTTTATAATCTTTATATATAAGAATGGATTAAAAATAAAATAAATATATATATATACGCATATTTTATATTTAAACATTAAAATTTGTCTTTTTTATTTAGGAAATAAATCGACGAGCAAAAGAAGAGACAAAACAATGAATGATGTAATAAAAATTTTCGATCAAAAAAGAAAGAAATAAAAAAGAAAAAAATATATTTTCTCCTAACTAAGCTTTATGGTTTAAGGCTTAAAAGAAAAAAAAAAGAAAAAATACAAAATCATACAGAAATAAAAGGAAAAGAAATTTTTTCTTTTTTCTATTTCATTTTGTCTTTAAGAATACAAATATTTCTATGGTTGGTTGTGTATCAAAGTATAATATAACTGTAGGGTGCAATGTATTTAACTATAGGGTAATTCATGTGGTTTTATTTCCTTAATTCTTTTTCTTTTATATTTCAATTTAATTAATTGTGTAATGGTTTCCTTTTAAATTTGATCACAAATCTCTGTCAATTTTTGATTGATTTTAATAATTAAATTTAATGTAAATTCAGTAGCATCCTGTTAAATTTTCGAAAGTAAAGAATGAATGAATGAAAAATAAGCAAAAATAAAAAAATAAATAATAATAACCAGAAGGAATAACCAACATAATATCTTTGTAACAAGTAAAATAAAAAAAAAAAAGAAAATTTGTGTATTTGTTTAGAATAAATGTCGGCGAAAATAAATTGACTTACGTGACGTCATAGACACAAGAAATGACATTAATAAAACACTTGTTTAACGTGAATAAAGAAATAAATAAACAAGGGAAAAATACTTTTGTAGACAAGAAAATAAAACAGAAAGGAATTTTCTCTCCTGTTGTTCTACAAAATAACATTTATTTTGTTTTTTTTTTTTTTTTTTTTTTATTTAAATTAGAAAAAAGTAAAACATTAAATTATCCGTTTATGCCTTTAAACATGCAACCGTCATGTATATTAAGGAAAAGAAAAGAAAAAAACGCGACAGTAAAAACACAAATAATTTTGTTTTAATTATAGAATAAATAAATAATGAAATAAAATATAATTAAAATGTTAATTCAATTACAACTACTATGTATTTAGAAAGATTATTATTAAGATATGTTTCACCAGTTCCAAAAAAATCAAAAACGCTATAAATACTGAATACATTCATCAAAAACAAATTAAATCAAATAAATAACATCAAAGTGACTAAAAGCACAGTGGTTTTAAAAAGCAGTGTCTATATTAAAATGCATACAAAGTTATTAATATTTTATATTTTTATAAAAATAATAAATGTTTTCACTTTAATTACAATTAATATAAATAAAAATGATGATAATAATATTAATGAAAATTATATTGAATGTTTTAAATATATATATAAAAATAATATAAATAAAAAGAATTTAGTACAAATCTATAATACAAATGATTATGATATAACAAATATAATAAAAATTATAATAAATAATAATAATATTAATAATTTATCAATAATAAAATTAAATGAAAAAAATAAAAATGAAAATTTTATTGAAAATAAAAATAAAAAAATGTTTCATCATAATTATGGACGTATTCAGTTTATTATAATACAAATAAAGTATGAACATTTTGAAAATATTATTAAAAATATAATTAATAATAATAATAATAAAGAATTTAATACACGGGTTAAATTAATTATTTTATTAACAATTGAAACAACATTAGAAGAAAAGGTTGATGAAGAAGCACCAGCAGCGATAACTTTAACACCGTCAACAACACCAGATGGTAGATTAATAAGAAAATTTATTATTATAATTATTATAATCACACTAGAATTGATTTAAATATATATTATTAAAAAAAAATTTTTTTTAGAGAAAATAAAAGAAAATTTAACCAATTTTAATGGGAAAAATATAAACGAAAATACGTTTGATGAAAAATTAAGAAAAATTTTTCAAATTTTATGGTTTTATTATCTTTATAATTCGATAATACTAATTTGTGATAAAATTTTTTTTAATTTATCATTATGTATTATTTATACATGGTTTCCGTATGATAAAAATACAAATTGTGGTAAAAATTTTACTAATTACATTAAGATTGATGAATGTCTTATAAATATGGTTAATCAAACTATGACAACAAATTATATGGGTAAATTAAATTATATTCATAATTATTATGATAAAAACGATGATGATAATAATGAAATTTATATGTACAATGAGACCATACGTAATTTAATGAAGGATTTTTATTATGTTCCTATAAAATCATTAAATAATGCTGTTTATGGTGCGTTTTTATCGAAAATAAAACCTCCAGGGATTTTTGAGTTTAGAACACGTCAACCTATCGCCATAAACAATAACAACAATAATAACAATTTGAATGAACGTCGTCTAAATGATAAATTCTCAATTCATTTTTTTAATAAAATACCAAATAATTTATTGGGATGCAAATTTAAAAGTCAATTAATTATTTGGCCACCATTTGTTACACCAAGCGGAACCGCTTGGTATGGTTTGGAGCATAAACTTTTTCTAGATATATCACGTTTTATGAATTTCCAATTAATACATTTATATGATGATACGAGACATAATAATACATATTCGACAGATGAAAAATCACCAGGTGCTGAAGTATCATCAACAGCATCACAGAATATTTCATATATTTTTAATAGAAATCAGGTTTTTTTACAGAAAAATTTATTAACTTTTTTTTTGTTTATTAATTATTTGTTTATTATTATTTTTTTTTTTTTTGGTTTTGTAATAATAATAAAGTTTGAAGCATGCGAAATGATAATTGGTAATATCTATCCAAATATAGAAGTACATGAGGAATTTGATAATACTATAGCATATTTATATGATCATGTTAATTGGGTTGTACCTTTAGCTGGGAAAAAACCGGCATGGCTAAATTTAACTAGTACTTTCAGGTACGTACATACTTTTTTATTTTAATTAAACTTTAAGCACCTTTTTAACAATATTTTTATATTATATACATAAGGTAGAGAGGACTTACTATACAAATTACTTGTATAGAACCAACAGATTATTCTTTTCATTTCTCACCTTAACACAACAAAAAAAAAATTAAAATAATAATAAAAGAAAAACAACGAAATAATGTTTGAAAGTGTGAATAATATAACAAAAAAAAAAACAAAACTTTTTTTTTGTTTAACACAAAACACTTGACTTTAAATACATAATTTTCTTCATTTTTTTTTATTTTTATTATTAAATTTTCATATTTTACCATTTAAAAACGAAATGAAAATTTTACGCTTAAACCAGTTTAAATAAAATTTTAAAATTCGCTAGACAATTATATGTATAGAAAAATTCCAAAAATATTGCTTTAACTAGAGTAAATTGACTTAACCACGTAGAAATCTTAATAAATTTTCTGTTACAAGACTTGTGAAAACTTTTTTTTTTTTTTTAATTTTATTTTTGTTGAAGTAGAAAATATTATTTCATTTATTTAATTTATTATCTAACTACCGGATTATTATTATAAAATAAATTCAACATCAAAAGGTTGCATTTTCAATTACGTTTAAATTAATTCCGCTTTGTATTTATTTATTCCAGTTTAACAATATGGATAATTATTGTAATTGCAATAACATTATTTACCATAATTTATAAGAAAATTGAGATAATAAATGAATTTAAATATAATGGAATAATGAATTGTATTCGTGTATCATTAGCATCATCGATACCAATTTTACCACAAAAAACTCTAACAAGGTAATAAAAAAATAAATAAATATATTTTCCCTATAGAAACAAAAAAAGTTTTCTTTATTAATTTATATATATTTTACAGAATATTCTTTATAATTTGGTGTTTATATTGTTTACATTTAAATATATTCTTTCAATCAAGATTAATTATATTATTAACATCACCATTAACAGAAAAACAAATATTAACACCAAGTGAATTAATAACATCATCAATAACAATTGGTTTTGCTGAAACATTTGAGGTAAACAAAATTTACTTTAATAGAGCTTTTTTACTTCTAATTTTATTATTTTCTTCTATTTTTTATTTATTTTTTTTTGTTAAGGTTCATTTGAAACGCATTAATACAACCGAATCAAAATATTTTATTGCAAATAACAAGAAATGTACGTTTTCAACATGTTTAGAGAAAATGAAACATGAACGTTTTGCTACAATTGGAAATCGGTAAATAATATTCCCTTTTATTTTATATTTTTTGCTATAATAAAAAATATAAAAAAAACAATTTGGCCAACCATAAACTACTATGTTTAAGTTTTGCCCGGTTGCTTTTTTTTAACGATTTTAATACTCTTACATCCACTTGTAATGAAAACTGAGTAGAAAAATAAATAAAAAAAAATAAAAAATAAATCAATACAATTCACCCTATCTTATTTTACAGCATGTACTTACAGTACTCATTGGCATTTCTACATAAAAACGTCAGCTTTTTTATTTTAAAAGAACCAATGGCCAAAAGTTTTGTCGAAATGTTAATGAGAAAAGGATTTCCGTTGCGTGATAGAATTGATAATAAAATCAGGTAAATTATTTCAATGAAATTTACCCATTAACCATTTCTATTTTTTTTTTTGTTAATATTTATTGTTTAAAAGGATTATGATTGAATCAGGATACTTAGCAATGTCACAAGTACGTTTTAAATATTATGTGGGAAATGTAACATTTTTTAAAACAAAAAATAATAATAACGCAATGGAACAATTAAAAATGGAACATTTTTTGGCAGCATTTATACTATTGGGATTTGGATTAATTTTTGCTTTAATTATCTTTTTTATTGAAGTACATTTTGGGAAGAGTTTTAATGATTTAAAATTATATAAAATTTGGATTCATGTGAAACGATATTGTGTACTTAAGCGGCCGAGACTATAAATAAATATAATAAAAGACGATCGTATAATTAAAATTGTTACAGGTGTTACACCTACCAAAATTCTACACATCATCCACTGGACCAGTACATTCTTTTACATCACATTGTTTAGCTTTAACATAACAGCACTGTGGTATTGCTGCTATTGCTGCTGACGATGATGATGATGATGTTGTCGTTGTCAGCGTTATTGTTTCCTGTTTTTCAATATCAATAACATGTTGCTGTTGTTGTTGTAGTTGCTGTAGTTGTTGCTGTTTTTGATGTTGTTCGTTATCACATAAAATTTCCTCTAAATCATCACAGTCATTTATATGAACAACACTCTCAATATTTTCAACAACATAATCAACATTACAATTTAAATTATGTAAATTTTCATCACTATGCGAATGATGATGACAATGATGATGGTGATGATTTAAACGATGATGCCGACAATTTAATGATGACGAATTATTTATATTATTACCAGAATTATTTATATTATTATAATTACTACGTGTTGGTGGTAAATAATAAACTAAACATGTAACACCGACCAAAAATAGAAAAAATACAAACACGATATCAAACATTAGAAGTGAATTAAATGTCATAAGCTGCATATTATTAACAATTTTATTATTATTATTTTATTTTCGTTTCTTTTCTTTTCTTTATTTCTTTATTACTTTATACTAATTAACGTTTTTGCTCCTTCGAAATTTTATTTAATTATTTTTATTCAAAAAATTGCACAACAAAAATTATTATTTAACCATTTTTTTTATTGTATTATTATTAAACAAAACCGATGTTTCTATTATGCACAATAAAAATTTAAAAAAATATGATATAAAATTTATTTTACGATAGAGAAAGCATTAATAATTCCTTCAAAAAAGTTTTGTAGTTTCCTCAAGTGCTTTTTATATGCTGTGTAAATGTTTGTTGATGGCACAAGTAGAATTTATCTAATTTTATTAAAATAAAATTTTCTATTCAGTTGTGAAAATACTATTATTTATAATTTAAATAATATAAAAGAAAAAAATGAAACTTTTAAAAGCACATATTTTTTTTAGTGGTTATAGATGTATTGTTATGTTATGTTGTTGAATGGCTAAAATGTACAGATGGATTGTGTACTTAGTACTTGTATGTTGGATGTTTATGTACGATGAATTATTTTTAATGTTTTATTCAGTTTAAGTTTGTTAATTTTTGTTTGGTATTATTATAGGGAAATAATATTTATTAAACGGATACACATGGCACTTCTAGTATTATTATTTTTATTTAACTGTTTAAAACTAGATTTTAATTTTTATTTTTTATTTTCAACTCATTAATTAATTTATTTATTATTAAGCTTTAAACACTGTTAACTTTTTTATTTTTTGAACACAATAAGTTATTTAGTTTTTGTGACTAGTTTTGACTAAGCTTTTGGCACTTTTGTTAAAAATATAATTTTAACTAGAATATAAAAATTATTTCTTTTATTTCTTAATTAAAAACAATTTTTCTAAAGATATTTTTAAATTAATTAAACAATCATAAAAATATGAATTATATTACTGAAGTGAAAGAAATAATAACTTTTAGTTTTTATTATTTATATAAAAGAAAAAATAAAAATAATAAAATTTATGCAAAGTTAAAATAAAGTAAATTTAAACTGAATATTCTCTTAAGGGATGTTTTTATTTATTATTTTTTATATTTTATTTTTCTATCTAACAGAAGGGTAATTTTGTATTATTTAATCGTGTTTTATTACGTTTTTAAATTAATCCAAACATTACAAAATTTAACGCAAAACTGTGCATTAAGCTTTACATTTAATTTAACAGTAACAGAAGCAGGTCTTTTAACAACAAGGCGGATACAAAATATTTATTTTCTTTCATTCTTTTTGTTAAATAAAAAAAAAAATAAAAAAAATATTTAAATATAAATTGGAAGGATGTGTTAAAAGGCAGTAAATAGTAATAAGTCAATTGTGATATTATAACACAGTTATACAGCTAAGCATAAAAGCAGTACATTTGTATTTAAATTTTATTATATTTTAGGGTAAGTTGAAAGGACAAACAAAACCCTGCATGAAAATTTATCACTTTGGTAACGTTTAAAAAAAAAATAAAAATAAATATATTTTCTTTGTTGGCTTTCTTATAAATACACTAACCACAGGTGTTTCGTATAAAAATAATAATACTATGAAAAGAAATTAAAAAAAAAAAAAAATGTAGAATAAGAAGTAAAAGGACAAAATTGATGTCTGTAAAATTTATTATTAAATAAGAATTATGTGATACATTAAAAGAGATGTTTGTCAGGGAGAAAACTTTTAAATAAATAAATAAATATATATGTTATTTAAATTATTTAAGCTAACTTAATAATTATAATCTAAAGAAAAGATATGGCAAAACAGTGAGACAAAAAAAATAAGACAAAATAACGAAGAGACAAAAATGAATAAATTATTAATACTTTAATTAAATGACGCTTTCATCAGCTGTAATACGTTAATCATATTCGTACTAATCAACACCTACTCGATAGAAAAGATAACTTGTTTATAAAAAATTAAAAGCTTCTGAACAAGTGGAGGCGCCTGGTCGATAAAGAAAATATAATAAATTTACTCGTGTGTTTATAATTTTTAAAATAAATTCAATTCAACAGAATACAAATTCTTAAATGTTATATTAAAATAGCAGCAGTAAGAAAAATAACATAAAATGTTTCTTATTGATTTTGAACTAATTATTATTGTGTAGGCGTTATTATTTGTGTGGGCTTTTCTGCTGTTGCTTTGCACAAAACGAAACGAAATGAAAAATAACAAAAAATTACAATTAACTTAAAACGGAATTGGTAAGAGTCGTTATTTCTATTTTATTTTTCTTATTTAATAAATAGCGAAAAAAAAAATATAAAAATATTTTTTCTGTTAATTAAAACAAAAATATTTCTTTAAAAATCCATTAATTAATGTAAGATTCCGATGATATTTGTATTTTTTTATTTTTTTTGATGAAACGTGTCTATGTCAAACGCAACACATAAATAAATAAAAAAATAAATAATAAATATTAGAAGGAAAAAAAGAGAGAATTTGTTTAAAAGTAGATTAAGAATTCATTAGAAAAAAAAAAACATTTATTTTTTCATCCCTTTTTATTTAAAATTTAAAATCATAATTAAGTGGTGACAAAAAAAAAAACGAAAAGAAATTCCTTTTTCTGCTTATGACGCTTGAAGCTATTTGACCAAAATATTTTCATAAAACTTTCTTCGTATTTTTCTTTATTCTTTTCGTTATATTATTAACGATTTGTACGAATTTACTTGTTCGCATTTAACGAAAAGATTAAAACACATTATTTATGTTTTAAAAATAGAATCACTAGATATATACAATGAAGAATATAATAAAAGCTTCTCGATAAATAGCTTGCCTATCTGCTCATTAATACGCTATTAAAATTGTCTATAAATATATATATATATATATATTCTGTCAATTAAATATAAAAATAGTATTATTATCACACGATATTATTTTTTTCCGGTTAATTAACACTCTGTTTATATTAAATAATAAATATGTTTAATAAAAAAAAATGATGAAAGGTCAAAAAACAAGAAGATATTTAATAATCAACAAATATTGGATTAATAATTAAATTCTTTTAAGGGGTTTAAATTGTGTGTTTCGAAATATAATTAAAAGTTTTTTTTTTTTTTATTGATTGAGTTTTCCCTGATAATTAAAGGTGATAGATTATTTAATTATATAGAATAATAATTAATTATAATAAAGTCAAATTTTTTTTACGTTTAATTAATTATGGAAAACACCTTAATGTTTTTAATGGTTAAGTGTCAAAACTTCATTATAATTTTGATTAATTTTTTGTATGCTTCTTGAAACATTATATTACATTTATTAATAATAATTAAGTCAAAGAAAATAGAAAAAATATACAATATATCTAATAAGATTAAGTAAAAATGTTATAATTGATTAAGATTGAAGAAAAGAAATGAAAAATATATGAAATATAAGGGAAACATATACATATATGTACATATATATAGTTATGAAATATTTTTATTTTTTTAATAAAGAAAAACTTTTTCCTAATGCTTTATTACCTACAATATACTATCATTTATTTACTTTATATATATATATATATATATATTTGTAATCAATTTCTAAAAGTATGTTTCTTTAATGTTACTTTTATTTATTTTATTTTGTATAACTCTACCGTATACTCTATCTACCGAAAACATAATATACAACACAAAACTCAGTCATTTCAATAAATATAGAAAAGCAAAAGAGAAAAGTCAAATAAAAAAAGAAGGAAAGAAAGAAAAAAAATCAAGTGGAATGAAAACATTAAATAAAACTTTCGCATTACTTTGAAAAGTACACTTTTTTCGTTGAAAACTGATAAATAAATAAAAATAAAAATGAAAGAAATAAATTTGCTTTTCTGATAAATTATCCACAAATTCATTTTATTCCCCGTAAGAAAATTTCAGTTTTTTCTTTCAAAAAAAAAAAATAATAATTTTTTTTCAAGCAGAAAATTATAATCAAACAAAAAATCAACAAAAAAAAAAGAAATAAATAAAAAATGTATGAATGAAATTACATAGATAAAAGATTAACGATTTATAAATGTGAAAGTTTTTAAAATAAAATCAATTTTCACAAAAAAAATTAATTATTACCGAAATGCATATAAATGACGATATTGTTAAACTCACGAAAGCACGTAAAAAAAAAAAAAAAAAAATTAAAATTTAATCCATCCCAATAAAGTAACAACAATAAAAAAAAAATATTTAGAGAATTAGAATTCAAGATAAATTATTCATTTTATTTAAAAAATGGGTTAAACAAAAAAAAAATTAAAAATTCGACCTGGTGCCGCTTTTGCTGTTGTTGTTGTTTATTTTAATTTTGATCGTTATAAAGCACGATTATAACGACAAACATAAAAAAAAAAACAGAAAAAATGTTGTCTAATTTAAATTATTTAAAAACATTAAAATAAGCTTAGGAATAAAAAGCTTTTATTTTAATAGCATAAAATGCAAAAAAAAGAAGAGAAGACAAAAAAAAAATTGAAATAAAATTATTAATGTACAAAAAAGCACACAAATTAAGCTTTTCGGCTTTACTTTTCTTTCGTTTTATTTCACACAAAAAATAATTTCTTTTTTTTTATTAACACCACTTAATTAATTTATTAACTTTTCTTTACTTGTTTTATTATTTAATAAAAATTCGTAGATCGGTTAATTTTTTTTAAATTATTTAATTAGATTTAAGTTTTTTTGTTTGTTTGTTTGTTTGTGTTTTTTATTGTTAAAAATTAATATTTTGTTCACGTCGTTTCATATCGACGGTATTTCGAATACTGAAAGCTTTTGATGCTGTTTTGCTGCTTCTAGTGGTTCGCACATCACATCTCATTCAATTTAGTCTTTTTATTATTTTTTTTTTTATTTTCCGTTCTGTTATTATTATTAGTGTAGGGGGTGGTACAGTATGTACGTCACTGTTGTCGGTACCTTATAAAGCAAGCAACAAATTGGAGTAGTACCAGCGGCACAATATTCAAAGAAAATAAAAAAAAATATATTCTGCAACCAGAGAGAATTTTACAATTGAGATAAAAGAGAAATGAGTGGTAACGTTAACATTAACGTCCTATTCTATCGCTTAGCATTTCTACAATGTTAGCAAAAAAGTTAAAAAAAAAGCTGCTTGATAAGAAGAGATTATTATTATTTTTATTATGATTCAGAGAAAAAAGCATTCCTTTACAGTGAAACATTTTAAACGTGGTGATAGACAACGCACACGAGACGTAGTTCATATTTACATACATTTTTGTTCTCGTATTTATATTCAGTTGATATTGTTCGTGTTCTTATAATTTTATCTCCTGTTTTCACAACAACAACAACAAAACTTAGGTGAAAAGAGAAATGACATCCGGAAAATGTACAAAAAGAAAGTCTTTTCTATAATACATAAAAAAAAAAAACTTTCTCTAGATGAGTTTCTTGTTCTTATATTGCTCCATTTAGTATGAAAGCCAATGTGATGTACTTTTAAGAAGATTTCGTTAGATTTTCGATTCTATTTTTTTCTTTTATTCCAGTTATGTGACTTTAAATACGAAAAGCAATATTGGTGATAATAAAAAAAAAATGAAAAAAAATTCTCCTTCTATTTTAACATCAACTATTTGTCGTCATCGGTTTTGTTGTCTTAACTTTCGGAACCATACAAACAGATTTTATTATTGCTTTTTTAATTTCAGAATCGTTTTTTTTTTTTTTTTCAAAAAAAATAAATAAAAATCGTTTAACTAAATGTTTAAGCATGTGTGAGCTTTATTTAATTTTTTTTTTATATATATATCCTTAAGGGTTGTTATATTAATATTCACTGCAACAACAAAACCAGTTATATGATTTCAACATTTGATTACAACATGATGATGCTGTTCATACAGCTTCACCGACTGTTAAGTGTCAACTGAAAGTTTAAGCTTTTTTTTTTTTTTTGTTAAATCGTTTCTGATTATTGGGTAATGGTTTAAGCAATTCATTTTTTTTTTTCAATTTTTATTTAATAATTGCTTAAAGACTTATTTAAATATCGAAAAACATAAAAGCTTTTATTTATATTTTGATTGTATACGACACGAATTATTAATAGAATTAAAGCTTTTTTTTATTATTGTTTTGTTATCAATACAATACATTTCAATGCTTTTCTTGTAAATTCAAAAAAAAAAATGTTCTTAGAAATAATTTTTTAAGTACACAAGGCTTAAGTGTTATAAATATATATATATATATAAATTGAATTCATACACTTCTGTCAATCAATCGATTGTAAAAATATTATTCTTTACTTCTGAAGTTAGATTTTGCTTGTTTATTTTTCTGTATTTCGTTTAATACATGATGACGAAAGAATCAACACACAAAAAAAAAAGCCAAGAAACTTTTAAAAGTTATTTTTAGACAGAATAAAATGTAAAGAAATGTTTTTCACTTTATGGTGGTGATGATGAGAATAAAAATTCCATCATATTAGTATTTTATTAAATTTTTTTTTTTTTTAATAAAACGACTTTTGATTTGTATTGAACTCTAGATTCACATTGTGCTTAAGGAAAATTCTATTTTTAAATAACAAAAATTATGAAATTTTAATAATAAACTTCCTGTGTCCTAAATAATTTTTTTTTTTTTTTTGCTTGAGAGATAAAAATTCATGTGGTTTGCGGTTAAATAAATACAAATGATAACAGTTTTTTTTTTGTCTTGTTTTAGTTTGTATAGAAATCATTGATCTTTGTTGGTATGTTTAAAAAAAAATAAATATAATTTTGTCATTCATACACAACACATTCTTAAATCTATATAAACGGAAATCCTTAACATTCGGTTGTCCAGTCTGATATAAGAAAATTATTTATATAAATTTATCCAATTTATATTTATATACAATGATGCTGATTCATTGTAAGTGGATATTGTTTTGTATTTCTATTTAACAAGCATTTTCCTATTACATTATTTTTATTTTTATAGAAGAAAAAATATTTTTTTCAAAAATTCAATCAATAAACCAAGAAGAAAAAAAATACGAAACCAAAATAATTCTTTATCATTAATTTTCATTATTTTTAATTAATTAATTAATTGAGGAAAATTTTTGTTAGCATTGCCGTGTTATAAATGTAAAATAAAAGGCAACATGCTAACAATAGAAATAAAAACGAAATATTTTGTGCCAGTAAATGTAATTCACTATGATGAAATTGCATTTTTGTGTTTTAATTTAACGAAAGCACTTTATTTCTGTGAAAATCAAGTTTTTTGTGTTAAAAAAAATTTATTTCACGTGGTTCTTCGATTTTTAAAGGAGAAAAAAAAACACAACAAGAAAACGATTTTCACGTAATATATATAAACAAGATAAATAACCGATTTATATATAATATTTTTATTTTTTTTTGCTTTGCCAATATTTCAATGTTTGTTGATAACAGAAATATAAAATAAATTTTTTATTTATTTATTCGTAAAGAGATACTTAGTATTTCTATTGTTATCAAACCAGAAGAAAAAAAAAGTAAAATGCAAAAAAAAGCTAACCAAAAAAAAAAAAGTGTAAAATCTTTCTTACTTTAACAGGGATAATAATAAATATTTAATGTATTTAACATTGATACACACTTTACGTTTTTTCTCCTAGTTATTTTCTTCAATTTATTTTTCTTTTTTTAAATAGAAAATAGAATTGTAAAGAACCGGAGATGATATTTATGTTACCTTTTTTTGAACTGAACCAAACAACTATATTTCCATATTTCAATAACTTAACAACGTAGAAAAAAGTCTCTGTCACAAAAATATATATTTATTTTGCAAAGCTTAAACATAATAACATAAGTTTATTTTACAAAAAAAAAAAAAAAAATCGGATTTACTGTGTACGTTACGTTTTCCTTTATTTTCTTCACTTTTTTTTATTATTATTCAAATCACTTTAACGTTAAATTTCTAAACATAACTCATTTTATGACGAATGTAAACTTTTGCTTTTCACAAGCAGCATACATAAATTTTTTTTTTTTCTTTTTTTAATACAATTTCACACGGTAATTTTATGTTTTTTCTTTTTTTCATTTTTTGCACTTTATTAAATCGCTTTAGTGAAAAATTGGTTAAACCAAATAACATTTGTTGAGGAGAGTGATGAAAATAATTTTTTTTTCCACGGTAATATTAATATTTGTAGATTAAGAGGATTGATTTTGTGCTATATATATATATGGCGTTTTTTTTTAATCATTTACATAACAATGTGACATATGCTGAATTTGGTAATTAGCGATAATAATTAAATTGTTTCGTTTTTTTTTTGGTTAGAACAGCTTAGCTGATTTATTCAAGGTAAACAGATTATTAAGTAAAATATTCATTATTAGCTATAAAACAATATTTTTAAATATACCGTGGCATATAAATATAAAATAACAGTAATTTAAAGCTTTTACAAACTATGTTTTAAAAAGGAAGAAACTTCCTAAAATTATAACTAGTTTAATCTTTGTTAAACCACTCTCGAAAATACTTTAATACCATTCATATTGACATGTTAACACAGGTTGACTGTACGTCATAAACATATCCCGAAAATGTCAATTTAATTATAAAAGAAAACAAGAACAATTTAAGATAAAAGCTTGCATTAAAAATTTTATTCTAGAAATCCTACATTTTACCACAAAATGTTTATAAAATAAATCTCATCTCATCTAATTATTGAATTAAAAAAAAAAAAGTTCTCATTTTTAAAATAAAAGTTTCGGCCATACAAAGTAACCGCATTCATTAGCACAAATTAATATGGTTGAGTTATGACGACAAAGCACAAAAGAAATGAAAGAAAAATTGAATAATTATGAAAAAATAAAAAAAATGAAAAACTTTTTAACATAATTAACAGAAAAAACCACCAGAAATAAAAAAAAAATCTAATAAAACTAAATTTCTATAATTAAAATTCCGTTGAGTAATAACAGAAAACAAAAACAAAAAAACACAGCTTTAAAGCTTGTTGAAAGTTTTTATTTATTTATAACAAAGCAAAAGTATTTAGAAATTATTTGTGCAATGCAATTGGTTCTTGCAATGAACTGTAGTAAATTAGCGAAATAATTAATTTCGTGATCTTATAATAACAACTCTCCAGGCGATAAATTCTCGTTATTAAACTTTTATTATATTTATGTTTTGTGTTTTCATTTTCGCTTTTCTTTCTATAAATAAATAAATAAGAAAAATACTTAAACTCTTGTTTTAAAGGAAAATCATGACATAATTTTTCAATTTCCTATTAATCTTTCAAACCTTAAAACATGATTCTAAAGATAAACGTTGATTTATTTTCTATATTTGATTTTAAATCATTATTTCCTTTACTTTCCTTTTTTTTTTTCATTTCATGTGCTTTTTTCCCTTACATTTTCTTTTAAGGATAATTTGATTTTTTTTTTCTTTCTTTCTTTCTCTCTTTTATTTAACATTCTTTTTTTTATGTTTTGTGTGAGTGTTTACTATACATTTCACTGGTATTCACTGTAGCTAGTCGTCGCATTTAATGTAATTTATAAATAAATTCGTAACGCTTATTTATTATTTATGTTCTAAGGAAGATTCTAATGAACTGATTTTCCCTTTGTTATTTACTTATTTTGTGTTTTAATAAAAAAAAAAAGAAGTAAATAAAATAAATAAAAAACAAAGTAATATTATCAAAGACAATCGAAAGACTACGAAAAGAGTAAAGGTAACACCAAATTACCTGCGTTTATTTATGTTTAAATGGATATATTTTGTTTATAAAATTTTTATAAAAAAAAAAGATAGCCAAACAAAATACTTGTAATTTTGCTGACAGAAAATTACTTTCATTAGCAGTTGGGGAAATTTTTCTAACCAGAAAAATCACATTTCAATAAAGAAAAATAAAGAAATAAATTTCTTGGAATATTTTTAGACCATTTTTTTACATAATTGTGTGACATAGCTTATGTAGGCTTCAAATTTCCCATTTTAAAATTTGGCATAAAAAAAAAAGAAATAACCTTTTTATATATTATTTTCTAAAAAAAAAAAAAAATATTACTTTACATAACGATATGTGCAATCATATGTCTAATATTAAATCGAATGATATTTCTATTGTTGATTTTTTTTTCTTTCTGCTTATTATTTCGTCGAACGCCCAGACCTTAAAAGGGCATATTTTACATTGAAATGTAATAAATAAAGGAAGAAACCATCGACATCTGGTTGATATTTTACGGTTTATAAAACCATTATCAATTTTGACTTCATTCCTAAACATCAAATAAAATAATACCCAACTTATAATCGTTTTTTCCTTTACATTACTTATCATAATGTTGCCGTCATTTAGAAAAAAGAAAAGTCAAATTCAAGATATAACGAGAAAAAAAATTTTATAAAGCGAAGTTCTAATACAAAAAAAAATCCATTTATTCAGAAAAGCTTCTAATTTTATTTTTAAACTATAAATAATTGGCTTCAACAATTAAGATTTTTTATTTTTATTGATGTTTGATTAGTTATTAAATTTTAAACATTCTAACCATAACAAAGTGAAATATATTTTCATAGAAAATATGTTCTGTCACTTAGTTAATTTAAATCATCTAACTTTGTTTTTAAATAAAGACAAAGAAACTTTATTAATATTTAATTAAAAAAAATAAAAAGCAAATTTTATAATCTCAAAATGCACTTTAAATTTTATTTTAATTAACTATCATCAAATGTGAATAAATAATTTTTTTTTTTTATTATTTACATTTATTAATATTTATATTTGTATTTAATTGAAATAATAAAATTATTATTTATTTTAATTATTTTATATTTACAACAGTTTTTATGATTAATTGTAATAATAAAAAATAAAATTAAAATTAAATGTCAACAGATTAATTCGTGGTACAGTTATAAGTAAATTGTGAATTATTAAAACTATTTTAATTACTTAAATAACTTTTATTAATAAAATGTTTACAAAAAGGATTACATTTATAATTAGCTGTTATAAGTAAAATAATTAATGTAAATAGATAAGCTTGTTGACGTCCTTAACAAATATTAAAACCTTATTTCGAATTAATTCTTATCAATATCAATAGAAACTTCTTTATAAATCGATTAAATCATTGAAAAAAAATAATTTGTTCACTCAGTTATTGGTTTCAAACTAACAACTTTTAATTTAATTAAATATTAATTAAAAACATAATAAATATAACAATTTTCTATTATTTATTAAAAATAAACAAATTGTTAAACCATTATTTGTCACAGTCAATTAAATTCCAAAAAAACGATACAATAATTGTTTGTGGTAAAAATAAAAAAATAATTTTACACATCGATAAACAATAATTTTTATTTTATTGATTTAATCGAAAATTAAATTTTTTTTTTTTTTTCGATTAAAATCAGCATTGTCTTGTGAGGTTAAACAGTAAGGTTAAAATTTCGTATAAACATTATTTTATTTTAATTAAATCAGATGAATAATTTGCAATTATATAATATTAAAATTCAGTGAATCACACAAGCCTAAGTAGTTAAAGCTCGATAGCAAAAAATACAACAAATAATAATTTAAATAATCTATTTAATTTCTGCAACAACACGTTTAGACTAATTATAATCAAAAATCCAGTTAATAAACATAAATTTATTTGTTGATTAAAGCAGAAATCCCTCTTTAACCCTTTATTTGCTGTTTTTTTTTCTTTCTCTCTATCAAATTTTATGTCGAATCATCAGTTTTTTAACAAATTATTTCGTTTCGGTTTCTTTTTTTTTTTAACTATATTTTTCTAATATCAAGATACATTGTTTTTACCTTTTTTTTTTTCTTTTCTCTCTCATTAATAAAACAGAAAATTCCATCACCCGAAATCTATTTAAAAAAACATTTCCTCATTTTATAATATATTTTTGATGGGGAAATAAGGTATAAATGAATGAATTTTCCAACAAATTTTATGACTTTTGTATACACTTGTTATCATTTATGATGCTTTACTTCCAAATCAACCCAAATTTTATTTTATTTATTTATTCATTATGCAAATATAGTAAAGTGATGATGATTTTTTTTTTCATCTTTTTATTCAAGTACTCATTGTTATCACATAAAGTTCTATTTATAAAGATCTTGCTGATTGTTGACGATGTAAAATAAATCATTTTTTTACCGAAACCAGGGCAAAAAAAAAAAAAAATTGTTACTAACTGATAAGCAAATAACAGTCGTTGGAGTTTCTACTCCAGTTAAAAATATAAATAAATATAAATAACACAAACCTATTAAACATTTTTTTTTATTAATAAATAAAACAATGTGACTTTTAAGGGATTGGTAAAGGGAGAAAGTATTTAATGTTAAAGCCACCCTTGTACTTTCATTATAATATAATAAATGAGAGTGCACCGATCTTTTGTTCGAGTTTTTATTTTACATTTACAAAAAGCGAATATTGATAAACAAACAAAAAAAGAAAAAAGTTATTCAGGACATCTTTGGCAAATTGTACCCGTAAAGAAAATGTAAAATAGAAAACTAAAACGGGTAAATTTTGATCAAACCATTTTCATAATCCATTGTTTATCTATAATTAATGCAGAAAAATCTATCGGGTTTTTTTTTTTTTTTGTAATAAGAAAAAGGAATTAAACGTGTAGAACTTTTATGAAATGAAAATTTTTGTTTCTTGTCTTTACATAAAAACATAAAAATTTTAGTTTAAAAATAGAATTTTTTTTTTGTTTCTACATAAAATGCTTTTCTTGGACTTAAAATTAAAGTCATAAATAACAGTTAATTAGAAGTAATTTCTTCTTATTTTGTAGCAAATTGTCACTTATATTAATTATCATTGTAAAAATAGAAGAAAAAAAAAACAAAGAAAAACAGAAAGGAAAACCGAGGACAGGAAAAAACAATGAAAAACCAGTGAACTTGCAACCGGTTAAGCTAAAATGTAACGAAGCATTTTTTTTTTTTTTTTTTTTTATTTCTTTTCTGTTTTATACATTTCTAACGTAGCGAAAGAAAATTCTTTTCTATCCACTGTTTCTTTTCGCTTTTTGTATTGTTTTAACAAAACAATGGGAAAAAAAGAGTTACATTTTCTTTACTTTTAAATATTTATGACGTTTTTATCACTTTTTATAACCATAATACACAAGTAACAAACAAATCTAGAATATTTATCCTGTTTTTTAATTTTTTATTTAATAAAGAAATATTATTTTTAGCTTTTATTTCTTTTGTTGTTTTTGTTGTAGTTGTTGGTCGTAGTTGCTAATTTATTTAACTTTTTTTTTTATCTCAGGTACATTTTAAGTTCCTGGATATTTATCTTAATTATGATTAAATTATATCATTTAGTAAGCACAGCGTATGCATCTTAGAAGAAACGTTGAACGTTTAAATAATAATCAACTTCATACACCATGAATATTTAATTAAATTTTATAAAGCAGAAAAAAAATTCTTTTGTCACCATATTCATATTTTTTGTTATAATTTTTTAACCGAAAAATTCTTGCGAGTAAATAATAAAAAAAACAAAACTTTTATGCATTTTCCCTTTTTTCGCCATGTTTAAAAAAGCACATTATGTAAATAACTTAAAAAATGTAACAATTGCATTCTCTTCACACAGATTAATATTTTTTATTTTTTTTTTATAAAACAAGAAATATGAATAAACCGAATAGGAAAAGAAAAAGGCAACGAAGAAAGTGCAACTATAAAAATCTTTATAAAATTTATTTTTAATAAATTATTTCACTTATTTTCTGTGAAAATGTTATTAAACATAGAGGAATCCACCCTTATAATATAATTTTTGTTTTTTATTAAGCATAAATGAAATATTTAAAATATGCTATGTACGATGATGACGATAAAATGAAAATGCGAAAAGAAATAAAAAAAAAAATTATTACAATGGTGAAAATTTTACAATAAACTTTATGAAGCGTCGTGCTAATTCATTATTGTTTTTTCTGCTTTCCTTTTTAGATTTTCATTTTGTTTTTAACAACAAATATTGATTGTTTTTTCTTTTTTTTTAAACAATAAATCTTTGGTTATATTTTAATTAAATTGATTAAATATATAATAATTAATTAGAACAAACTTTAGATTTACTTATATATATATTTTTTTTTTTAGTCTTTTGTGTTAGGTATATTCCACCCTACAGTGTGTTATGTAATAAAACAATAACAAACATGGACTAGAGTGAGTATGTACACATACTTGATAACGTTACCCTGCTTTAATATTTATGAATGAGTGAGTATGATACCGATAATAATTGAAATTTAATCAGAATATGCTTTATAGTAAATTATACTTAATGTTTACCGATTGTCTATTGTGTTGTATTAATTGTTTTGACATGAAGTGTTTGTGCTTTGTGGGGTATATTTAATAAATAAATAAAAAATAACAACAATACAATGTGACAAACACATAAAATTTCATAAGCAAATAATTTATAATTGATTAATTATAATTAAATTAAAAGCTAAAAATGTATATTCTTGAATCTAGATGGGTCTGAGAACTTGACATTTATATACGTAAATATGCTACAACTATGTGCGGCGATGCCAGCGGCATTTAAAGTCAGTAAAATTATTAAACATTTTCCTCATAAAAACTTTCGCTGTGAAACATAAAAAATTATATGAAAAAAACGCAAAAATCGTAAACAGCCTGTGTGAATTTTATTTAAACAAAAAAAAAAAAAATCAATAAATAAAAATAAATCAATAAATTAATTTTTTATTAACTCGTGAATATGTAATAAAATTTTCCAAAAATAGAATAATGTCATTTTATGAATTGATTTATATTATATGTTTCTTGTTTTTTATTTCAAATATTTAATTGAGTTTAAAATTTTTATTTAAATTAAGGTCAGTGTTCGATTGATTAAGAATATTTTTTTTTTTAATTAATAATTATCTTTCTTATTTTTTTTTTTTTGGTGTATGCCACCGACGAACAGAGGTGTATCAATATTTTTAAAGCATTTCTGAGCTTAGAAATAATTTTTTTGTTTTACGATTTAATTTCAAATTCGAGAAATAAATTAAACGAGACATAACTTCATTTCATATCATTATAAAGCAATTAATATAAAAATATGAATGCATCGCAATGCACTTTAAGCTTTTATAAATAATACCTATAAAAACGTAATTAAATAATATCTATGAAAAAATAAAAGTAAAATTTTGTATACAAAAAACTTATATGAACTGATGTAGAAAATCAAGAAAACATAATAAAAAATCATATAACATGTTATATTCTTCACGATGGCATAAAAACGTCGACATTTATTACCTTTTTCATGTAAACGTCATGTTAAGTTGACTTGTTGACAATCAGGACGACCTACTTTTTATTTTTTTTTCGTTTGTTCGTTCGTGTTTTATTCATTTGTATAATGTCCTGTAATTCAATTCTTCTCTTTTTATCTAAATCCCAAGCCATGTTTACTAAACATTAAATAATTTTGTTATAAAATCAATATTATAATCGGTTTTGATTTTTACTCAACTGGATTTCAAAAATTAATTTATTCATTTACTTATAGAAGTTATAGAGAAATTCTATTTTTAACCGGAAAACTAATCGTTTACGTTTAAAAATTGCATCATAAATCTTATAAATTTAACCGATAAGAATCGCTGATGCAATTATTTTGTTTAAATTAGTTTAAACCACAAAAATTTGACTAAACTATGATAATTTTCATTTTAACTATTACTTTGAAAACCCAATAAAGATCATACTAAATGCACATAAATTTACAAACTTAAATTAAACTTTTATACAAAGTAAAAATTCAATTATTTAATCATTTAATCGTTGGAATAAAATTAACTGGTGACAAAAGACAGTTCAATGTTTATTAATGTTTTTTTTTTTTAACTTCTATTTAACTTTTTGTTTGATAACAGAATGTTTTCTTACCCCAAAAAATCAAGAATGTTAACAAAGATGAATGAAAATCCTTAAGGATAAATAAATAAACAACTTGTTAAAGAAACATAATTTTTTTTTTCTTGTTTAAAACATAATAAAAATAGCAACACGAAAGATAATACATAATCTGAGTAAAGTTTTATTTTTATCTTTCTTATACAAAAAAAAAAAAATATTTTAAATCGCTCAACATCTTTGTTCGCTATTATCATTACAATTACGTATCGTAGTACCAACAACAACAGCAGCAGCAGCAACAGCAAAAAACTGACAACGTCAAAATAAATAAGCGAATAAAGAACTTTAAAATGTTTTTATATTTTTTTTTAACAAAAGATCAATATCCACATAAATTGTATCGTTGTTTATACTAAAGATAGTGTTATTAAGACGATGACGTGATGAATACAAGGAAAAAGCTAAATTTTATAAAAAAAAACTAAAAAGCTCACCCACCCAATAAACATCATTTGCATGCAGAAAAAAAAATATTTTTTTGACAATTTATAACGAGAAAACCGAATAAATTTTCGTTTAGTTTTTTTTTTTTTTTTTTTCTTTTTTCCCTGACATATTTTTTTTTTTTCGTTTTGCTTTAACAAATTTGCCTATTTGCTTACGTCTATAGTTTTACACGTTAAATTGCTTCGCATTGGAGAAAGAAATAAAAGAAAAGAGAAAAACAAAAAGCACAGCGAAAAAATATGTGCATAAAGCTTCAAAGTGAAATGATGAGATGAAAATAAAAAAAATATATTCTATATTCATATTTACATTATAAAATAGCAAGAAAGAAGAAAACCATTTTTTTTTTCGTTTTCGTTTATAAATTGAAAGCAAAAAAAAAGAAAAAAAAAACTGTCATCGATCCCGAATCCTGTTTTGTATTTTCGTTTGAAAAATTATCACTTTTTTTATTTGTTTTTTTTTTTACGATTTATACTTATTTGCTGCTCTAGGATTATTATTTATTTTTTTAAATATTTTTTTGACAGCAGTTAAATGAACAACAAAAACCATCTACCAAGAAAGCACAAAAGCATAAACAGAAAAAAAATATACATGAAAAATAATGATGTTGTAATTTAAAACAATTGTTGTTATTTTATCATTCAGTAAATTTGAATTTAATTGCTTTTGATTTATTTTTTAATTTTTTTTTTTTTTTGCTTCTCTTTGCCACTGCTTGTGAAATCTAATGCTGCCAAAAAACCATAAAATTATAATTTTCAAGTGAAAACATTTACATTTAAAAGTCAAAAGCAGTAAAAAAAAATAAAATAATAAATTGAATTAAAAATACAAATTTAAAGTTCTTATAAAAATTAGAAATATTTTTTTTTTTTTATTATTTATTGTTTGTGTTTCCAAGGTTTTTATTTTATACATTTTATTGTTCTATGTTGCACATAATTTGCCTGATTTTTTGATGTCCAATAAAATCAATAGAAATAGTGTTTATAGTACAAAAGTTTATTATCTATATGGTAAAACACCAACTATCTCTATTTTAAACACTTTTATTTAAATTATTTCGAGTAAGTCATAAAGTATTTAACGATTACAAAAAAAAAAAAAAACCAGATCAAAAAATCATTAAAACCAAATACCTTTGTTCCATTTGTTTAGAAATTTTCTACATACTAAAATAAAGCGACATTAAAATTACATCAACATCTTTAGGTAATTTATATTTAAGCTTTCGCATGTTAATTTTCATAAATTAAATTATGCAAAACGCTAGTTAAACAAAAAAAGAATTTTTATTATACAAAAATAAATATTTATAATGAATTAATTTTAAAATGTTATTTTTGTTATTTATAATATTTATTTTTAACAGAAAAAAAAGAAAAAGCGTCAAAGCATTAATACGTTTTCTTACTTTTGACCTAGTTCTAAGTTATTTTTTGACAGACAAAAAAACATTATGATGAATTTGGTTTCATTATAATTATAAACAATAATTTTACTTTTCTTTGTTTGCGTTTATGTAAAAGTTAATATTCTTTACGAAAATATGTTTTAAAATTAAAATAATTCCTGAATGAAAACCGAAAATAAACCAACCCGCTTTTAAAATTTACTTTTTAAAACAGTGGAAGGAAATTATAGCAAACAATCAGAAAGCACACACCAAAAATGTCTGTTTATAGAAATTCTCTGTATATAAGTTATTACACTTTGGCATTGTACCCCTGGATTACATAATAAAATTTGTCATTTATTTTTTTTTTTTCTTTTCATTTACCCCCTAAACTAAAAATATCACATAAATGGAAAATTATTTTAAAAAAAAGTTTGTTTTTTATCTCAAGGAATAAAATGTTAATAAATACAAAAAAAAAACATAAAAAACCGTAAAAAACCTTTTTCTGTATGGTAAAATAAATCTTTCATATTGAATACTCAGTACATTTGTCCGTTTGTATGGCAAAACTGATAATCAGCATGATTCTAAAAGATAAAAAAAAAACAAAAACTTCTTTTGAGTTTGTTTAAGCTTTAAACCCTATGTTAGCTGCTTTATAAATGTTCCTATTACTTGTTATTTTATTTAAATTAAATAATATTACATAATGACTATAAAATACTATAAGTGTTAAAGAATTTTGTAAATGACATTAGATTTTATGTGTTTGGAAAATAAAATAAAATTTATGTAAACAAGTGAAAGGCAAAAAATGCAAAAAAGGATTAAAGCGAGCATATAACGCGAACAAGCATAATAGCTGTGAATGAGAAAGAATATTATTAAAAGTAAGAAACGTGTCACAATCATTAAACATCGGCACATTTAATTACAAAATTTTCCAAGTTTTACAATTTTATAATGATTTTACCAAAGTATTTTATCAACACCTTTTTCCATTTTTTTTTTTCCGTTCACGCTACTAAATTTAAAAGTTTTTCACTCTTGTCGATTTTAAAACAATTAAATTTAATAGACTTAAAAATAGGCAAACAATTTTTTTCAGGAACATTATTAATAAGAAAAACAATTTTCATTTTAAATGTGAGGGAAATTTTACTACACAACCAAAGCGATTATTTAAGTTTGTAGAAACAAAAAAAAAAATTAAATCCCATTATCCGTCTTAAAAATTGTAAGTTTTCCCTGATATCAATTTTCTCAATTTTTTTTTTTTTTTTCGTTTTAACCAAAACAAATATTTTTTTTTACATGTGTGTTGATACATCAAGTTTTTTATGTTATTAAGTTGAAAAAAAAATTCTTTTTTTTTGTTAGTTTACTCTGTCTGAGCCACTATATCGTGTCTGAAGTGTATTTTATATAACGAACAAAATAAACAAAAAATAAAAAAAAATTTAATATCAAATATAAAAGTTAAGTAAAAAGTGTAGTGAAGGAAGCACAGAATACAAATAGTTCAGATAGAGTAAATTTCCTTTGGGTAAATAATATAAGATGACAGTTTAGCGATATTGAAGCTATCCAACCCAATCATAATCATTCTTCTAAACTAAGGTTGAAGACAGTTGATATTCAATAAAATTTTCATTTTAATGCCTGAAGCAAAACCAAACTAACCTTAAACCCACAGAAGCTAAGAAGTATTTTAAAACCGTAAATTTCTTAAAGCAAGGAAGTAGATATATGAAGATAAAAAAACTACATTTTTTTTTTGTATAAAAATTGCACTTTCATTGTGAAAAGTTATTTTAAAGTATAATTCCCCAAAAAAAAAGCTTAATTCTTTATTTATTAAACTATTTTTAACGAATGAAAGTTTTTTTTTTTATTTATTTATTTACATGTACGAATACATAGTTATATATGAAACGTGATTTAATTTTAATTAAATAAAAAGAAATTTTTCGTTTTTATTATTGGTGTTAAGATTAAAAATTTTTTATTTATTTTTTTAAATTTAAAATCAATAAAATTAAATTAAATGCAATCGTTTTTGGTGTGCATCGGTTTTCTGTAATTTATTTATTTAGTGTATGAAAGTCGCTTTTTTTTATTGTTTATTAATTTTATGAAAAAAAATAATTTAAATTTTAGTTAAATGTTAAAAAAAAATAATAAAAAAAATGTTCACGTTTTTTTTTCTTCGTTTTTTACATTTACATTTTATTAGAAGAAGGCAATTTTTATTACATAATTATTTATTATAACAAATCAGACAATAATTGTAGATCAGTAGAACAATATACTAACTGAATAAAAATCAACAATTTATGCTCTGAATATTTAATAATATTATATAAAATAAAAATAATATATTTATTATAAAAGCCGCACAGTTATCACGTTTATTTCAATTTTAAACTTGATGTTTGCCGTTTTATAAATCTACGCTTTTGTGGGATTTTACTAACAAAATTCAATCATTTTATTATAATAATAATAATTTTTTATTTTTTTTCTATTTTATTAATTTCTATGTAGCTTATTTGCTATGGGCTTGAAAAAAAATCTAACTACTTGGCTTCGTTTAGCTGCAAAATGGTGATAACAATTGTAAAACCATTTTACCAAAACAATGAATGAATTTTTGTTTCTTTCCTCAGCTTTTCCATTTTGTTCGATTTATCATTTTGTTTGTTACACAAAAAATATATAAAAAAAAAAAATTATCAAAATTGATTGTAACGAATCGATTTTTATTAAAAGAAAAAAAAAGATTTTTTTATAAAATTAAATTCGTTTCATTTATTACAATTCATTCATGCATTTCATTTTGGTTAAGTAAAAATAGTTTAAAGAATTTGTTTTTTTCTCTACTTCTGTCTATTTTTTTTCTATTAAGATAAAATAATGGAATAAATGCTTTAAAGGGGTTTTTTTAAAGAGATGCCGAATAATAAACATAATAAAAAGTCGCACAATAATAAAAAACAAGGAAAGGATGTAACCAAGGAACAAAAGGATGAAAGTAATAATAATTTAATTATACAAACGGCGGATGATTACGATGATGATCCAAATTCAGGATTTACCTCTTATATGAGATCGAATGAAGGTAAAATAATCATTTTTTTTTTTATTTACCCTTAATCTGAGTTATAAAAGAAATCATTTTTAATTTAATTATAGGATCAGAAATGATGCGATTATTTGTTATTGCAAATTCACTTATTGTATTTCTAACACTTGCATGGCCTCAAATGAAAGAAACATTTCAATATTTAATGGAATATTTTAACGATAGTGAATTTAATTTCTAGAGCACTGTTCTGTTAGCCAGAGTACTATAGTCATCTTAAAGAAATTAATTTAATTGTGAAAAAAAAAAATAAATAAAAAAAAATTGTAACAAATGGTTAATAATCTGTAAAATGTTTTAACAACATAATAAAAAGTAATTAATTAAATAACAACAATATAAGTACTGTAGCATTAACATTTAGTGCAATATTAAAGTGAAATAATTATTATTATTATGATAATATAAAAAGTTTTTATTTATTTTAATGAGATTTTAATGAATTTAATAATAATAATTCGATAACAAAAATGCTTGTCGGTGCAATTCGTGGTTTTTTTTTAATTGGTATAATGGCCGGTTATAGTTTTGGTGTTTGGCATTTAATAAATGATTATTTTCGTAAAGAATTTGATGTATATTTAAAAAAAGAAATTATTAAAAAAAATATAACAATTAATGAAATTAATCAAAATTCACAAACAACAACTGATGAGCTTGATACAAAAATAATAAATTTTAATCAAATAAATAATAAATTTTCAACAAATTATAATTATAAATTAATAATACAATCATTTATAATAATAAATAAAAAAAAATTTATTGAATTATGTTTATTTGATAGTAATAATCAATATTATAATAAATTAATTATAGAGTATATGAAAAAAAAAAGAAATAACGAATACAAAATGAAAAATTTTTAATTGGATATTTATAATAAAAATGAAAGAAAATTATTAACAAGCGATAAATGTATTAAAAATTATAAATAATATAATTAATTATGATGAAAGTGGTCTATGTTTTGTAAAATATAGAATAATTTATATTCTGCATAAAAGGTGCAGTTAGATTATAATTAGCGTACGGAAAATAATTATGTCGCTCTATTAGAAACAGTAAATCTAATTAATTAATTAATTTTTTTTTTACTGTTTTATATATAAAGAATTTTTTCCATTAATTTAAGTAGAAATTTATTGTGACGTTTTATTGCCAAATTCTGTAATTTTATATGAATAAATCAAAAATAATTTTTCTTTTTCTTTTTCTCTGAATAAATTGAAACATTTGATAAAACAACCAATTATTCAAAATAAAAACAAAATTATAACAAAAATTAATCAATAATTTATATATAAAATAGATTTCCTAGATAGATTATAAAGAACAATGCAAAATTTTGTTAAATTGATTTCATTCGATTTTATTATGCAATCACTAAAAGCACGACAATAAAATAATAATTTTTTTTTTTGTTTTAATTTGTAAATTTATGTATTTCCAATAAAATAAAAAATATTTTTTAATCAATAACTAAGTATTGGTAATAAATTATAAATAATAAATGTTATGGGTTTGGGTGTTTTTTATTCTTTTTTTTTTTTTGTTGTATTATTATTAACAGGTCAAAGGTCAATATAGTAAAACACTAAAAACATATTTAAATTGCATGCAGTCAAGCATTTATTTATATTATAATTAAATATTAAAACCATACGTTACATGACATAACATTACGTAATATTATGTTACATAAATATTTGCATTGTTTTTATTTTAATTTATTAAAGATGACAATGTTATACAAACATTATTATTATTATAACAATTCATAATGGAATTGTTATAATTTTAAATAGACATTGCTATGTTTTATTTTTTTGTTATTTTTAATAGAAATTCCTGTTGCTAAAACATTAAATAAATAAAATAAAATAAAAACAACATGAAAAATACAAAAAAAAAAAAAAAATTTAAACTAATTAACAAACCTAACTAAAATGCATGTTTAAACTCCTCCCGAGTATAAATATAAAAAGAAAATAATAAAAATTTATTTTATTTGTTTTCCAGAGTCATGATATTTTTCTTTTTAATTGTTTTTTTTTTTTTTTTTTAATAGAAATTATTTCACTGATTTAATTTATTCTTTAATAATAATAATCATTATTTAATTGTCTAGATAATTTATTCATTTTATTATTGTATTTAAATGTGCGTTTTAATTACAATACAAAAAAAAAAGTCTTAATATGCTTCTATTCCTTACTAAAGAATTATTTATGGATTGTTTAATATTTTAATTACTAATCAATAATGATTAAAATTTTATATTTTAACCGCATATGCACGATGTTTATGTTTTTATTTTTTTTTGAAATTTTTTTAATTTTTTTAATTTTTAATTTTATAGCGTGATTTGTGTTCTTTGCGTAAGTAAAAAAATTTTTTAGCTTAACCAGTCACTAATGTATTATTTTTAATTTGTTTTATAGTTAAAAGAAGTAAAAACAAATTAAAAGGATATGTAAATTAAGAAAATTTGTATTCAATTATAATTGTTAAGATAAAACTAAAGACTATTATTGTGCACAGCAATATTGTGTTAATAAATAACTAAGTGAAAAAAAAAACTATTGCAATCAACATATGTGTAAATGACTTTCATAAATAAATAAATAAAATAATTATTTTTTGTTATTATTAACAATAAACAATATTGTGAACTTTTAATTAAAACTAATTAAAATGAATTAATTTTTTTTTCTATTATTAATTCACACTAATCACTAAGAATTTCATATGAAAAATAATTTTTTTATTTTTATTTTATATAAAACATATGCTATGATTAATTCGTATGTGAAAATAATAAAGTGTATAGAAAGTTAATAAATAATAAACTTAAATTTAATTAAGCCAACTAAGTTTATTTAAGTCAAAACTTTAAAAAAAAAAAAAGAAAAGTAAAACGAATTAAGTAGAATGAAATAAATAAAAAAAAAAAACAACCAACCAGCATTGGTGTTAATAGTTAAGAAAAAAAAAATTATTATTTTTTAATTCTATTTTAAATGTTAAATAATGTAATTCGTGTCGGTTTGTTAACATTCACTTAAAGTTTATTAAAAAATAAAAAAAAAAAAAAGCAAATCAGAACCATAATAATAATAATAATAAACATAGAAAATGTAATTTTTCTTTTTCTGTTAATAATAATGAAAAAAATAAAATAAAATAAAAAAACGTGCCGTTGTGTCATAGAATATTTAACATAAAAATTATTAGTTTTTGTTATTACAAATTCTACAGGAGAAAAAAAAAGAAAAAACGTTAAAAGTTTTTAATTTAAAAAAATACAAGCAAAGTGTTTGGATGTTTAAAAACACAACAACAACAATAAACAAAAAAAAAAAAAAAATAAATAACCAAAAGGCAGAGGAATATACCCATATAAACAAAACGAACAGCAACAATAATAATAATAATAAAATAAATTACTTTACTTAACTAAGTAAACTTTATTCTCTTTCGTTAGCTTTAAGTACAGCAATAATAAAACTTAAGCGCAACAACAATGGACAGAATAACAAAATAACGAAAATGAATTTTAAAAACATCAACAACAGCCATGAAGAACCAAAAAGAATTAACAAGAATTAAAAAAAAAAAAAACAAAAAATGGACCAATGAACAGAAAAATCGTTATCTCACTCTAACGTTAAGCCAAGTTAAGTTAACTTATTTAAGTAATATTTGAATTCAATACTTTTAAGTAAAACAAAACTTTTTGTGTTCAGTACGATAAAAGAAAATAATCTACCGGCAAGCATACAGTGCAGTGACCAACCTGAGTCCAAACTAAACACTTTTTAATCCACTTAAAAAAAAAAGAAAAAAAAGAAAGAAAACGACAGCAGCTGGAATTAAAGTACTTGACTTAAGCAAAAAAAAAAAAAATTAATAAATAAACGTAAAAAGTCTAAAACACATGTTTATATCAAAATGCAACAAAACACACACACACCGGAGTATTGGTAATTCATGTTTTATTCGCTGCAACAAAAAATTGAATTGACATAAAAAAACCAGATAGAAGACAACAACAAACAGCATAAATAACATAAATTATGAAAAAAAAACAGACCCAGTCACGATAGTAATAATTTTTCTATTTTTTTTTTTTTTTTTTAAGTAACTATTCCGTCTCTTTTTCACTACAAAGGTTATGTGCTTAGTTAAGTCAGTTAACAAGGCACATCTGTTAACATGTTTCATTATGAACTGGCCATCATATGTCGCGTAATTAATTTTATTCACACACAAAACAAAAAAAAAAAAAAAACTGAAAATGTCAATAAAATTAATTGAAGAATTTTTCTTGTTTAAGTCAATATAAATATTTTCGCTTATAACACCAAAAGGTCAAATAGTTTATTTTAGATGGTTTTTAAATAAATAAATAAAATTTATTTGCATAAAAAAAAATTTGTTAAATTTTTTTATCCATTAAAGCTTAAATTAATATTGTTTGTTAATATTTGACAAATTAGTTTTGTTACGCTTTCATTTTGTATGTATACTGCACTTTGTGTTATATTATTTAAGTCATGTTAAACACTGACCCTTTTGTAATGACACGTACTGTATTTAAAAACACGTTGAGCCTCTTTTTTCTCTTTATTATTTTTTTGTTGTTGTATTTTTTAAAGCCTTTTGTACTTATTTTTAAACTTAAGTGGACCATAAATTACCAAAAAAAAAAGAAAAGAAGCACAACCAATGCAGTTCTCTTTAATAAATTTAAAAAAAAATTCTTTTTTTTTTTAAATGTTTTACTTGCATAATTAGCTGTAATCAAATTTTACTGTAAAAACAATAAAAAAAATAAAATAATCAAAATACCATAAAAGGAGTTTAAATGTCAGTGAAACTGACTTAGCTTGTTTTGTTATGTTGCTTTTACTATGAATTTACAATGAACATAAAATACTATGACCAAAATAAACTAAATTTAACTAAAAGTAAGAATTATTTAATTTAAGAAAATAAACTAAATATTAGAAAATCAATTTGACACACTAATTTCTATATTAAAAATACAGAGAAGGTAAACACAATTAAGTAGGACAAATTGGTTTATGTTTTGTAAAGCGTTTTTTCATTATTTTTTTTTTTTTTGATCGCGTTGAATCAAGTTAAATCAATTTTATTTTTCATTTCGAAAAAAAAAAAAACGAAATTTCTTTTCTGAAATTTTATTGCTTTTTATTTGTACAAACAACGAAATAACGAATAAAATTGTTTTTGGTTTAAATTTGAATAATAAAGAAAAATAAAAATCTACTGACCTTTAACAATAATTTTGTATTTTCTTCTGTTTAAAGTTTGGCTGTTTATATGTTTTTTTTTTTTTTTTTTTAATCTATTTTATGCTGCGACTGTAGATATATTTTAAAAAAATAATTGTATGTTGTATTGTGTTTAGAATATCAACAAGTTTTATTGTGCTTAAATATTCTTTAATCCATTTTGTTATTTTTTTTTTTTAAGTAAAATCCTGTTGATGTTGCTGCTATATACACATATATATGTTTTCTCACATAAAAAAAAACAACTAAAGCACTAAATAGCGAAATAACACTAAAAACCGCACAATAACTTTATTTTTTACTATCAAAATTTAAGCAAACATTTTTATTAATTAAACTTAATTAACAAATTATTGTTATTAATTAATGAACAAAAAAAAAAAACAATACACGGATCACACATTAATTTATTATACAAAAAAAAAAACCAAATAAAAATTTGACCGTTAGTTCGTCTGGCTTAAACTTACTAAGCGTAGTTACACGGTGCTGTACACATTTTTAATGCTAAAAATATTGACAATTGTTGCTTATGCTCTTCAATACTCTCTGTTTCTCCATGTTTTTTTTTTATATATATATAATTTAACGCGGCTTAATAGTGGTTGCTCTTTCACGCTTGAAGCACAAAAACCACGTTAAACACAATTCAAAATGGTTAAGTGACTTAAGTTTAAAATCCAAGTGCTGCACGTTGTATGTATTATGTGTACTAATGTTGTAAACTTCGTTAAATTTTATTTGAAAAATTTCCAACGCCAAAATGTATACTAATTTAACTATAAAAATTAATTTAACTGAAACCACAAAAATTATGTTTATGTTATGTTCAAATAAAATTAGTATAACTCAAGGCTTTTTTTCTCTGTGCTTTTATTAACAAAAAAAAAAAAACATTAAAGCTTCCTTATCTAATTTGTAATCAAACAAATTAAATAATTATTAGTCATAACAATTGACAATTATTAATTAAATTCCCATCACTATATGCAGATAAATGTAGATAAGCTGTTAGCTTAATGTAATCTCAAGATAATTAAAACAAAACAAAAATTCATTTTTAATTACAATTGTTTATTTTTTTTTTTTTTTTTTTAGTTTTTATTTAATTATACAATAAAAATTTATATTGTTTTGATTTCATCGCTATAATTATCGTAACTTTATTTAATTAAATTAGTAAAAACAAAAAAAAAATTGTTTGTGATAAATAATAAGAAAAATGATTTCATTACACATTACGCTCCTACAGGTAAATTAAAAAAAAAATTGTTAAAGAGTAATATATAAAGGTATGACATAATAAACTAAATACATAATAATAAATTATTTAATAGAAAATAAAAATTACTAAAACAATCGGTTTTTTTTTTTACAAACATGTAGACTAAAGTGTGTAATTTTTCTCTCAGCAGACACAATGTCTTTTCTTATTATTATTTTTTTTTTCTTTATTATTTTAATTATTTTAAATAATTAAAATAATTTTTCTAGACTAAACAAATCCAAAAACATATGTGAGAATTATTATTATTTTAATTTTAATTTTAATTTTTCTTTTTTTCACTTTTAATTAACAAAAAAACCATTGCATAATCCTTGGAAAATTTAATTTATTATTTTTTTAAAATTATATTTACGCTTACAAAAGCTCAACATTTTGAAAGAAATTAAATAGAAAAAAAAATTATTAATCGACTTATTTGACTAATAAAAAAATCATCGGAAACAAAAGTAAAGAAATTTGCGTAATTTTTATATTTGCTTTTTTTTGTGCTTTTTTGGCAATCTTATAAATAATTTTGAATATGCGGATAATACAATGGAAAAATTGTATCATTTTGCATTTCGTTTTTTTTTTTTTTTTTTTTTTTAATATGCAAATTACACAGATTGAATAGCTAATAATTAATTTAACTCAATTTTATTCTTAAAATAATCAAATAAATGTGTTAAATAAAAATTAAAAAATTAAATAAAATTTTTACATATTAAAAATAATGATAAAAAAAAATTTACAAATTAATTAATTAGTGGGTTGGAGGATTTATAAAATAATTGAAAAAATTTGTTTATTCTTCGCCAATAATTTGAACGCTACGCACTGGTTTTTTATTATAAGACATAATGATTGGTGAACTGGTGGCGCTTGATGAATCTGGATGGTCTGTTGTTGATGGTATCGGAACTGAACCCAACTGTTGTTCAGATTGTATCGCTAACATTAGCATGCGATAAAGTAACTCTTCTCTGACTTCGGGAGGAAGGTAGTCTTGTTGAATATTTGACTGACTGTATTCTTGTTGGGTGTTGTAATTTGATGGGGACGGTGATATGCCAAAGTATCTAGAACTGTATTGTTTCTTTCTTGGTATGAGGCGTTGACCCTCGTATGGAGCTGGACCTTGTTCTGATGTTGGTATGGGATTTTGTGCCTGATACATTCCTTCTGGGTCATTATATTGTCTTAAAGCTCCTGCATTTCGATAATACGGAAAACGTGTGTCATAAGCAGATGCCGGATCGTAAATAGGTGGTCTTGGAATCTGTTGATATCCGTATTGTGATGGGTAATTGGGTGGAAATCTGGTTGGCCCTTGTGGTATGTAGTATGGATTAATTGCTGGTGAATACCCTTGACGATACGGCTGTTGTTGCTGATGTCGCAAAACAAGTAACTCTAATAATCTTTCAAAATCTCTTGTTGTCAAAGGTCTATCGATTTGTTCGTTGTAGTAGGGAGACTGGGATATTTGTTGTTGATATGGTCGATATGGATTCTGTTGGAAATAAGGAAGAGGATATGACTGCTGCTCATAATTATTACTATTTGACTGATCTTGATAAGGCACTTGATATTGAGGTGGATAAATGGGTGGTCGCCTATTTCTAAACATATTAGATTGTGTCGTTTCATCGTCTTGATGATAGTTTTCATCGTTTTCATCCTCATGTTGGTTTGGTCTCCTTGGTGGTATCGTGGTTTCTTTTAAGTATTGTCCTTGCTCTTGTTGTTGTTGGATGCGGATTGGTGGAGGTGGTAGAGTTTGAGGTGGTCCTTGTCCTCTATAAATACCGCGTTGATTGCCAATTTGAATAGGTGATTGAGCTTGAGGTAAATACTCTCGAGATCTAACTCTTTGAGGTAATTGTTGCTGTTCGTTTGGAATATGTTGAATAGGTCGTTGTCTATATATACGACCATCCTCATTTCCTGCAGTCGCTATGTCGCGATTAGCTGGGATCTGAACAATTGGTATGGGGCTCTGTGTCAAGTAGCTATGTTCCGATGATGGCTCAGTTGTTTGTTCATAATTGTTATTTTCCACTGTTTCGATTCGTCGTGGGGGCTTAACATAAATTTTCTCCGTCGCTGGTATAATTGTCGTAGGTGGTGGAGATTGAGAACTACTTATTGCACTTTGTAATTGTGCAGCACGATGACGAGCTGCTAATACGATTGCTGGTACTCTGGGTGTGCTCGTAGTTGTAAACAATGGTCGAGTATTACCATTATTACCACTATATACATGACTAGAATCCTCCCCAGCTGACTGGCTGTAAATAATTTGCTGCTGTGCTTCAAATGGTTCATCTCGATCATGATGTAATTGCCTTCGTAAATGATTTCCACGTAAAGTTTTTCTTTCTTGTAAAACGTCTTTAGATGTGGTTGCACTTTCAAAAGTTGTTTTCATTGTTGATGATATTGTACTTCCGCTACTAGTACTATCTCTGCCAGCATTATTTCTATTGGCGACGGACACTTTTGAAACATGATCGTATTCAATTTTATCAGACCGTCCAGTTTGCTCAGATGGTTTAGTTGGATTTGTTACACCCACTAAGGGTGCTGCTGAAGGTGTTGGTCGAACTATAATAAATGGTTTAGACTGGGTAGCTGGAGTTGCATAAACAACACTTGTTGTTGGTTGTTCTGTTTGTGGTGATGTGATACCGACATTATTCGTAGTCGAAGTATCAGGTAATTTCGATGGTAATAATCTTCGTCGAGGGATCGTTTGAATAACGGTTGGCCTTGTCACAGATGACAAAGGTGGTGTGGCGGCTGTCGGACTTGCATAAATTAAAGAAGATGGAGGTCGACGTGTACTTGACAGTATTCCAGGATATGTTCTATTATATCGAGGATACTGAACTGACTCTTCAGCTTGTTCATTTTGTTTGCTCTCCTCCTCCTCTTCACCCTCATGCGTACTCGATGACTCTGTAGTTGTAGAAACTTGTTGTTGTTGTTGTTGCGTTTGTATATGAGGAATATTTTTTATTCCTGTCGTATTATTTGTGGTATAAAGCACACGCTTAACTTCACCATTTTTATCAACATAACCGTATGTACCTTTCACATTGCCCAATACATCACGGCTTTCAATTTTAAATGTTCCATCATCCGCTTCATAGCCAACTGTGTACGATCCATCACTATTCACTCGTCTTATTTGCTTAACAATTTCAGACTTTTTCGGATCTTTTGATTCTGCACTATCTAAATCTGTTTCCATTTTCTCATCACTAATACTTTTCAAATTGTCATTTTTGATATCCACACCGATCGACAATTTTTCATTATTTGATTCCGATGTCTCTAGCTCACCATTTATAGGTGGATAAACAAATATCATCAAAAATATAATCAGCAGCACTGATTTCTGTTAAAAAAAATAAAAATAAAAATGTTTGAGAAATACGTTTAAACACACAAATGTAATTAACTAAAAAAAAACATTATGAAATTTAATTTAATAATAATAATCCTTAATGAATAAATCATAATTATTACCAAAAGCAAAAAAAAAAAAAAAACATTAAAAGTGAATATTTAAAATATATTTCATAATAAATGGTTTTTTTTATTATTTATTTATTTAATAATAATCATGAAAGCGATTAATATATTTTTAATCCCCCCAAAACAAAGTGTACATGTAATCACTTGGATGTCGGTTGCTTCTTCTCTTGCTTTATTTTTTATTTTTATTTCACTTGCAATCTAAAAATTATATTTTTGTATTTTATTCTCTGGTTGTGAATTCTTTTTTTTTTTTTTCTTTATTTTTCATTAATTAAATAAAAAAAAGAAGTGATTTTGCAATATAAAAATCCACAACAAAAATATGAAATATAACATAAATAATGATCATTACAACTAACTAGTTTAAATATTCATCAAACCGTAAATGCTTAACAAAACCGAAATTACAATGTTTTCTTTTTTTTTTATTTCAATTTTCTTTAATGAAAAAAACAAAGACATAATTGTAGTATAAAATCTAATTAAATAAATTAAATTAAAAAAAAAATAACGAATAGTATAGCAACATAACAAACATACCTTTGTATGAGATTTAGATCCCATTTTCCTTTAAATCAAAAATTTTTATTTTATTTTATTTTATTTATTTTGATTAATTTTTTATATTTGCTGTGCCTTACTACACGAAAAACACACAAATAATAAATAATAAAACCAAAAATATATATTTTTTTTTTTTTTGGTAAACAACAAACAAATAACAAGTGTTTTTCCCTTATTTATTTTTACTATTGTTCAATAAAATAAAAAAAAAAAAATTTTATTTTTATTCAATAAATCACAGATCAGAACACTAAAAGCACAATTGTAGTAAAAACAAAAAAAAAAAAAAAAAAACGAAACTAAAAGCACAACAATAAATTGGTCACAGAGATTAATAATAAAACAAGACAAGAAAAAACAAACAAAATCAAAAACCAGAGTTCAGTTCATAACAAGAAAACAAATTAAAATGAGTTCATTTGTGTAGGCGTGGGTACACTTTATAGCTTGTCAGTATTACCCTAATATTAACGGGAGGTTATATTCTTGGACTATAAATTATAACAATAGATCTGCATATGACCTTGATGAACCTATTACCCTCCTACTACTTTATACACCTGTATTTGCATTTTTTTGCTTTTCTTCTATTTAACCAAAAAATTTATAGTTAAAAACCCACCCACGCACACCATATAATTTCACGTTTAATAAAGAAAAAAAAAAACATTTTATTTCTCCAACTTCTGTTAAATAAAAAAAAAAGCGAGAGTGTGTGTTCTATTCTGTAATTTTTTTTTATTATTTTTACAGTTTTCACCCAAGAGCGCGTTTTTTAGTATGTTTGAAAAATTATAAAAGAAGTAGAAGAAAAAACTGTACAAAATGCAAAAGAAATAAATTAATAAATAAATAAAACAACGTGAGAAGCTTTTTTTTTTCTTTTTCTATTTTGTTTAATACATTTTACTTCTCGGCTTTAAGCATTGTTTTCTGTTATTATTGTTATTAAATTTTTCTTTTTTTTTTTTTTTTTTTTTCATTTAACTTTTATTTGCCATTTAGGTGGTATTGTTATTGTTATGCTTTTTTAAACTATTTACACACTACTCTCGTTTTTTTTTTTTTTTAATTTTTTTCGAATAAACTCATTTCATTTTCATTCATATTATTACATTTTTTTGTGCTTTAAACAGCTTTATGTCACTAAATGATTTGACTTAAGTCTTACGCTAAGACAATTTAATTTTTTTTTTTTTTATACGTATGCTTAACGAAAGTGAAATTTAGTTTGTAAATAACAATAAATGTTATTGTTAAAGGGAGAACTTTTTTTTCTTACATTTCTAGCATATATGTAATAATTTTATTTTATTTATTTTTTTTTTATCATGTGTAATTTTATTAAATAAATGATTGCATTATATTTTTGCATTATGTTTTGTAAAATTACAATAAGAAATTATTTATTTGTGACAAACATTTTATTTATGTATTTTGTAATAATTTTTTATTGCTGTGTTTCTATTATTATATTATTTTTTTATTTATTCATCTTGTAATTAAACTAGACGCGTGAATAAATTTGTTAATTTGGTTCTTTTAACTTTATTATAGCTCCGGAAAAAAAGCAATATTCTAGTCTTTTCATTTCATTAACGAAATAACATTTTTTACGTAAAACGGAATAGAAATAACTGAGTAAAAAAAAAAATCCTTAATAGAATGTTATAATTAATTTTGTTAACATGTAAACGTATAATATATGTGTCAAATTTATAAAATGGTAAACTACTGTGTCTACCCGTGAGCTTTTAAAATTATGAACAAAACCATTTTCCATTTGTATTTAATTTAAAAGGCGGGTGTGTTTTTACATAATGTTTTTTCATAAATCTTGACTAGATGCTAGATTAATTTTGACATCATTAACACATGTTTAGAAATTAGATTTTCGTTATTTTTTTTTAATTAATAAAAAATTTACATTTGTGTTGATATTTAATTACGTTTTCTTTAATGTGAGTTATGTCTGTTTTAAATTAAATTAACATAAGGCTTAGGGATCTTTTTGTTTTTTATTTCTTAATTAGTTTTGTATTAACTGCTAATTATGCTAATTAAATAAAAATAATTTTAACTAAGCAACTGATTTATTTTTTATATTTTAAATTTCCTAATAATTAGCGACTTACTGCAATTTAATTTCAAAAAAAAAAAAATTTAAATGAATGGTCGATTTCTATTCACAAGACACTTAAAATCATAGCCATTGTATGTTCAACGATATAATTCATTAGTAAAAACCGAGGAAGCAAGGAAAAATAATTATTTGCACACACAAAAAAAAAGCACAAAAAGCTCTATTCAGTAATTACAACTGGCAACTACTCTAAAAAAAATTTTTTTTCAATACTTAACACTGCCAGCAATTTTATTTTTTATAAAAAAAAAAATAGAAAGAAAAAAAAAGAAAATTCATTAAAATTAAATTCAGCAATATTACAATTAACAAAAATTTTTTTTTTACACCATCTTCTCACACACATCATTAAGCTATTAACAAAACATGATGAAAATTGTTTTTTTTTTAAACTGCAGGTAAAATCATTGCAGAAAATCTTCATTCAATTGAATAATAAAATTAAAATAAACAAACCAGGAAAAATTTAATTCTTTTAATTTATTTTAAAACAATTTTTTAATGAGCGAAAAAATATATATTTTTATTTTTTTTTTCTTTATTTAATTATGCAATTTTTATATGATTGTATGATGAACAGGTGATGGAATTAATGATTCAATTTTTTATACATTATAAATTGTAATAATAATGAAAAATTCACACAAATGTTATTATTTCTGCAAAAAAATATTAAAATGGATAAACATATTTATTGTATAAGACGCATCTTCATTAAAATTATAAAAGAAATTTTTTTTTTTTTAATCATTCAATGTAGAAGATTATTTAACATCTTTAGAAAATTGTTTTTGGTAAGAAAAAATTCGTTTTAAGTTTTCATTTTTAAAGAAAATCAAAAAGTGGTTGAATTATGTTAATTTTACGGTCACCTAATGACATTTTTTGTATCAAAAATTTGGGTTAAATTTCTAGCATCGTCTCTTTATTCTTTATCGACTTCTTGGGTCATTGATTTTTTTTTTATTAGATAATAAAGTTTAAATATTGTACTAAAGATATTCAAAAGTGACCTGACTTTAAAGGAATTTTTTTCTTTTTTTATTGATTTTTCCTTAATTTTTTATTTTCTTTACCTTTACTTTTGTTAAAATGTAGGTCGAATTTAGCATTTTGATGACAGAAAACAACTTAAGGATTATTTTTTCTTCTTTTATATTCAATTTATATTATAGAGAAAAAAAAGTACTTAAAACAGCATAATTTTCATAAGCAAGTCAAGAGAAATAAATAAATAATAAAAAAAAAAAACGATGAGAAAAATTAATTAACTAGAATAACAAAAAATAAAAAAAAAGCTCCTTAAGCACTTGCATGCTTAATTGTATTTTATTTTTATAATTTTAATTAATTTTTCCATTTATTGCATATTTATAATAATAATAATAAAAATAATAGAAAACAAAAAATTATCTTTGCTTTATTAAAATGTTTAAATTGTTAATTCCGGAAAAATGTTTCTTTTTTATTATTATGCGTAGATTGTTAACAATTTGTACATCATTTCCCTATTTATCTTGTTGGAGATAACTTTACTGAGAAACTTTACGCAAGTTTTTTCATTTATTTTTTAATAAGTTAAAATGTAATGTTTTATTTTTGTTTTTTTTAACCAGTTTCTTTATTATTATAATTATTTATTTTTTTTTTTTTTTTTTTAATTAAGTTAATTGATGATAATTAAAATTTTATAAATATGATTTTACATAAGAAATTAATTTTTTTTTTTTGTATTAATTAAAAATGTTTCAGATTTGCTATGCATAAAAGGTTATGTGGTATTATTAAGCGGTTTATCTGTATGTCATAATATAAAATATATGGTGAATTTACACCTGTTTACAAATAATTAACATATTTGGTCATTTTGTTATATTACCGCTACAAGCAACCTACTAGTGTTTTATATAAAATGCTGGCTGCATAATATTGTGGATATTACATTGTATATTATTTCCTTGTTTAAATAAATATTTAATTAAACATACGATGATGATAAATGTGGAAATATTTCATATGTTGATTGTTGCAATTTCTAATTAAATAATTGGTAGTCAAAAAATTCTGAATTCTTTTCATACTTTTACTTAACATGAGTTTGATTTTAAATCACTATAATTGTAGCACAAAAGTAATAAAATTAAATAACATAAATAATGTGACTTAAATAAATTTCCAGTAAATTACAAATAATAATAATAATAATTATTATTATTATAATAATAAAATAATAATAAAACGTTAACAATACAATTCACTATACTTAGATAATGTTTTAAGAAATTAATGGTGAATAAAAACAGAAATAATAATAAAACAAAAAAAAAAAACTTGAACAAAACAAACATAAAGTACTTAGTGTATTGTCTAATTTTTTTTTTTTTCTTTTTCGACCAAGTACATAATTTTATTTTAATTTTTTCTGTTTTTCCTCTTTAAATTAAAAAAGACCTAATTCTCACAATTGCATAAATTTAAAAGTACACAAACGTTAATAAGACAAGATTGGTTAAAGAAAAAAAAATTTTTTTTTTTAATTTTTATCTTAAAACTCAGATACGTTTGTTAAAAATTTAATAAAAAAAAAAAACAAAAAAAAAATTAATTTAAAGTTGTCAAGAAAATATTCTTAAAGTAATTAAAACAGAAAAAAAATGAAAGAATTTGTACCTTGATACAAATCTTTTGTTTAATTTAATGTATTTACGTCGCTTTTATTACTTTACTTTTGCTTTTTTTTTTTTTGTATTTTTCAAAGTCAAATTGTACAAAAAATTCAGAATAAAGAATGTATTTTCCCTTTGTAATCTCTTTACATAAGCTCAATTAGTTTATTAGGCTTTTGCAAAATTTAATAAGATAATTAAAAATTACTATTTGCCCATACCTTTAGATTAAAATTTGTACAACGATTTTCCTGTAACTTTGCAGGAATACTTTACAGGAATATTTTTAGTTAGTTAGTTAGTTCTTGGAGTTTTGCGATAAAAAAAATTATTTCGTGAGTTATGACCAAAAAATTTCGAAAGAATCAACCAAATTTGAGGTTCAACCACTTTAACTCCTGTTTGCAATTTTCTATTTCTATTTTAAGCAAACTAAATCAACTTCATAATTTTTGAGTTTTATTTTCATTGATGTTTGTGGTAAAATTGGCCATTTGTGGAAACCGTAATCTTTTACGTCTCTAAAGTCTTAAACGTTAAAGGTCACTGGTATTCGGGAATTTAACAATAAATTTTTTGATTACAAATTGTAAATCCGATATCCTTAAATCAATAACCAATAAACTGTTAACTCTGTAGCGTAGGTTTTTTTTTTTTAGCTATTGAAAGAATAAATAAATTTTTCCCATCGATGGCTGACTTATAATAAAGACTTAAGAATTTTTTTTTCGTTTTTTTTTTTATTTTTATGATTGATATAAGCAGCTTTAAACAAAAACTTTTATTAAACTGACATTAAAACATGGAGGTTAGGTTTGTTTTCTCTATAGAGATGACTTATAGACTTTGTTATGATGTTATCATTGTCAGGCAATTTCAAAACAAAAGACATGACAATCTTCTAGGACCAAAGGGTTTTATAAATTATTTTAGTTATTAGTCTATATAGGTATCGTAATTTTTGTTTTACCGTGTTATTTAAAAATTAACGAATATATTGCTCATGTTATACAAGGGTTGGTAAATTTTTATTACATAAAAAAGAGAAAAGCATTTATCTTTTATGATAAATTTTACTTATATTGGCTTTTCACTGTAATGAAAACAACCCCACTGCTACATTCTGTTTTAACATTTAAATCACATCTGGTTTTATATTTTCTTTTATTTTTTTTTTTCTTTTCTTTTTATCAAATAAAATGTAATAAAGTAAGTTAAAAATAAAATAAATGTATTGTAAGACTTAAAATAAAATAAAAAATCGAATTTTATTTACTCACCTTAATGATAATTTTTTTATTTTCTTTTTTCTCTCTGGTTGGTTCTTTATCTTCCCTTTTATAAAGGAAAACGGAGTTATTTTGCGGCTTTTTTTTTTTTTTTTTATTATTTGTTTTATTTATTTATTGTCTTACAATTTATCAAATTGTATTATAGGTAACCGTATATACTTTTACTTTTGTAATAAAAAGTATATATCAAGCTAAATAACGGAAAAGCAATGATAAGTAACAGTAAGGTAAAAGCTAAGGTGAATATAGGAAATTAACTTAACACAAACAAATTTAAAAATCGATATAAACATTATTTATTATAATAATAATTTATGAATGAATTTAGTAATAAATGTAACACACAAATAATTTATTTAATTAAATAATTATATAAATTAAAATTATTTAATAAAAATTAGCATAAATGTGACAAAGATTCGTTTGAATAAAGTCTATAAATAAATTAATGGAAAATTCTGTTACATTATGGAATACCTGAAAAAGTCTAGATTTTCTTCAGGTTTTACACAGTTTTCGAATATTTTTTTTTTTTATTTTCTTATCATCAATTAATATAATTTGCATGATTGTAACCTGTCAAAACAATTTGTTATCCATACAAAAGATGTTTCCCACTACAGAAGACGCCTGTTATTTAGGGTAAAATAAAAATATAAATATATAAAAAAAAAAAATTATATGATCTTTGACTATATCTTGATGAATCTACCGGAAAATAAACTGAATATCACATTAGGGAAAACAAGTTGTTATTCCACCTCGTTTCATTGTTTTCTTTATTTTATTTAGTTTACTTTTGCATTCTCAAAAAAGAACAAAAATAAAAACCATTTTTTTTTTTTTTGAAAACTCGACAAACAAATAAACCTAAAACGAAAAGAAAAGAAAAAAAAGGGCAATCATGGTATATTTGATGTGTATATTGTCTGTTTGTAAACAAAACTACTTGAGCTTAACAATACTTGACCCCATCAAAGTAAAAAAAAAAAAAAGAACAAAATTTATAAATGAATAAACACAACAGACAAAAAAAAAAGTATCATATCAATATGTTAAATAAATAATAAACGAAAAAAAAAAGAAAAAAAGCACCGAGCTTATAAACAAAACAGCAGCAGCAATAAAAACGGTTAAAAAGAAACTTTATTTTTGTAGACAATTTTTTTTTTGTTTCTCTTTTATTTTCTGTTTACTTCCTTCCTGCTTTTTTTTTTAATATATATATTTCTTACTTGTTTTGCTGCTCTCTTGCAAAAACGTAGTTTTTTTTTATCGTACATTACAAAAACACAAGTCATATTCACAAGTAAAAATTCTCGTCAATAATTTTTTTGTTTTTTTTTTCAATATTTTTATTGATGATGAATTTATTGGAAATATTGAATGGTGATTAGACTGAATTTAAATACAATACGTGCCCATACTATATTTTATTATTCATGACACATTGATGTATCTTCACTCCTTACGAAACTTTTATCTATTAATTTATTATTTTACGCTTACCATATTTTTTGTTGGATTGATTTATAGCTACTCCCCGACCAATTCTAATTTGTGACTTAATAAAATGTCACCATTTATAACGAACAAAAAAAAAAAAATAATAAAAAAGGTATTTTTAATCAATTTTTAAAACAAATTTTAACCTTTTTTTTTTAAAAAAAGTTAATTGAGCATGTAAATTAATTATTTAATGTTATTACGCTTAATTTAATTAATTATTAATGATTAATTGTTTTGTTATTAAATTAATTTTATAGTGAAAATAAATAAATAATTATTGTAATGAATAATAGAGACAGTGTTTGTGTGTTAATTAATCACATTGCATTTAACGCTTAATATTTTTTTTCTTTCGTTTTATAGAGAATAGTTAATTAATTTTAGTAATTATCATAATTTATTGACTATTCATAGAGATCATAATATTTATTGTCAACAAGTTTTTCAAGCTTAATAAAGGATTAGAGGTTGCTACTTTTACCTTTAAATTAAAATTTACTTTGACTCCAAAGATAAATCAATACAATAAATAGTTTCAATATGAACTTCTCATTCATTTCCTAAAAAAAAAAGAAGTCTAACACCTTGTTCAAAATTTCAAATACTTTAATAAAGCTCTGCAAAAACAATATTTTTTTAATAAAAAAATAATAATAAAAGCAGCATCAATGTCAAACAAGCAATAAAACAGCATAAAAAAGCCAAATAGATATAAATCTTAATGCAGCAAAAAAAAAATCTAAAAGCTCACAAACTTTGTTTATTTTAAATTAATCTGTTTAACATAATTTAATACATTGTTTTAATTTTTTAATTTAAATCGCTTGTTATGATATAATTTTCCCAAAAACTAAAATAAATATTAGTGGACTTTGTTAAACTCATTAACAAAAAAAAAAATAGAAGAAAAAACAAACAACACGCGGAATTAAAATAAAAAAATATGAAAAATTATGAATGCAAAATAATTTTATTTATGATTCAAATAAATATATAAATAAATAAAATGTTAAAAAGGAAGGTGATATTATTCAGGTAATCACGATTATTAAATGAGACAATGGATAAGATTTTTTTTTTGTATTAATTTTTTTTTTTATTAATAAAAACGACAAAAATCATCATTAAGTTTGACAATGAATTTTGGCTAGGCAAGAATTCACACTAAATAAAAAAAAATTAAATAATACTAAAATGTGCCATTAATCTTAAGCAGTAAGAGACCATGGTTATAAACATAATTTTATCTTGTTTATTATTATTATGCTTATGCTAATAAATTATATAATTTTTCTGTTTTTTATTATTATTTTTTTTTTTTAATTTAAATATAAGATAAACGAGATGAGAATTATCATCACAATTGGTCATAAATAAATAAGATAAAACTTAAATAGCGTTGAAATACAAAATAATATCCTTTAACTGGTGTGATTTTCATGTTAATTTTTTTTTTTTTATTTATTTTAATACAATTATTACCGAGTTTTAAAATAATTTAATAAAAACTTTTCGATAGCTGGCAATGCTTTTTGTTATCATTTTTTTTTTTTTTAATAAAAACATCAACAAACAAGATGTAAAGGTTTGTAAAAGATAAAAAATAAAAAAAAATAATAAGAAAAACCAGACTGTATTGTGTTATTACTTTTCATGTTAATTTAAAAAAAATAAATGTACGATAAAACCGCAAGTGCAAACAAGATCCAATTAATAAAAAAAATGTTGACTTAACAACAGGAACAAAGGTGAACAAAATGTAGGAAATGTTTTCGTTGTTATTGCCATTCCTTTAAAGTTATAATAATTAAAAAAAAAATCCTTATTTGTACAATAAACAAATTTGTTAAAACGAAATCAATAAATTCAATGGAATAAAACATGAAATATATAAATGTCAATTTTATACCAAAATGTAAGGACACAAGTCAACTGCAAAAATTTATTAAAATCACCTTTGTATAATTTATTTGTAAATAACTATTGTTTAATTATATTTAGCATTTTGGTATTCACAATTTAAATTAGTCAATTTCCCATAATAATTTTTAATTTTTTCGCGATTACTCAAATGAGAAATTAATACCAAAATAATGCTAAATGGGCATGTTAACAATAATTTAAAAAATTCTATCGCATGACTGTCACAAAGTTAACAAATAAATTTTCAATTCAAAATCTTAACAAGCTTAAAAAAAAAATTTATTAATCAGGATGCTTAAAGAAAATAATATACATGAAAATTAATTTATAATTAAAAATTCAACAGATCCAGATTAAGCATTAATAATTAATTATATTTGTTAGTACGCATATTGTTTTATAAAATAAAATAAATTCAGTCAACTGGTGTCTGTTTGAAAGATGGACAATGAAATTCCACAAAAATTTTTTTTTTATAAAAACGAAATTACACGCCTAATAAACAAATAAAAAAAGAAATGAATTAATTAAACAACTAGAAATTAATCATTTTGGTGTTACAAATGAATACAAAACAAAACCAAAAAGAAAAAAAAAACCGCGACAACAAACTCATAAATAAATTAATTAAATAATTAATAAAAACAAAATAAAATTCCAACTAAATATAATTTATAAAAGTTAAGTCACTTAATTAAATAAATAAATAATAAAAAAAAAAAAATAAAAAAAATTGTAATTAAAGCAATAACAAATTACATCATAAATGATTATTATTATTTTTTTTTGTTTTGGAGTTATTTTTACTCTTTCTTTTTATTTGTAATCTTAAAGTGAAATTAATTAAAGCGTTTTTTTTTTTGCTTTTTAAAGACACTTTTACTTTAACTGGTTGATCTCGTTTATATTATTACTTCATTTTTATTGTAACTGTATAATACGTTTGCTTTTGTTGTTTTAATTAAATTAATTGATTGAAGAAATGCTTTAATTTTCTTTTTGATTAATTGATTTTATGAATAAAAATTTTATACTTTTTATTATTAATTATTAGAAAAACTGAGTCAAGTTACTACACGTAAATATGATACATTTTTTTGTTATTTAATAAAAATTTCTTTAAATTTATCGGTATTTATTCAGGTATTTTGTCTTTTAATTTATACCATGTAAAACTTTTTCTAGAGAAATAGTATAACGTAAATTACTGTTTAAAATAAATCAGGAAAATTACTTACAGACGTCTACAGGACTTAAATACGAAAATAATACTTCAGAAAAAAAACGAATATCTTTAACAAACTCAGTAACTGATCCTGGTGTTGTTGTTAGTAAAATGACCCAAGAGATCAACAATTTTCGGTTAACATAATGTTTTTATTAGAAAAGAAACAGGAAAAAAAAACGTTTACTATTTTTAGACGAGCTTGATATAGGTTTTATTTGCCTAAAGTCTAAAAAGTTAGGTAAATTTTTTAAAAAACATATTTAAAAGTAAAAAACTAAAAAATACTAAAGTAAAGTCACGAAATGTAAAACAATGATATAGTGATTGATGAGCTGGTTTCTGAATGTGAAAATATACGATGAATCAATCTGTATGTTAAGAGTTTTTCATTTAAAATTACTTTTGTGTCTACACAAAAAAATATCAATGGTTTATAACTATTAGGAAAATGTTTAAATTTATTCACAAGACATCATCGTACTAATTTTAAAAATAAACTTTTTCAATGCTATAATTAGAATAATTCATTTATTTATCTAAATATAGAACAGTTTCTGCTGGTTTTTTTCCGTAAAAAAAAATGAAATTCACAACATTTCTACAATTTAATTATTTAGTAAAATAGAATACAGAGAATTTTCTTTTTATATTTTAAAGAGACTGAAAAACTTCTTAATTCCATTTAACTGTTTTATAAATAAAAGATATTTTTTCTCGTTTTGTTACCTTTTATATATATATATATATATATATATTCTCTTGAATAAAGAAGACAGGTGATCTGGTCTCGTTTATCCACACTTTAATAAGTAATAATGTTTAAAGAATTTAATAGAAAATAACAAGAAAAAAAAATACACAATTTTTTGTTATTAAATAATTTCTGTTGGCTTTTCTGTTGGTTGTTTACTTTATTTAATTCTTTTTGAATTCTTTCTTGGGTATATTAAAGTTTGTTTATTTGTTTTTCTTTAATATTAATCTAGGTTAATACTGTTTATTGTGGGTTCTTAGTACCTTTAAGTGTTGAATAATATATTGTTAATTTTGTTAAGTGTGTTTAAAGTAAAACGTTTTGTATTAAAGTGTAGGAAAAGTTTATAAGTTTTATGTGTAGAAAGCTTAAATAAACCCTTTAAATTGAAGAAAATAGACTAGACTATGAAGGACAGACCAATGACCTTTATTAAGCTTTCCATAAATATAGCCATCGGGTTATTTGATCCCTATTCCACTATTATTTGTTATTTTTATTCAGGTATTCAGAAAACACTTTCTTAAATCAATTAAGTTATTAAATATTATCGAAGAAAGGTTGTAAAACATTATCAGTGTTAATATTAAATGAAAAATCTATTATAAGATTTTATTGATTTGTTTTATGGTAAAGCTCTAAGCTTAAAAGATTATAGAAAAGAAAAATGAAAAAATTCTTGTCAATGTTTGATTACGTGTGAACTGTTATTAACTTAAGCGTTAATAAGCCTCCAGCTTTAAATAAGAATAAACTATAAAACTGTAAGTATTTTTTATGGTAAATTTACCGGACAAAAAACCAGACGCGACTGTTTTCGGTTTCTATTTATTTACACTCAATCTAAAATCATTTATTATTCATAAAATTTAATGTCTTAATGATGATTACATATAAGTAGAATTTTACATCTTTCTAAATATTTAAAAAAAAGAAGCTTTTTTTACACCGTTTTAATAGCTGGTTGTTTTTTTTTTTTTTTTTTCTTTCTCCTGCTATTTGTAAAACATCATTACTTAACATGAAAAAGAAAAACTTGTTCTTAACTTATAAGAAATAAGTGCAAAAAAGCCAACATAAATTTTTCAAAAGGAACGTAATTGCATTTTCATAAATAATTTCGCTTAGATTTTAGTCACAAAATTCAACATAAATTTTCTGTAACCTATTTCGTGCGTAAAGAAATGTTACAATTTTTTTTTTTTTTTAATAATTTAATAACCAAAACCTGCTATTTGAACCTCTTAAGTACAAAAAAATATATATATATATAAAACCTTTATGATCAAAATGTATGAATAAAAATAAAAAGAAATTTTTTTTTATGTTTCGTTAATTTATTTAGCCTCATTATTCATTACATTTGAAACTAAAAGTAAGACAAGAAACTATGACTCGACCAGTGGACACATACCTGTTGCCAGGTGAGTTCACGTTAAAAAAAATAATAAACGTTCTCTACAACTTTTGAATGAGTGAGCAACGTCTGGTTCATTAAAATGTTAAAAAAAATTATGTCTTATTAGCTACGCTCCAGTTTGCCTGGGGTTTTTATTTTTTATTTTTTTTTCCTGCCTTCTTTTAACAAATGTTATTTACATTGTTAAATTTTAATGATACGGCATGACTATAGTAAATTCCTTAATTTAGATACGGTAAACTTTAAATATGTATTCTGATCATATTTTACTGAAAAAAAATTCTTTAATTAAAATCATAAAACAAAACATTTTAAGTTTGGAAATTAATTTCTTTCTTTTTAAATTGGATTCACTTAATAATTACTGCAATCTTGATACATTTGTTAAACAGAATTAATAATTTCAATCATAACTTTATAAAATTAATTCATCTGTCGATTAACTCTATTCAATCTCAAGTGTATTCGAAATATTCATAAACAAGTTAAACTCATCAGACGATTTTATGCCATTCAGAATCTAATTAAATTTAAAAAAAATTTTGTCAAAAAAGTAAAATTTAAATTAGAAAACAATGTTTTGAATATTAATAAATGTTACTAAATAATTCATAATAATCTAAACAGTTTTAAGTAGTACTAATGTCATTAAATAAACCAACCGTTCATAGATAAAGCTAACTTACCTATACCTTTTATTCAGACTTCTTATAACAAACAAAAAAGCACCTAAAATCTAAATTTATTCAATTAATACAATGAAATATTTATTAAATAATTTAATTATAATAATAACACAAAACTAATTACAAACAAATTAAATTAGCTAATAATGAAAAATTTAATTAATAATAGAAAAAAAATAATTTTTATTTAACGCTTTGATAATTTAACCAAAACATTTTTTAATAAATTAATTTTTTTCAAATTTACATATTCAAAGTTTATTGTTTCTATATTATATAAAATTTATTTAAATAATATATTATACTAATTAGTAGTTTTCTCTATAGCATTTATTCACTAATTTTTTTTTTTTTGCGTAAAGGTCGTGTTGGTATTTATTTTTTTTTTTTGAATATACATTCAGCGTTTACTATAACTGGTTGAAAAAGTGAAATTTCAGTTAAATTGCATTTTATAGTTAGAATAATTTAATTTCATATCATGAATATAATCAGTTGTTATTACGGAAATGCAAATATAAAATAAAATTTCTAGTGTAAATTATCTGTTTACGTCATATCAACTAAAATATTATAAAATGAATAAAAGAATAAAAAACACAAAAAAACAAAAACTCTGAAAACTTAATTAAAACATTAAATTTGTATTATAATTTAAGCATAAATTATGGAAACAAGTTAAACGAAAAAAAGCTAATTCACAAAACCACGGTTATTTATTGATTAGGCATTTTTTATTTTTGCTTTGTTTTCATTGTCACACAGATTACACATAATGAATGGTTCAATTACATAAATAACCAATTAAATAATTTTTGTATTTTGATTAATTAGCATAAATGAAAACTGTTACTAGCAAGTAGTGGATTTTTTTTTTTTTTTATTAAAATTTAAAGGTAAATCATTGGTTATCTCATCGCCAAAGCTTTTGTTTATATCGTTTACGATTTATCTATGATAACGAATTAATAAATTAATCATTTTTGCTTTAAATAAGCAGTTATTAATAAACAAAGTAAATAAAATTATGTGTCAATCGTGTAACGATTAAGCAATAAATAAATAAATATTTCTAATACATTTATTAAATTAAAATTAAAATAATAATAATAATAATACATAAAAACCTCGTTAAATTAATTTCACTTGAAAGAAAGTGATTTGTTTATTTAATAGACTAAATTTGGCTTAGTGAACCAAAATAATCAATTGTTTTACGATATATTAAAAATTAAAAAAAAAATATTTTTTTTTATTTAGTGACGCCAAATACTTGTTTTATTGTAAATATCATAAAAGCACGAATAAATTTATTTTATTAATAAAACAAAAATAAAAATGAAAGCGCACAACGGCATACCATCGACTGTTTATTTATGGTAATGATGCTTTAGTTTAGTTGATTTTTTTTTTCCTATAATTCCCACAATTTCTATAATTATATCTGGGACACATCAACGTGATGTTACGTGAGCAATGTGTAAAAAATGTTTGAATTTTTTTTTGTTATTTTTTATTCAATAAATATGTAATCGATGAATGTACTTAGCCGTAACTGAACTTAACTTAGCAACAACTTTGCTTCCTATTTAAGCGCATTTGTTGTTTCTTAAGATAAATAAAAATTTATAATTCGTTGACTGGTTATTTTATAAGACTTTTTTTTAAACTATTTTTCTACTTTACAGAAAGTGATTTCAATGTTTCTTCGCTTTTTTATTTCAAATGGATTAGATAGAAATATTTATTACACTACGCATTGCTTCTCATTTCTTATGGTTTATTGTTGTAAAGAAATTTAATTATATATATATATATATATTACGAATAAAAAATAGTAGCAACGATAAACAAAAATAACAGCAACTACCTTAAATTGATTTAAAAAAAAAAAAATATTAAATTAGGTTTATGTAACGTTTTTATATCTTTCCTCTTTGCATTTTATAATATAGCAAAAAATTTGTCTTTAATGTTTTTTGCTACATATCATTATGTTTATCGTAAAAATGAAAATTATTTTTATAACCAGCAAACAAGTAGTTTTATATATTTAGACGCGATTATACAGTTAAGTTGTTTTAATGATAGGAAATTCAAAATATGAAATAGAAATTTTTTCTTTTTTTTTTTTTTTGTATTATTAAATTAAAGGAAGAAATAAGAGAATATTCATAGTAATTTTATTTTTATTTTATTTAATTAACTTCCGTAATGTCGTTGGCTTTTGTTTTTTTTGCTAAACTATTTTAATTAGTTTCTTTCAGCATTGATTTTTAAAATTCAAGACATGCATACAATTTGATTATCTTTTCTTTCTTTCTGTATTACCTTTAAGATGCGTAAATTAGCTTTCGCTTAATATTTAAATTTGTTTTAGATACAAAATTACATTTTATTTGAATTTTTTTTTTTTTATTTAATTAATCAAAAGCAAGAGAGAAAAATTAAAATTGAATTTTATATAAAAACGTATTTTTTCTTTTCATTCTTCCTTTCTTTAATATTTATGTTATTTTACCACCAGATGTTTACAATTTTTTTTTTACGCGATCAACATTTTTTATGTTTATAACAAAAAAAAAAAATAATAATAATAAGGAAAAATAAGAGAAAAAGACTTTTTTATAAAAATAAAAAATAAAAAAAAAATCAACGAAATTCTTAAGCAAATATATTTTTAGAAACAGAAATATATTTTCCAATAGAATGAAAATAACGACGGAATATGTATCGGTTAGATGCGTTTCAATACATATTATGTAGCTATCTTGTGCTTTTATTATTTTTATTTATTTATTTTTTATATTCTTGTTATATTTTAACATATGTTTAAGCAGGAGAATAAAAAAATGGTGAGATTTTTGCTTCCTATTTATTTAATGTTAAATCGTATTACATTTTAAGCTGTTTTTTTTTTTTTTTTTTTTTTTTGGGATTTTTATTCTTATTCCGTTTTTCCGTTACTTTCGATTTTTATTATTATTATATTTTTTGTGCCCTGACAAAAAGGATTCAATAATGGTGAAATTCTTTGGCTTGTCATGACTTTAAAGGCGTATTGGTTTAGAAAAAAAAAACTGTTTTACATAGTATGACATTCTACAAGTTTCAAGGAAAAAAAGCGACAAAAATATAAAAAAACGTTTTTCTCTTCTTTTTACTTCTAGGCGGTCAATAAAAGGATTCCGAACAATATTTAGTGGGGTCTTTATATACTTATTTTCATGGTTGATAGAGAATTGAATAATGTCACTAAAAAGGTTGACATCATATCCAATAATCATAATAATAATAATAATATAAACGTGTTTAGATTTTTATTTTATTTTAAAGAAAATGTTTTTTTTTTTATGAAAATCTACTTTGGCTGACTGGTTAGCTTTATGTCATATTTTGTCATCATATGCGGACCATTATTATCGAACAATAAAAAACTAGGGAACATAATACTTTCAACATTTTCTTTTTTCTCTCTATCCTATTTATCCTTTTCTTTAAAATAAATAAAAATGAATAAAAAAATTAAATTATGATCAGGGAAATAAGAATGAATAAATTTGTTGTGTCATTTTCAATTCATAAATTCAGGAATGTTTTTTATTTTTTTTTATTATTATTATTATTATTATTATTATTATTATTATTATTATTATTATTATTTGGATGATTTTATATTTTCTTATTTTATTATTGGTGTTACTTATTGACCGTTGAAAAATATGATATAAAATCATGAAAAATCACACCTCCCACGCATACATATTTATTACTTTATTTTTCTAATTTTTAATCAAAATAATTTATTGTGCTTTTCACTCCTTTTTTTGTTATGAACTTTTTTTTTTTTTTATTACATGATTTTTATGTTCTGTAAAGCATATTAAAGTGAGTATTTGTTTGTGACATTACTAATAATAAAAATATTTTTTTTTTATTACTTTACAAGATGTTAGCCAGATTCTTTTTATTTCAATTAAGCTTTTCAAAAGATTTTAGTTCGTTTCATTTACAGAAAAAAAGGCTGCACAATTAGAATGTTTCTATTAAATTTAATAAACGTATACGAGCTTACTAGAGCTGAATGTGATAAACGTGCTGATAGACAATACAAAAAAAAAAGAAAATCTAATAAAAAGAATAATACGCCTGTGCGTCAGGCAACAAATATAACACAAAAATGAGCAAAGTTAAAGATTTCTCTCGTTATTCTAGTTGGTGCTAAAGATTTTGACTTTAAACAGAAATGACTGACACTGATGTTATTAGAAAAAATCGAATAAAAAATATATTCAAGTACCAAAAAAAAAAAACAAACACATCAAAACCGACAAAATGTTAACAAATGTATATACATTAAAAAATAAGAGAAAAAAAAATCAAATTAAAAATTATTTCGTTGTCAAAAAATGGAAATTATATCATATTTCTTTGCAATGAAAAATAAAAGCAGCAAACACAAGCAATGTTTATAATAAAAAGCTTAAAGATTTTTTAATAAAAGCAAATAGAAATCTTTATAAGATGACTACACACCAAAGGGGGGAAAAATATATGAAGTAAAATCAATCAAATATTACGACAATGATTCAAGTAATAATAATAAAAAAAAAAACGCCCGCATTACATAGAACATTATTAATCATTGACAGTTTATCGCTTGTGGGTAATCAAAAGTAATTTATTTTGATTATTATTTATGTAACACAGTGAGACCATAATTAAGTGAACACTTTTTTTTATTTTTTATTTTTGGTTTATATGTATTTATACATTTTTAAAATGAATAATTAAAATTCTCGTGAAAAACCATCAAATTTTATTAGTGTCCAGATGTCAATCTTATCCACAAATATTAATCTATTATCCACTGTTATTTGATTCTTATTTTTTTTTCTGTTTAAATCAATTATATAACTGAAATAATTTAATAAAAAAAATAATCGCGAACAATATAAACGATAGAAATAATAATTCACTGATGTTTGACTCCTATTTGTTCTTTTAAAAGATTTTTTGTTCAAAGTTTTGTTTATTGTTTTCGTTTATTTAATTTTTTTTTTTTTTTTCTTCTAATTAATAGACACAAACATCGCTGAACAGGATATAATTCCAATTTTTTTTTTTACTAATAATTTTCAATGAAGAACATTTATTTCAATTTTTTTTCTTTTTATTAATTTTTGAATGGGAAAACTGTTAGTTTGCAACGCTAAGAGGTATTCATGTCACTTGAATTAAATTAATCGTGTGTTACTAATGTGAATTGATTGAGGTAATATTATTAGCTTGTTATAAGTGATTTTAATTATTTTTTGTGTAATAATTTTTTATTATTTGATTCTCAGATTAACAAAAAAAAAAATTATTTTTTTTAATTTACTAAGCAGTGGGACTTCAATAGATTTTTGGCAGCACTTTAATTATCACTTGGCAGCCGCTACTTGTAGATACAAAATTATTATTCTTAACCAAGCAATTTTTTTTTAAAAAGCTTTACAAAATTGCATAAAATTTATGTCATCAAGACAGCAAGTAGTTTTTTCTTTTTTTTTTTTTTTATAAACTTTATTATGTCAATCTCTATTTGCAAATATATTTCATCGATTTAACGAAACATAAAAAAAATATTCACAATAAAGCATAACGTAATATTTCTTTAGATAAAAGAAATAAAATAAACAAAAAATTGTAATAATGGAAAAAAAAACCGCAACCAATAATAATAAATTTATTTGAATTGATTTTTTTCTTATTATTTCGCTGTTTTTTTGTTGCTAATTTTTTTTTTTTTTGCATTAGAAAATCGATCTATGCTATTCAATTTATTTATTTATGATTATAATGCTGCATATTTTTAGATTCTTTTACTATGGACTTGTTGCTTGCTGTTATGAGGTCGTTGTTGGTATTATTTTGGCTTCTTTAGAGAAAAATGAAGTCACTTTCACTTTTATTTTTATGTTTTGTTTTGCTTCTTTTTTTATTATAAAATTTAACATAGATATTGGAAATTTGTTATTATTTTTTTTTTATATAAAAATCAAGCAAACATATCAGCTGAATACAATTTCTATACCGTGTTGTGTTTGCAGACAGTTTTTTTTTTTTTTTTTTTTTTTTGCATTAATATGTTTTTGTTGTGAAGACAGCAAAAGTTTTTTTTTTTTTTTTGTTGTATCGAATTTTCATATATAGAAATTCATATTTATAACGTTTTGTTGCGTAAGGTAAAATATTTGTTTTTTATATGTTTTATGTAATAATTAATTTTTTTTTTAAGGAAAAAAATAAACAAAAGGCATTTGTGGTTTTTTTTTTTTTTATACAATATTTAATTTTTAAATATAATTTGCCATCAAGTACTTCAGTTATCTTCTTCTTCTTCGTTTTTACTTCTTTAATAACAATTTTTTTTTTTAAATTACATTAAAAACTGTACAATCGATTTAAAGACTATTTAATAAACACATGATGGCATTTTAAAGACTTAATAAACTTAAACATTAACATTAATAAAATAAAAAAAAATATTTTCTTTTTTTAAAAAAATCATAAAGAGTTGTAAATATAACTTATTTAAATAAGCTCCCCGCGGATATTCTTGCTTAATTTCCATTTTTTTTTAATTTTTATAATCTCTATTGATAACAAAAAAAAAAAAAAGTGAAAACAAGGAAAAATAATTAACTTAATATTGAATATTATGTCGTTGAATGAATGAATCTATTTGACCGCCGGCCGGTTGTACGTAGTAGAAACTTTGCGCTTGTGTACCCGCTACAGATGCTGGTTGTCTTTGTATTTGCTGTTGAACTTGGAATCGATGCTGTTGATTATTGGCATCAGCTTGTTCCTGAGCTTTTCGTGCTGCCTCAACTCTGTCCTGGTGCAATTGTTGTTGCTGTAACTCTTGTTGTTGCTGGTATAATTGTTGAGAATTGGACACTTGCAGTTGGTTTTGTTCCTTGTGATACACTTGTTGTGAGAATGGTGCTGGCTGTGAGGCTTGAATTGGTTGAGGGCGATACAATGCACTTGCCTGTGGCTGAAATTGATTTAAATTAAATTGAGGCTGTGTAAATTGCTGTTGATGTACATATGGTTGAATTCTGTGATTAAGGGAGAAATCTCCTTGGGACTGTGAAAGCTGTTGATATAATGATGAATCATATTGTCCCGATGATGGATCAAAGACTAATTGTGATTCGTAAATTGGATTTGATGTAATTGGCGATTCAGCCTTTTGTATTGGTTGCGATTTGTATGGTTTCTGTGTAATTCGCGGTGTGGTGGTATAAATATTATGTTCTTGCTGGAATTTCTGGAATTCGGCATTAAAGTCAATAGGACCTCTGGACGACGATTGTGTTATTTCGTTTTGTTTATATGGCGAGCTAATTGTTTGTTGTGTTGTAGCTGGGTATGATTGTTGTGTAGCCGGTCTGCTGTAAACAACAGCGGCTGGTTTTGGCGTGACTGAGTTGAATTGAAAAGCTGGACGGTAAGTTGTTGCTGGTGGCTGTTCAGTTTGATATGTAGCAGCGGGAAGGCGGTATGTTGGACGAGGTGTTATGCTTACGGGAGTGGGTTGCGTTTGATAAATTGAAGCTGGGGCAGGAGTAGTATTTATTGTGATGCGGGGTCGTTGACGAATAGTCACCTCTTCTGGAATTTGTTGAGGTTGAGCATATGGACGAGATGCAGGGATGGGTCTTTTTGGTTCAACGTATTGAATAGGAGCGATGTTTTCCTCCTCATCAACTTGTTGTTGTCTGAATCTCGAGTTGTAATCATTTTGGAAAACTGTAGTTGTTGGTCTCGCTGTTGTCGTTGGAATTGGACGAGGAGCTGGTCGTTGAATTGGTTGTTGCTTAGCGATTGGTCGTTGCTGTGGATAATTTTGTGGAATATTTTCATTTGAATCTTCTTCCGAACGTTCATTATCCTCTTCTTCACCATCTGGATTATTTGGATCGCATGGATTACCGGAAACATAGGTAAACTCACGTTTGTTACCATCGGGATCAACGTAACCATATTTCCCACGAACAACACAATCTGTTCCGCGTGTCTCCTCTTTAAAAGATCCATCAGCAGATTCATAACCGAATGTAAAAGAACCATCATCGTTAACCTTATTGTAGTTACGTATTGTCATTACTGGTGGTGCCTTTGTTGATTGGTCTTTCGTTCTTGGTAAGGGTGTTGTTGTCGGTGAGCCACCTCTATTAAAGTCAGCACGTGCTTTTATCGTCGGTTGACCGTAATAACCATTATATTCATCATCGGACGCGATTAAAACTTGTTGTGGTGCATTATCCCTTGGCTCGCCTCTATAATATTGTACCACTGGCTGTGGACGATTTTCTTCTTCTGCCACCTCTTGTTCATTTAACTGTTCCTCCTGTTGGATTGGTCTCGGACGTGCACGAACACGTCGTCCTTCCACTGCACATGTTACCAAAATAACACACGCGAGAAGTGGCACCCACTGAAGTTAAACCAAAAAAAAAAAGAAGGAAAACAAAACAAAATGTTAAAATTATTTATATTATCAAAATACATGTTTTTCAAATTAAGAAATAATTTTCATTTTATTAATTATTATTATTATACATTCTAGGTGAAACAACATAACATAACGTAACGTGCATAAATATGAAAATTATTATTTTTAATTACAATTAAAACGAATCCATCATTAAAAAATTTACATTTATGCAATTTTTTTTATTTATTTATTTATTTTTTTTTTTGTTTACCATTTCATTACTTCATTTTTTATGTTAATGAATTACAATATTTATAAAGATTATAAGAAAAAAAAATTTTTTTAATTGTGTCATGAGTGTTTTTAACGTAATTTTTCTTTCTTTTATTATATTTTCTGCAGAATTATTTGTGGAGCTTCGCGTTTCATGTAATATTGTCAGTGTAATTTGAATATAGTTTTTTATGCAAAATAGTTATTGCTTTATCCTTGAAATTGACACAAGCATATTCATTACATTAATTGCAAGAAACCGTCATCTCAACCACTTGTTTTGTAAATTACGAAACCTGAGTGGCAAGTTTTTTTTTTTCTCTTCACGTCACATTATTTTTTTATTTATTAAACTTGACCATGCCAATCGACTATAGCAAATAATCGGTCAAATTATATTTATTGTTTTTCTTTGTATTTTCTTTAACTTTATTATAATTTAATTAATTTTCATGAAAATGTCAATTTTAACGCGATAACCATGATATTTTTCTACGACGGTAAATCATTATAATTTAGAGAGTTTTTATGCTGAATGGTTTTTCTTTAAAATAAAGAATAAGAGACCAGAATATCAGGTTTTCTTTTATGTACACATCATTGTCTTAAATGTTAACACGAAATTTATTTTAAAAAATAATAGAAAATATATGGAAAACTTCTTTGATTTGTGGTTTTATCGTTTTTTTTTTTTTAATTATTATTTAGATTCAAATAAAACGAAAGTTGTTTATAAATTTTAATCATAATTACGATTTATTGATTTTAACTTTAATTAATAAAAAAAAACATTTCATATTAATTATAACGGAATTACCCTTAAAAACATTAATTTAAAACAATAATTTTCCATATGAATTATTCGAACATAAAATTATAAAAAAAAAAATAAAAATTTATTTCATTGAATTTAAACGGTGAAACGAACTTGCTACGATTTACTGACCATACATTAAATTAAATTAAATTAAATATGTTGTGCTTTGATTTATTTTGACAAACAAAAAAATTAATTAATTAATAAAATTTTCATAAAACTTTATTTTCTATTTTAATTGTTAAAAATGATTGATTTATGTATTTTGTGTTATTAGAAAAGAACAGATGTGTTAGGATGTTTTTTTTTTTTTTTATCATAAAAACACATTTCTAAAATTAATAATCTTTGATCCGTTATCAAAAATTCATTAATTTAAAAGCAGTATTACTGTGAGCTTTCACATATAACGTCTAACACCTCTTAAAGTCATCAAATAACCCCATCCAAATGCCATTTCTGTTATTATTTCCTCGAAATTAAAACAGAATAATCGATAAAAAAAAATTTCCATTGGAAACTAAAGCTGCTTAAAAATAAATTAATGCTGCAGTGATTAAAAAAAAAAATAAAAATGTCATTAACAAAATCGATTAATAATAAAAAATTTAAATTGTTCACAAAGTAAAATTTCATCATTATATTGCAACAATTAATCATAATTTCTAAATTTCCATATTTTTTTTTTATAAAATAATTAAACAGAAAATATTTTAATCAAATGAGGAAAACTAAGCCAAAAAAACCAAGAGCTTTTTGTAGTTTGTTGCCAAACTGTAATGCTATTGTGTTTTATTACTTAATTATATTTTTATATTTTTATTTATATTAGATAAAAAAAGCATGACAATAGGCAACATCAGTTACAAAAATTACAACAGGAGACAGCAGGTAATAATTTTTAATTTTTTTTACTATTAAAACTACAACCGAAAACACACAATTCGACATTACAATGCCAAAAATGTAAATTATAATACAGTAAGAAAACAAACAACAATAACAACAGCAACCAAAAAAAAAGCATGACTTTGATTATGTAGAAAGTGAAAAATAAGCGAACTAGCCAAGACAATACTTTTGATTTATTTCATTTAACTACATTTTATTTTTAATAAACAATTTATTTTAATTAAAATAATAATAAAGCATTTACCAATATTAATAATAATAAAAATAATAATAAAAACGTTTATAGAATAAATTTTTTATTAGAAAATTTATGTGTCAATTTTTTTTTTTTTTTTTAATTACAAGAAGAAATTAATAACAAAAACAGAAGAAGAAAAAAAAAGTTAATTAAATGCAAATTAAATAATTTAATAATAATGAAAGTTTTATAATACTTAAATAAATAAATAAATAAATAATAATAATAAAGAAAAAAAAATCGAAAGTATTTTTTTTCGCGGTATTTTATTCGTTTTGATTTTCGTTTTTTATAAGGAAGCACAATTAGTCGTCAAATCGGAAATGTGATTAAATAAATTTTTTTTTTTAATTATTTATTAAAGTAAGTTTTAGACGTTTAATGTTTCAAAATTTTTAGTCATTGAATTTTCCGTTTAATTGTTTTTCTTTTTCTTTTTTAATTATTTAATTAACATAAATTTTTTTTTATTTTTTTTTGATTTTCGAGAGTTTAAAAGTTTTATGATTTGTTTTTAATGAAATTTATTTAAGTTAATTAAACATTTCAATGTCAGTTAAATTATGGTAATTTTGTTTGTAATCAGAGCAGCTAAACATTTATATAGATATACATACATAAATTAAAAAATTGTATGAATGAGTGGAGTGAGTACTTTCTATTCAAATTTTATTATAAACGTGAATATAAACGAAATTAATTCTGTAAAACAAAACATTATTAATCTATTAAATACAAATGCAAAAATCAAAAAACTAATCTCGCAAAAAAAAAAATCTTTTAATAATTTTATCTTTTGTAATTAATTAAAAAAAAAAAATATTAATTTAAAACAATAATAACAACAACAACAAAATTAATTAACTCAGAAAAACAACGCGGAAAAGTTAATAAATAACAAGAGGAGAAAGAAAAAAAAAGGTGAATAGAAGCAAAACATTAATTTATTTTTAATAATAATAACAACAGATGAAATAAAAAAAGCTTCCAAATTATAAAATACTTAATAAATCATTGATTTTAATTAATTAAGTTGTTATTTTTAAATAAACTATTTTGAAAGCTTTATATGAGTTTTTTTATTATTATAGTCGTCTGGACGGTAATTTTGTTTTTCGCAATAATAAATAAGTAATTTAAAAGTATTTATGAAGAAAATTGATGATGATGATGATGATGACGTTTCTACACATGCAAGGTTTACCAATGGTATACATCCTAAAATGCCAAATTCTCATAACATTGTCTAAAGACAAGTATATTTGGCATTTTATAATTGTACGTTTCATTAAACTGTCAAAATATTATTATTATTTTTATTATTATTAATAACTATAGATGAATATGAATGAAAAATAAAAGCATAATATTTTATGTTAAATCTATTATTGAAAATAAAACGTGTTGTTGCGTTTTCCAATAGACAAAACAACATAACAGAAAATACAAATTGAAATAAAATAAATTATCTTTTTGTGGGATTTAAATGCTATACAGTATAAAAGCTTAACGCTAAGCTTTAATGGTACAATTTTATTTTTATTTTATTTATTTATTTTTTTCTGTATTATTATTATCTTTATTTCAATTTAAATCATTTTAATAATTTTACAATCAATGTGATTATTTTATTATTTTTTTTTTAATTTAAATTTATAATGTAACAACGCGATATGTTACTCTATCACTTGTTAGTTACTTGATTATTATTATTATTATATAATATTAAAATTATATACAATTATCGTGTTATTTTAGTATAGAGTTTTTTTTTTAATTTTTTTTTTAGACAAATAAAAATAAAATTATAATCACGAAATTTTATTATAATTATTATTAAATAAAAAAAAGAAAAAAAAAAGGAAAATCAATGTACACAGTGCTAGTGTTATGTACGCTATTTTGTAATAGAAATAACAATAGGTTTTAGCATTAATTTAATGTATGTAAAATGAAAAAAAAAATTAAAGCTCGTTGTTATAATTTGTGTGGTTTTGAGAAAAAAAATTTTAATGTTTTTATTTCTTATGGACAACTTGTGGTTTTTCTTCTTTTTTTTAATCAACATTTTAATATTTTAATCACTTGTAACACGTGTAGTTTATACAGAAGATATTGGTTTACTTTTAAATATAAAACATAATGGTTTTAATTTTTTTATGTGACATTAATTACTCTATTAACAGCATGCACGCTATGAATAAAAAATAAACAAATACTAGCAGTAAGTTTACTCCTTAATTACTATTGGTGTTATATGGTAAACACAAACGATTACAACAAACTAAACAATAAACAAAATATTCAAAATAATTATGTAATTAATTAAGAAAATTAATAAAAATTAATTAATTATTAATAAAAATGTTGACACAATATTCTCAAAAAAAAAAAATAATAATAATAATTAATTAAAAACCTATGAAAATTAATTAATATTTATTAATCTATTGTTTAACATTATTCAAATTAAAATTATTTTTGTATAAAGACATTAACACTTAATTTAATGTTTGTCAAAATCAAGAAATAAATAATTAAGTTTTAGAAAAAAACAAGTAAAAAAAAAACATAAAAAGCGTGAGAAAAGCCCCAGAAGAAAAAAAATTGTCTTAAATAATTTTCTTTTGTTATTTTACGTATTTATTATTTTATTTTTTTTTTTTTCACTTAATACAAACATGAAAACAAATTAGGAAAATATTTTTTTATTATTTTTTTTTCTTAATCAAATATTGTAAAATTGAATTTATTTATTTTTTTCAAAGATTTTTCAAGAAAAAAACTCTCTAACAATAGAATTTTTTCTTTTTGTAAAGCGATATAAATTTAAATTAATTTATTCATTTACATAAACGATAAACAAGGTCATTTTATTGTAAATTATACAGTTTTTAAGACAAACACCTTTGGGAGTAAGACATGAAATGCAAATAATGAAACAGAAACCAGTATGTATGGCTGTGATACAAACCAGCTGCAAATATGTAATTTCATCTTATATTATGATAATTTTTGATTTCGTTGATTTTTTTTTAATTAATTAACTTTAATATAGAAAAAAATAAAAAAAAATTATTAAAGGTCGCTACAGTGAGTTATTTTTCTATCTTGAAGCAATGAGAGCAAATAATAACAACTTGTTACGTGTGGAATGTTGTCGCTTTTTTATTTTTTTTTTAATTACTTATTATTCAATTGCAGGTTTACCTTTTTTTTTTATTTTTGTGTAATAAACAAATATGAGTAATGCTAATGGCATGCTTTAATTATGTGGAGCTTTTTTTTTTTTTTTTGTTTGTCATTTTAATTAAACAAAGTCTGTAACAATAAACTGAAAATCAATTAGAAACACTTTTATAATAAAAATTAAATTAAATTTTTTAAAAAAAAAACCTAAAATGATTTTTTGCTACTTAAATATAACTGTGGCGTATTCAAGGTGGAGTTTTTTTTTTTTTTTTTTGTTCTTTAAAATCTTTAAAAGCATTAAATAATCAGAAAACAATAAAATTTTAATTAACAAACGAAGTAAAGTACTTAAAAATGTTTCAGTTTAATTAAAAATTAAATTTCAAGTGAAGGAAAAAACGAAAACAAAACAACAAATAAAATATATCTAATAAACAAGTAATCTAAGGTAATTATAAAAATATTGTAATTGTTATAATTGAAAAGGATGTGAGAAAATACTCTCAACATCAACAATAACTTAATAATAAATAGCGGAAAAAAAAGAAGAAGTTTAAATTCACCTTAAGTTAATTTCAATGAAAATGTCCAAAGAAAACAATAAGCACCAAATAACAAGGCAATCAAAATAATTAATAATATAAACAAGGCTTTTAATATTAAAATCTCTTTTTTGTATTTAATAGGAAAATAATATCTTAATAAATAATCCTCATTAAAATATATAAGAAAATAGTCAAAATGAAACCAACATTTTGCAATAATTAAAATTAAAAACAAATTTTTTTTTTTTTATTTCATAATTTTTTTTTATTAAATAAAAGATTAAATTCGCTATAGCGTTTTATATCTTGTACTGTTTTGTAATAAAAATAACAGCAACAGCCAAATAAAATATCTAAATAAATGTCACATCTGGGTCGAGAGTTTCAGTAAAAACTAAATTCAAGCGAATAACAACAAAAAAAAAAAAAATAAAGAAAAATGAAAAATTCAAAGACGAAAAACTCTAGACGATAATAGCATCGTCTTTCAAAGATTTCTTTTTTTTTTTTTTTATTAAGTTAAATAAAAAAAAAGAAAACGTTTTGTTAGAATTATTAAAGCTTAAATACTGCTATAGGGAATAAATGTCACAGACATAAGATGAAAATAACATTTAACAAAAAAAAAATAATAAAAAAATTACAAGGAAATAATTTTTGTGGTTTTTTCTCGTATAAAACAGATGGAAAAAGGGGAAGAAAAAAAAACTGAAATTATATAATCTTTTTCTTCTACATCAGCTGCTGAGAAGAAGGACTTACCGGAAAGAACGTTCAACGAGAAGCAACAAAATAATGAAAATTAAATAAGAAATAAATAAGATTATAAAAGAAATTTTTCATTCTATTATTTTTGGTAGTGCAAGTACTTAGCTGCATAAAGCAATACAATTCACTCTCTCTCTATGTGTAAATTGTGTTGACTTACGAGTGAGTTATGATTCGATTTTTATTGTTTTTTTTTTTTTATATTTTCATTCTTATTGTAACAATTTCCGCACAAATAAAATAAATAAATATTATTTACACATTTTAATGATTTTTAAGTATGACTATTGTTCAAAATTATGCTTAAAATGAAAGGAATCAAAGTTTTAATGATAAAAAAAAAAACAAAAAACCTACAAAAAATTAAACGAATGGTATTAATGGTATATTTCTGATAATAATTTTTTATGTAATAAAAAAATATTAATATAACCAGCTTAACACTTCACCACTGTCTTTATTATTATTATTATTATTCGAATAATAACAAAAACTGTTGGAGACAGTCAGTTTAATGTAATAATTTATTAAACTTATGTTCGGCTTACTGTTTTCAAGTTATTATTAATTATTAATAATTTTCTTTAAAAAAAAAATTTTTACGAAACATTTAAATTAATAATAATAATAATACTGCACCGGATGTTTAAGCATTATACTTTTTTAACTTTCATTGTACGTAATAAAGCTTTAATTTAACTATAGAGCTTTCAGTAAAAAAAACTTCCTAGCTAAACTTATCATAGCTTAGCAAACAATAATGAACCAAACAATTTTTTTTTGGTTGGTTAATTAAATAAGGATTAGTTTGACTAAGTTTTAAAATACTACCAAAAACCACTGGTATTTAACCATTACAACAATTTTTTGTTTTAATTTTCTTTTTATTTTACTGTTCATTTGCAATTTGAAATTCACTTTTTTTTTCTTTTTTTGTTTCGGTTATTATTGTTAATTTATTCTCTTAAAATTTATTGCAAAAAAAAAAATTAAAAAAATGTGTGCACTTTTGAATATACATTTTATTTAAATTTAAATTCAAACTTTAAACGCCTGCAGTTGTATTAATTTTTGTTTTTCTTTAGATATTAGAATAATGTTAATAAATTATATTAAAACATTGAAAATACTATAATAAATATTATTTTTCTTTATAATAATATTTTTAATTTTTTTTTTTTCAATTAACTTAACTTAAAAGATCATGATTTCTAACTTGTTTTCTAATCGAGAGTTATTTTTTTATTTTATTCGTTTAATTTTACATTAAATGTTTAATGTTACATCATTTTATTATTTATTTATTTATTGTATGTATTTATTTATTTATATAAATAAATAAGAAACAACAAGCAACCTTGTTATTAAAATTAAAAACAAAAAAAATTATAATTATAATGAACAAGAAAAGTTTAAAAAATTTTTTTTTTTTTTATCGAGTCATACCTGCTTGTAGTAATTGTAACAAATAATAAAACATTAAAATAAAAATTTCATTTTCATTTCAATAATTTCTATTTTCATATTAATTATTTTTATTTTCTTCTTAATACATAAAACAAGTTAATTCATTGTATGACTTTTTTTTTTTTATTTTCTTCTTTTTTATGTTACACATAGGAAAAAGTTGTTTCAATTTTTTGAACGTTTTTTTAATTTAAGTTTCAATCAAATTTCACTTATTCTCGTGTCGATTTTCATTAAATTAATTGATTACAAAGAAATATTATTTTTTTTTTTTAGTAATAAAGCAGCAGGAAAAAATTGCGAATAAATATCAAACATCATACATAAAACAGAAAACTATTTAACATTCGTCAACGTTTTTAATTAAAAAGCTTTTCTCTATATATATGTTCTGTTATATTTAAAACCCATTTATAAGATAATTATAATTAAGATAAACTATAAAAAAAATAATAATAATAATTAATTAATTAATTTACATCAGAAACAAGTAAACAATTCAGTTTTTTCATAACTCATAAAATATAAAATAAATATTTTCCATGAAATTTATCTGTTTTTAGTTAAATTTGTTTATGATTTTCCTAGATAACAAAAAAATATTTGCTTTGATAACATTTTATTTATAATTTTTAACATCGTTATAAATAGTCCAGTATCAAGATTTTCTTTATCTGATTATTTATAAAGAAAATTTTTCTCTGTTAAGAATGTTTCGCTTATAAAAGAAAACTTTTTTTTTGTTGTTGTTGCTGTTGTTGTTATTATTATCTATTAAATAAAAAGTTTTCATTTATTTAATAAAACTGTTTTACTGTAATTAAATAAATTATGAAAGTGTCACAAATAGTAAAAAAGAAAAAAATTATAGACATAAGAAAATAAGAAAATAAATTCTTAAAGTAATCGACATCCATTTATTATTTATTTATAAAAATAAAATTGTAATAAAGAAGAAAAGTTTTTAATTATAAATTATTTATGAAAATTAAAGTGCAGCAAACTGTAAAAATTGTAATAAATTTTTATATTAAATATGATGGTAAAGTATTCCAGACAGTGAACAAAAAAAAATTACTTAATAAAAAAACTGCATATAAGGTAAAATTAATAAAAAATTTCTTTTTCTTTTTTTTTTTTTTTTTCTGTTTATTAAAAATTAAAATTAATATGTAATAAGGGACAACGGTTCACCATGGTACAGTAAATTAATAAACACTCATTTAACTAAAATACAATAAAGTTTAATTATTATATTTTTTTTTTCGCTTGCATTTTATTACTGCATTAATAATTCAAAAAAAATTTATTGTCTTAATTAAAAAAAAAAACATTTGCTTAGCGTAATAAAGTAATCTGTGTATAATACGTGAAAAACAAATATATCATGCGAGATAAATACGTTCCGAATGTTAATTTATATTTATTTTATTATTATAAATTGCAATTGCGTGTTAAGCACAACTTTATTGCAATTGTTAACTGGAAAATGCAATTTGTTTTTTGATTTTAAACAATTCTTATAAGAAGAAAGTGAATAAAAAAAAATTAATTAAACTTTCGCTTTTAAACACTTTGATTAAAACTTAATTTGTATGGTAACAATTAAACTTACCAATTTTATAGATCGCATTTTATTTAAAAAATTTATTTAAACTTAAATTTAATCCAATAATCCAACCGTTTTTACTTCACAAACAAAAAAAAAAAATTTCTTTTTTCGTTTATTCACTAGAAAATTCACAGTTTATTTGTTTTTTTTTTTTTTTTATTAATAATATTTAACGTAATTAAACTGAATTACTGTAATTTTTTATTTAATTTATATAAAATAACAAAAATCAATAATCAACTAAATTAAACTCGATACGTTTTTGCAAAATGACTCGTCTGACCTATCTACAGTTGATTTTATAAATAAAGAAATATATAGAAAACTTTTACATATTATATTTATTTATTTTGTCTTATAAAAAGTAAAAATAATGGTGGTATTAATATGTTTGCCACCACCACCATAATCACCATAGTTTTATTATTTTTATGATTAGTATTAATATTCTTGTTGTTGTTATTGCTGTTATTATTATTATATAAAATTTAAAAAAAAATGCAAAATTAAATACAACTTCCACACAACAGCCACCTCCTCCTTCTCCAAATAAAATAAAATTTCAAAAAAAAAAAAAACATATCATTGTTGGTTGTTTTCAGTATTTTACCGCGTTTTTTACAGTAAACAATAAACATACTGACAAAGCTACTTTGCCTTTGTGCAGACAAACATTTTACCATAATATTTCTCACATTTCACATATTTTTTACCATTTGTTTGCTTGACTTTAAATATATTTTTTTTTTTTTATTTGTATATTAAAGAAATATATGTATATTCGTTTGCTGTGGAGTTTTATTTTTAACATCGATTGTAGAGGTGAAAATCTAATTTAACTCAAACATAAAAGTGAATTTATTTTGGTATTTCGTATGCGTAATTCAATGTAATAAGTAAAAAAAAAAAAAAACGTGAAAATTTTAAATAATTTATTTTTTTTTTTTGTAATTTTTATAAAAGGCTTTCATTAATGAAATTAAAAGTAAAGGAAGTAAAACGGTTAGGAAAGCCGACAAAATTTTGTTTTTTAAGTGTTTCACTGACCGCAATTATTTCTCTATATATTTTTGGCAATATAAAATTAAATTTTTTTTTTTTTTATTACAAGAAATGACAGATGCGTAAATTACTCTAATATTACAAAAAAGAAAAAAAAAACTATTTGACCGTGTAATAAATTTACTATCAGCGACATGTGAAAATTTTTTATAAAATTGAAAACAGGTAAAATTGTGCAATAAATTGTGGCTGAACTAAAAAAATAATGCATCGCAAAGTTTATATAAAATTTCGCTTTTAATTATAATTTATTATAATTTTTTGTTTAATATTTTGTAGTATAATTATTTAATAATTATTTTGCGTTAAATTTAAATTCCCATTCTTAAAAAAAACGAAATAATTATTTTTTGCAGTATAATAATGATGAAGAATGCATAGGTAATAAGTGTAAATAGCTTAAACAAACGTTATTATTATTGCAGCAATGCTTGTACAAATTTACATAAAGAATCATATAAGTAAAATTCTCTACAAATAACACAAAACAATTTAAAAAAAATAAATTTTTAATGCTTAAATGCAATTTAGTTAGCAAGCTTTATTTAAATCCTTATATAACAACAACTAGCTTGATAGTTATCAACCGCAAAAACCATTTCTCATTCATTAACTATATCCAAATAAATTTTTTTTTAAAGTTTTATCCATAGCAGAACATTTATCTTTCATTCATTAACTTGGTTAAATGGAGAAAATCAAATACAATGCAAAAGCTTTAAACAAGCAAAAGTTTCAGCAACAAAAATACACCTTCATAGTGTTGTCTATATAAAATTTTAAATTCTTATGAATAACAAAAAAGTTAATAAAAAAAAAAAAAACTATTTTAAATTAAATTATTGTAAACTCAATCAAAAAATAAATTAAAAATCGACTTTGTAGTCAGACTTTATTCTGTTTATATTTTCTTCTATTATTTTATTTATTTTTTTTTTTCTCGTTTTTGTTTTATTTTACTTAAGAAAACAAACAACTGTGGAGGACGTTTCGCAGATATTTTTAGCTTTGAACAATTTTACAGCATTTTACATCCTGTATAAAGTTACATTGTTTATTGAATTCTTTTTTATATTTTTTTTTTTTTTATTTAAAGAATTATAATGAAGATAAATCATTTGTAGATTATTTACTTCAGTTAAGTTAAACAACAACAACGAAACAAAATAAAAAAAAAATTATTTTTTATTCAACCAAAAAAAAAAAAAAAAATCCAGACCATTCTCAATTGTTAAAAAATAAAATCATTATTTTAAATAAGGAAAATGGACAAAGCTTTAAAATAGATCCGGCAAAAGATTGAAAAAAAGCGAATAACTTAAGAAAATTTAAACAAAAGCAAAAAAAAAAAAAAAAAATCAATAAAATGGAAAAAAAAGGAAGAAAAAAAAAACCTAAGTGGTTTTGCTTATACAATGTAATATCGGTAGGAGATAAATAACATAAAAATTAAATTGTGTGCGGTAAATACAATAGAAAATATGCTACCATTTACACCAAACCAATGTTAAGATACTTAGAATGAGATAAATCTATTTAAATTTATATTAAAAGTACACACACACACACACAACATGTGTGACGTATTGGAAGCTTCATAAAATAAAAAAATTCATTTTTTGTTTCTAATTTAAAACCTTAAACATTATCGTTTTTCGTTGTGCTTAAGATTGATCGATTCATGTTAAATGTAATGTGAAATAAATATTGATATTGAAACTTTTTAGAAAAAAAAATCTACGAAGCAGAAAAAATCACTGAAGAAAAGTAAAAAAAAAATGGGAATCAAACAATGCCTAAAACGTAATTAAGTTAAACAATTTGATTAATGACTAATCAACTTGATTTTCTAATATAAACAGCAGCAACAATGAATTTTATTCAGCCAAAAAAAAAAACCTTTAAAATACTTTAATGAAGTAAAATTTTTGGGTTAATTTGTATTTTCTCGATCACACTTGTAATTTTAGATAAAAAACCATGAAACTTTTATTTCTTTAATCATTGTTTTATTTTTTTATGATCATTTTTTTATTTAAATAAAATCACATGACAGTGAAACCACATTTATTTATTTATTTATTATTATTTTTTAATAACATCAACAAAAGCAGCAGCGAAAGAAGAATTTTTTTTCTATCAATTGTTTTTATTTGTTATAATTCCCGCAATTAAAATCATCATCATTGTCATTAGAGTTTAATTACATTTCACTATAAACAACATAAACATTTATATATTTAACCTAATTTGATTAAAATCTCACACACACACACAATATATATAATACAAAAATGCAATTGCTGAAATACAATTTTCAACTTCTTTGGTTGTATTAAGTTCATTTTATTTGACTTTTATTTTTTTATTATGGTTTAATTGTAATTATAACAATTATTATGAAATAGTTTAATTATAAGGACAAAAAAAATTAAAACGTAAATAGCAAATAGCAAATGGTACAATATGAAACACTTTTTCAATCTGTAGTTGAAAGGTAAGAATGTACTTCAGATCAGGTCTTTACAACCTTTATTGTTGCGTTATGTCTCGAGTTATGGAGTTATTTTGCTTCTAACGAAAGAAAGAAAAAAAAATTAATTTCAAATAGGCTGAAACTATGCAAGGAGACTTTGTAACATATAAAATCGATTTTTCAATGGTTGCACAGTCCTGTCTCATAACTTAACTAAGCAAAATGCATTTAAAACATAAAGTGTAATTAAATAATTAATTAAAAGATTTGCAAAAACAAAAAAAAAAAAAAAAAAAAAAAAAAGAGAAATATTTGAAAACTTATTATAATATTTAATGAAAGAATACGAAGCAATACAAACTAAAAATGAATTAAAATGGTTTGTTGTTTGAAGAAACAATGTTTCCCATTTAAATAAAATTATAAACAAAGAGTTGTTAATGTGTTACTAAAAGATTAGTTAATATTAAGCAAACTAGTGAGCATTAGTCACTTTAATGCGGTAAAATGTAATTTCAGATGTAATTAAGGTTAATAGTTGAAGAAAGATGTTAAAAATTTTGTATTAAATACCGGAAAAAGTTTTCAATTTATGACAGCTTATTACCTCTTTTTTTTAATTTATTTTTGGCAAACAACAAAAAGTTTCTTACAAACTGATTAATGTTTCAAAATAAAATTTTAAGTATTTACAAATAATAAATGTTCAAAGAAGAAATTGTCATAAATAAAAGTGGCTTTATCAAACTAGTCTTGAACCGAAACATTTGAAATTTAATAATAATAATAATAATATTGAATTAGTTTGCATTTTACCCTAAAATTTTTTTTATCTTTTTTAATAATAATCTTTGGTAGCAAAAAAAAAGAAAAAAGAAAAAAAAAACTTTGTTGTTGCTGTTGTTGTTAGAAACAGTAGCTTATTTGAATAAATGACATTAAAAAAGCTTTATTATACTTTAAAAACTCTCTAAGAAACTCTTTAAAACCTCTTCACAAAAAAAAAACTTCATAAGAACCGTCATTAATATCCAAAACTGAAAAATATAAATAAATAAAACTTAAAACTTGGTTAAACAAATAGAAACAAATAATATATATATAAAAAAATCTTAAATTCCACAGAAAAACTAAAAAAGGCACAGCAAAGCATACACATGGTTAAATAATTTTTAATTTAATTTTTTCTCTTCTGTTAGATCCAATTACAATTTTCTTTAAATTCTCTCATTTTAATATAAAAAAAAAAACAAAAACAATTAGTAATAATAATAATAATAACAACAACAACACATTTTGGTTTTAATTTTTGCCAAATAGCAACCAAATAAACATAATTACACAATAAGCATAAAAATGAATTTAAAATAATATGTAAATCCGTATAAATGCGTAGTGAAAACCAGGATACTGAAAAACAACAACAGAAGCAACGACACGTACATAGATATATGTGGCTCAGTTAATGGCATACAAAGTTTTTTTTTTTTTTGGCTTGAAAAAAAAAATTAAAAATAACCTTACAACATAATAAAAATAATTAAAATAATAAAAGTTTTTACATTTGCATTAAAAAAAAAAGAAAAAAAAATTAACCCACAATAACCACAGACAATTTTGCACGAAATATTATTCAATTATTTTTCACCATCAACGCAATTAATATTTTTTTTTTCGTTATAAATTTTATTTCTCTTGCGTTTTGAGTTTTGTCTGTCTGTTGACCTTTATTATTTGGTTTAAACATTTTATTTCTTGTTGATAGTTTTTTTTTTCTTTTTATTTTGTTTTTTTGTCGAAATAATTGATTGTAATCAAATATTAATAAAAGCATAATGTGCTTTACTTAACTTAACTTGACTTTATATTACTCAGAGGTCAGGAGCAAGAGAATAAAATTGTTTTTAAAAAAATTATATCGAAATGTAGCAATTTTTTATACCAATAACATATGCAGAATAATATTACAAAATAATTTATTTATGTAAAAAATGTTTGTTAATGAAATCCGTTTAAGGGCGTGATACTGTCCACGTTCTTTAATATATAATAAAAAAAAAAACAAAAATTAAAATTGCTTCACAAACCAATTAATCCCACAGTGCTAAACAAAACCTGACTCATTCTTGTTGACTAATTTTATTATTGTTATAAATGTATATTAATGTAATTTTTTTTTTTTATTAATCATTAATTGCACTAAAACATAGTTATTTTACCCATTTTTAAATATAAATAAAAATCTAAACACATACAGTATCATTTTGCGTTATTAATATAGAGGAGAAAAATTCAGATGACTTGTATTCACAGTATAGATTTTACTTTCATTTAGCCTTGCCCATTGTAATAACAAAAATAATAATAATAAAAATATTATTTAAAAACTAAAACTAAAAGCAAATGCTGAAAAATAAATAATAATTATAATTATTTTAAATCCGTAACAGCAAAATTGTCTTAATGCTTTTTATTATTTATTATAAGCAATTTGCTGTGCTTTTTTTTAAGATGCAAAAAAAATGTTTGTTAAAATGAAAATGCTACAAATTAATACATTAATAAACTTAAATAATCGAATTAAAACTTTTTTTTTTTAATACTTTACATTTAATTGCTGGTAGCTTTCTAATGACTGCATTTAGTTGCATTTTTTTATTTATCTCGTTAATTTTCGATTAACGTTGCTGACGTCTTAAGTTTAATACACTTCTCTTAAGAATTACAATCAACCAGAATAATAATAAAATACCAAAATCAATAATTAGTTTGCAGTAAAACAGAAAAACTCTTAATTGAATTCTCTGATGAAAACTATCAATAATTTATTTGATAAAATTAAATTAATATACCTTCAATGTGCAAAGTTATTAATTTTATTTTATATATAAAAAAAAAAAAAATAGTGCGATATGTATTTTATAAAATAGAAATAAAATCAAACAAGTTTTAATTAACTTTCTAAGAAAGAAATGGAAATTCAATTATGTCGATCTTACTGCATTTATGTGTATAAAATAAAATTTTATTTACTGCAAAAATGGTATTTTAATGTTATTCAATTAAGTATTTATAAACTTTTGATAGCATAAATGGATATAAATGTTTATTAAGTAGGTTACTTTAACTATATATGAAAATGTATTTAAAAAATCATCAATAAAATTTTATTTAACGTCCTTGCGGTAACTGAAAAGCGTTCATTAACTACACCCCGACATAAAAAATTATTTATTGAACTTAAACAAACACGTTCTTGGTTAATTAATATTTAAATTATATCCTATTCATAAGAAAAATAATTAAATAAATAAAGAAAACTAATTTCGATGAACTAAAAAAACTAACTAAAAAAAAAAAAAAAGTAACCAATAAAAGTCAATGTTAAAAAAAAAACGCGAATAAAAATAAAATTTAATTGCAATTTGATATCAAAAAAAAAAAAAAAAAAGAAACGAAATGAAAAAATAACATTCATAATAAAACAGATTAATGATAGATTATGCGGTATTCAAAATTATTTAATAAACGTAATAAAGCAAATTTAATTAGAGAAATAATTTAAATAAAAAAAAGAAAGGTTGCCGAAATGAAATAATAAAAAAAAAATCATTATTAAGAGGCCAAAATTCAGATTAAATTATTTTAAATAACAAAAACCATTACTTTTATTATTGTAAATATAAAAATTAAAAAAAAAAAACGTAAAAATGTAATCCAAACAACGCCCACCGTTTATTATAAAACAACAATTATTTATTTAAAAACGATTGAGTGTCTTAAGCTAAGGAAAAAAAAGTTAAAAAAAAAGAAGAAGAAGAAAAAGCTCACATAAATAAATGTTTAAAAAAATATTTCAGATTACATAATAATAATTGATGTAAGTCAGCAGGGGTTTATTACCTTTTGATGTTTAATAAAAGAAAGAAAAATAAAATCTATTAATGTGTGATTTGGCTGTTGGAATCATATATTGGATTTTCTTTTTTTTTTCAGTATTATTAATAAAATATAAAACATAAAACATGAAAGGGTTTTCTACTGCAGTTAAATAAAGTCTGAGAAATAACTCTTGCTTCAATATATATATTAAATATCATTAAAAATATTTCCCCAATTATTAATAATTTTCTAATCTTAATCTTTTTACATATAAAAGCTTCTACAACATTAAATGATAAATACAGCAGTAAACAAATAATAATGAATTAAAAAATAATTAAGTAATCCGAGACACATAAATAATAATAATAAAAAATATAATTAAAGCACAACTAAAGTAACCCAATAGTTCAAGGAAAAATCAAAGTAAATCACATACATGTAATATAAAATATCAAATCTTAAATTATAACAATAAAAAAATTAAATTTTATTAAATTTACCTTGATTATGTTTATTAAAAGTTTTTATTTTTATTGTCTGTTGGTGATTTGTATTAAATATTTATTTATTTATAGTTTTGCACTTTTTTATTTTTATAATATATTACTCATAAATTGCTTTATTTATTTAATTATAATAATAATAATATTTTTTTTAATTAAAATAATAAAACAGTTTTTCTTACATTTTTTTTTTTTATTAATAAAGATTTTTAATAAAATCGTGGCCAAACACTTTGACTTTTATTTATTCTAGTAGAAATATGGAAAAATATTTTTTTTTTTAATTTTTCCTTATCCAAAGAACACACATTTTATGCTTTTATTAATAAAACTAAAAAAAGTAGACTGGCTTTTCGATTTTGCTTATTTTGCCTAAGACAAAAATAAACTTTGCCGATTTTATTTTATTTTATATATTATTCACTAAAGCTCTTTACAAATATTTGCATATACTACAGGCGTTTCATATGGCTAAATATATATATTTAACACGGAAAATCAATTTTTATGCATTAATTTCTTTATTTTCTTTATGAATGAATTATTGTTAATAATTATTTTTTTGGTTATTAATTTTAAATTGATTTCTAATCTTGTGTAAATTAATTCTATAAACATAACGATAAACTTCGATAGAAAATAACATTAAAACTAAAAAAATTTAAATATAAATGATGAAAATAAAACATCAAATAAATCAGTAAAATAAAAGAATGGTAAAATGGTATGATAATATAAGAAGACTATTGCCAGAATTTTATAATAAAAATTGTAATGAGAATAATAATAATAATAATAATAATAATAGACACGATATTATTACAATTTTTATTATTTCAATCTTAAATAGCACAACAATAATAATAATAATAATAAACACGTTAACGTTAATGGTAATGTTAAATGATTCAGGAATCAACATCAACATCATTTCGCATTTATTATGTCTATACGAGTTATTTATTTTTTATGCTGTGACTTCTTTTTTTCCATTAAATTTCATCCCCCTTATATTTCCATATGTTTTGTAACAACATATACTTATATGATGAACGTGATTGATTTCTTATCTATTACACGATGATGCTTAACATATTATTATATCTATATATATATATGTATATAATTTTTTTATATTTCTCACTATACAACCAGTAAGGTCTAGGTAAGTAGACAGAGTTAAGTAAAATAATGTTAAGAATTTTTACTATTTTCTATGTTGGTACTAAAAAGTGACAAGAAAAGCTCCATATATTCTCTATCAAAAAAAAATAAATAAAAAATTTCGAGTTACTGTTGTTATCTTAATATACTTTAACGTTTATGTATTTTATACAAAGTTTGGGTGAGACGATAAATAAATAAACAAACAAAATACATTACATATATTTAGCATTATATTTTATATAAAATATATAACTAATAATATCTATTATTAGAACAAACTCCAAAAAAAAGGAAAGAAAGAAAAATAACAATAATAATAATAAAAGAGCAACCAAATAACCATTACTCATCTACATTTTATAAGAAAAATGTATATAGATATAAAATAACAAAAAAAAAAAAGCTCAACAACAACGAAAAAAAGCACCACCACCCACTAAATAAAGCCATTAACCTATATTAAACATTACTGTGACAAGTTTTGTGTTGTTTGTCTTCAATTTTCTTTTTCATTATTTTTTCTAAGAAGCAAAGGTTAAACAAATCGTAAAAAATGCTTAGTTTTTAATTAAATTATGATACAAATAAATTTTCACTATAATTCATTATAGCTTATCGATATTTATAAAACAATTTTAAAGTAAAGCCTTAATAATAACAACATATTCAAATGAGAAATTAATCCCGGTAATGTTTCATTACCGCAAAAACCTTTAAAAAATTTCTATATAAATGTTCTACCTTAATCTACATTTATCATTAAAAATAAAATGAATAAAATATAAATTATTTTCCATGAGAATAAAAATGTCATTTGTGTCTTTAAAAAACAAACAGCAATCTTGATAATAAAATTTAGATAATAAAACCAACATCAAAAAAAAAAAAAAAACAAATAAAGGAAACAATCAACTTTTACTTTTAAAAGCAAATAACAAAATATAAAATTAAAGCACAACGAATATTTGCGTTCATTCATATTTATCAACAACATAAATGTTTAATAAATTTTGATAAGATTTGTCTATCACGATAAAACTTAAAAAAAAAAAAACCAAAAAACAATAGAAAATATAATTATTAATACAAAAAAATTAATTTCACTTCCTCATTGTTTCGACGTTCGCGTAATATTAACAAAAAAAAAAAAGAAATTAAATGAAATTGTAGGTCAAAATTCACGGCCGAAAGAATCGAACAATAAAATTTAATCTAATCAAAATTAAAAACAGAAAAACAAAGTTATTTTTGTGAGAAAAATCGGCAAAAAAAAAGAAGAAAAACATAATTAAATTAAATTAAAATTATTTACACAAAAATTTCATTAAAAATTTAACCTTGAATTATGTTTTAAATTTCATTAACAAGTAATTTCATTAATTTTTTTTTTTTTTGTATACAGTGAAATATTAACAAAAGATAACGAAAACGATTAATAAAATTAAATTAAAGCCACGGAAGCGATTATATATATTTTTTAATTGCTTTACTAATTTTCTTAATTTTATCGTAATTTATGTGTGATTATTGTGTTAAATAATTTATTTAAATAATTAAAAATTTTACCATTGAAATGTTTATGAGCAAAAAACGTAAGAACTTTACAAAGTCCTTTAAATTTAAGCTTTCTAAAGTATTCTCAATTTAGATACTTCATAAAACACAATCAATAATTCATTGTTGACATTATTTTCACTACTTTAGTAAAACATTAAACGGTTTACCATAATCAATACTGAAATCAATTCAAAACAAAGAAATCAAAGATTTAATTATCGTTCGTATCATTAAAAATGTTCTTGATTTACATTTTTATTATTTCCATTCTTCGATTTGTTTCTAATTACGCTTTTTTTGTGCTATATATAAATTCTTCTGTGTCTCTTAAAATCGTTTTCATTAACAATAAACAGTTTAATTGATATTAATTATGCTAATTACTTTTGTTCTTCTCAATTGATTTTTCTTTTATTTCTTTATTGCAAATAATGGTAATAAATTGTTTATCGACATATGATTTTTGTTATTTGATATCAGAAATTGGTTATAATGAAAGTTATAGATAGTGTTTTTGATTCTTTAATACTATTTTAAAAGTTATTTAATTAGAAAAATATCTCTAAAATTATTTAAAACATATGTACACACAAAAATAGCTGATCAAAGTTCATCAAAAGTATTCCAACAACAGCACATTTATCTAGCTAACACCCATCCTCAACAAAAATATTTAATAACAAAAAATAAATTTTACATTTAACGTAACATGAGTTTCATGTTATTTAATTAATATCGAAACCAATAAAAAAAATTTTAAAAATTCAATTAAATTTGATTAAATCGAATAAAATAAACAAAAAACACAAAAAAAAAACAAAAAAAATTTCATATTTCAAGCATATTTTCAATAAATACGGAAATATTAATAAACATAAAATTATTTTCCAATAATTTTTTTTTTCTATTTTATATACTAACTTTCATTGTTATTATTATTATTTTACTTTTTTAATAATAATGAATAAAAAATAAAATAAAATAATAAACAACCGAAAAATCTAATAAATTATTCAAAATGCGTTTTTTGTGTTTTTTTTTTTTTTTTAATAGTAAAAAATTAATAAATTAAAAGTAAGAAAACAAAATAATAATTTTTCGTTAATTATTAATAGAGATTATAGTTAAATTTTTTAGTTCATTGAAATTATTTTGTATGTGACTTATTTATGTTAGATTTGAATTTTTTTTCTTGATTATTAATTATTAAATTTTCTGGTTTTACTTCAACTAATATTGGATGTGCACTGATTGCTTCAATACAACATTTTGAATCATTGAATGAGGAATTTAACGACTCAATTCCTGTTTGGTCATCAGTTAATTCATCTGTTGAAGATTCTTGAAATAATAAATTTATATCACATACACTATTTCCAGTTTTTAATGATTTCATCATATTTAATGTTGGTAATAAATTATTTTGACAAATCTCCTCCATTGATGTTGCATTACTTAGTAAATCGATTTTCCTGACAATCTTTATTATTTTTTAAAAATAAATCAATACATGAAAGCAAAAAAAAAATAAAAAAATAGTTTGCCTAGTTATTAACACAACATTACCTTTTCACAGGTATTCGAGGTGAGAAAAAATCCCCCAGTACTTAAAATTTTTGTATAGCACGAACTCATTCGTATTGTAAAGAATATTTTTGGCTTATAAAAAAAATCTTCGGTTTCATCTAGGTAAATAAAAAAGAAAAGAAAAGAAAAAAAAAAGATTTATTTCACCAAGAGTATAAATTATAATCGGATCAATGACTTAAGAAAAGTAATTAGTTTATTAATTAGCCTTGAATTATGTATACTAATGTTTCAAGATCTACATACGGTTTATTATTTTTTTTTTTTTAATAAACCAACCAACCCTTCAAAGTCTTACTAATTCCACTTTAATAGGTTTAAGAAAAAAAAATTAAATGATTCGGTAACTAACAACCATTATACAACCATTAATTTAGAATAATGTTTATGATTAATAATTAAATATTATTGAATGATAATTACCAATATAAACTCTTTTAGTAAATAACAATTTAGTATCATATAAAATAATACAATTATTAATTTTCTTATCATAAATCATTGACCATATTGTGTTTATATAAGAATTGTGTAATCCTTCCACAAATATTACTGTGTACTTGTCATTTGTTGCAATAAAACCAGATAGACCATCTCTATAAATAAAACCATTAAATAAAAATTTCTTTTCGGAAAATACAAATAATTTAAAAACCTTTTCAAATCGTGAACAACATTATTCCACATAATAATGCGAGTGACAATACACTTAGTAAAATCCCCACAACTTGCGTCTAGTTTAATAAAGATACGATGATAAATTGGTGCATCTATTACACATATGACAAACATTATTATACAGAACGAGCTTTATAAAACGAACAAAAAAAAATTCACTTAACTGGATGTTAATGCATGATAAAACCGTGTATTCAAATTTGAATAAACTTTAACGCGATAATTAACTTTTATATTATATTTCAGTAAATCATTGCTTTGTAATAAACGAACGCATAGATTACGATTTGTATTTGTCTGAAAAAAAAAAGTAATAAAATAACATTAAATGTACGTTTAATTAAATAAAAAATTAATTTAAACCTGATTCATCTCATAATCGGGCTCAATAAAATGAACACAATCCTCTGATAATATATCCAATGGTACTTTTTGTGTGTTATTGAAATTTGTATTATATGGTTTAGTATCTTTTGGATAATTTTTATTCTCAACTTGTTTAAATAATTCATTTAATTTTATTTTAAGACGAAATAATGGTATATGTACTGCTTTCTGATTAGAATTTGATAAGATATATGTTGCTTTCGTTATTGTGAGTGGTTTTGATATAGTAGTATCCTTTATATCTTCACCAAATAAATGTTTTGTATCCTTTTCTACATTACGCAAACCATAAAACTGTAAAAGAAATTTTATTTTTTTAATTGTTTCATGAATCAATAAAAATTATTTACATCAATATCAAGTGACTGCGTTTGAAAATATTCAACAAAATTAATACTTTCAATGTGATTTGTTAGAAATATTTGAAAATCATTTAATTGCAATTTATCATCAATCATATCAATATTATATCCGTTGGTTATTGTTTTTGGATGCGATGGTATTTCATACATAGCATAAATAACTGAAATACTAATAATTATTAAATTAATATTTTAAAAAATAACGAATAATAAATAAAATCCATGTAGTTCACCCATCATTTAGAAGTTTCGCAATTGGTAGATTTTTAATTGAATATAATTTAACCACAAGTGGATTCAGAACACATTTTTCGTATGTATTTAAATGATGGCTTGTAGTGCATATTGATGCAAAATAACAACAATTTGCTTTTGGTGATATTGTTGCTGATTCCTTTCGTAGAAATTCATCTGCAATCAAAAGAAAATATTTTATTTTTTTTATTTTACAAAATTTTTTCCACAAAGTACTTGATTTTAATTAAATAAATAATGTTGAGAAAAAAAACAAGAAAAAACAAACAAACCAATAAAAAAATCTTTTCCTTTAATGGATACCATCAAGGGTCCTCCAACTTTAACTTTTTTACCTTTAGCATTTTTCTTTTGTTTAACATTTGGTTTATCTGGATTTTGTATTGGAATTAAATCTATCATCGGTGCAGGCAGAATAAATTCATTTTTCACAATATTATTCATCAGCTTATTAATTGCTTTTTTATGCATAAAATCTGTTTTGTAACAAGAAGAAGATAAAACTCAAGATAAAAACTTTGATAAAACATTAAAAAATGAAAAAAAAAAGAAAGAAAATTTGGAAAATAATTATGAAAACATGATTCTTGAAATAAATTCTCTTGATTGAAATTCTGATTATTTCTGTTTGAGTCTTCAAAAGTGAACTCTTCAGCTCTTCAGTCTGTTTATTTGGATTTCTTTCAAGACATTTTTATTAAAATTTAATGAAACTAAATAACATTCCGTTACAAAATGTAATTAAAATAGTTAACAAAGCAAAGAAAAATACATGGAATAGTAATAAAAAAGAAAGAATTTCTTTGAACAAATATATAAACAATGAGGACAACTCACCACTAATCGCATATAATTTTGTTAGGAAAAACTGCTTATCAACCCAGGAACATGATAAATTTAATAAATCATCAATCACATGTTTACATATATTATCAACAGCTGTATCTGTCTCATTAACATAATCATAAATTTCAATGAAATCTTTATTTTCCACATTTTCGGGAATATAAAATGAACGTTCTGTGTCTGTTGTCACCCTGCAAAAGAAATAAATAAATAAATAAAGAAAACATAGAAAAAATAAAAATTAATAAAACTAAAAATAAAGAATTTTAAGCTTTTTTAATGAAACATAATAAATTATCACTGCCCTCGTGCCACCCACATAGCGTTTTATAATATATTTTTTCACATATAAAAAGCGGTCGACATGAAATTCTTTGTTGTTTTAATAGCATAAATCCCAAGGTAGGAGGAAGTACGAATTTTTATACAACTGAAATATTGACGAAGTAAATAAGGTGAAGGAATTTTTCATTTTATTATATTTTTTTTTTTATTATTATTATTCTTGATGTTTTATTCCGGATAATTTAAAATAGAATGGTTAGGCAGACACATAACAAAAAGACAAAGCTTTATTCCTGTTTCTAAAAATAAATTAGAAGAAACAACTAAAACGGAAACAAACCTATCTGATAAATCTTTAGCTCCTTCTGTTAATTTAATCTCAATGTTATGTGTCATCAGGTTGTGATATTCGTCTAAGTTTAAATGTATGAAATGGATAATGGTAAAGCATATCCACACAATATTATCACTAATGCGTGTTTTTATTATGACATCATTTTCAGGAGTATAGATCTAAGTGTAAAATCATTAATCACAGAATTTCTGGGTATTTTATTTTGAAATATTAAAAAAATGTCTTCATCTTACTTTAGCTACATCATCAAAATACATACACTCGATTGTATAATCCTCAAAATTTGGTTGAAGCATATATTTTATAGTAAAATAATTTGCTATTTCCGGACATTTGATCTTTCTATAACCCGGCACATCCTGTTCAACTATATCAACTTTTTCCTCTTCAACGTTTTTTGATTTATTTTTCCGTATGGTTAATTTATTTGAAGCCTTCTCACTGAGTTCAGGCTTTCTTTTACAAGCAACACAAAATGATAATTTAATTTTCATAATTTCTATATTTAAATAAAAAATATTAAAACGTTTCTGTTGATTTTATTTTCTTTTATAAAAAAATGTATAAAAAAAAAAGTATTTTAAAAAACTGTCAAAAATGGTCGCAAAACAAATGTTTTAAAAACGAAACCATTCAACAGTTATTTTTAATGTAATTTGTATGGTTATTTAAAATCACCAACCAAAAAACTAGTAAAGACACATTTTTATTTTATTGTATAAACTTATTTGACATTACAAAAATAAAATAACAAATATGTAATAGATTTATTATAAAAAATGTAATAGTACATAAGATGTAAGAAGAGTTGTGAAAAAGAAAAAATAATTTCATCCAGGAATTTATTTAATTTTAACTAAGAAAAACAATAAAAATTTAACAAAAAATATGTAAAAAATAAATTTAAATAGTTATGTGATAAGTGTGTATAGTTTTTATTAAAAATTAATTATAATTATACCTTAAAATTGATTAGTTAAAAATAACATAAATTTTACACACAAATAAAAAAAAAAAGTGCAAAAAGAAAAAAATTTTTTTTTTTTTTATTCTTTTTCTTTGGATGCTTTTCGTTTAGTGTGCACCAGTGTTGAACGTGCGTTTTTAATGTGTTGTGCTGAGATTCAGTGCGACAGATAATTGAAGTTAAAAAAAAAATAATAAATAATTTTTTTTGTTATGATTAAAAAATAAAAATAAAAAATAAATAAATTTAGTTTTTTGTGGTTTGTAGCTTTTGCTATATCTTAATTAAGTTTTTGGTTTGCTTGTTTGTTTGTTTACATTATACGGATAAAACATATTTAATTGTAAACAAAATTTTTCAACAGATCCAAATTCGTAGTGCATCGTTAATAAAAATAATAAAAAAAAAATAATTAAATTACGAAGGTGTGAAACCCAACTGTTGAGTGCCTGATCCGTGACTTTTTATTTCGATTGTCAATTGTGTTATAATGTCGTGGGAGATCAACAAGTTGTGCTATTACTTGTTGTTTATACTCTGAATACTCATTTTATTTAATTAATTATTTTACTTTGTCTTCAATTGAACGTGAATCTTTTATTGTTAGAAAAAAAATAAATAATTAATTTAATTTAATTTAAACAGCGAACATATGAATAAAAAATGACAACAAATATCGTTAATAATAAAAAAAAAAAAGAAGAAACCACATCACAAAATTGCATAATATTCAATTGAATTTAATTAAAATTTTTAATTCAATTTAAATAAAATTTATTAAGTTAAAAAGTGTTATATAATAGTTAAGTGATTTTTTAATATTATTTATTTATTTTTTTTTTTAAATTAAGAATAAAATTGTAACAAAATGCCTTCACCGTCATCAACAACAAATAATATAAACGCTGTACCCGAGGATTTTCCAGGTAGATTATTTAACTCTTATACGATTATTTTTCTACGCCAACTATTCGTTCTTATATGAATCATTTAGGATTAACCCTTCATTAATTGCTTAAATCCTTTTATTAATACAAAACTACTACTGCAGATCTAATTAATTAATCAGAATAATGAAAATAAAAAATTAAAACTCATAATTAATTTAAGCTAATAAATTATCTACTTAATTTTATATTTATATTTATTTAATTTATTTTTTATTTTTTTTAATTCGTTCTGATAAAAAAATTATAAAAATAAACAAAATTTTTAACACATTTTTAAGATAAAAAAAAATAAATAAATAAAAAAAAAATTATTTTTTTCGTCTTTATTGACTTAAGAATTTAATCTAAAATTATTATTATTATTATTATTATTCGTGTTATTATTAACACAATTTTAACACTGTTTAACACATTATTTGTGTTATTTCTAATTTAATTTATAGAAAGAAAATTTTTCACTTTTTTTTTGTTATTATTTTCTTAGAAATTCATAAAGAATTTTGTTTATTTTCTTTCTTTTTATTTACTGTTTGTTCCTAGACATTTAATTAAGTTTCTAAATTAATTTCACGTGCAAATTTTTTTTTAAATTAATTTTTAAAACTTTTTGTTTTATTTATTTATATTTGTGATTGACTGAAAATTAATTTATTTTATTTTAATTTATAGAATATCACGGTGTACGACAAACCGATAGCATGTCGAATTTAAGTGATTTATCAGCAAATACAGCTGTACCACCAGGTGGTAGACCACGTATGGATGTCGCCTGCGTTATTGATATACATCAATTTGAAAATTTACAACATAGGAAATTGGCTTTAGAGGAAATAAAACAAGCATGCTTATCGGTAAATGCAAATCTACATCACATACAGGTAAATTAAAATAATTTAGTTTTTTGTAAAATTCTGATTTAATATTCAAATTTTATTTATTCTAGTTTGAAAAATTAGATTTTGGTGAAACAAATATTTTGGATATATTTTATAATGCGGATGTTGCAATTGTTGATTTAAGTATACAAATACAGCAGAGTGCCTTATCATATCATTTGGGTGTACGAGAAAGTTTTAGCATGAAAGAAAATATATTATTATATAATGATACACAAACGGAAGCAACATTACGTTTAAAAGTATCCTGTGAAAGTTATACATTTTTACCATATAAATTAATAGAGTGTGGCTCCTGTATTGTTACAAATCCCGTTAAAGATAATTTTATTGAAGAAACACCAGATCCAAAACATACAATTTTATCAAAAATAAAGAAAATATTGCAAGACGTTGAAATACAATCAAAGTAAAATATATAATAAATTTTATTTTTTTTTTTATATAGTTTTTGTGTATTTATTTTAATTAAAACTTATTTTAGAACTCATATGCGGGAAAAGTTTTTAAGTGATTTACGTATTGCACGTGATACATATGCAGGGAATGTTGAAGACTTAGCTAAAGTTTTGCATAATATGCGAAAACGATTAGATGATCCAAATGTGCTGTCAGGTGAAGTTGTTCATAGTTATATGTGTTCTTTAAGGGATATACAGGTAATTTTGACATTATTTAAAGATTTTTAGTTAACAAGTTTAATTTCCTTATGCTTTGTTTTAAGGATTACGATGCAATGGTGCAATTAGTAAGTGAATTAAAAACGATACCAAATAAACAGAAATATATAAATACAGGTAATATGAGTTGTTTGTATGCGTTCGCATTGAATCGTCGTAATAAGGAGGGTGATCGTGAGAAGGCATTAGATACATGTGTAAATGCATTAAAGAAAACAGAAAATCATTTTCCCGATATGCTTTGTTTGTGTGGTAGAATTTATAAAGATATTTTTGTTGAATCTTCGCATACAAATATTGATAGTTTAAAAAATGCAATAAGGTGGTATCGTCGTAGTTTTGAGGTGCAACCGAATGAATATGCTGGAATTAATTTAGCAACATTACTTGTGATTGATGGTAAAGATTTTTCAAATACAGAAGAGCTGCGACACATCGGTATGGTTTTAAATAATTTAATTGGTAAAAAGGGTAGTTTATCCTCTTTAACTGAGTACTGGGATGTAGCAACATTTTTTGAAATATCTGTACTAGCAGAAGATTATGCCAAAGCAATACAAGCAGCCGAATGCATGTTTAAACTGAAACCACCAAATTGGTATTTAAAGTCAACAATCGGTAACATAACGTTAATCGATCGTTTTCGTAAGAAATCTGAAGACGTTGATTCGATGTTACCGGAAAAACAAATCTTTCAATTTTGGATGGAATTCATTGTGGAAGCAACTGAAATTGAAGCTAGTGAAAATATACGTTTTCCGATATTGATTTTAGAACCACAAAAAATTTACATGCCTAGTTATGTGATGGTAAATATGGGCGCTGAAGAAAAATCAATACAAATTATTAATTTATGTTTAGCCCACTCTAAAGGTACCTGCAAAAAAGTACATGATTTTCTATTCACAGCTAATCAAATTAAATCGGTTAGGTAGGTGTTGCTTTATAAATTATCTTGTTACCTTTATATAATTTAATTATTATTCTAATTTTAGTTTATACAAACGTGATGAACGTTGTGCGTACTTATATGTACATCATAATTCTGATGATTTTCAAATATATTTCCCATCGGTTCATTGTCGTCAAAGATTTTACGATTTAGTATTAGAAATGACAGCTGATCAAGAAGTTTTCGTTGATTTATCGATTGACTCGAATCAGATAAAGGTAATTGATTAATTATATTGCTGTTTAAATATTTAGATAAGATAAGAGCTACATAATTGGATTAAAATGTTTTTTTTTTTTTGTTTAGTATGAATACGATTTGGATGATCAAAATCGTCGTATAATATTAGGAAAGGGTACATATGGTGTCGTATATGCCGCAAGAGATTTAAATACTCAAGTTAGAATAGCAATTAAAGAAGTTCCTGAAAAGTTTACTCATGAGGTACAGCCTTTACATGAAGAGATTAAACTTCACTCTCAATTGAGACATAGAAATATTGTCCAGGTAATATTTCTTTAATAACCTGATAATTTATTTATTCCATTAATATTATTTCATTGGTATTTTTTTTTTAGTATCTTGGCTCAGTATCTGAAGATAACTTTTTTAAAATATTTATGGAACAAGTACCTGGTGGTTCTTTGTCGGCATTATTGCGATCAAAGTGGGGTCCACTTAAAGATAATGAATCAACAATAGCATTTTATTCAAAACAAATATTAGAAGGTAAACAAACGGAAAATTAACTTTTTATTTACAATAAAAATAAAATAACAAATTGATATTTCAGGTTTAAAATATTTACATGATCAAAAAATTGTTCATAGAGATATAAAGGGTGATAATGTTTTAGTGAATACATATAGTGGCGTTGTTAAAATATCTGATTTTGGTACATCAAAACGTTTAGCGGGTAATTTTATTTATTGATAATTTGTTGTCAATTGAATAAAATAAAAAAAAATTGTTTGAATTTTATTTTTAGGTATAAATCCGATAACTGAAACATTTACAGGAACATTGCAGTATATGGCACCGGAAGTAATAGATCAAGGTGTTCGTGGTTATGGGCCAGCTGTAAATATAAATTTAATTTTCAAATATAATTTGATTCAATTATAAATCTTCCAATTTTTTAGGCTGATGTTTGGTCATTTGGTTGTACAAATGTTGAAATGGCAACCGGTAAACCACCATTTATTGAATTAGGTTCAGCACAAGCGGCTATGTTTAAAGTTGGTTTTTATAAGAAACATCCTGAAATACCAGAAGAGTTATCACCAATGGCGAAAAATTTTATATTAAAATGTTTTGAAGTTGATGTTAATATACGGGCAACCGCATCCCAGCTACTAGATGATCCATTTTTATCTGAGTGAGTATTTATAGATTATTTTCAATTGATGGTTTTTGTTATTTATTTATTTATTTATTCTAGTAAACATAAAAAGTCAAGAGTGTCTGGCAGTACAACAGAATTTTCAAGAAGTATCTCTGTACCAGCTGATCGTATTATAACCAAAAGTACATCATCTGTTCATAGTCAGAATAGTTGTAATACACCAACAACACCAGACTTAGAGTAAGTAAACAAATGTCTGGTAATTATCTAAGAAAATAGAATTTGCACAATGAAGACAAGATTTATATTTGTTTTTTTTTTTTTATTTTATGTATAACGATGTGTACGTCTGTACGTTGTTGCTTTATATTTATTGTTTTAAATAATTTGTTTTGTTTTGCACAAATGTGTTCAACAACACCAGCAACAAAATGTAAATATTTTACACAAGTTTTCTATAGTCGTTTTGTTTTTTTTTTTTTTTTACTTTATGTGAGCTTTAGCTATATTTTTCCTTCTATTTGTTTTCTATATCTATTTTTGCCACCTTTATAAATGTTTTATTTTTAGAAGCTGCATTTTATCAAAGTCAACAACACAAAGAAGATCCTCACCGTATAATGCTAATTTAGCACCAATTAAAATACCGAATACATGTAGTTTTAGGTAAGAAAATTATGTAGTTTCACAAAAACGAAATACTATGGCCATTTATCCATATGATTTGATTTGTTTTTTAACAAAATTGCACAGAGTTTCTATTTATTTGTTAAATGTTATTTGGATTTTTTTTGTTGCTTTTATTATTATAAAAAGAATTTTTTCTATACACACGACACATTTTTTATTTTTTTTTTTGATAATTTTATTTTTTTTTTCTTTCATTTTAGTCATTTATCACCAACTACTGAAACAGAAATTGATAATGATACAAATAATTTTAATTTAAATCATCGTCGTAGTTCGTCTGGTGGTTTATTATCACCAGAAGTTGAATTGACCGGATCAGCTACAAAGTCAGGTGGACCTGGTTTAGGTGAAGCAAATGAAAGTGATGGTTTTTATATGTTGAAAAAAGATTCACAGCGTCGTGCTACATTATCAAAAGTATTAAGTAATGATGAGACAACAATTTGTGATGTATGGATGAATAAAATTGCCATTGATCATAAAGTGCATGTCGTTATAAGTAAAGTAAGTATTTTGATTCTTTATTTCTTATAATTTGAATAAATAAATAAATTTTGTTTTATTTTTTTAAGTCACATTTGGAAATAATGATTCGTGCATTACGTGATTACATAATTGAACAAAATCGTGACATTTTAGATACAGCAATTAGACAATTAAAGAAAAGTTTAGATTTTGATTCAACGGCAATTGATCATTTGCATTTAGCTCTCTATTCATTTCAAGTAAATCACTTTGTTTTCTAATTAATTAAATAATTTTAATAAAAATTCATTGTTTTTCAAGGATGCTGTGATTACTGTTTTAAGGTCACATAGTATTAAACCGCATTGGATGTTTGCATTAGATAATTTAGTTAAAAGTTCTGTACAAGCTGCAATTATGGTTTTATCGCCAGAGCTTGGTGCAAATTTGGCGGGTCAAGATCGTGTTGATAATGCTGGCGATGACGATGATGATGATGACGAAGATATATCAACGTCTGGCGTTAGTACAGTGAATTCAACAAAAGCAAAATTAAAACATAGTGATATAAAAAATATAAATAATAATAATAGTAATCATCACGGACATCATATTAGTAATAATAAATATTTAATAATGAATAATGAAGTGAATTTACTTCGTACAGAGAATTCACGTTTAATTAAGGAATTAATTGATACAGAAAAATTATCACAAAACCTGTTGAAAACAATATTAGATGAGCAAACCATTAATTTACAGATTGTGAAGAATTTCTCAACACAATTATCAAACATGACAAATATCTATGAGAGAAGTATATCGCTTGGGTGAGTAGAGAAGTTTTTTTTATTTTATTATAGGATTTTTAATTTTAATTATCATTATTTTAAGGTATTTTAGTGATATTAGTGAAGCATCAGCAATGAACAATATTAATAATAATAATAAATTAAATAATGATGAATTAATGAATCAACAAAATGATATTGTTGACATTGGTGGAAATAATAATAGCAATAACAATAGCAATAATAGTAATAATATTCAAGCATCACGAAAATTATCACAAAAATCTTATATATTAGCACGTTCACCAAATTGTAATAATCGTAAATTATTTCCATATGATGATAAACAAAATAATGATTTAAAATTAAATGAGTGGCTTGTTAAAAATAATATCGATATACAAACAAGAAGTTTAATTTTGAATGAGGAATTTTCATATGAGGATTTTCTATATGAAATGGAGAAAACAGATTTAACACGTCTGGGTTTAAAGTAATTTTTTTTAAAGCTTTTCTAATTGTTTTTCTTTGATAATTATTAATTTTTTTTTTTTTTTTTTTTAGATGTGGAATTGAAGTAAAACTATGGCGTTTAGTGCAACAACATCGTAATCTATATAAAACAATAAACGATGAATTAAATATAAATAAAATAAATGATACAATTATAAATATGTCAACAAATAAATTATTAATTAATAATAATATAAATAATAGTAATAATTTAGATAAAACATCATCAACTGAAGATATAATTGGTAGTGATTATGAATCATGTAATGGTTTTGATGATAAAACAAATGATTTATGATATTACTCTAATCAAATATATTTATTATTATTTTTATATAATCATAATAATGTTATTTTTCTCATTTTATTTTTATTATTATTTATAAAAAGTTTTATTTTTTAATTGCAAAAGAAAAAAAATTATAATATTTATAAAGTAATGTAAAAAAAATCTCAACGCAAAAAAACAAAGAAGAAAAGTTGATTGAAAATTATTTGTGACAAATCAAAAATTTATTAAATAATTAAATAAAGTTACTGTTGCCGATATCTCAATTAGGTTATAAACAAGAAATTTTATGCAAATTTTAAATTGTCGGTCGGTTTACAATGAAATAAAACACACCACCACCACCCATACACAAAACACCATTTCAATTAAATGCAATTTTAGTAAGCCGGCTATAATTTAAAATCTGTGCACAGTGTAGTAGTGCACGATAAATAATTAAAAATATAAAACTAAAAAGTGTGATTAATTAATAATAAATAATAAAAAAAAAATTGTACAAAATATATGCCTTGAAAGAAAATGCTTAAAAAACTTACTAAACATAAATACTAAAAGAAAAATAAAATGTTTGCCTTATTAAAAAAAAAAAGCTTTAAACGTTTAAGTTATAAAACAGAAACGAAAAAATTTATTTATAAAATTATATATATTTGAAACAATGATTTTTTGCCACTATGTTGCCATTTAAAATGAATTTATGAATTAAATTAATTATTGTTTAACTAATAAACGTTGCATCACTTTAGCGGCTGACCTATAATAAGTCAAGTTAACGGATAGTTTTTAATAAAAAATAAAGCTCTCCAGTTTTTAATTAAACCTTTGTGCCCTGAACCTCGTTTTAATTAAAAACACACAAACCAATCACACATCACATTTTATATAAACAAAAATAATTTAATTTTCTAAGTTAAGGATAGTCCTGTAATAATATTGTTTTGTTTTTGCCATAAAAAAAAAAAAAATTGAAAATTGAAAATAAAAAGAAAATTTTATGTTTTATCGAGATTTTTTTAATTAATTAATATTTTTTTTATTGTTTTTTCTTTTTTTTTTGTGTGTTATATCAACAAATGATTATAATAAAATAAATTAAATTTTTTAATTTAATGGTCAAAAAGAAAAAGGGAGGAAATCATGTTAAAATGGTTATATTTGGAAAATAAAAAAGATTTTCAACGAAACGGCGGTTATAAAAAAATGAAAATTTATTTGCCGAGTAGAATCTTTCTGGAGGCGCCAAAACTTTGTCCAGATTGTGTTGCGCCACGATTTGTACCAGCTTGTAAACCGATAATAGCCTCACCAGCACGAAGTTGTTCCTCACTGAAATCACGACGATTCTCTTCAGATGGACGAGGTCCTAAAAATGGTCCACGCCATTCTGGGTGTCTGTATGCCTAGAAATAAATTTTTATAATTACTTTCTACTAAAATATATAATTTTTTGTATGGGGAACAAAAACTTACTGCACGTCCAACAGCGAAAATGGTTGAAGTGACCAAAGCAATGTTTTTCATATCCCATAAATCAGTTGTTTGGAAAAGATCAACATCGGCAACACCGTATTTCACGCAAGCTTTTTGGAATCTGTAAAAAAAAGAAGCAGAAATAAATCGGTTAAGCTTAAAGTGTGATAGAGAAAGGTGTGCATGCCATCGTGTGTCCGGTTTGGTCTTAAACTTCTGACCAACAGCACAAAATCATTGAAGAGGTTACGTTTTTCTCTTCTTTGAATTTATTTAATTGTACAGCATTTTGTACAGCAAAGAAAGCATTGAAATTAGTAGCCAAGTCTCAGCTAACACCATTATATTAGAGTGATTCGAGTATATGGCAAATAAAGAAGATCCGCGACTATAATCAATTACGAGAACTGCAATTAAAACTGCTCTAAATAAATCACCCAGTAAAAATAGACTCGGCCAGGCGCGCATAATAACCGAGTACGCTTATTGGTTATTTGTTTCAACAGAAAATATTTTTATTTTCATTTTAATATAAAAATACGCTACACCAACAACAAGCAACAAAACTCAACAAAGCAATATATGAAAAACGAAACAACACTTGTTGAATGTGCTACTACCGCCCACGTATTCTGCTAGCCTGGTCGTTTTGCGGACGAAAGGTTCCCTTTTGGACTTTTTGTAAGACGCTTTGACGTTCTCTATGGCGCTGCGGCTGCATTTTAGCAAATACTTCTTAACTTGACCGCGCCTCCTCATCATCGCAATGTGCGTTCACAGTACGAAACTGACTGATACTAGACCGAAGATTCATCAAAAACATCAGTTTTTACACTAGCTGTCACAGTTCAAGTGGACGTTCAACTGCTCGTTGTAAACACGCTTGCTGAATAATTTGCATTACAATAGCCGCATCAATGAGAGCAGTAGTTGAGGCTCTGCCAGGCAACCATAACTCGACATAGCGCGTTCATACATTTCGATTGGATACAAAGAAATATTTCAATAAAAATTCTTCAGAAACTACGAGCAGCAGTCAACCGCATGTGCTTGAGCAGGACAGAAACGATAAAGGAATGACAATAATGCTTGAATAGTTTAAGTATATGACGGCCAAACAGGAATGTACTGACGTATTCCACTGGCACCAGGCACCAATAAATTTTGTGCTATGTTTGTTTACGTTTTTACTCAGCACCAAACTGTGCATTCCATTTATATAAATAAAAGCACTTCGCAACACGCCTATATAACACATAAGACTCCGCCTTAATATCACAACAATACAAAATATTTTAAACGAAAAATATACTGAGTGCTGTGTCTCTCGCATCGCTGCTCCCCTGCGACACACTCTCGAGTTAAAATTCATTTTGATTGAAATTGAAATTTTTCACTGCGACAGCGACAAAGTACTTGAAATAAAAAAAGCAAAAGTGAGTGTTCTGTACAGCTCGCTTCTGGCCGTCTGGTAACGGCTTTCATTAACACTCTAAAATGTAAATACGATACGGATTGCGGAATTTCATTTTAAAACGCGAAGAAATTTTTGATTGGTTCTTTGAAAAAAGTTTAGCCGCATTTGGCGTTTTGGCTCTATTTGCAAAGTGCTGATATGCGACGCACAGAAACAGAAAGAGTCTCGACTGCTTGTTATTCTAGTCAAGACCGTTTGAGTATGTGGCGTTTCGACTTCCACGTACGGAATACGCTCTAGCGAGGATTTGCGTCCACTCACAGCGAATTTGTAAACGGGTACCAGCTTTCAGAGGAGCTACAAGATGTCTTTTTATTATTCTTTGTTAACTCAACGAAACCATTTCGCAGTCAATGCCGTTGTTGTTGTTGTTGTTTGTCAAAACCAAAAAATTTGCTTACACCATGGATCGGGTATTAGCAGTAGGCTTTCAAAATTGCGATACAGAAACTGCTCGCTGTTGAACGTATGCGCAACAAGTGAAGCTTTTAAGGATTATTTCGCTACTAAACGTCATCGCTGTGTGCAATTTTTTATTTTCGTTTCTTTCGTCTTCATTATCAAATTCGCGATACAAATAAAAAAAAATTACTCTTTAATAACTAAAAACGTAGTGGTACCACTGCGCCCCAAAAACACCAGGCTTACAAATTTTATTTAAAGAAATTAACTTCTTCGATGATTTTTTTTTTTTTTTGTTTACACTTTCGCGATATATTTTTATTTTATTTTATTTAAATTTGTTTGCAAACACACAAAAATAATAATAATAATAATTATTATTATTATTATTATTATTATTGTTAAGCAAAAAGAGATAGAGAAAACCGCAGATTACAGAGTAGTATAACCGCGCGTGCAAAATTAAAAATAAAAAAAACTTTTTCTCACTGATTAATGTTGTCCATCATTTTGTAATCACCGCCATTTGTATTGACTTTGCTCACAATACCTGGTGCCAGTTTATTCATTAAACGGCACAGGATAATGCCATCGCGAAGAGCATCCTCAAAACGTGCTCCACTTGGAAAACGTTCACCAATTACAGTCTCAATCCATTCTTGTGCTTCTTGCTCTTGACCAGACTCACGTTTACCAGCAACCTAAAATTATAATTTATTTTCAATCATTAAATAATCATTTAATTAAACTAATTGCCAATTAGTTTCTTAATTAGCTATATTTTATGTGAAAATTAATTAAATTAAATCAAAACAAATAAAAACTAATTAAAAATGCGGTAATAAATCAATGAAACGTAAAAAATGAAACATGTTATGAAATATAAATGAAACATGTTTTTTATGTTTTTTTAGTTTATTTCCCTGTTTCACATATGAAACAACATTGTTGCCAAATTTTATTCTTATTTTTCCTACTTTTTAATAACCCTTTTCAATTGTTCTTTTACCTGAATGAGAAGTTATTCTTAGCCTCGTAGTTAATTTTATACTTAAATAATTTAATAGAAATTTGATTTTTAATAAACGTTTGCCACGATGCCAGAAAATTATTACAACTAATTAACAGTTTAACCACATAAAATTAGCAGAAATTCTTTAATTAAATTAAATTAATATTTGCAAGAAAAGAAAAAACAATAATAAAAAAAAAATTAAATTAAAACTTGAATCTACTTTGACATAATAATTATTTATTTGTGTTTTTAGCAAATGTAATTTTTAATTATTAATTAATATTTTTATTTTTTTATATAAATGTGATGTCATTATTTCAGTTTTGTTTTGTTTTAACGAAATAAACGCGTGGTCGTCGAGTGTAATTTTTTTTTTTTTTTCTTTTATAAAATCGTTTTTTGGATTGATGCCATTTTCACAAGAAAATTCGTTTTTATTTTCACATTAAGCTAATTTTTTTTTTGTTTTTTATAATTTAATTTTGTTTATTTATTACAGGGTGATTGTAAAACTGATTGAATTTTCTTTTTGTATGTAATGCTGAGAACGTTTTTGTGCTTTTAATTTGATTATAAAATTATGCTGCGAATTAGATAAGCAAATTTTAATTTTTGTGTTTATAATCAAACGAGGCTAATTAGCTGCAGAAACCTAGTCACAAGAAAAAGATCTTCGTACAGATAAGTAAAACAAACCCAGAGGAATTTTAATGAATATTCTCTGTTTTAATGTCACTTTTACTATTGCGAATTTGTCTGTCTTCAAAGAAAAAACCTCAACACAGTGAAAAAATATTTACTCGTGGCATCCGCATTTATCAAGAAACTCTTCAACTAAAACAAACAAAATTAAAAACAATAAAAAAAAACCCCAAGACAAAAGCCATCAGAACTCCTGATTCATGTGTAAAAAATTCAATAATTCACATTGGTCTAGTAAAGTAGCGCAAAAAAAAACACAAATTTATTTTGCTTTGTTTTACATTTTACGCTTTCAAACAATTTAATTAATTAATGACAAGAAATTTTTTTCATTTCTTCCATTTTTTTTTATTTCTTTTCAATTCAATAAGACAAATATTTAGATTTTTCCAATTTGTTTATTTTCATTTCGATGTTTTAATTTGTTGAAATCAGTTGTTCATAATTTTTTTTTTTTTTTATTTTTCTTTGAGATCTTAATTGTTTGCAAAAAATAAAAAAAAAAAGAAATAAATTCAGTAGCGTCTCTCGCAAAATAAATCACAAATTGTAATAATTGTAGAAAACAAATTTAAATTGGCACAGAATAATTAAACCACCTGTTATAATTGTTTTAGTTTGACTCCTTTATTAATTGCTTAATCAAATTAATCCGCGTGATTTTCTAACTGAGATTTTATATCGTAAAATCGGTTATTGTTGCAAAATTGTTATTCAGAAATTTGTTGAATTGTTCTTGAAAATTTCTTCTTTTTTTTCTAATAATTTCTCCAAACACTTAATCAAAGTGTTTCGTTGCATCTTAAGATGATTTTGTTATTTTTATTTAACCTATACATTACTTAACTTAGTTTAATTAATGCTAACTCGTAACAGTGAATTATTCATTTGTACTTAAGAAGTCAATGAGCTAAATTTTCTTTCTTTTTTTAGTTTTTTTTTTTAAAGTTAAACAAACCAACAATGACGTACGTTCATTAAATTTTTAATTAAAAATCTTTTAAAAAATTAAATAAACTTCTGGTTTTACATTAATTCGCCTTAATGACGACAATCCTCGATGATCCCGTCATTTGATCAATGAATAGCAGCAAATAACTCAATTAAAAAAATTTCATTTTTCCTTTAATAAATAAAATAATTAAGCGAAAACCCAATCAGCTGGCTTATCCATATAACGTTGAATAAATAATTTTTATTTAAACAAGAAAAATCCAGAGTAAATAGCATATAGAGCAAAAGAACCAAAAATACACAAGATGGTCATAGATCAAATTTTTAAAAATAAAATTTGAATTAAATAATAAAATTAAAAAAAAATTAAAAAAAAGAAAAAAACATTAAATATTCTTCGTTTAATTTAAATCCTATTTGGAGGGCAGCCAATTTTCATAATAAAATTAAAATGACGAAGTCTAATAAACAAAAAAAAAAAAAAAGTAGAAAAAAATGCGAGAACTGCGATCAAGTAAATAAATTTAGCAATTTTGCAATAGATTTGAGTCGTGAATTAAACAGAGAAAAAGATAAATTTCTGTTTAGTTAATAATATCTTAAGTCTTCTGTAATTTTCCAGAAAATTATTTATTTATTTTTGCCTATTCATTGGATAGTTCTACATTAAAAAAAAAAAATATTTAGTTTAGTTTAAAGAAAATAAATAATAGAGACGTTGGAACTTTATGCAGACTTTTGCCAATTTATTACATCCGCTTGTCACTTTTATACATTTTTCTTAAAAGAATAAAAAAATAGTTTTTTTTTATGCTTGCTGCAATTTTATGCGTTTTGTGTTTACTTTTCTTTAATAATTAATTAAAAATATTTTTATTTTTTAAATCATCCAAAGTTTGAATCAGGTTGAATCAGTTTCAGGTTTGACATTTTTAGAACTATTGTAAATTCAGTGTAGTCTTTGAGCATATTCCGAGTCTTAGCACACGATAAACTATCTTGAAATTAGGCTTAAAGTCCTATAATAATTATTTTTAAAGAATTATTTAGAAACATTTACCTTCTGCAAAATAACCGGAATATTCCATATTATTTTAAAATTCAAAGTCCTTGTAATTAAAATTTAAACAAAACAATTAAGTTGTGGGCGTTTAACTCCTTAATCATATTAACCAATAAAATACCAAAAATAAAGCTTTCATCACATTAACCATGAAAAGTGAAAATTAAAAAATATTATGGAAAATATTATTAAAAAAAAAAAAAAGAAAAGTCAAAGGCGGGTTTGCTTAATCAACAAATAAATTCGGAAGAAAAATGAAAAAATAATTAAACATATGTCATTAAAATGTCCTTGATCTAATTTAATTATAAAAATAAATCAAAAATAATTCTTGTCTTGTCCGTTTTTCCTCGCTTTATTATTATTATTATTTTTTTTTTTAATTAATTTTTTTCTTCACTATCGCAAAAGAACGAATAAAAATTATTATTATTATTGTTTGAAAATTGTTTTGATTACATAATTTTTGGGGATTTTATTTTTTTTTTGTTGATATTAAATAAAAAAAAAAAAAAAAATTTATAAATAAATGAAAACTCGAGATATATGTATACACAGAATTAAATAAAAGAAAAACTGAGTGAAAATGATATTGAAAATTGTTTTTTTTATTTTTACACTCATGTCGTGTGTTATTATTTTTCATTTTGGTTTAATTTTGAAATTTTACTTTTGATTTTTTTTTAAACCAGAATTTAAGAGATAATAAAACTAACAACAACCAAAAAAAATAATTATATTTCTTAAACTAGTGGATGCTTGTGTTACTTATCGATGTAATCTGCGTAACAGAGAACAAAAAAAAAAACCTCCACCTACTTAATGACAAAAAAAAAGAAGAAAATCCGCGTTTATCAGAACATTAATTTTAGTTTTTTTTATGTAATTTTAATTTTTTGTTTTCTTTATTATTATTCTAGCTGAAGTATTAAGTTTTTAAGTAAAAATAGCGTCATTAACTGTCATTTCATCTATGTCGTGTCATGTTGTATCGTCTGTGTTTTTTTTTACATAAAAATGTTTACTAATGACAACAACTACGCTGTAGACTTTAATTTTAAAGAAGTAGAATCTTAATGCGTTTTATAAAGATTTCAGGATTTTTCTATTGATTGTGGGATTTGTTTTGTAGGTTCTTAGAAAAATCCACGACTTACAAAAAGAACTTTTTGTATGAAAGAAAATTCATAAAACTGACCAACGTCATGAAAATGATGAAAATACGCCGACTTGAAGTCAATAAACAAATCAACGAAAAAATTTTCTATTTTTTTATTCATAATTTTCAAACTATTCTTGTTCATTTTGCATTAATTTCCTAATTATCTGGTTGGTTTAAAGAAAAAGCAAGAAAAATGAATTCTTCAATGAGATTACTTTGTGTTGGCTTTTAACAGGGATGGATAAAGAAATGTTTTCATATAATTAACACACACTATGTGTATTTTTTACTTGCTCATCCTTGGTTTATAGTTTAAAGAACAACACGAAGGCGTCATAATAATTCAATATTGTTAGCAAATTGCTATTTTCTATTTTTCTAAAGAATTAAAAATAATTTTTCATATTTACTATACGATTGTCTCTCAAAAACTCTAAAACAGAACAGCAACAAATGTAATAATAATACAAATAATAATATTTCTTATCCAATATACACATATTTTTCCTTTCCACCTCCAACATCACCCAAAAATTAAATACAAAACAAAAAAAAAAAATAATAAAGTAAAACAGTAAAAATCGGTGTACGCCAACAATTTGTTGTCAGTCGAAATTCAACGTTCGTTGTGAATTTTTTGTCTTAAATCAAATTCTTACTGAATCGGTGGTACAATTGGTGCTAAATAAAATTATTAAATTTACTATCAATAAATAAATATAAAAATAAATTAAAATGCCGGTAAGAGAATATTTTTAGTTTTTTAATTAAAATTAAAATTAATTAACAAAAAGTGTGTTTATCGGATGTGCTAAGAACTATAAAGTGCGAATTATTATTATTATTTTTTTTTTTTATTATTACTTAAAATTACGTTTTGTTTATTTAATAAATGTAAAAAGCAAGTTAATTAATTATTTTATTGAGAAAATAATAAAAGAAAAAAATTATTATTTTTTTTTAATTATTTGTTTACATTTTGATTTTTTTTTACATAATATTGTTTTTTCACCTGAATCGCGTTGATTTTAATCGTTTTTTTTTTTTTTTTTTTGGTTTCTTTTTCGTTCTGTACATTTAACGTTTTGTAATTAAATTTCTAGATACGATAAGCAAATTAATTAAAATTAATTATTTTATTGTATTGATAAGATAATAAATAATATATTTATTGACTTTGATTAAGAGAAATATAGATAATTATTGAACAAATAACATCATTTTTGTAATTTAATTAAAATTTGATTTAATAAAGCAAAAAAAGAACAAAAAAAAACATTAAACTGGTATACCGATAGTAGATCAGTTTAACTGCTACACCAGTTTGGTGTGAAGCTTAACTAAACTAAATCTCTTTCACATTTTAAATTAATTTTTTTTCTCTAAATTTGCATAAAATAATTAATTAATAAACGTTATAAAATATAAATAAATATTAAATAAAAACCGCAAGAAAAACAGCTAGTTTTTCTAAAGATCATAAAAAAAAAATTTCTATAAAAACAAAATTAGTCCACTAAAATCATTTCTATGTAAAACAAAAAAAAAATTAAATTAAATAAAAAAAAACACTGAACAGGATATTTACATAAATAAATAGAGTACTAGCTGGAAAAGATTTATAATTATTAAAAAGGAAAACAAACAGAATAGAAAGTAAATAAATAAATAATAATTAAAGACAGGAAATGAGCTATAAGCATCACCTATAAAGAAAAAAAACAACAAAAACTAACATTCCCCTCATTGATAAATCAAAACCAATTTCCATATCGCACTTAGTTTATTTATAGCTGGATTAAATACGTTACTTCATATTTTTATTTTCATAATATTCATATAACATTGGAAATAAATTACCAGCAGCTGTTGTACCAAACAGAACATTATTATTCATTATTAAATAACGTAACGAAACAGCAAAAAAACAAAAAAAAAATCAAAACAAAATTATAATTTAAGAACAACAACAGGTCATAGTGATAAAATTAAAAATAAAAATGATGAAACTTGCGTCATTTTTATTTAAAACCAATAATCATTTGTTGTTGCTTTCTTTCTAACGTAATTAAGTCGAATATTATGGAACAGTTTAGATTTCTATTGAATAGAACTGACCTAATTACTTAACAATTTTATTTATTTAATAACGATTAAAAAAAAATGCATTTCTTTGATCATTTATTTATTTTATTTTATTATTATTATTTTTTTTTTTTATTAATTTTGACTTTGAAGTTTCATTGAAATATTTTTCTGTTTATTTCATTATTTTAATCGAAGTAACTTAAGATGATTAAAACTCTTAAAATAGAAACTAGAAATTTTTTTTTTTAAATGTCTCAAGTAAAATAACATTAAGAAAGGTTTTAGTGTTTAATAAAATTCATATTTTCCTAACTCAAGTAGAGACATAAATAATAAAAAAACTCCTTACAATGTAGTCATAAGTAGGTGTAATTTTCATTACAAATAAATTTATTAACGAATTATATAAAACATAAAAAAATAAATTAAAATTTTCCCCGGTTGGTTAACTCAAAAAATATTAAAGAAATAAAACAACAACAAATGAACTTTGTTGGTAATTTGCCAAAATAATAGAATTTCTTTTTTTTTTTCGTTACAACTTGGAAACACTTGAGAAACAACAAGTTATGTAGTTAAGTTTTCTTCTCTCTCGCTACTTTATTATTATTTAATTTCTTAACGGCCAAGAAATATTGTTTATTAATAAAAATGATGCAAAAAAAAAGAAAAATTTATTAAATTAAATTAAAATTATTAAAGAAAAAAAAAAGCGTCAAACATGAAACAAAAATCTATAAATAAATAAAATTAAAAAATAAAAAACCAAAAAAAAACTTTTCCATTAGCTTTTCATAATTTTTTTAATAGAAAAATTATTTTTTTAATTTATTTCGATCATGATTGAAGGTCAAGAAAATTTTACATTTTTTTTATTATATTTTTTTTTCTCTCCGAGAAACATCTGTTAACAGCATTGGTAAAACATAAAAACAAGCAAGAAACGCGTAAAAACATTTTTTTTTATTATTCTTGATTTAAACAATAAAAAGAAAATTATTTATTTATTGTAGATTTTACTTCTGCCTTTGCATACATTTTATATTTAACTTTTATTAATAAACAACACGAAATATGTTTTTTTTTTTTTTTTTGAAAAAATAGATAAATAAGAAAATTACAACTAGTAGGAAAAGTAATAAAACACATGACCCATAAGAAACGCAAATAACGCCACAAGCCAATGAACATTTAAATTAACAAAATTTAAATAAAATAACAACAAAACAATAAAAACTGTATTTTAAGATTTGTTTTATTATTTAATTTAATATAAAGACGAAGAAAAATAAATTAATTAAAAAATGTCTTTCTGGTTGAAGAAATATAGAACAAAAAAACATGTTTCGAAACAAGTTTCATACGAGTATATTATTTTTTTTTTGTTTCAATAAAATGTTTCTTTTGTGTTTTTCTAGCCACGCAGCAAGGAACAAGAAGCTGAAGTATTACAATGGATTTCCGATGTACTTGGTGCAGCATTACCACCAGGCCAATTTGAGGATGTATTACGTGATGGTATTATTTTATGTAAATTAATCAACAAAATTGCACCAGGTTCAGTTAAGAAAATTCAAGAAAAAGGCACCAACTTCCAATTGATGGAGAATATTCAAAGGTTTATCAACAAAATTTTAACACTTTTTTTTGTGTGGTTTTTTGTAATACATTTTTGTGTCATTTTAGATTCCAAGATGCTGTTAAGAAATACGGTGTCCCACAAGAAGAAATTTTCCAAACTGCTGATCTTTTTGAACGCAGAAACGTTACCCAAGTCTGCCTTTGCTTATACTCCTTGGCTAGATTCGTAAGTGTTGTTTTATTTGATTTTAATTAATTGGAAATTATTGTTTGATTCATTTTTTAATTATTTTAGACACAAAAACATCCAGAATATACTGGTCCACGTTTAGGACCAAAAATGGCTGATAAAAATGAACGTCAATTCACTGAAGAACAATTACGCGCTAATGAGGGACAACTTAATCTTCAAATGGGTTACAACAAAGGTGCAACACAATCAGGACATGGTGGTTTCGGCAATACACGTCACATGTAATTTCATATGAAATACATAAAACACAAACAGACAAACCCCACAAACAACAAAAACATTTTATTATTTATTTATTTATTTATTTTTAATCAAAAAAAGTAAAACTTGTAACAAGTTAATAAAATGTAATAATTTCCCCATATATAAATATTATAATAATAAAAACAAACAAACAAGAAATGATTAGAAATGAAGATTTAAAAAAAAAAAAACATTTTTACACTAAACACAAAAAACACTTTAACACACAAACACTCAAAAACACAACATTGAAACATATTTTTGAAACACAAAATAAAAGAAAATTTTTACTACACTAATTAAATTAATTATTAAAAACAAAATTATTTTTCATTAATTATTTATTAATAATAATAATAATAATAAAAAAAAATTATTAAAAAATAAATTGTTTTCGTTTATTTTTTAATTTTTTTATGTTTTTTATTTTGTTTACTTAATGCAAGTTGCAGCATAGTTAAAGGTTTTCTAGTTATCAAAACTGAATAAACAAGTTTTTTTTTATCTAAGAATCTATACCTCAAAGAAATGAAACTGAATACTAAACAGAAAATTAATCTTAATAAGATTAAAAAAAAAAAAAAGAAACTTAAACTTAAGTAGATCAAAAGTCATTAAAAACAAGAAAAAAAAATTTTTTTTTTTAATGTATAAAGAGAAAATCATTAAATAGAAAAACACCTTGACAGACAAAATATAATGAGTAACAAGTCCAAGGCTATGTAATGTATTTATTTATCAAATTATTATTTAATAATAATAATCAATAAATACAATTTTTTATTACTTAATACTTAGTAAATAAAGTTGTGATTTATCACTGTTAAATATGAAGAATCAAGTATTTCTAGTCATTATATGATTTTAATTTTTTATTTTTTAAAAATTTTATTAAGCAAATAAACTCAAGTGACAATTTATTTCAAAAAAAATATTAAAAGGATTTAGAAAGCTTTTTAGCATATCCGAAGTAACATAGCAGCCACAGTATATTATTAAATTTTTGTTAATTAAATATTAATTCTAGTTGCATTCTGTACGATTTTTATCCAAAGTTTTTTATTTTAATTTTTAAAAAAGAAACAAGACATTTTGTGAGTAAACTGTAATAAAAAGCAAATCTACATTAAAACTTATAAAATAAAACGCAATAATTATACTGTAATAAAAAAAAGCTGTCAAATTAATTATCAAGCTTTTATAACATCGTAATTAACAAGATTTTGTATAATAAAATTTCTATTTTACAAACGCTACTCATAGATGGAAAAATCAATGATAATTATAAAAAATTAGTCAGGAAAAGGTTTTTTTTTTCTTTTATATAATATTTAATTAATTTAATTTTTATAAAATGTTTAAATTAATTTATTTAAAAAAGAAAAAAAATAAAAAACGACTGTTGTGGATAGACTTTGATTTAATTTGATTATATCGGATAATACTAGCTAAGTAGGAAGAAGAAGGATGAAAAACATTTTTTTTTTTTTAATTATATTTGCGACAATAATAATAAATTATTTTTTATATATGAAAATAAATCAAATAATTATTTTTCTGTTTATTAATTTGATTGTTCACTACTCCAGCAAGGGCATTTATTAATTAATAATTTTATTTAAATTCAATTTAATTATTATCATTATTATTATTATTAAAATTTTTTTTTTTAATAACCATAATTAATCTTAAAACTGTCTTAAAATTTGTCTTAGTTAAAACTAATTAAATAATTTTAAAATAAAAAATAAAAAAAAATTATGTCTTGCGCCAATAAAAACAAACTGAAAAAACACCACAAACTAAAAAAAAAAACGAATAAAAACGAAATAATTAAACAACTTGTCAATCAAATAAATTATACTTTAAGCGGTGTAACAAAACGAAAACGAAAAAGAAAAAAAAAATTAAATAATCATATAAATGACAATTTTTATTTTTGGTTTTATTGAATTAAGTTTTAACATAAATAAATAATTTGAAACAAAACGAAAAAGAAAAAACTTTTAACGCCAAAAAAATAAAAATATTTTGTTTCTTTTTTCACACGTTTGCCACGATATTTTTTGACGGTGACTTTACTTCGTTAAACTTTTTAGATAATATTTACTTATTTTTCTCAGTTTTTTTTATTCCTTATTATTTTGTTAAGACAATATTATTGCTTAAAGTTGCTTATGATGAGTTTTACCTGACTAATTATTTGTTTATAAAATGTGTTGAATATATGGTTGGTATTCCATAAATGCATCGTTGCACAAAAGTTTATTTATTTCCATTAAACATTGTAGTTGGTAGTATAGTACATCACAATAATAAATTAATTAATCAGGAAATTAAACAAGCATGCAATTAAATTTGAAATAATTAGACAGAACTAAGTTTTGAATACAAATAATTAAATTAAATCACAGTAATTAACTAGAAATTAAATAAATTACTTAAAAAAAAAGAAAGAAAACCTTTCTTATGCGCTGAAGGTTGCACATAATATTGCTAAAGATTTTGCTCATTAATCGCATTTGTTTAAACACAATCAAATATTTACCAACTGAATTTATTGAGAAATTATTTTCGCTAGCAAAAACAAAAAATGCTTTTTTCTGATTATTAGTCTGTGAAATTATTTTTGTTTTCTTTCTTTTTCGTTAATAAAAAAAGCAAATAAATGTTTAATACAAAAAAAGACGTTACTAAATGACAGTTAATTATAGTAATCAAAATTAATTAATTGATAATTGTTATGAAATTTTTTTATAACTTAAAAAATGCACCGTGACGTGACAGTTACAGTTTTTTTTTTTTCTGCAATTTTTTTATTAGAAATTTAGTAGGAAAATTAAAGCAAAAACTAATTTTGTAATTGCTTCGTATCTCTCTCATCCACAGTAATAATAATAATTTATTTTCTATTTGGTTTTATTTATGCAATTATTTGTATGTTTGCATTCATTCGGGTATTAAACTTTTTTTTTCTTTTATTAATGTTTGTCCTGTGTTATGTCAAAGTTTTCTTTGCTACAGTAAAACAAGTTATCATATTATTGATTTATTTTCATTAAAAAATTACTGATTAATCGAATAGCTAATGCCATTTAAATGCGAAAATAATAAATAATCGTTTATTAAGCATTAGCTTGTAAGCTGTACAAATTGGAGAGAGCAGCTAATAAACTGTTTCGGTTTGTTGCGGTCATCAAATCATCGGATCATCGATAATAGCTACTGTTACGATTATATAGGAGAAAGTATTTTTTTTTTATGTTTCTTTTTATTTTTATTATTTAATTTCACTTAAGTTATGAATAAATATTTTTTGTTTCTTTCTTGTCTTATGAATTTTTTTAGTTTTTAAAGCTTATTTAAAAAAAAAAAAATTACTTTCGGAATACATTTGTTTTATTTTGTTTAGAGATAAACGTTTTAGAAAATAAAAATTAATTTGGTAACCTGTGTTTGTGAAAAATGTGTTGCTTCAATGGTTTATCTATTCTTCTGTATTTAATTGCAGTAATCAAGACGTATGCATGACATTTGAATATCACGTTAATTAAAAATAAATTTTTATTTTTTTTTAATGAATTAATTGATTAATTAATAAAAATCTTAATAAATAAATATTATAATTATCCACTACCACGACTTATAATAAAAAGGAATTAATTTTTTAAATAATGAATAAACTATGTAAATAATACTTAAAGTAAAAACTGAAAATAAAAGTGTTGGAAGGAGATGTAAACAGGTAAACAGATTACAAAGCGCCTCATTGGAGGCTAAATATTATTCAATATTATTTATATATTATTTATTTTAAATGGAAATTTAAAAAAGAAAAAAAAAAAAAAATTATATAATGTAGTTAGCGTAGTTAAAACATTGTCAGATTATTATACAATTTTAACAAGTGAACAAGTGGTTTTATTAAGTTGAAACATTTTTTTGAGTAGTTTTTTCTTTTTTGAGTGATTTTTAAGTTCTTTATCAAGCGCACATCTTTAAAGTGATTTGATTTATTTATTTCTTATTATTTTTGTGTTTTTAAAGATTTAATAAATAAAGTGATAAATAAATTGTAACAAGAAAAGATGTTTAAATACATTTTATTATGTTTATTCATTGAATTAACAGTAGGACAGGAAAAATTCCTAACCACACAACGTAAGTTATTTTATTATTTTTTTTTTAATGACTTTTTATTAACAAAAATTAACATCATAAAAATTCACTTTCAATTTTTATTAATAAATAAAATAAAACTGATTTTATAACAAGAAATTGCAATTTGAAAATGAAAGTAAATTTTATTTTTATTTTTTATATTTTTCTTCTACATTGTGAAAACATTTTTCTGTATTTTGCAATAAAATTATTATTTGTAGCAATTATTAATATTTGTCTGCATTGTAGAATGTTGTTATCGGAAAAATATTAATAACAATCAATAAATATTGAATTATAAATGTAACGCACGCATAATATAAAGTGTAAAATCAAAAAAAAAAAAAAATATTAATAATATTTTTTTTATAAACTAGTTGAAAACTAGATTTTAATGTATTTAAAAAAAAAAAAAAATAAAAACTGTTTTCCTATTTTATTTCATAAATATCTTGAAATACATCGTTTGAGCGTTTTTTATGCAAATCAGATATCAATGAACATATTTATATATAAAGTAAATAAACCATTTAAATAAATAAAAATAAAATATAAATATTAACCTTTATCTCACATTTAATAACCTTAGAATTAATTAAAACGTATATAATTCTAATTGCTTTTCTAACACGAACAATTATGAATATAAATAAAAGTATTAATTACAAAAAAAAAAAAAAAAAAAAATATTATTATTGCAGCTAGTTACTTGAAACCATGTAGAATTAAAGATCCAAACTTTGTTGCATGTTCAACAGAATCAATTCAAGGTTTATTCACCCACTTAGCAACAGGTAATTAAAGAATAATTAAGATTAATTAAACAAAAGAATTTAAATAAAACCCCAAATTAACAGGTACAATAGATGGGTTGGACACATTAAAAACGATTGATCCGTTAAAATTGAATAAAATAAAAATCCTACAAGGTGATGGTCCGGTCAGTGTAAACGCATCATTAACCAAAGTTGTGGTTGCTGGATTTGGAAAAACAAAAATCGTGGAAAGCAAGTAAGTTTTAAAACAATTAAATAAAATTTATAACAATCAAAAAAAAAACCATTCAATGTCAATGTCATTCATTTTTATTGCAATTTTTGCTTTTCATTATTAATAATAAATAAAATTAAAAACATAAAAAACAAAGTCATAAAATAAATAATTAATTCAAGTAAAATTTTCTTCTTTACAAATAATAAATAAATAAAAAATTTAATTAATAACAGATTATTGTTACTTTAAGCAAGGTCGTAAAAATAATAAATTAAAATTTATTACATAATTTACAGTAGGATTTTTGAATAAATAAATATTTATTTAATCATTACATGATTAATTAAATTTATTGTAATTTTTTTTTTGTTTTTTTTTTAATATGAATAGAGTAAGCCCTAAAGATTATAGTTGGGAAACAAAAATCAGTTTACCTGTAATGAGGATAGAAGGACAGTATAATATGCGTGGAAGAATATTAGTTATCCCACTGAATGGACACGGTAAATGCTGGTTTGAACCGAGTAAGTAAATTAAACTTAAAACCATGTAATCCGATTAAACAATATTTTTCTTTCAGGTGATATCAATATACTTTTATTTACAAAAACCCACCTGTACGAAAAGGGTGGACATACCTTTTATAATGTAACAAACACAAAAGTTAATTTTGAAATGAATGGCTTGAAATTGAATATGGAAAATTTATTTGATGGTATCCAGGCATTAGGTAATTTAATTTTTTTTCTTTTATATTTTATATGTCAACAAAACATGTTTATTGGTCTGGACAGTATTTTTATTGAGTGTCGGGACGCTTTAATTAGATTTTATAGACATAGTAAAATAAAAAAAAAAAATTAACGATTTTACTCATTAATCTGAATGACTAGAATCAATTTAATTCCATTAAAATTTTGGGAAAATTAATTAAATAATCTTTAATTACAGAGGAAAGTACAAATGTGTATTTAAATGAAAATTGGCGTCCAGTATCCGATGCACTTAAGCCAATTATTACAAAAACTATTGAAGACATTTTATTAGATGTTATGCAAAAAATATTCCATCATATACCAGCGGATTTCTTTGTAACCGACATACCAACGCCAAGCCAACTTTATGGTAAAAAAGTATAAAACTTTTTATTCTTTCTTCTTTTTTTTAAGTAATAAATAATATAATTTAATTAATAAATTTTAAGACAAAATAACCATTTATATGTATTAGGAAACTAAAAAAAAAAAAAAAACAAGAAAATATTGTATTCAATAAAATGATGAAATAGAAATAAATTTCCAATTAATTTTTATTACTTAAATAATTATTTAAAAAAAAACGTCAATAAATAATTCGCGATAAAATACAAGTTTAATTAAATAATTATAGCGATTGAAGACAAGAACAGCGGAAAAAGCAAAAGAGTAACAGAATCGTAACACACATATCGTTTTTCACATTGAATCAATCAGCCTACAAGTTTTCTTTCTACACACTGTGCAGGCGAATAAAGAAAAAAAATTCATAAAAGAAAAACATGTTGAAAATTTTCATTCACACAAACTTCGACAGAAAAAATTCACAACAAAATTACTGAAGAAAAAAAAATTAAAAATTACGAAAAAAATAATGAAAAAACTTTTGCCGAAAATATTTCTTAATCATCAACTAATTTAGGAAAGATTCTTTTTCCATTTATTATTTTAATTTGCTTCATTTTTTTTTTTTTTTGTTTGTTTGTTTGTTTGTTTGTTTCTTTGTGTATGTATTGCGTGAGTAATAATTTTAAATTAATTATATTTTTGACAGTAGCTACACAATAATGTGACCTGGATTTAATAATTTAAATTTTTTTGACTAAATAAACTTATAGCGTTTATTATCATAAATAAATTATTATTAAACTGAAATTTGTCGTGATTTGATACAAAGCTTATTGAATATTTTATTAACAGTAGTGGAAGCAGTTTAAACGTATTTCATGATTCAAAATATAAGAAGTTTAACCGTCAAACACATTAATTCTAATTCAGAAGGCACAAATAATTTTGTTTAATGAAGTTTAAATCTAAATCAATTCCAATCAATTCAAACATCAGGTTCCTAAGGCATCAGGTTACTATGGGTAACGCTTAACAAAGGATGTAACAAATACCACATTTACTAATAAACTCAAAAGGAGAAAAGGGATCACTAAAAACGTTTAATAAGATTTCATCACTAAATGTTATAACGACTTATAAATTTTTTTTAAAAATCACATTAACACGGTTCTATTGTAATTGTTTATCTTTTAAGAAATGCAATTAAAATTATAACCAAATACAATTAAAAATAGAATGAAATTTTATTAAAAATTATTAAAGTTAAAAGCTGAAAACTAATAATAAAAATACGAAAAACAAGGTGAAAAATCACAAAAACAACGAATCCACGCAAATACCACAAATATTTAAATAATAATAATAATTTTTCTTTCTTTAAAATATATAAATAGCGACAATAATCCACTAATTAAAAATATTACAAAAAAAAAAAAATCTTCAAACACAAACCTGCCATAATGGACGTCCAGGCATTTTAATTACTTTTGTTTTTTCTTTGATTAATTAATTAAATATAATATAAAAATTAATTAATAATTTTTTTTTTTCGTTTTATTAATTGATTCTTCTTTTCTAAATTTCTTTCCACAATAAAGCAACACTTGAATCACAGTATTGACACTTCAAAAACACAAGTAACGACAGCAACAAAAAAAAAACACTTTAATTTTCTGGATATAAGAAACAAACAATTTTTTTAAATTAAATTTAATTAAATTATTTAGAAATAAAAATTACAAACAAAAATAATTTTTGTTTATTATTTAATCAAAACCAGGAGGGTAGAATGATGAAAATGAAATACCTGTTTTTTGGGTCATAGCCATGTTTTTATATAGTAATTGGAGGAGGAAAAAAAATGTTTTTTTTTCTTCAGTTTTTTGTTTAATAAATAAATCTTTAGATGTATCCTAGCCTAACCGAACTTGTGTTAGTTTTTTCTCTCTTTATGTTTTTTTTTTTATTTTTTTTTTTTTTTTCGCTTTGCTTTTTCTACTGTAAAGCAATTTAATTTAATATAATTAAAAGAAAATGTATGAAGAACAAACAAAAAAAAAATGTTTTAACTTAGTTTGTGTAGCAAACCGTGTCGTTATAGTCATCGCTATTAGCATCATCTACAGCAATATGTATTTGAGATGTTTGACGTAATAATAAGAAAAAAAAATTGAATTTTCTTTAACCAAAATATGCTTGTAAAATTATTGTACGAATTTTAATGATTAGTATCAAGGTCGGACATGAACAGGGAATATTTTTGATTATTTATTACTTAGCATTCGATTCACACTATAAATTGTTTGGAAAACAAATCGAAATCAAGCACATCAAGCTCTGAAAATCTGCCTAAACATAAACCTGCCTTCTCATGTACCTTAAAAAGCGAAAGGTGTTATAACTCTTAAAATAATTAACATAGTTCTGCCTTTTTTTTTCAAAGCAATATATTAATCATCTTGTTTGTTTGAAAATTACTTTAAAACTTTAACGCAATTTTTCCTCTTTCCTCTTTAAATATATATACTGAACGAAAACATCGACATGTTTATTTATGAATAGTTTCCTAGTGTAAAATTTCGTTACATTTGTTTATTTTATCTCTGGAAAACGAATCAAACGACTGTAAATCATATGTGCTAATACAGCACAGTAGTTCTTTCGTTTACTTGTGAATGTGGATTAAATGATTTATTAGTAACGAAAAAAAAAAAAAAATTAAAAACACGCCAATAATAGACATGATTTAATAAAAACTAATTACAAAGGCTAAATAGCTGCTTATTAATAAAATAAATCCTTAAAACACTAAGCTTATGAATACAACAAATGGCTTTTATGGTATCCAAAAAACGCAGAAAAACAACCGATGAGATGATTCAATGAAATTAAATTATTTTCTCACTCATATGTGGCTTTATTAATTATTTTATTTTATTATTAATTTATTTTGCAACAAATAAACTTGAAATATTTAATAATAAACAAAATTAATTAATAAATTCTCATTTTATTGCAATAAATTTTCATGATTTTTACTTATTTTTAGATGATTTTCTGTTTTAATTTTTTACGTTGCGATTCTAGAATGTTTTGTTCTTTTCATTAAAAAACTGCATAAATTTTTCTTTTTCTTTTTTCTGTTTCTGTTTTTAATTGATTGATCGATTGTTTGTAGAAGCAGTACAACAATGTGTCTTATCTCAATAAGCAATAAAAAAAACATTTATTTTTCTTCTTCTATCGTTTCGTTATAAAATTGACGAAAAGGCGACGACATAAAACAGCACAAAGCAAAACATAGGCAAAGCACACACGGTACATAATTTTTTTTTTTGTATATAAAGCCGGGCATATATAGATGAAAACAAAGCAAAAAAAAAATAATTAAGAGCAACCGTAGAAAAGCAGCAAGCGAAACAGGAGCAGTAAACAGCTCACATGTAATTTTTTTTTCCAACTCATTTTCTTCTTTTTTTTTTTTTTTTGCTGCTGATAAAAACATATAATTTTCGTAATAAATACATTTTGTATGTGAATAGCTAACCAGGCGAACATACGTTTTTGTAGAATGTTCTGTGCTTTCAGTATAAACAAATAAATAAATAAACGACAGAAGAAAAATATATAATAAATTGTTTTTGTTATATTAATCAAGTACATATATGGCTTAAATAGTAAAACAGTACACAGTACAAGTAGTTAGCTTAGTTAAAACCAAATAAAAAAAAACCATTTCTTATCAATTTTAAATTGTAGAAAAGAAGAAACTTAACCGCGATACAGGTGTAATCTTAGATTTAATAATAATTTGCTGGATGAGTTATTGAGTTGTTTTAACTACAGCTAAGTAGAAGAAGAAGAAAAAACAGATAATTAACAAGGCAATAAATGTATATTTAAAACCATCTTCATTTAAATAAATTAATTAAAAAATGATAGAAAAAAATTTGAATAATTTAATTAATTAATTTAAAACTAAACTATGCAAATATTTCAATAAATTTATACATAGAAAACTAATAAATAAAGTACTTGGTACGTCAGTTTCGAGTTTTTTTTTTTTTTCTGTAATTTTATCATTGGTTGGTTAATTAATTTGCTTTTCTTTAGTGTTTGTATCACTCTGATTGGTTAACATGGATTTTTAATTAAAAAAAAAAACTTTACAACCACATGTCAATGTAAATTAATTTAATTTTAATACAACAACAACAACAACAATAGCAAAAAAAAAATTGCAAAAGAAAAGGAAAATTTTAATGAAAGAATTTCTAAATAAAAATTTCATTCATGCATACAGTAATTAGCTGGATTATTTATTAATAATAAACATAATTCTCAACCATGTTATTAAAAATATGTTATTAGTTTAGAAAAACACCGACTATTAATCAAATGTTTTGTTTTCGAAGAAGAAAAAAGCTTCGTTTTACTGATTGATTAAATGATGAGAAAAAAAAGCTTTTGTAACGACCAACATGCAAAGTTGTAGTTAAAAATTAAATGGAAATAAAAATCACATTATATACTATTTACAGAGACGTTAAAAAAAAAAATTCTTAACACGATGCGTACTTAATGTTTACGAAACCATATCACAAACCGTTTTATTATAATCTAAAGACAATAAATTTTTTTTTTTTTATCTATTCAAATACAATGTAACACCTGATTCATGTGATTGATAGTAGATTTTTTTTTTAATTTACACTGAATGCCACATATTTTATATTTTATTTCCAGAGTTTATTTATTTTTGAACGCAAAATACCAAAAATCTTGGTTCTGAGACATATTGTATCCGAGTTATAGATACAAAACGACAAGATAATCAAAAGTATTGAAAAATTCACAGAAAATCAATATTGAAACAGATAAATTGTTATATTTTTATAGTCTATTTCCCTAGATTATTTATCTGTGAATTCAAAACATAAAAAATCTTATTTTTGGGATAAATGTCTGACAAGTTAAAGTCACAAAACAGAGACTGCAACATTCACGATCAACCCTGAAAGCTTTCAAGTTAAATTTAAAACATAAATCGATTCGTTGAATGGAATTTTTAAGTGTAGCGTCACCTTATCAGTATGTTAGTAGACTTTATGTAATAACTTTTACGAATGTCACCACTACGAATAATAATTTTATCAGAATCTGATAATCGTCTCTGTGAACCAGCATTTATATTAATAATAAAAAAATATCAAAAGTAAATTAATTTTAAAAAGCAACTAAAGTTATTATTAGCAATGTACATTCAATAAAATCTTCTCACCTGGTATTTTTCATTTTCAATTTAATACTACTTTACTAGATTGAATAAAATTAAATAAAATTTAAACTTCACAAATTACGGCAAATTGATAGACAAATACGTGCATGTATGCTGGTCACATTTTAGTTAATTCATGTAGTAAAATAAAATAAAGATGAGTAATGAATCGGTTTTCTTAAGTAATAATCTGCGTAATTCAATCAAAGAGTGCAATAAATCTTCAAAAAGTTAATCGGTAAAGTGTTCAAGCACGTAGCCACCTGTAACCCAATACCGGAATCCAAGAAAATATTAAAATTCAACTATGGCTACTGGTTCGACACCGAACGGTGCCAAAAATGACAACACAGCTAAATGAGTAATAAAATTACTAAAAATACTTATAATTGCCTCACGATAGTTTTTCTTTCATCACTTTCTTACACAAAAATCGCGTTTGTTTTCTTCAAAAATGTATTTTTGTAGATCAAATGGTTTTGACAATTTTCTAATTTGAAATGAAGATTTTCATGGGTAGCGTGGCCGAGCGGTCTAAGGCGCTGGTTTAAGGCACCAGTCTCCTCGGAGGCGAGGGTTCGAATCCCTCCGCTGCCAAGATTGTTTTTTGTTTAATTTTTTTTTCAATTTAATCTTTAATTATAGTACATCAAATGATTTTGTAAATTTTCTATTTTGTAGTGTGAATTTTCATGGGTAGCGTGGCCGAGCGGTCTAAGGCGCTGGTTTAAGGCACCAGTCTCTTCGGAGGCGAGGGTTCGAATCCCTCCGCTGCCAAGACATCTTTTTGTTGTTGCAAAATAATATTTTTCGCATTAATTTTTATTAGTTTTGATGAAAGTATTTTTTTAAATTTATTATTTTACCGTAGTTATATATTTATGTGCAAAGCATAGAAATTTCTTAGCCGGGCTAAGAACCAGTAACGTCGTACAAGGAATAATAAAAAATCATAACTCGAGTATTCAAGAAAATCCATTCACAAGGAGAAAATAAGAATTTTAATAGAATTAAATAAAATAAAATTTTACCTTTCGTGCACGTGCGTTATTTAAATTACCTAAACACCGTGCACGGGCACGCACACACCCCGCTTCGTCCTAATATTATCAAAACAAATTTATTAAATTTTTGTTAGTAATATTAACAATAATATATATAAAATACTAGGAAATCATAACAAGAATTATATGTAAAAGATATGTGAATATTTTATTCCATATTAAAAACAAAAATAAAAGTAAATAAAATATTTGTGACGTTTACTAGATTGTCGCTGTAATTGTTGCTGTTGCTGTTGTTGATGTTTCGTTTTTATGCCGTTAAACAACACCAACAAAAAATGTTTATTTATATTTGTCTTCTTTAAATTAATTGTTTTTTATATTAATATATAGTTTAAATTAGCCAATTAATTAATTTTTTATTTAAAAACAAAAAAAAAAGAAAAGAAAATCAATTAAAACTACAAACATATGTTTTGGTTACTTGGCAACGATAATCAGTTGTTTGTGTTACGTAGCATAGAGTGTGACACGCCTTTATTTGTTGTTGTTGTATGGAACGTTAAATGTAGCAGGCGAATGTTTTATTCTTGTTTATACAAACATACACTTTCACCGCCTTTTAAAGTAACAAAACACAAAACAAATTCAATAAAAAAAAATACCGCACCGTATTCATGTTAGTTTGTTTACAAATTATAAACAGCAAAACAAACAAACAAACAGCCGCAAATACAGAAAACAAACAAACAAACAAGACGGCATCACGTTAAAAAATAACAACAACAGAAGTTAACAGCATAACAGAGTATTAAAAGGTTTTTACTTTCTTATGAAAACATTTCCTTTCTAGCTGTTTTATCGCATACACATATCAGTAGAATTCACATTTCGCTACTCAAAAACAAATTATTATTAATCTGTCTTTTTTTATTAATTAAAAATGAGACACAAAAAAAAATATTTAAAATTTTCAATAATTAAATTTTTTTTATATTTTTTGTGTTAAAAAACGCCTAATAGAAGACAATTATCATTGCTAATAAAAAACAAACAGAAATCAAACGTCATGTGTGGAAATGTTAAAAATTTGAAAAACTCAAAACGCGCGCGCTTCTGGCACGTTTGGAATCTGAGTTATACAAGTCTACTATCTGTTCTACGAGGCGAACATGTGCATGGTGAATTTTAAATATTGAGGTTGGTGAAAATTTATTTAAAAAAAAAAAATGGGTGAACAAAAATTTATTATTAATAAAAATATAAAAATATTATTCTTATTATTATTATTATTATTATTTTTATTGAGTTTTGATATGAATTATTAAATTTAATATTTTTTTGTATAGACCACCCTGTAATAAGTAATTTTAGTGGAATTTAAAATTTTTGTTTTTCATTTGCAAATGTGCTGTCGGCACAAATTCAATTTTTATTGTAATCAATATCAAAGTCTGTATAATTCCCATTCATTATTTTATTTTTATTTATTAAGTAATTGGAGTATCGGTATGAATTATCAATTCAATTGTTGTCTAAAATCTAGTGATCTATTTAAAATTGTTTATCCTGTGACAGGTCATTGTATAGTAGCGCATGCTGCGTACAATATATTTTTGTGTGTGTTTCTTCACTATGCGGCGATGCGACGATATAGGCATTCTCATGGGCTGTAAGCTTGCATACCTTCGTCTCGGCATTCTGGTTGCCTGGTAAAAACCGAATGAGTCGATGCCTTCTAAAATAATTTCTTATCATTATCGATCATTCGAACTGATTGACTTTCCCACTCCACTTTGATTGGAAATATTCAACAGTTTTCTTTCTAATGAAAAACACTGGTGTGGGTATCGATACTCTAAATTTCTATGTAATTTTATGTTGCTGATAACGCGGCAGACGGACTGAGATGGACGATGCGCCGAACGAATTCCGTTACACACAGCATAGAAATAAAATTGTAAATTCATTCGTCTTCATATTGAACACGCGTCGCTGCAATTTCATGAAGAATTCTTATGCTTTCTTCTAACAAAAGCGCAATTTTTCATTTAAAATTATCGTAGAAGCAGCAGCTACCAGCTTTCTTAAAATCATGGCAACGTCAAGCTTTACCAAATAGAGTAATAGTGCCCATTGCTACAAGGATCTCATGAGGCAAGGTTATTCCCGCGTGTGAAGATTTTTTTCCAAAATGCATTCAGTGTGCGCAAATGCATCACGAGCAACAACAACGCAAACCAATCCAACCAAAGACCAGACACAAACCCGAATATAAAGCCAAATTTCATCGTATTCTATTCATTTCGAAAATACTAGCAACACTTTAAGCGCTGAAATATTGAAATACGTGTTCGTTCCGCTTGGCTGGTCAATGTTATAATGCAGTCGCGTGCTTTTGTGCGCCTTCCCTCATAATTCTTTTCAACATTCATTTTTCATTGTGAACTTTGTTTTTTATGGAATTTTTGAAATATTTCGAATTACACGAGGCCATCACAGCAATTCGCCGTTTGATAAATATGTTCGATTTATGGTTCCCTGTCCGTTATAAGAATTATTCGATTAATCGAAAATCGTAAAGCAAATTAGTAAGAAAAAGAAAGCGCACAAAGCAAACGTCAAACATTTTAAGATTTGTATTTTTGTTTTGTTTCATTTCCAGTGGCACAACGACGGTATATCAGTTCCTATATTTTCATTGTCCGACCACTTATGACAACCTGATAACAATTCCGTTTTCTTCTTAATTTTAAACCGAAAAAAATCAAACACCACGTGCGCTTTCTTTAGTTGTGTGCTTAGGAGAGACGATATATAAAAGACGACACAAAATGAAGAAGACGAAGAAGAAGAAAAAATGTGACAAAACATTTTCAGCTGGGGAAGTCAAAAAAAGTTTGCAACTAGGCGAGCAGCTCTTCAAATTATTATTCGATTTGGAAAATAATAAAAACTCACACAATCGCATTCGATGAGTTTTAGTTGAATGAAACACAAAATATGCTTTGAATGAAAGTTGGTTTTGTTGCTTTGCGCTAAACAGTACTAAACCGATTCACTGTATTCTGTAGCCCTCGTAAAATGTTGAGAAATTGACCTGCACAATGTTTTCAAATTAGTTTCTTACACATGTGTGCGCGCGTGTGTGTTTATAACGAAACGATTTTAAAAGTCGTCTATGGTGAAAGCAACTTTCTTTTGACGCGCGTTCAGACACGACTAGCTGCAAGACACGTTTTTGTACATACTGAAAAATGCTTTAAAGGGAAAACATGAAATCACAAAAAAGGGAAAATTCCCTTCGATTTCTCTACGGTGTGAATTCGTGTGATTTTTACCTTGGCTTCACCTTCGTCTGACATTGTCTACTTGTCGAACAAAATACAACGATGGCGGATGTGGTCATACATCGTCAAAGTGGTGGAGATCTTAACCAAGGATTTAACTGTTCTAGTAAGCGGGCATCAGCAGCCACAAGAGATAAGACCCAATCATCGCATGGTAAAAGTTCTCGTTGCTAGGTTACTACGCTTTTGTTGTATTGTGTTGTGTTGTGTTGTGTTGTGTTGTGTTGCGTTGTTTTGTGTCGTCGACCCTGTTGGGTTGAAGAATGAAAAAATTCTACTAGGTACTAGCAGTACGACTCCAGATTCTGGTGGCCTAGTCTTCGTGTACACTACTGCACAAGTGTGTGGATCCGTTTTCCTGGCTGATAAAAAAATGGTGCTCGCGGATACATCCGAAGTCGTTGATAGGAACGGAAATTAAAATAAAAACATCCGCGTGTTTCTTACACTAAGCATTCGACCGTTCGACCGTTCAACCGGTCCGAATCTGAACTCAACTCAACTAACGGGGATAAGACAGCATGAAATTCAAATTGATTGAATTAAATTTATTGTTTTCGCCTTATCAACGAAACAGAAAACGCCGAAATTCAAAAATATGCTCCAAGCTCCAAAATAAAAAAAATATTTTTTTCATTTGTCTTATTGATGATGATGACGACTCGATTTGGATCTGTTGGCATGCGGCGATAAGCATTTTTGAAAACAGTGGAATTTCGTTATTAAATGGCGGAATTTGTCGGGAATTTTCATGAAAAAATTTGTGGAATTCTACTGCGTTACACCAGGCCTTCAGGAGAACTGGCTACCGCCAATGCATTGCAACCGGATCAGGGGAATTTCACGTTCTTCAAAATTTCTTATTAGAATATCGTCGAACAGAATTGATTTGTTTTCTAGCGGCAGAGGATTGAGACGCAGCGTAGCTAGTCTCCACATACACAAGCCAAGCGGGATCGACTAATTTTCGACATCGACTATAAGTTTCTCACCAGGCAAACAAAATTCGGCCAAGCACAGCTGTGAGGCCGGCGAAGTAGCAGAAAATAAAAACAAAAAAAGGCCAAATAAAAGTTTTCGACATCGTCATCGTGTTTTTCAACAGGAGGTCAGAATGCGAAATTCCTCTTTGCAAGAACATTTTTTCAACAATAAAAAGAAAAATCGTCTCGTCTTAACCGCATGTGCGGTTGCCTCTTTTAATTCCCCATATATACAGTTTTTACAACAACAAATTGCTTCCACAATATATACGGGACTTTATTGTCGCATTCGTAGCACGGATACCATAAGAGACGCTCACATGGCAAGCAATTATGAAAAAAATATTTTCTACTAAAACTAAAATGAAATATAAATGTTTGCTTTGTGTTTATATTTTGAATGAAACGAAGGTAGAGCCAGTGCGGTATTTTGGGAGCCTAATACAAATGTAGCAGATCTGCAACATTGTTGAAATTTTGTTTGAATAAACAAAAAATGTTCAACAAAAAATTGAACTCAACACCCCGCGACAACAAACACATAAAATGCGGTTATATAGAAATACCGCTGATGTTGTTCCCGCCTGTAAGCGATACTTATGCGGAGGGAGAGAGAACACAACGACACAGCACCGCGCGTCGCATGAACATCATCATCATCAATCAACAAAGAATACACAAATAAAAAATAATAATAATACAAGCAAACCGCTCGTGTAGCTAAAAGTTTTTTTTTCAACAATTTCTACTACACTTCACCTACCGTACGATTTTGATTGCCTGGTATAATATCCACATGTTCGGTTTCTGACTCTGCACATTGGAAACACATGCTTGTTTTCCATTTCAACCGCTGTGTGTCGTTGCATCGATTCTTTTCTACACAATTTGTGCTGCATTTTTGTGCCAAAATACAATAAATAAAAGAGAAATGAATGTGTAAATTTTGCGATCCTCTTGTAAACTGAAAAAAAACAATAAAAATTAAAATAGCAAAATGTCGACGACAAAGTAAAGCGTGCTTATGCTCTCGACACTTTTCTGGTTTTGCGATCCTCGTGCAAACTACACGCGAAGTAAGTTCAACTTAGCCGCTTCAACTCGTATCGTTTAAGTACAAAAAAAAATGTACTAAGAAAAAAACAATGAAAATTAAAATAACAAATTTCAATGCCGTCGATAAACTAACGCGACTATCATATTTGAGTTATTCTGTAAAAGGCGCACAGAATTGCAAGCAGAATAAAATCACTCAATGTGTGCTTTGTTTTTTTCTTTTCATCCTATTTTTTACATTTGACTGAACCACCGCTTCCTTGTGTCAGTGTGTTCTTAGTTCGATTTTTAATTTTGGGATTTTTTAAACAGGAATATTTCAACGGTAATAAATAAAAATATTTGGGGATTTTTTTTTTTTTTTCTAAATATGTTTTGCTAAATTTTTTATTAAAAATTCTTTCTTCTAATTCATCTTAATCAATAATTAATGGAGTGTTTGTTTACTTAATTAACGATTATTTTTCTGTACAATTTTCTTTTTATAAACTTAAGTAATTATAATTAAATTTGATTAAAGTAATAATTCCATCTTAAAAACTAATTGAAATTAAAAAATATATTTACAAGAAAAAATAAAATTCCGTATCTTCGTCAAATGAAAACGAAAGGAAATTATCAACGATATGGCAGTTATGTGTGATTTTTTAAATTTTTTGTTTTATAATTATTAATATTAATTACATAAAAAATGTCTAGAAACTAATTAATTAAAAATAATGGGCAAAAAAAGAAGAAGTAAACAAAAAACTCAACAACTTTTGTACTCAAATATCAATTTTTTTTTTCCACTCAGTTTATACATTTCTTTTTTACTTTTCTTTTGAGTTTACGGTTTTGTCACTACAAACTACTTTTGTGTTTCTTATTTACAAAATCTTTCACTAAAAATATTTTTTATTTTCTCACTATCACTTTGATTAGGTTTTTTTTTTGTCCCTTCATTTTCTTTTCTTATTTTTAATCACGAAATATTGAAATATTTTTAATAAAAAACAAAAATTAAGGTAAAGTAGTTTTGGTCGGAAGTTAATTGATTTTTGTTTTTTGTTTTGTTTCTGTGTCAATTAAGGAATGAAAATTAATTATGTAAAAGATGGGGAGCTTTCACATTCTGAAGTAATTTGTTTAACTTTGACATCGTCGTAGGCGATTGTGAAGACACTTTTTTTGTCCCTGATCGGATTACGTCGACCCATATTACTAAGTAACGTATTCATCGCAATTCCTGAATCATGATCATCTTCCAAAGTAGATGCGTTTAATTGTTTTGTTTGCTTTTGATGTGCAGCTTCTTTTGCTGCCTCCTTACTATCAGCCTTTGATTCCTTTATCGGTTTCTCTGTTTTCGATTTCGTTTCTTTTACTTCGTTTTCTTTGATTGGTGATGGCTTTGCGGACTTTATAATATTCATCCATTTCGCCCTGTTTTGTGATTTTGGTTTTTTATTTAATGTTACAGATGGTGGTGTTTCTGGGTATAGATAATGTGACATTTTTGTTGGTTGGGGAGCTATAATACCGGCCGAATCGTAATCGTGTTCGAATCGGTGCTCAGAATGCTGCAACAACGTGTGATTTTTATCTCCGGCTGCTTGTGATTGTAGCGACTTAGCTATTGCTATATCTTCCTTAAGAAGACGCGCATTCTTTGGTGGTGATTTTCTGGGAAGTGGTTCAGGTTTACTCTTGAATTCACTCTCAGGTGATGATTGTTTGCTGCCAATATTTCTTTCAGGTTTCTTTGGTTTTTTTTCTTTCGGCTTTACTTCATTTTGAGATTTTTGCTTTTCTTCTGCTTCCTTTCTTTTACGTTCAATAGTTTCATCGCGAATTTTATTGAAGTACCACTCCATATATTTTGGAACACCCTTTGGTAAATCACCACCTTCCTCAGCTATAGTTCTTAACATATCGGCTTCACTTTTGGTTTTCTCACGAACTGGTTTTTTTAGTTTTTGACTATCCGGCGGTTTAGGAGCTGGGCCTTTTTGAACACGAATTGGTGGTTCTGATGCTGTTTGTCGTCTTTTTTCACCCATTATATCAAATGTTAAATCACGACGAGATAACCGTGGTCGCACTGGTGGTGCTGCATCTTTATGCGGTGATGATTCTTCGTCTTTATGCAAACTTGGTTTTCTCGATGGTGGTTTGGACTCCTTTTCTCTAGACATGATAGCCTTTCTCATTTCCATTTCCATTTTAATCATTTCACGTGCATCGGTTGATGATCCTTGCCTTGAAAAAACTTTATTTCGTCTATCATTTTTATTGGAAGATATATACTGTTCTACTTCATCTTCTGGAGACTCATTAACACTATCTGTATTCATATCATGTTTTTGCTGTTCCGAGTATTCGGATTCTTGGATTTCATAATTATCATCGTCAATCACTTGAGATAAATGTATTTGAGTTAAATATCTTCTCTTTTCTTTTAATGTTGGTATAATTTGTTCATCTAGAGAATCTGTGATTTCAAGTAAAACTTCTTTTTTTAGTCCCGGAGAGGAACGAGATTGTTTTTCCGCCTTTTCAATATCAGCAGATTTTACCGGTGTTAAAACGTAGACTCGTGGCTCCGAATATTTCTTTGGTGGTGATCTGTGATGTTCTTCTTCCTCTTGGATTGGTGTACGAATCTTTCGTTTCACAGAGTCCACTGTAATCATTTTCTTTTTTTGCTTTTCTGCATCTTTATATTTTGATTTCTTTTTTTGTTTCTTTCGTTTTATCCAATATACACCATCAGGACTGTCTGGTGGACTATATCTGACAAACTCGTACTCATCATCAGATAGGGATTCATCATTTTCACTTTTTGTGCGTCGTCGTTCTGGTCGCATGTTTATTGGATCAGTTTGTGTTCCTGCTTCACAATCAGTTTGTGTCGCTATCGCTTGACTTATAACAATCGCCTGTCCTGGAAGACTCTGTGTTTCTAAAGCGAGCTCTTGTTGATTGTATTTTTCTTCTAGTTTCTCCTTGTCTAATAAAATTTGTCGTAAAAGTTCGTTTTGTTGCTTCAAAGAATTTTCTAACTCTTGGTGGATAAGAGAATGATGCGAGGAAGTTCGCTGCAATTCACTTTCCTGGATATTTATTTGATTAGATAATGGTTCCTGTGTTTGTTGTGTTGGTTGTTGTTGTTGTAATGGTTGTTGTTGTAATGGCTGCTGTAGTTGTTGTTGTTGTTGTAATTGCGGCTGCTGTTGTTGTTGAAATATTTGTTGATGAGGAACAATACCTGAACCATTATGATATATTCCGCTACCTGCTTGAGATTTCGTCACATAAATCTCTGGTAAGTTTTGAACTTCATTTGGCATTGTCTGATGTACATATGTGCCAGGTCCTGGTAAAAGTTGATAATGTTCACGAATAATATGTTTACCATTCGATTGTTCCTCAATGTATCGTCGCATTAATATTTCCTTGCCGCTATTATCCACCATTATATATTGTGGTTGTATAATTTTCGCTGGAACCGTTGGCACATTAACGTAAACATTTTCCTCCTCATTTCTGCCACGAGTAACCAGTCTTAAAATTTCAGCATTGCCATCTTTTATAAATAAATGGTCTCTCTGGTCCAAATTACCATCTTCAGCTATTTGTCGTTTTAGACTGCTTCGTCGATTATAATCAATTTCACTGCCACGTTCAATTTCATGACGACGCATTGTTTCATCATCTATATGTTGATCGTCTTGATTTTGTTGATGCTTATCGGGAGCACGACTAACTGATGGATAATTTTCTTGGTCCTCAACAACATCCTCGACAAACACCTCACGGTCATTTATTAAATTTGTTCTTGAATTGTTTAAACGTTTTTCTTTGGCGGAACTTGTTTCCTTATATTTCGTATTCCTAAAAAAAAAAACTTTAATTAATTACAGAAGTTCAATTATTTTGTGCATTCTAATTACCTTATTTTGATGGAATGCTTATCATCTAATGATTTTGTTTTTAAATTATTATTATTATTTATATTTTTATTATTATTTTTAACACTGCCATTATCATCAATATTATCATCTTCATGTTCTATATTTACATGGGTTTCATGCTCTAATTTTTGGTGATTATTGTTTCTGCGACTAAATTCCCATCGCGTCGGCTTTGTCCGGGAGTCATTTGTCGATCTTTCTGCCGACCAGGCTTCACGTTTTCGCATCCATTCCGCCACCTACAATAAACAATTTTCATTTATTTTTCAATTCGGCATCTTATTTCACAATTTAATATTTATATAAAAAAAAAAACAAACTAAGATGCATGCCATGAGTACCAAGTTTTAATTAATAAAGTTTTCAAACCAACAAAATAGATAATGTAGTAGTAAATAAACAGCAAGCAAGATAAGTAAAATTATTTTTATACAAAAACGAAAAACAAAAAAAAAATTCTTGTTAATTAATAAAAATTAATAAAAAAAAAAAGAAACAAAACAGTAGACAAAACTCCCATAATTTTTCTTTTTTCGTATTGTGCAAAACAAAATCCAAAAAAAAAAACTTCAAACAAGTCAAGACACAACTAGACAACACAATCTACCTGAACAGATTTTGATTGTTTTCCAACTCCAATTTCTCTATGAACAAGGTGAACATCGTCTTCTGTATTATTGACTCTAATTACTCTTTTTCTACAAGAAAAAGAAAAAAAAAAAAAACAAAAAGAGAAAGAGAAGAATCACATTAAATGCGATTTAAATGATTTTTTTTTTGTTTAATCTTAAAACGTCCATAAAATAAATTACAGAAAAAAAAACTAAACAGAAAAACCAATAAGCTATAATAATTAATAAATCACACAAATATTACAAAAAAATAAATAAATACAGAACTAAAAATAACCAAATATACACCCACTAAAAAGGATATAAATAACTAAAATAAAAACACAGTTAAAAGGTTATTAAAGGTAAAAACTAACATAAATCAATAGTAATGATGGATTGTTCTAGGTATAATAATAAAATCAGAAAACCAGAAATATTGCAAAAATAATAGCAACATCAGCACCAACAACAAGAAAATAATAAAAATTAAAAGGAAATATAGGAAAAAGGTTAAAAAAAAAAATAAATTGAATAACCCAAATTAAAAAAGTTTTATAAAACGGTTAATACAGTTGAAATAAATGGTTAAAAACCCGTTTTAATTACCTTGTGGCAGCGTATAATGGACACCAGGAACATATACAGCAGAACAGCAATGTTAAAATAGCTAACGCTATTAGGAATGCTAAGAATATTAACAACCAAAATAGCATGCGATTTTCACTTTTGTAAAGTGTCTGCAATAAAGAATATTTAATTAAATTATTTTAAAAACAAATAAAGAATAGACTACGTACAGCTTCTCTATTGTCGTGATGATGATGAATTACGTCAGTAGTAATTGTGGTTCCGTTAACAAAAAGTCCCTGTTGGATTTTATTAACATCAACAACACTGTTCCCATCATACAAAACAGTTGCAGTGACCACGCTTCTGTTGAATTAATAAAAAAAAAAAAAATTGAAAAATTTGATTAATTAAATGAAAATTACCCAAAATGCTTACCGGTCTTTGTTATTTCCACCTCCTAAATCAGTAGCACCATTACTACCACCAGTATATGGTTTGATATCTTGTATTAACACTCGACCACCAGTTAATGCCGATAACATTTCTTCTGTTTTCTTCCTGTCAGGATTTGCACCTGATACAATAAAAGAAACTGTTCGTGCACGACTTTCAGGTGGATAAATCCTTATCGTTGTTGTTGATCCACGAACTGGCACACCCAAATCAAATGCACGTGCGGTCAATACAAAAACTTCCATATCATTTTTATTATCAATTTGTCGTTGACTCCGCATATTTCTTCGGATACGCATTAACGGTTCACGTAACGTTAATTCTCCACTGATCTCGTGCAAAGCGAATTTTTTCTCATAATTTCCATAAACCAGTTCATACCGTATAACATTATTTGGTGGTTCCGCATCCTTATCAAATGCTTTAATTATTGCCGGCACAGTGAAATTACGTAAATCCGGTGTCAAAATAAATTCATATAATGATTTCTCAAATATTGGTGTCTCATCATTTACGTCAACCATTTTAATTACCAATGGCACCTGAAATCAGAATTTATAATCAGTAATTTTCACACACGAGAAATAAAAAAAAAAATTACCTGTGCACTATTGCCAGTTCCATCGGCGTCCCTTGCTTCAATATACAAATGATATTCTGGCATGGATTCTCGGTCAAATCCATGATTATTTGTTGCTATTGTGATTATACCAGTTTCCGCATCTAAACGCAAGGAAGTGTTTAAATAGCCTAGAATCTGGGTGTACCTAACACGACCACCAATGCCAATGTCAACATCATTCGCATGTACTTGAATCACCCTACGTCCGACTGTTGCATTTTCTGGTAAATCAACCTCATAAACTTTCTCACTAAAAACTGGGGGATTATCATTGATATCATCTATGAATACGGTTACATTGGCGATAGCTGATAAATTTGTGGCCGGTCCTAATTCTTGAGCTAGAATCTGATAAAAATTTGTTAATTAATAATAATAAAAATAAAGAAACAAATGTATAAAAAAAATTACTTGAAATTGTAAGGATCCGTATGATTCGTAGTCAATTAGTTGATTGTCTCTAACACGTATTAGAAAATTTGCTCGTCTTTCAGCAACATTTGGTGAAATTTCAAAAGTTCCATTATTTCCTAATAGCGTTAAGGAGAAAACACCATTTTTACCAGTATCATCATCACTAACCAACGCTATATACGGATCAGGAAATACAAGCGCTGTACCTTGCGGAGCATTCTCCTCAATTCGGGTCACATAGCTGCAGAAACAATAAAAAAATAATAATTAATCAAGGATATTGAACTTGATTTTATTGCCAATAATAAAAACTTTGTGCTTTTACTAGCATGTTAAAAGTTTGTTAAATAAAAAAACTTACTGATCATTTTCAAAATACGGTGCCGAATTACTTCTTTCTGGTAATAAAAATGCTAATTGGACGGTCGTCGACATTGCAGGCGGTTCCTCACGTGTTACTTTTACTTCTTCAGCAATTACTGTTAATATTACAGGATCACCAATATGCGTAATTGCTGCTATTTCATCAATTGGACGTAATAATGATATTTCACCTGTAACACACAGAACAAAAATATTAAAATAATATCGTAGTAGAACAAAAAGTAAAATACAATAAATAATATGCATAATTGTTATGTTAAATATATGTATAATTAATAATTTGCATAAGATTGCTGTTATTAGTTCAGTGAACTTTCAATATAAAGTTTGCGTCTTTAAAAGACATTTAAAAGTTCGAGTTGTTGATTCTTTTGACAAAAATAAAAAATAATGAGGAAACCAATGGACAAGGAACTTAATTTTAGCTTTTGTTACAATACAATAATAGTAAATAAAAGCAATTTTCTTTTTATGCACCCTTCATTATATGATTATAAAAGCCCAAAATACTAATAATCATAATTACCCATTTTTTAGGCTTTCTTAATGAAAATAAAGAAAAAAAATAATTACAACATCGTTTACTTTGACTAATCAAAATAAAGAAAATGCAATATCTGATTTTTATATTGTTTATTATTTTCGTTCATTTACCCCAAAATGTAAAAATAAAAATAAAAAAAATATTACCACCTTTAATTAGATTAAATTTCTGTATTGTGTGTAGGTGGAATTTAATGTTTTGTTTGGTTTATTTTTGTAATAAATGAAGAAAAAGAAATTTTTTTATTTTTTTTTTCTATAAGAAAATCAATAGAGTGAAAGTATACAAGACGTGTGTGTACAGTGTTATGTTAATGTTACAGGTGTTAAAAACACATTTTTCGTTTTAACAATCGTTTTTTGTGTTTATGCTCTTTGCGAATTATCAAAAGTTTTCCAACCCTGATACAGAATACAAGTAGAAAACAAGTACATTGATTTACTTTAACAATTTTTCTTTATTAAACAGTCGTTAGTATCTACATTGCAGTCTTACCGACGACGGTTAGAATTTTCACATAAACACATAAAAGACGCTTTTTTTGCTACATCGAAAATAAAACACCTTTTTGGAAAAAGAAAGGGTGTAGAAATATGTTTTATTTTGACTTAATTTTATTTTATAAAGAAAATTGTACGTGAATCTAGGTCAGAATAAATTTTCTTTTCTTTTCTTTTCTTTTCTTTTCTTTTCTTTTCTTTTCTTTTCTTTTCTTTTTTAATTGACCAAATCAAGAAATGTTTTATCAACAATTTTTACTGTAATCTTTTTTAACACGAACAATTTTTTGTTTTCATCATTGTGTTAGTTTTATTTTTTGAATTTTTTTAAACCAAATAATATCAACAAATATGAATGATTAGATTTTATTTAAAAAAAAACCTTAAATGAGTAATAAAAAAGCCAAAAAAAAAAAAAAAAATGTCACTTTAATAACTAGATTGCTTTAAAAGTGTAAAATTTCTTCTTTATCGTTTTTTATTTATTATTATTTTTTTTTTTTGGAAAATAAGGTTAATTGAATTTATTCCCAAAAGCTTTTTATTATTATTTTATTATTATTTATGAATGTTTGAAGGAAAATTAAAATTCATTTTAGTTTTGTCAATTTATTTGAAGTGATTTGAATAATTCGTTAGGGTGGTGTGAATTCAGATCGTTTTAAGTAAAAAAAAAAAAATATTTTTAAGCTTTTACGCATTTTTACTCATTACAGCTTAAAAAATATTCGGTTGTCGTTTCATTAACATCAAACCTGACTTTAATCTTTGTTAATTACTATTATTATTATTATTATTGAATTATTATGATTTTTATGACACTTTTTTGTTGTTGTTGTTGTTGTTGTTGTTGTTGTTGTTGTTGTTGTTTACAAGGTGAATAAACTTTATAAATTTTTGATTGTTATTTATGAGTGAGATTATTGAGTAAATTTAATATGAATACCTTATAAAAACGATGATTTAATAAATAAAATTATATAAAAACGTTTTACAAACAATAAAAAAAAAGTCGCACACCTTCGCCAAAATTAATTAAAAATGTGTAATAAAAATGAAAGGATTTTTAACTCTCATTAATGATCATGTAAATATTGTTAAACAAGTTTCATTTGATCATGTGTTATTGTTTGTGTTAAAATTACTTAATTAAATTAATAATAAAAAATAATAAATACACAGACTTGATAAGATTATTTCATTAATTAATTTCACACTTAAAGATTATCAACGTTTTTAACATTTCTTGTTTGTTTTTGTCTATTTCAATAATTGTTTCATAATAAAAACTAAGACAAAGTGACGGCATTTTGTGACTTTTTTCAAAAGAAAAGAAAAAAAAAAAACTAAATCAATACAATTTCTGAAGTTATCTATATATTTTATAACTCAAATCAAATAAAAAAAAGATTTATTAACAACAAAGCCGACCAATTTGTTTATTAATAAAAAAAATATATAAAATATAATAAATTAATAAAAGTTAAAGATTTTCTGAATGACAAGATTAAGTGTATTTGAAGACAAGAAAAACGAAAAAGAATAAACGCAATAAAAACAGAAAATGATAAATATTATGAAATATTTAAATTATAAAAGAATTAAATAATCTCAGGTATAAATCAATATAATAAAAAAATATTTTTATTATTTTTTTAAACTTAGCTGCTGATCTTAGGTCGCTTATCGCTGAAGAATCGTTTTTTTAAATAATAATAATAATAATAATAATAATAATAATAATAATAAACAAAAGTAGTTTTTAAAACACAGAATCACCTTAAACGACATAAGGCTTTAAACATTAGACACAACAATTATCACGTATTTTTTGATCATTTTTATTCTTTAAATTTCCGGACACGACAATGGCGACAACAAATCCACGACACAATTTTTTATTTTACTTTTTCTTGATTTTTAATTAGAGTTTAGAGATTTTCATCAGTTTTTATTTTGTAAAAGATTTTTGGTGCCTTTTTTGCGTGCCTTTAAAGTTAAAGTAACAAAGTTAAGTTATTTTCTACTGATTGGATGCTTAGGATAAGCGAAAAAAAAAAAAAAAGGTTTATTATTTGATCAAAGATTAAATTTTTTTTTTGTTTTTTTTTTTTAATTATAATAGAATAGCTTGGTAAAGAACAAGGAATTTTAAATACTTTAAACATAATTTTAATTATCATCGCTAAATTATTCTTAGAGCATGAAAAAAAAAAACATTTAATTATCATAGAAAAAAAAAACAGTAATGAAACATTAATGAAACACTAATGAAACATACAGAAAAAACTATGTAAAAAAATGTAATTTATGTTTTTTTTTTTGTAGAAAAACTTTAACAGCAAAGAAAATAAAAAAAATAAATAAAAAAATGTAGTTATAGAATAGAAGACGATCATGTTATCACCTTATAATCGTGTCGTGATCATTTTATTTATTTATTTTTTTGTAAAACAATTTCTTCTTTCATTTAATTTTTTTATTTCTTCAACTAAAATGTAATGTTTCAACGATTTATCTCTTTAAGAACATGTTTTTTCTGTTATTATAATAAAACTTCATGAAATACAATTTAACTAATAGATCACAAAAGATGTTTTACACTAACGTTTTATGCTAGAGTGAAGAAATATGCAAGCAAACTGATTAAATTGAGGAAAAGTATAAAATAAAATGGGAAAAAAAAAAAAAACACGACACAAAACTGTTACCCATTGATCGGTCGCAAATAATAAATGGACATAAGTTCATAATAGGGACAGGTCGTAACATTAACATAAAATTGAAATTTACGATTTTTTTTTCTCTTTATTCTTTTTATATATTTTTTTTTTACTTTACTTTAAATTATTTATAAATAAAGTAAAACGCAACAACAAACCAAAGTCACGCTATCCTACACCATCATCAAAGTTAAGGTAAACGCGAAATAAAGAAAACGAAAAAACGATTTCTCATTCCTTATTAATTCTCAGTTCAGTTCAAGAAAAAACATTAAACAACAAAAAAAGAAAAAAAAATTTTAAATCGCTTATTATGCATTATTTAGCTGTATTATAGGACAAGGAAATTTCTTGACCCTTTCTATTTTAAAGCGGATATAATTGTGCACGATGGAGAAACGAAGAAAATATCACATTTATACAATAAATTAAAGAATTTGTTTGCATACTGCTAGAAAACTTTACGTTTAGTTTATTATTACTTTAACTGTCTTTAAAACCGATTTAACGAAACGTTATATTGTATCCAATGTAATCTAGCGAAAATACTAGCGATTTGTCACCACAACATCGTGCTTTTAAAATTTATTAACTTGAATAAATGACAGAGGAAAAGAAGTTCTTTAACTTAAATCCCGATTTAACAATTAAGTAACAGAATTAAATACGTAATTTATGACAACAAAGATTCTGTAAATGATTTTAAAGCATTTTCTATATTTTCCTGGTTTTTTGTTACTTAAAATACGGTTTTCGCGTGATTATAAAACATTTAATTAATAAACAAAGTCGAAACTCTAATAAAATTTAATTAATTAAAAAAAAAAAAAACATTGTTAAAAAACAAATAGAAATTAAAAAGTCATCGCACTTACCACTTGTGTCATTTATATCGAAAAATGATGTGAATGGATTACCCTCGGAAACTAAACCGTAGCGTAATTCACGCGGAACACCTTTATCACCATCCTCGGCATGAACTTGTAATAACTGTTGTTGGAAGAAAAAAACCGCAAAACATTAGTATGGTTATTAGGGAATTTTAAAATTAAACAAAACAAACCTTATCACCAGGTAATAACCCTGGTGGTAATCTAGTAACTGGTGGTGCAATAGTAAAGACAGGCGGAACATCTTGTACATCTTCAACAATAACGACCACTTCTAATCCAGCAATATTTCTACTATCCTGTCCAGGTTCTGCATAAGCATCCTGTAAAAATTAAAAATAAAATGAGTTCTTTAACCTAAAATCGTGATTATCTTATTGCTTAATATGTCATCAAAGTCAAAAAACATTTAAAATTTCACAAATTTATAAACACAGCAGCTTGCTGCCAATGATTTTTTTTTCTTATTTTCTTTTATCAATTATTGCGTAATATTTTTCTGTCAACAAAGCTTCTGTCTGTCGCAAATATGAAATCTCAACACAACGGGAGGTCACCAAACGTTTTTTTTTATTTCTCTTCATCTTCTTCTGCTTCTTTATTTAATCAGTTTAAAATCGTGAAAAATAACCAAAAAAAAAAAAATAATAAATGTTTTTCAGTCGCGACAAACAGTCGAATCGGTTTCTTTTTTTTTTTTTTATTTAACTCAATTTCATTATAATCGTCATATCAACAAATTTATTAATAATTTATATACAACGATAGGTAACACAAACAAAGGCGTTTTAAAATTGTATAACCGATGTACAAATGAAATAACCAGAAATACAGCGGCTGTGTGGCTGCTAAGTGCATTTTAAAGTACTCAAATTTTTTTTTCAATTAAAATCGCTTTACTTTCGTTTTTATTATATGTTTTTTTTTGTCGCTTTACATTTACCAGGCGAACAAATTTTTTTTATTACATTTTATCGCTTTCTTGCAAATAATATAAAAATAAAATTGCGAATAATTACTTTTTGTTTTTTATTTTTATTTATTTATTTTTATTCCTTTCAATACCTAATCAATTTTTTTATTTATTCGATTTATTTATTTATTTGTTTTTTTTTGTTATTTAATGCAAACACGTGTACTATTTTTATCTCAACTATTTATTATTTACTTTAATTTAAAAAGCAATAAAAATAAATTGTTTGTAATAAAAGAAAGAAAAAAAAAATTTTTTAAAGTAAATTTCAGTGTTTTTTAAAACATAAACACGTCTTAGCGCCACAGATATTTGGTCATTTGATATTATTTCTTATTTATATTTATTTGAATTTAATACTTTATTTATTTATTTAAGTTGAATCGATTTATGACTTTTTCATTATTTATATTAATACTATGGGGTGTGATGGGGAATTGGTTTTATTTATAAAATTATTCATTTAAAATTTGTTTATTGTTGAGATTTTCTAGATAAATTATATTTTTCTTGTGTTTTCTTGTGTATAAGAAGAATTAAAGTCGTAATTATTTTTATTTTTTTTTTTTTTTGAAAAACGATGTCAAAACATTAAATAGAAATATATTACTGAAGAGTCATTAATTATTTTTATTGAATGAAGGAAAGACAAGGACTCAGCTGTCAATAAAGTGAATGATATATAAACGTTTAAATAAGTATGTACACGGTTTCATTTCAATTTCATTACATTTTAAGGTATAATTAAAAAAAAAAAAATAATAATAATAATAAAATAAAAAACACCTACGTTGAATAATTGAATCAAATTGAGAGAAAAATTCAATTAATTAAAATTGATTTATTAGAAATAATAATAATAATAATAATAATAATGATTATAAAGTTGATTAAAATCTAATTTGTCCTTCACCGACAATACTATATACGGAAATTGGAAAACATAACAAATTTTGAAATCATCTTAAACGCTGAGTTTAACGCAAGAACGTAACAACAACTAATTTATTAAATTAACACGCCAAGAGAGTTTTTTTTTTCTTCAACCAATCACAAAACATTTGCAGGTGGTGTAATTGAAATCCATAAAAAAACAAAAAAAAAAAATTATTATTATTTTTAATTAAAAACTTTAATGAAAACCCAAAAGATTATTTAAACGTGATAAAAACATTTGTTTACCTATTAATTCACTAGAAACTTATATTTCAATTAATACCTTCGCTCATTTTCGATAAAAATCTTTTTAATTAAATTTAATTGTAGCATATGTGTGTGCTGCTGCTGCTGCAACAACAACATTTGCATTTATAATGAAAAATAATATATGAAAAAAAAAAAAAAAAAAAAAATACTAAATAAATTTTCGTATTTATGATTTTAACTCTACTGTTGTTTTGCTAATATTTTCGTTTTTTTTTTTTTTTTTTTAATTTATCTTTTAGCCTGTCTGTAGCAGACATATTTTGCATTAAATTTAATCGTCACCAATCAACCATGGAAAACAAGGTGTTACGGTAAAAGCTTTTATTATTATTAAAGCGGTGTGTCGTGCTCCTTTAAAGAAACAAAAAAAAAAAAAAAATTACAATATTTTTCTATATCAATATTAAAGATTTCCACCTTTAAATATTGATTATTTATTTACATTAGCTCGTTAAGAAATATTTTAATTACTTTTTTTTTTTGAAAATGTAATTTTCAGTCATAATTTATTGTACAGATAAAATAATAAATAATAATAAAAAAAAAAACCGTAGCACACCGTCTAATAAAATAACACCTTTAAACAAATTAAAAAACTAAAATAATAATAATAATAAAAACTAATTAAAACATTAAATAAATAATTAAAAAAAATAAAATAATAATAACGTTCTTTACGCTGCTTTATGTACTCTTGTGTTAAGCATTCCGTAAGCAAATAAAAATAACAAAAAAAAAAAAAAAATCCACTTTAATTGCGGAAATAAAATAATTTTCAATTTATTTAAAAAGAAAAAAAAAAAAACAAAGAATTATTTGCCGTGCAATAAAATAGAAAAAAAAAATCACAATTTACCTGTTGATTCTGATTAAACAGGTAAAAGATTTTCTTATTGAAATTTTTTATTGATTCTGTCAATATTGACGAATTTTTGATAAATAATTTCTCTTTTATTGATTTATTGGCTTTAAATTATTATTATTATTTTTTTTTTTAATGCCATGTTTGAAAATTAAACTTTTAAATTAACACGAAAAATATTTGTCTTTGATTTACAAAAATAAATAAAAAAAAAAAAAAAATCAACAAACAGTATGTTAACGAAAGGAATTTTTACAATTTATTTAATTAAATTCAGTTTCACCTAAAGAATAAATAAATAAATAAATAAATAAAAAAAAAAAACGTTACGCAGTGTGAATTACAACAAATAATTAAATCTTTATCTAATAGTGAAAAAACAAAAACGTTTAACAAAACATTTTTTTCCCTAGTCAAATATAAGAATATAAAAAAAAGTCGTGTTTATGAATTCCTAATTATGAGAAAATTTGTATTAAAGCAAAAAAAAATGTGTTGATTATCCGCGTGATTTTGTTGTTACACAGTTGCTTCAACTCTCCAATACTAGGAGTAAAAATATATTGTAAAAAAAAAGAAGGTAAATAAGAAGCAAAACATTTGATAACGAAACAAGTAAACATGAAGGTGCACAAAATAAAATAAAATAAAATAAAATTCTGTTGATATGTTGCTGGTGTCGGTTGCCGTTGCTTTATTTTAACAACTCAATTAAAGATATCTCATGTTTGCTTGTTCTAAGCATATTGCATATGTACATGATGGAGTGCGTAGAAAAAAAAAAAAAGTTCCTTTAACCGTGCTAGGTAGCCCGTGCACTGTTTCGCTTTAACTCAACCACTAAATTCACGTTTTTTATTGAAAAAAAAAAAAATATAATAATAAAAAATGAATAAAACAGCAAGCTGTGATTTGGCATCAATTGTTTTGTATTTTTCATTATTTTGATTTTGATTTTAATCATTTTAATTGAAAATGACAGAACAGAAATAAGCACAGTAGTTTTGTTTGTGCTTTTTTTTTTTATTTTTGATTTATTTGACTTAATTTGAATTTTGCCTGTCGAAATTTTTAATTTATTTTTTTATCGCGATTTTTTTGATTATTTTTTTTTTTTTAATTAAGTTTTATGGGGTTTTGGGAGCTTAGAACAAACAGTTGGCATTTAAATAACGTTAATAAAGGGAAATTAGGCTTTAAGATGTAATTTAAATAGCTGAGTAACAATTTATTAATAAAACATTTTTGATTATCTTGATGAATCTTTTTTTTTATTATTGGTTTATCTAGAAAATACTTTTTGCCAATGCACAGTTTCTAAAAACGCAAATAATCAATCAATTTCAATCAAAAACTAAATAAATAAAACACTGATCCACTGTCAGTGTTTCTCAACGGATTATATATATCCGGAAAACTAATAAAATCGAAATAAAAAGCTTGCATTACTTGAGGAATAAGAATCAACTGCAAACAACTTTCTTATACGTTAAAATCGAAAAATTCAAGTAAATTTCACGCTGCGGCACATTCTTATGATGCCTGACGGCATACTTTAGTGCCGCGGCACACCGGTTGGGAATTACTAGACTAGGCGTACATAATATTTAATATTTTATTAAAAAAGAAAATATTCTTAACAAATAATAACAATCGAGTGGTTAAAAAATTTTATTTTATTTTATTTAAAACTCCCAGCGTATTATATATTTTTTCTCTCTTTTCATTAATCGTTGTAATAAAATCGTTTATTTATTTTTTGTTGTATGTATAAAAAAAATATTATTATTATTATTATTATTATTAAATTTAAATACAGTGAAGAGTAATATCGCTAATAATAAAAAATAAAACATTCAGCTTTGCATATTATCATTCTTTCTATTGTTATTGTTGTTGTTCTTGATAATACTGCTGTTGCTTTGGTATAAAACGCACACGACACGCGATACAAACAAACCAACCAAACAAAAAAAAATTTTATATGTTTGTTTGTCCGTCGCTGAAAGTAAAGCAAAAAATAAAATTTACTTACACTTGCTAATATTGTTAAATGATAAACCGATTGCTTTTCAAAATCTAATGGACCCAATAAGAAAATTGTTCCCTCAGTCATTTCCGGTGAAACAATCTTTTGACGTATCGCAAATAGTGGTGAACCCTGTTAAATAAAAAAAAAAAAAATTTAATAATTTTCTTAAAGGAATTAAAATAGTAAAAAACTTACCCATAGTTCCAAGTACACTGGTTTATTGTATAACGGATTTTTACGTGAGATAACATAATCCAATTCTGTACCACGTTTTGCATCCTGAAATAAAATAATAAAAAAAAAAAGAATTTATTACTAACGGTTATATTTCACCTAACGATTATTAATCTTATTTTCATGTCTGCTGTTACATTTTATTATTATTACCATTAATAACTATCATAATTCAACAATTGTTAAGCCTTTTCACTGTTCAAAACTTCTTTTTTCGTTGAAATGGTAATTCCAAAAATTTATTACCTGCGATTATGAGAATTAGAACAATTAGTAAATCTGATAACTTAACGCAAAGATGAATACCAAAATAACAAATTTCTATAGATAACGTAAAATTTCTCCTTTAACTATATTAATAAATCTTGAATAAAACTCATAATAATAACAATAATAATAAAACACATGAGTGGAAGATGTTCGGTAAGGAAGGCAAGTCAACCATCCAGCAAGCAAATAAACAAAACAAAACAAACAAACAAGAAAATATACAGAAAGCGTGCGTCAAGCTGTATGCCTTATACATAGAGAGTACGTACTGCCATTGACTGCCATACAAAAAAAAAAAAATCGTACGACTGAAAGAACCTCAGAATTTCTCACTCTAAATTAAATGTTTAAATAATAATAATAATAATAATCATAATAATAATAATAATCATAATAATCATAATAATAATAAATAATAATAATAAATAATAAAAAATTCATTTTTCTATATGTTTTGCCGTTAAATTAAACAAATAAATTTTTTATTTTTTTGCCTGAAATTGAAAATAACATAATAATGTAATAGGAGCTAATAATATTTAATAGGTACATTTTCTCTTATTTTGTATATATATACAAATAATCTTGTAAATATATGTGAATATTTATATTAGTATATGTTATATTTATTATTATTATTATTATGGTTATTATGATTATTATTATTATTATGATTATTATTATTATTATTATTATTGTTTTTTATTGTTGTTGTTGTTGTTGCTGTCGCTTTTATTATTATTGTTATTATTATTATTATTATTATTATTGTATGTTGTGAATGTAGAGTGTGGTTTGGTGTGGCGTTTTTATTCATTTTATTTTATTTTTTGTTGGCTGTTTGTTGCTATCGTTGTTTGGTTTGGTGTAGTCAGTTTTCAGTATTCAACGATATTACTTACGTTGTGCGACGGATGATTATTATTATTATTATTATTATTATTATGATTATTTTTATTACGTAGGGAAAAAGCTTTTTGTATTTATTTGCTAAATACAACGAAAACAAAAACAAAAAAAAATACACAAAGGTAATTCAAATCAAATTTAAATGTAAATAAAACAAACAAATGTACTTTAAACAGAATTGTTTTGTTTATTTACTATTATATAATTAACGCTAATTATGTTTTAATTGTTTTAATTAATTAGAGTTTTTTTGTTGTTGTTGTATTTTTAACGGATGCTTTTGTTATTTATTAAGGATGTTTAAACAAATTTTAATTGTAAATTAAGTAATTTTGCTTGTTTTTAGTGAATTGAATTGTTTTAGAAATAAAAATAATTTTTTTTTACTTCACTGCGTTTAGGTAATAAAAAAATTGTATTGCAACACCTCACCATCCAACGTGAAACATTAACAAGGTAGGGTGATTTAAAGTCAATACAACGTGAAATAAGGGCATTCACAATGTAAAATATTAATAAAAATAAATAAAACATTTTGTTAACACACACGATAAATGGTCATATTAGGAGTGATTTGAAAAACTATTATTAATAATAATAACGACATGATAGCGTTTAACATTGAACATTTTCAACATTAAACCGTGCCACTCGATAAAATTATTTCTTCATTTCAGTAATAAAATAAAATAAATAAATTGATTCGGTTACATGGTGGTCAACGGGACAATAAATTTTCATTTAATGTTGAGGTCATCGATATATACATTTATCTATTATTCATTCATAATATTTTTTTTTATTTGTTTCTATTAAGGGTGGTCAATTATTGTGGTAAATTAATTATTTAAAAAAAAAAGGAAAAGTTTTTTAATAAAAGTAAATTACCCTTGACACATTTTTATTAATAACAAAAAAAGAAAAAAAAATTACTTTAAAGTACGGTCAACTCATGATAAATTAATCAATAAAAATTCGGGTTTTTTTTTTTAATCGATATAATATGTACGTAGAAAAATTATTCATAAAAAAATGAAAATAATAATATTATTTGTTCTAAGTTCAATGTAACTTTGGTTGAATTATTTATTTTTGTTTTTATTAATTATTATTAACAGGTAAAAATGCGTACCAAAATTATGTAAAGATTTATTAACAACACGATATTTGTGAATTAACAATTTGTGTATACACTGATTCGTTAAGGAAACATTTTTTTTTATGTGTATTTAACGAATTTAGGAGTTCAACGACATATACCTGTCGCCAAGTATCAATGGATTTAGCGTAGTGACGGATTTTTTTATTTACGCATATATTTTATTTACTTTTTTTTTTTTTTTCTTATTTACAACTCTGCGCGGACACATACAAAATATTTATAGAGAAAAAACAATAAAAAATAGCGAAAAATAGGTAAAATGTAAAATAGAATTTAATTTTATTTTTATTTCAATCGTAGAATGCCATGGAAATTATGTCAATATATAATATTAATTTTCAACTGTAATTAAGTTTTCCATTCATTATTTTTCGTTAATTTAATTATTATTATACTTTGTTTTTGTTTTTCATTTACAATTATTCGTTTTTTATTTTCAAAAAAAAAAATTTTTTTTTTCGTGATTAATATATATAAAAATGCAAATTTTAGTTATAATTTGTTTTATTTTCAACAAGCAAAATTTGAAAACGTTTAAATTTTAGTTTAAAAAAAAAAAAAAATCTTTTGATATTATTATACAGACAAAACAAAAAAAAAAAAAATAAAATAAAATAAAGGAAAATATAATCAATAATAAATTATTTAAATAAGTTAATTATATAAAAATAGATTAATAGAGAAGTTAAAAATATTGTTCATCAGTGAAGTTGTGTTATACGTAGAATGGATGATGTCAAACGTAGCGTTTATGATATTGACTTTTTGGCAACAATTGGTATTGGAATGTATTTGCATATAATGAAGATAAGTGTTGTGGATTTAAAGTACTCTAATTTGCCAGGCATTGAGCCAAATATAGCGTCTGGAATCTTTGTATTTTCAATGTTATGTCTAATCGCACGGTATCCAGCATCAAATTGGTACATTTTAAGAAAAACACCGAGTTTACTAAGAAACTTGTTCAGCATTATGATAACATTATTTTTCGTCGATATAACACTAAGAAACGTATGGATTCCAACGATGAAATTCACTTACTATATGTGCTTCCTTTTTGGTAATTATTTAACGACGATGAATGATCAGAAGTTTGTTAATGAAATCGTTAAGTTCGGATTATGGCTGAAGAAGGACGCAATATTTTTTATACGATTATTTATTTCCTTATTCGCATTTTATGGTATGATCACAGCGACCGGAATTAGTGAAAGTATGAAAATATTTATTTTTGGAAGGAAACCACATCCGATTGAGGAAACACAGAATAATAATGATAGTGTACAAAGGAGGACAAGTGTGAAATTTAATGTAAACCCTCATCAGCCTCCACAACCAAAAACATTTATACCGCCACATAGACGTCCACCACCACCATTATCTGAACCAAAGCCAATACTTCGGCAACGAAGATCCAACAGAATTAGAATAGCACAACGTAGATCACGAAACATACCTAACTCAGATACAGACTAAATACTTTGATTTCTCTTTGTATCTTTAATTTTTTTGTTTTTGTAAAATGTAATAAAATAAAAAAATAAATTTTTTCCTACAAGAAGCTTAAATAAAGATTTTTACCTCTGGTATCATTATAATTCCAGGTTTGTGTGGAAATATTATGTCGTGTGGTGTTGTGAAATTTGTCGCTGTTATTGAACAGCTCTGTACTGCCATACCGCCCTTCGTATCACGAACAGACACCTAATTCAAAACGATTTATTATCATAAAACATTTAATTCGTTTGATTATTTAATTTATATACCTGAAAGTCATAAAATCGTCCTGGTTCTAATCGTCGTTTTAATAAAACGTTTGCTTGACACACAGAATTATATTTTGTGCACGGCAAACTGTCGATTTGGAATGTTGACGATGAGGAATCAGCTAAAATATAAAAATTTTGTTTGGTTTATAAATTAAATAAAGAATTTCAAATTATAGTAATTACCGATTAGTTCGAATTGTAAAGGATAATCAAATTCATCGTCTGTGCCACGTAATCGGTATATAACAGAACCGACCGCAGCATCAGCTGGTACAAGTACAAGTCGCATACGTGTTGATGGGTCAAATTTTGGATCCATACATGTTGCTAATGTAAGTAATGTTGCTAGAAGGCCTAACCACAGATAACCAATTTGGTGCATCCTGTAAATAATTACAAAACAAAAAATAATGTAATTAGTAAAATGATTAATAAAATTACTCTATAATTTTATATATTTAATAAAAGGGGGAAAGAAAAACCACAAATTATCCGCTAATATACTTAAACTTTCTTTAAAAAAAAAATTATGCATGATTTGGCTTTTTTTATTTTTTTAATCATTTGCTTTGTTGGCGCTGTGAAAACGATGATTAAAGGTAAAAAAAAAATAAATAAAAATAAAAAATAATAAATTGATATTAATGCTTGTTAAATTACATGATGTTGCGTTAACAAAAATTAACTAAAAATATTATCCTGAACAAGAATCATAAATTATAAAACGCAAAATTATAACAAAAACCGACTATACCATGCATTTCTTATAAAAATTAAGAAGAATAAAATAATAATTTATTTATATCAAAAAAAAAAAAAAAAACGATGAAAAACGGACTGTGAAATTTATTATTTATTTTCCGATTTAACATTTATTTACTTAAAAAAAAAAAAAAAAAAACTTTAATTGAAAACATTCACAAGTTAATAATTTTCTTTTTTTTTTTAATAATTAATTTAAATAAATATAACAGCTTGATATTTGTGGTTTTTTTTTTTTTTTTTAATATTTCTGCATTATTTTGTTATTTCTGATTGCATATGCGTTTATATTTTTGGTCATGTAAAACACTTGCAATAATACCTGATAAATGAGATTATTTCGTGTTGTGTGTGAATTTTCTTAAAAAAAAATTATATCACGCTGACGTAATATTTTGCATAGAAATTTAACTCAATGTTAAAAATCTTCAAACTGTCTTAATTGTTATTCTAAGTACAAAAGTTTTAATTATAAATTTTTTTTTTTAAGAATTTTAAAGCATTTAATTCTAAGTCAACACAATGAAAAATGTAAAAACTTCTAAACAATATAAATTATGAAATTAAAATCAGCTTATTCAGTTTTGTTTTTGTTTAAATAAATATTAAGCATTTTTATATTTAATTTCTATTTAAAAAAAAAAAAACACACACACACAATCTTTGTTAAATATTTACATAGAATTTAATGAAAAGTTAAATAAACATAACACATAAGCATATACATGAAGTCCATTATAAGCAATAATAATAAAATTTTAAAATTCGTTTCTTTCTTATACAACAAAACCAACGAAAAATCAATGATATTATTAATAAATAAATAAATAAACAAAGTAATGTAAGGTAAAGTAATATATAAGTGTAATAAGTGAATGTATTTTATTTTATTTATTTACTTCTCCTTTGATATGCAAATAATGTTAAAGTTTTTGTTTAAACTCGGTAGCATTAGTTTCTCTTATTCTTAAATTCTGTTTTTTAAGAATAAAAAAAGTCTCGTAAAGATTCAAATTATTTACTTTTGAAATACTTAAGCACATTCACTGGTGTCCTGGTTAGATTTTTATATATTTTTTTTTTATTAAGAGTTCTTGCTTAGAAGTATTTTTAACGCTTTAAAAAAAAAAGACTTGTGACTGAAACAACACATACAGATTATTTAAATTTAAAAAATTCATTTCACTTATGTTTAACACATAAACGTAACGCAAATAATATTTATTTAAGCTTTTTTTCATACAAAAAAAATGTTTGTTTATATATAAAGCGTCTGTTGTTTCTGGTATGAAAGAAATATAAACACACATATGTGAGGTGAGAGGCCTTTAGGCAAGGCTTTTGACAAGGTCGTTGAAACTTTTTTAAACTTTTAAAATGCAATGTAATGACTTTACTTTCTGTATTAAGTTTTAGTTTATTCATCTTGTTTTCTTAATAATATTTTTTTTTTGTTTCTACTTTAAAAGAGAATTAATGTAAGCAAAGCATGTATTACTTAATAATTATCATAAATATTTTGTTGCGCTTTTTTTTTTTTTTAATAAAATACTTGTCTGATCGATTAGAAAAATTATTATAACTTTTAATAAAAAAAAAAAATAAAATAAAAAAATACCAACATGTACTCTAGATTTAGTAAAAATGTAGGTCTTTTAAAGAAATAATCATTAAAAAATAAAAATAAAGATTGCAAACAGCAAATTAGTTTCGTTAAAATTATGGTCAGACGTGAGACATTAAATATAAGACGTTAGCCTTTAATGTAAGTTTTATGCGGTTAGAGAAATATTATTATTAAACTAATTTTTCTAAATGGTAAATAAATATTAAAAATATAATCCAATTTTGTACGATTAAAAATGAAAAGTTTTTTTTAAAAAGAAATTTTTTTTTACTTTCATTTTATTCAGCAAAAAATTACAAAAAATAAAATAAAATAAAATAATAATAATTTTTTAATTAATTTTATTGTTTCTCTGATTATTTAATTTTTTAATTTTAATTGTAACTACTAATTGCTTTTATGTTTTGAATTTTTAATTAATGAAAGGTGAAATTATTATTTATTATCTCATATATTAATGTAAATTTAAATAAATTTGTTTGTTTAATCAAAATGTTTCGCAGAATATTTTTATTTCCATTATTTTGACGTCATTTAATACGTTTTTGGTGAGAAAAAACTTCTAACAAAATGCTAATTTCCTATCTTTTGTATTCTATTGATGTAGAAAATTAATTGCATGTCAATTATGTTAATAAAATAAATTGTTTGTCTTGTAATGACAATTTTCATGAAGTAATAATAAAATTTCATTAATAGCAATCCAATTGATTAACATTTAATAAATTAAAGAAACAGAGAGTTATCTAGAGATCACTGGATAAATCCTAAAACGGGTAATAAAATTAGTTAATTATTCTATTTATGGTTTTTACTGTACAAATTTTTATTTTTTATATAATTTGCATTATATAATCAATTAATAAAATGTTTTTTTATTTTATTTTTATTACAATAAAACATCACGTTAATGTCTTTAATTAAACATCATAACGTCGCTCCGCATTTGGTAATGTAAAAATGCATTAAATTGATTTAACTATGTTTGTGTACAATAATATATTAAATACTCTGCAGATGTCATTTAATGTCTTTATTATGAAAACACAATAAAATTCCCATAAGGATTTATACATAAGAAGAAAATTATGAGAAATCTTTTACAATAGAAGAAGAATACATAAAAAAAAAGAAAACACTGACAATTGCATATGTTTTTTTTGTTGTTGTTATTATTTAATAAATTTTCCTTCTATTAAACCGACAAAGTTTTTAAAATTTATAAAGCACAAAAAAGTAAAAAAAAAAAAGATAAATAAATAACAAGATGTTGTAAAAAGAAGAGAAACATCAATTTCCTGGTTTTTAATATTTATGCTTTTTGTAAATTTTTCGCTTGTTATTTTCTCTTATTACTAAAATTACTTATTTTCGCTGTTTTTTTTTATGTAAAAAAAAAAAAGAAAAAATAAATAAAGCTTTTCTTCAACTTGAAGTTTAAATAAATTAAATAAGAACACAAAAGAAAGGAAGAAAAAACGCAATATTCAAACGTAACAAAAAAAAAAAAAAAAAAAAAAAACGATAAAGTATGGAATAAAAATTGAGAAATCATCGTTATGACAAAGCATAAAAATAAGTAAAAAATTTATTAAAAACAGAAAAAAAAAAATAAAATTACGATTGCGTGTTGTTATACTTAAGAATTCCCTTTTTCTTACTATATTTTCTGTTTGGTGGAAATATATGTTTAAAAGTCTTTTGTTTGCAAATAAAAAATAATAAAAAAAAGCTAAAGTAGCGTGCGTTACTTAACTACACTTAACTTAAGTAAACTTGCACTTTGGAAAAGATTTTTTTTTCATTTTTGCAGACAGAAAAACAATAAAAACGAAAAAAAAAAAAATGTTTTTTTGCTGCTAGTTCAGATCTTAAACAATAAAAATATTTGGTAAATGTTTTGTTATCTTAGCTTGTGCGCTATAAACAAAAAAGGTAAAAAGAAAAATAATAAGAAAAAAACAGCTTTTATAGAGTCACAGGTTAGGTAGTAATGTTTCGTAATAAACGAAATGAGTGAAAAAAAAAAATGTTAAAGAATAATAATGAGTACAGAGTAGTTTCTCAATTACTTAACAATTAACATGATTTTTACTTTAAAACAAAAGAATTAACAGCGAAAGGTTAAGGCTAAAATAAGTAATAATATCAGGATTTATCATTAAAATAATAATTTTGTTGCTAATTTAAAACAAAAAAAAAAAACGAAAAGGTTATAAAGGAAATAAAATGAATAAAAATGAAATGCCCTTAGGGTAAATTAAACGATTTTATCGTTTTAAAGTGAAAACATGTAATGTTGGAATTTTTTCTATAATTATTTAATAACGAAGAGGTAGATTATTTGTTGATAGACAAAGTAATGGCAATGGACCACGAAAAAGGTGAACAACATCGGTATAGTAAGCAGATGTTACTTGACTTCGCATTGCAAATTTATTTTCTGTTTCTATTTAAACGGCAAAGGATTCATACTGATAAATTCCCTGTATCAAGTTCAAATCCACATTGGATTTAGAAGTATAAAAACTTAAAATATACTAATAAAGTTTCTTTAAAACTAAAATGCAAGTAAAAAAGCTTTCATAAACAGAATATTCTTAGGTATAATGTCGCTGTGTAATAGTAATGCATACATTTAGGCTATTTCATTGTGAGTCTTATTCAAAACACATCAAATGCAACAATTTACCACAGAGCAGCTTATTATTACAATAAATCATGGTTTTCAGATTATAATTTTAGCTTAAAGTTTTGTCTTTAATTTATAGTTTTAATCACAAAAAAAAAAAAAAAATAATAACAAAAATAAAAACTTTATTTAAAGTTCAAACAAAAAAAAATTCCTTAGTCTTAGATAATTATAAACAAGAATAGCTATAAAAAGCTTCATTTTACTATCATAAATAATAATTATTTTTATTTTAAAATTAAATACTAACTACCGATTAAAGGTGGGAATATTATTATTATTATTATTTTTTTTTTTTTATAAATTTTAATTCCTTTAAGAAAAGTATTAATATTGACGTTGTCGAAAGGTGTGAATAGTGGGGATAAATGTTTGTTTATCTGTATAAAATCGATAGCATGATATATTTTCTATTATTTATTTATTTCATTATGTAAATGGACAGTCGTTTTGTGTGTTTTTTTTTTTTTTTTTTTTTTTTTGGTTCTTCATCTTCTTCTTCTTGACACACACAAAAAGAAAGAAATTTATTTCTGTAAATAAATATAGAATGGAAAAAAATCTATGTACAAATAGAAAATTGTTTACAGTCTCTTTTCCCTTGTTTATTTATTTATTTAGTCTTGAAAAAAAAAAAAATGTTAAACGAAGGAAAAACAATATTAAAATTATAGTGGTTATTAAAATTTCTCACAGAATAACACAATGTAACATGTCCATCTTAAAAGATCACAAACCATCTATATTCTTTAGAATATATTTTTTCTTATGTTTTTAAGTAACAAAAAAAAAATAAATAAATAAAAAAAAAACAACAAATATCCAACACATTTCATGTACTTTATCGTCTTTTGTATAATAATTTAAATCAAGTGGTAACATTCGTTTATTTCATGTACTTTACTTTACTTTATTTTACTTAATTTAACTCAGCTTAGCTTATGCTATATACTGTATGGTATTGAATCTGTATTTGAATAACTCATTGTCGTATTTTTTTTTTTACTTTAAGACTTTTTCAACCATCTACAGCTCACTTACAGTTTAATAATTGAACAAAGACTAAAAAAAAAAAAAATCGTTGAAGAGTTTTTTTTTTTTTTTTTTGATACCGCGATGAAAAGGTCAAAATGTTAGAATTGTTTATTTTGTATTTCTTTCCTTTTTTTCCATTATTATTTTAATTTTTTAATTCTTTTAAAGGTAAAAAACAATTACGAATATACAGAATTTTTTACAAGAAGAAAATTCTTGTTAAAAAAAAAAAAAAAAACGTAACAAGATTCAACCGATGTTGTTGTTGTTAGTTAAACATAATAAATTCAGCATCTGTTCGGTTGTTGATTTTATTTTTTTATTTTTTTTTTTTCATTTATTTGACGGACTTGAAACATTTTTTTTTGTGTTTGATTTAAGAAGAATAATTTAATTAAATCGAGAGAGAAAAAAAAATGTTTAATCAAATTACAATTATGTTTTTTTTTTTTACTAGACTTGAGTTAGCTTAACTTTGACAGTAAGTCACTTAAACTTTAATTGCAAAATACAATAATAAGCTTTATTATAATATTTTCGAAGCTTAATCAAATCCTATTATAAATAATTTTTTTTTTTCTTCGTCGTCGCTGTTGATTTTAATTCAATTAATTAAATAATTTTTTTTTTTATTTTTCAAACCATTAAAACACGTTTTTTGCAATATTTTATTTGTGTCAATTTAAGTTTTTTTTTTTTTTTTATTTTTCTTTTAATAAAACCAATATTGAACCGGATTTTAGCATTTCACCTTCAGAAATTCAGTAATGTGATTAAGAAAAAAAAAAAAATAAATAAAATAAAATATTTCATGAGAGATTTTGTAAAGAATTCTGATTGGTTTATGAGACCGAGTTATTGGGTCGATTAATAATTTTGTTTTATTGCATTAAAAAAAAAAATTTGCTTATTAATCACACGATGAAGTTTTGTTTTTTGCGCATGATAAGTCATTTATTTATATGATTTTTTTTGTGGTTATAAGAAACGTTTTTAAAATAGCTTAAATGAATTTTTTAAGCGATGCACAAATCACAATAAAGTTTACTTTTAAGTTCATTTCTTTTCTTTTTTTTTACACAGTGAAATTAAAAAAAAATTATTTAATTGATTAACAATCAGTTTTTAGAGTCACTTAAGTCATTCAAAATGTAAATAATAATAAAAAAAACTTTTTGACTAACAAAAAACAAAAAAAAACACATTTTCATTGTCGATAATGAAAGTTGACTTCAGTTAACTTAAGTGAATCTTAATTCAAATAGGTAAAAGTTATGCTTTTAAGTTACTTTTTCTAATCGAAAAAAAAAAAAAAGAAAAGATAAATGAACGGTTGTTACATTTCAATTGATTTCAGTATAGACAAAAAAAAATTGTAAATAATAAAAAAAAATCAATCGAATTGGAAATATGCTATAGACATAATTTATTTATAAGGAAAATATTTTCGATAGTAAAATTTATGATCATGACAACTCGTGACTTTGATGTTGTCTTTCGTTGCTTTTCATGTTTCCTACCTTTTTTTTTTATTAAAACTATTATAAAACACATATATTTGTTGTTTCTTGATTTGCATCCTTTACTAATTTGCGCGTTACCGTCAATAAGCTTTATTACTCATGCCGACACTAGCTTACATAATTTAAGTAATTTATGAAAAACTATTAATTTCTTATATGTAAATTAAGAAACTCATCTACGATTGATCTGTTAATAGATACAAAAAAAAAAAAAAAAAAAAACGAAAACATCAAAATATAATATAAAAAGTGACACAACATTTTTATAATTTGATTATTAAATCATTTATGCTATCTATTTTTTTTTTATTGTATCGATTTTAACTGTTTCGTTTTTATTAAACATTTTTAAATAAATAAATAATAAAAAAATAAAATTTTTTAAACATAATTTTTATTATCTATAATAATAATGTTGAAATTTGAATTGTGAATGTTTTTTCATTATAATTTTATTCATCGTTTTATTATGTCTGATAATTAAGACTCCTACACCTTTTATAATAATTATTTTTTAAATATTTATTTCATTAAAATAAACAGAGCCGCAGTCAGATGTATACACAGAAAAAAAAATTCTATAATTCTATATGAGCTGAGACTCTTTGTCCGAAAACAAATTTATATCTCGAGTAATGACCACTCAAATTAAAAAAAAATAAAATTCCGACAGAACACTGATTTTATTTTGCTTCTTACTCGAAAGTCGATTCAGAACCATCCAAAAAAATCTTACAGCTTAGAAAGACGACAATTATTTAATGAGTTTTTTTTTAAACCAACAACAATAACAAACTAATTGACAGTCAAACAGACCTTCACTATTCTTTCACTCGGTGACAGATGGACGTTTTTTTATTTAAAGGAAATAACAATCAAGTCTAGCAATAATAATAATAATATTATTAAATGTAAATTGCATTTTTGATTATCAGTTAAAAAAAAAAAGAAAAGAAAAATCATTACTGACGACATAATGGATTTTTTTTTTGCTTCACAATTCAATTAGTTTCCTCTGAGACAAACAATTTTTTTATTTGACTTTTTATTTTTATTGAAATAATAATTATTGTTTGCTGGCGTCAATATTTTAAAATTAATTTTTATGTTTCCCATTCAAGCTTAATAAATATTTTTTTTTTGCATTTTTTTTATTCGGTATAAAAAGTGAGAGTTATTGAATGACTTTAATGTATAGCCTGGGTAATTTTTAATGCATTATGGAGATTATTATTATTTTTTTGTTACTGCAATAACAGGAAGCTGGTTGAAAATGTTTTATTTTATAAAAAAACGCAAAATTAAACAATAAACATCAATAATACTTTTAGTTTTTTTGCGTTTAAAGCTTTCGGTTATTCGTAACAAAAAAAAAAAGAAAATGAATCAAACGCCACATTGAATTGATTAAAATAATAAAAATTGAATAAAATTAAAAATATTTCAAAGATGTTTAAAAAAGACATAATTTAACGAAAAAATAAATGCAAATTACATCTGTTTAAATTAAATTAATCTATAACGTAAAATAAATACAAAAAAAAAAAAAAAAAAAACGTGCAACAAACAGCTAATAAAGTAAATAAAAAGGTAAACAAATGCACAGTGGCGTCTAGTTGTTTTTTTTTTATTTATTAATATTTTTGTAAAGCAAATAATTTTCTTTTTTTTATATTTTTTTAATATAAATATTCTTCACGGCGAATTAAAGTTTTTCTATTGTACGTTACGCTTCTTTCGTCAATTATTTTAATTTCGTTTTTCTTGATTTTTTTTTTCTTTTCGTTTGTTTGCTATAATTTCCTTTAAAATAAATGCAAGTAAGAATGCAAAAAAAAAAAATTATTATTATAGATCGTGTTCAATTATATTTCAAAAGCTTAACGAAATAGAAGAGCGAAATTAAGTTATGAATTATATAGTAGGTGAATGGTATATTTCGCATAATTTTGCAAGGTTTCGCATCTGATGATTTTATTATTATTAAAATAAAGGCAACCTTAGAGAACCTTTTACATAATCATGAAATTTGTTATTAATTCTTAGAAATAGAAAATAAATTAAAATACAATTTTTTTTTTTTGCTTAAAATAAAAAAGCTTTTGATTTAAGCAAAAAAAAAAAAAAAAGAAGTAAAATAATGTTCTTGTTTATTGTTTTGCTTTAAAGTGAGGTGAAGGTATTCTAGCTTTTAATTGTGGGTTAAAGTTATTGAACTTTAAAGTAGATTGCAGTATGTTGGTTCTACGTTACGTTTTCAACACCACGTTTCAACGAAAAATCAATTATTTTGAAGTTAGCTTGTTTCAATTTATTTTCCATTGATTTTTTGAATTAATTTGTAAATGTTCGGCATAAGCATTTGTTGATTTAATTATTTTTATTATTTTTTTTTTTTAAACCATACATAAGCCTTTCTAATGTACACACTTTTGGTAATTATTAAAAATAATTTCCTATAACGTAAACGATATAAGCGTTAAAGTGTTTGTACTACAAAAACTATTCACACGCTTATGCAAATAATAAATTAATTCGCACAAATAACTTAAGAAATAATTTAAAACTAAAAATAGTTATTAAATCAATTAGATAAAAATTAAATAAATCATTAAAACGTTAAAAATAATAATAATAATTTTTTTTTTACTTGGAAAAATATATACGAATATAAAGAAAACAACTTTTACATTTTTTTATTAAATATTTTTCGCTTGGTATAACTAATGATTTTCAATTGCAAATTTAGTCAAAACTAACAAATCTTATCATAAAGTAAATAAAATTATTATTTATTTATTTTATTAAAAATTATGTAAGAGAAACAAACTATGAAAGATTAATAGAAATAAATAATAAGGTCAGATGTAATTGAAATAAAAATACTTTATTACTTTAATTAATAATCATAGATAATATTATGTAAATATGAGTCAATTTATTCAATACATAAATTATGATTTAGCATAAAACTTTCGTTTGATTGCAATAAAAATCTAAGAGTTTCTAAGACGAATATCAATGTCACATTATCAAAGACACAATAGAAGAAACGAACAAAATTTCCATTGAAATATGCTATTTCCGCATTCTGCATTTATTTTCCTTAGTTTAATCTCGAAAAAAACTACTTTTAAGGGTCTTGTTATACATTTAAAAAAATAAATAATAAAAAAAACATGATTTATGAATAAATGTTTTTTTTTTTTTTTTTTAAATTATGTATAGATAAATTTATGTTTTTTTCAAGAAAAAGTAGAAAAATTTATGCAAAAAAAAAAGACGAAACCAGAAAAAATAAGTATAAAATGTTAAATATGGGAAAATGAAACATGTTTTAATTTTAATGCAAAAATAAATGTTTAAAAATTATGTTAAACTTGTGTTCTTGGCACAGAGTTCTGTTCTGTTTTTTTTTTTTCGTATGTTATGAACTAAAGGTTGAAGAAAAAAAGGTAAATAATTTAACGACGACAGCAGGCAGCATATTTTCAATCATCAAAATACATTGTATATTATGTAAAGCAGCATTAAATAAGAATTAAAAAATAAAAAAAATAACCAACCAACATAATATACGATGAGATAACTTTTAAAGTTACCTTTTATCATGCTGGATCGACCTGTCTAGTGTCTAGAGAGTCTAGTGAGAAAAAAAAAAAAAATAAAACGAAACGTAGACACACAATTCAAATTTATTATTATTATTATAATTTTGTTTAACCAAAAAACAAGCTATAAAACAGTTTGATCACAAATATGTAAAGGTTAAAAAAGAATCAAAATAAACCATAAAATCGCAGTTGTGGAGAAGAAAAAAACGCGACAAACATAACTGGACAAAAGGCGAATTGGAGGATGAAAAGTTGATTTTTTTTTTAAATTAAAATAAAACGTGATTATGATGATGTTGACTTTGACTTTATGGTTATTATTTATATAAACACATTCTTGATGGTCAATTTATTCATTGGACAAGAGCGAAACGATGAAACTAAAGAATAATTTTTACATCGAACTTATAATCGGCCGACTAGTGATCAACAAACGATGTGACTTAACTGAATTTTTTTTTTATTTCTTTCTCTACTTTACTTTACTTTGCTTAACATAATTTTGCTTTGGTTTTTTTTTTATTCTTTCTCTTGCTTAAATAATTTTATCATAATTGACCCGATCTAGAAAGGTCATTTTGGGAAATGGTTAAAGAATGAATGTTTCTCTTCATTTCGCTATATTTTATGTTTTGATTTTTTTTTATGGTTAATTTCAAGAACATATCGTACAGACTTACATGTACAGTGCTTCGCAATTGTTTATTAACATTTACTGTCCACTATTATTCTAAACATAAGCATAACGATTTATGTCTTCAAAAGTGATTAAAGTCAAAAACAATGCATTAAATTTATTGCAAGCACTGTAAATAAGAAAAAAAAAATTATAAACACAAAAAAATCTTTACGAGAGAAGACAACACGGCGTCCATATTAAATAACAGAAAGAAAATAAAGCGCAAAATAAAAAAAAATTAAAATTATAAACTGATCAAATGATTCTCATTCTTTGAATTCAACGATTTTAAACTTTGCAAAAATATTCTTTTTTGTTGTATTTCTTTAAACATTTTATTAACGTTATTTTGCCGTTGTGGTTGGTTATATAATTGTGGGGGCACCATCATCATTAAAGTTTTGGTTTTTTTTTTTTTTTTTTTAATTCAATATAATTCTTTTCTTTTTTTTATAATTTCTGTTCAATAATGATAATCTATAATAATAGCAGATGAGATAATAAAATAATTTGAATTCTTTTTCACCTTAAATTTTTTTTATTGTTTTTAATTCTTTGTATACATTTTTTTTTATTTTTCTGTATTTTTTAATAGCTTGTAATACCTGCAATGGTGTGATCAGTATTTCTGTTTTTGTAACTGTTGAGGTTTTAAATGATGACAAACATAGAAAATAAGAAGCCACGGTTTTGTTACAAAATAATATCTAAACAATAATCTCTATTCAATATTTTTTTTTTTTTCATTCTACCTGATGATGATGATGACCTCCACCAGATGATATGCTATTAAAGTTTATAAACTTTGTAGATAAAAACAAAAAAAAAACTTTATTTAATCCGACATAAATAGTTTTTTTTTCTTTTTTAGAATTTTCTATAATATTTATAATAAGATCAAAATAGCACAAAATTAAATATAAAAGAGAATTACATCAATTATATTTTGATAATAAAATAATAGGCAATGTTGTGGGCAGTCTACAGTCGGCACACTTTATAATTATTTAACAAAAAAAAAAAAATTGTTTGAAAAGGATTCTTTTATTTAAATTGTACGTAATATTGTTTAATAATTTGCACAAGAATTAAAAAAATTTCACAGACTATCATAACCATTCTGTTATTTAATTAACAAATAATAATAAACACTTTGTATAATCATTAATTTATTTTTTTTGTGTTAATTTGATATGTGGAGGCGAAATATATTTAATAAAAAAAAAAATTATTAATAGCTATATTTCTCTTGATTATTATAAAAATAATAGTAATAAGTGACTATCACGATAACTAATCAAAATGATAATAAAAATTCTTAAGAATATTAATAACGTTAAAATTAAATTACAAAAAAGAAAATAAGAAAACGTAAAGATAAATCTAAACTTTGATTCATTCATTCGTGATCTGATAAATAATGTTTGTGAAGAGAAGAATATAGGGATTTTTATTGTTCCCTATAGATCGAGTTAATAATATTATGATTAAAATTTAATAACATAAAAATAGTAGAAGATAAAGAAAAAGAAAAACATAATAAACATTTAACTTTATGAGAAATTTTGTTTAATTTTTTTTAAGGTTATTTCACTTTATTTTTATGCTTTGTTCCTTATTATTTTATGATATCACAAAATGAAAGAAAAAATTATAAATTGAACGTCACGCAATCAAATAAAATATTTCACCTTTATTGTGGTCAATTATTTTGTACAGTTTTAAAACTGCTAAACTTGGTTTTTTTTTTATTTTTATTTTTTATTTCACTAACAAAGTTAAGGCAATGTTAAAACAATGTAACGTCAAGTAATGTATCTAGGGATTTCTCTATGAAATTAAACTTGACAAGTAAAACATAATAAATTAATGTTAATGTTTGACTTTAAATTTTTGTTTTTATTTTCTGTATCATAAATTAATGTTTTCCTTTAAAAGTTTAACAAACAGACAAACAAAAAAAAATGCATTTATATATTTTCACTCATTTGTTGTTATTGTTATAAAGCTTTATTGTTGTTTGCTTTTTTTTATTATAGTAAAAATTAAATGTCAAGACACAAAAATGTTTTTAAAACAATAATAATAATAATAAAAATAAAAAGAAATATAGAAAAGTTTAGAGAATCATCCACCGACGCACACACGCGACATTTCAAAACAACAAGGTCGTTTACTAGCTTTGAGTGTTTTTAATTTCTTCTTCTGTGTGTTTGAGTTGTTTCATTTTTAATTTGTACGCTTGTATTAAAAAAAGCTTGTTTGAAACAGGAACCGGATGATTAAAAATAAAAAAATCATTTTATCAAGCACTTATTTTTAATTTTTATTTATGGTAATTTTTATAGTGAAATATTTTTTTTACGAAAAACTAGCTTAAAATAAAATTAACAACCCTCTAATACACGTCTTTTCAAAAATGTTTTCCGTGTTATTTTTTACATTTTTTCTTTTATTTCTAATGGTTTTATCAAATGACCTCGTTTCACGCATTTTTCTATACACACATATATATATATATATATATATATATATATATATATATATATATTATGGTAGTTTTGTTATATTTAAAATTAGGACATTTATAAAGCGTTAAATTTATACCGTGATTTTTAGAAATTATTTTTATTATTATTTTATTTAAAACTAAACCATGCCGCCAAACATTTGACTTCTAAGTAATATTAATAACAAAAATAATACTTAGATTATTTTGCTTTTAAAAAAAATAATATATATATATAAATCAGCTTAAAAACTAAAAAGCTTGTAATAAAATTGTCAACTTAACAACTGTTTTTCATGTAAAAAACGGAACTTCTTTCCTAAATTTGTTGCTTTTTGTTTAAATAATAATATAAAAGTCCTTGACTTAAATTTATGTATAAAGGACAATTGATTTACATATCAAACGTATTGTAATTATTTTCAATGATAATTATGGTTTTTAGTCTTTAAATTAACTGAATTTACTGTGGTAATTTGACATGCAGAGTTGAACTGTGATTATAGTTGGTAATGGCAAGTCTTGTATAGTCTTAAATAATCAACAATTTTCTGTTGAATAAAAATTAATTTTTTTTTATTTAAAACATTCATTAATAAAGGGAAGATAATTAATAATAAAAATAAAAAAAAAATTAAATAAAAATCCCAATTAATCAAGCAAGGTTAGTCATGCATTAATATGCCCCCTAGATTTTCTCTGTAATTTAATATAATTATTTTATGAACGTAAATAAAAAAGTTCACGTTTTTTTTTTTTTTTGATTTTGTTCTATTATTAATGCTGTTGTTGTTCTTGTTGTTGTTGTTGTTGTTGTTGTTATCATTATTGTCATTTGAACTCCCTACTAAGGTAATATATTTTAACTATTTACATACATTACGTTACCGTTCGCTTACTTAAAAGGGACACAATTATTTTATAACATACAAATAAGGAGTAATAATGAATTGAATGTCGTATAAGTTTTTTTGATTTAATCGATTATTTGTATTTACTTCGATTAACAATAGAAGGAATTCTGATTAATATAGGTGTTGCGCTTCAAAAAAACTAACTTACTTTCAGTAAGCGATTTAGCTACCGTGAAGGTGAATTTAACTATCAAATCATAAAGGGTTTAATTTGCGTAAAAAAAAATAAAATCAATAAAATGATAATAAAAATAAGTAAGCACTGTTAATAAGCGAAACATTAAATGAAACAAAAAGCAACAAAATTACTCATGACCTTACTTAACAAGCATAAAATGAAACAATGAAATCGTATTATGTGCTTTTACCTTACTTCTTTCACGTTATTTATTTCATTATGTTTTCATTTTCGTTTTCGTTTCATTAAAATACTTCTTTTTTTTTTTGTTATTTATTTGAATGCTTTCTTTTGTAAATTCGAGCATTTTATAAGTGAATAATTTGTATTGTGGGAGATTTTCTCAATAAAAATAACTTCGCCGTCCAGATGAACTTTTAAAGAATAAGCAAAAACAATTTAAACGACTTGAACTATTTTGAACTGAGTGAATTGAAAAAAAAAAAATACTAATAATAATTCAAAATTTCTGTGCTTTTATTTATTGAATGTGATTGTGATGACCTAAAAGCAACTATTCATTTTTTTATTGCATCAATATGAAAATATAATAAATATTACTATCAGTTACAAAATAATCAATGCAACGAGTTAAAATATAAAAAAGTAAACAACACGATGTTTGGCTACAGTGATAATAAAAAAATTAAAATTGATATGAAAATTGTCTCATAAATTAAAATTTTTATTTTCCCCTAAATTCACCATAAAATACAACAAATAATTCATGAATTTGATCACAGTCATAAATTGAAATGAAACAGTTTTTTTTAACTAAACCAATTAGATCTTTTTAAATTTATTAAGTAAATACCGAGACCAATTAGAACGCAAATATGCTATATATGCTCATGGAATCGTTTTAATTGGATAATTTAATTATGCGCTTCAATAAATTTTACTTATTTTCACTATAGATATATTGAAATTTTTTTTATTACATTAATTATTATATTTGAACGTAAAGCACTTACTTTTAGCTAGGTCGTGGACAAAAAGAAAAAATTGTTTTTTGTTCTTGTTTTCTTTAATAAAAAAAAAAAAACATTAAATAAAATTTATAACGACAATAATTTTGATAATGGTTTAAATTTATTTACTATAATTTTATTATTATTACTTATTTCTTAACCAATATTTTTTGTTATTTTACTTAATTAAATGTTGTTTATGTAAAATTGCAGTTTTATTTTTACGCGATTTTTTTTTTCTTTATTTTCCAGACAATTTTATTGTTTCACAACAACAATAACAATATAGATTTTAAAGCAACAATAAATAATTAAATTCAATAAAAATAAAATAATATTGCATAGTTTGATTATACTTAACCTTAAAGTACTTAAAAGTAATGAAAAATAAAAGAGTTTTTTTTTTATTAAGTAAAAAAAAAAAAAAAACTGATGAGTCGGTTGGTAAAATGGATTTTTTTTATTTACCTATAAAACGCCTACAAATTGCTTTACCATAGTCGACCTTTTTTTTTTTTTTATTATGAAGGATGCTATTATTGTTGTTGGTAAATTTAACATAAAAACAAAAAAAATCGTTTAATGTTTAAATTATTTTTCAATCGGATTGCATGCAAAGTTTATTTTACTTCTTTTTCTTTAATAGTTCTTTATTGGTTTATTTATGATTATCTGTAGCTGATTATTGCTCTTGGTATGATTTAATTGAAAATTAAAATGTTTTTTTTTTTCGTATTTTATATAACAAATAAAAATGCATGACGTTAGAATTAATTCTGAATTTTAAAAAAATGTTTTATAATCGTGAGATAAAATTTAGCTAAGGTTTAATCAATTTGGTTACATACATTCGTTGTTGTTGTTTTCGATAGTATAAAACAATCAATATTATTTTATATTAAACAGGAATATGGTAATAAATATAAAAAAAAAACAATTAATTAACGCAAAAAAAAAAAAAAAATCAATCAAACATATTTTTAATCATATTTCAAAAATCAGTATAATTTTGCGAAATTACATCATTAAAATAAAATTTGAAACACACTAAAAAGCAACATTTCTGTGCTGCAAAAATAAACAAAAAATATGATTTATTAAATAAAATAAATCTTTAAATAGAAGATTGCTAATGTTTAACAGAAAAATAATAACAAACAGCAGCAAATATAACCAAACAATCAAAACCACTAAAAACAAGTTTCACACATCAAATAGTTTTTATTTTTAATACAAATAACAATGATTATTTATATTAATAATAAGATAAATCCATTTACAGAATAGTGTATTTATAAAAATCGTTTAAAAATTAAATTTAATTAAAAAAAAAACCGATTGTCCGATTCCAACACTCCTTAATAATTTTTATTTTTTATTTGCTGTTGTTTCTTTCTAAATAAATTATGTTTATTGATATTTACTGCATTTAATTGAATTAAATTATCAACTAAAGTAGTAATTAAAGTGTTTTCTTGTCAAAAATAAACATTGTTTGCTTTGGTATAATGTTTTTCATTTTAAAAAATAATAATAATGATTTTTAATATGTTTTCTTCGTTTAATATAACAAATGTTGACATGACACACATTTTAATAATATTTATATTTTCTTATGTAAAGAAAATGAATAAATAAAGCATGTAGAAATAATAATAATACTTGTTCAAAAGTTATATAAAAACACAACAAACATAACGCATATTTGTAACATGAATGAATTAAAAATTATTTAAATAGAATAAAAAAAAAAAGCTACACAACCTTAAAGAAAAAGAAAAAAAAAAAAAGAAAAATTGTTTGTTTACTTTGTTTTTACTTTAAATTGATGTTACAATTTTCTACATTTAAGGTAATTTATTGAGAGATAAATGGTGAATTAATAGACAAACACTGAATTGTGTAAATTTGTTGAGTGTATGCTGTTCCAATTTATTTCTCTTTTACCTTTACCTTATTTAGTATATTTTTATGCTAATTAAAATATATTTTTGTAAATTTACAGAAGCAAAAATGAATTAACAATTCTAATTAATATCATAAATAGATTAAAATTTTAGTTAAATCACCATTCATAATCCAACCTTTTTCCGATTAACAAAAAAAAAAAAAAATAATAAACTAAACTAATAAATTAAATAATAAATAAATTTAAACAAGGTTCGTAAAAATATTGACTTAATTTCTAAGCAAAAGAATATTTAAAAGAAGAAACAAGTTTCAAACGAAGTAAAACAATTGTGTATCGAAAAATAACTTTAATAAAGACTAAAAAAACTTAATTAATTGTTGTTTTTATAAATGTTTTAATTCTTTAATGCTTTAAAACTTGATAAAACAAAAAATATAAAAAGCTCAACCCAAATAAAATACAAAAAATAAACCGATCCACCCACGTAGATGCTGTTGTTGTTGTTGTTGTTGTTGCTGTCATAATATATATATATATATTTTTTCAGTACAATTTGAAAAGCGAAAATAATAACAATATCAAAAATAACAGACATAAAAAAGTGATTATTTCACTTCAACACCAGGTAATAACGTTAACACAAAACACAACAATAAAAAAAGGTGCAAACTCTGTTGTGGATAAAAAAAAAAGAAAAAATCTCAAGATAATTACTTCAAAAGGTGAAAAAAAAATCTAAAGTAACAGCCGATATAATTTCAACGCTTTTATAAATAGCTAAAATTATTATGAAAAATATTTGAATATCTGATAACATCTAATGTCGCGTTGATTTAAATTAGAATATTTACGCCAATTATTTTTGAACAAAAATTTCTACTGGTTATTTTTTTTCCTGGCCTCTCTATAATTAAATTTAAAGCAGATTTAAAACTTTTGATAAGATCAATGTTGTCGTATTTCGTTTATTATTTTCTAACAAAGATCTAACGAATTTAAATTCCTAAACAAAAAATGAAAGAAGTTAAGCTAAAATACTTAACTTCAAAGTCAAGGAGCTTTTTCTTCTTATTGTTTGTTGTATTTAAAAATAAAAATAATTTTTTTTTGAAACTGTCACCAATTATTTAATAAAAAGCAAACAACAAGTTAAAATAGAAAAATCTCATTAATGTCAAAAGTGTTTGGTAATAATAATTAAAAAAAAATTGCTTCATACAAAATACATCGTCACGATGTTTAGACATATCGAGCTGTTGATGTATTTAGCTGACTTTTATTTATTTAAAAATGTAATCACAGATTTTATATATATTTTTTTTTTGCTAACACATAAGGAAAATAAAATAAAATTTAATAAAAAATGTTTTTGATTTCGGTTATGACGTTTTTACCGCCCTGTTTGAACTTGACAGTTTGTTGTGTATAAAATAAAAAAAGTAAAGAAAAATTATTAAAGACAGATTAATACACGAGCATGAGAGTTGCTTTTCTTATTATTTTAGGTTTTTTTTTTAAATTTTTTTATTAAATTAATAATAATAAAAAAATATGAAGTAAATTAATAAAATAAAAACGTTATGTAACAATGCGGGAAGCTTTTAGTTTAGCTTTTATTTATGATATATTTTATGTTCGTTCTTGTAACCGTCCTCAACCTTTCGTTGTTGTTATTAATTTATTTTTTTTATTATTATTATTATTCTCTATTTTGTTGCTTTAAAACAATAGGAAACAAGAACCGCGCCATATAAAATAAAAATATTTATTCTAACAACATGGTATAGAAAAAAAAAACAAAATTTATATGCGGTTGTATCTAATAAAAAAAAAGCGAAAAACGAAAACAAAAAATATTTTTTTTTAAAAAGATTGATTGTTCTAGGCGCAACATTTAAAGCAACAAATTAACCAACGACATAATTTTTTTTTTCATTAATTTTATTTATTATTAATTTGATTTTTGTCTATTTCGTATTAATTTTTTGTTGTTTTTGTTATAAACAGTAATAGAAACGAGTAAAAGACCAGGAATAACATCAGCAGCAGCAACAGCAACAGCAGTAACAATCAAACGTTTGTATTGTGTGTAGGTTGTATATATTTATTGGCAAAATTTTTTAAACAAGCATCCATTACCATAAATGTATATAAATCATAATAATGTAATTTTTTTTTTATTATAATATATAAAAAATTATTAATAATAAGACAACCTTGACGGAATTATATGTTAAACAAAAAAAAATATTAAAAATTATATTAGAAAACGGAAAAACAACTTCTATAAATGTGGCGCTTTTTTAAAGCTTTTTTTTTATAGTTGCCTTAAGCTAAAGTATTTTTATAAAAAAAAAAAATTATTTTTAAGAAGCAGTCAGACGCGCGACGATAAAATTTATTTAATATAATTGTGTCGCCGATGGTTATTGCAAAATTTGCGTCTTTTTTATTTTTTTTTTTTTAATTAAAAATAATTTTTTTTTTACTCACTTCTAATTAATTTTAAATTGAAAAATGATTGATTTGCTCTTCTATTGCATAATGTTGATTTGTATAGAATTTTTCTTTTTTAATTTTTTATTTAAAGCAGCTATAAGGAAATAATTTTTCGTTTTCGATTACAAATTATCAAAAAAAAAAAAAATTCACAAATTGATGAAAAAATTAATAAAATCAAACCACCAACACAAAAATTATAGAAAAAAAAGGTAAACTCTTATTATATGAAAAAAAAAAACATTAACAAGTAATTAATTTTATTTATTTTTCAATTTAAATGTGGAAAACATAGAATAATTTTTCATCAAATATACGTATAAAGCATGTTAATGTCATACATTTTTATTCAATTAACATAAGAAAACATATAAATAACAGGGGGTCGCTTGAGGGCGGATTTAACTATACAAATAAGGTTCGTTAATTTTTTTTCATTTTTTTTTCGTATTTATTAAAAAAAAAAACAACTATTATTTATGTCGACAGATTGTTACTTATAATTTTTTTTTGTAGATTATTTATTTATTAAATAAAATAAATAAAAAAAAAAAGAAGTTTTTTTTTATGATTAATTATAGAAAAATTGTTTTGGCGTCTTTTTGGTTAAGACAAACGGACGCAACTTGATTAAATTATGGAAGTTTTTTTTTATTCATACAATTATTATTACTATTTCTAATTTAATAATAATTTATTTTAAAAATTGCATAATGTTTGCGTTGAAAATGAATGAAAATGAAAATTACCGATTTTAATCATAAAAAAAAAAAAAAAAATTTGTAACACTTTCAACTCTATTATTATTTTTTTTATTATTAGTAATTATTATTAACAAGCAATAAATTATTACTATTTATATCTTATTGTGTTATAAAGATTTGAATTAAAAAATATCGTAAAGCTTTCTTATTAAAAACAATTAATTAAAAAAAAAGAAAAAAAAAGTTTATGATTTGATAATTTCTTACGATTAATAAAAATTAATAAATAAAATTTCTTTGTACTTTTATTATTATTTTTTTTTTTTTCATTTTAATTAAAATAGCTTAAAGCTTTATTTATAACAATTGAAATTATTTAACTTTGCTGCGCGTATTTATGTATTAAAAAAAATTATTATTAGAAAAGAGTTCGATTAATATTTAGAAAGTATTTTGCAAACAATAATATGTTGAATAAGATAAAAAGCTTTAGCTAAAACCTTATTAACAATGATAAAAGTAATTTATATATATATATAAAAAAAAACGAAAAATTTATTATCTAATCCAAATAAACAACCGAAAAAAAAAGAAAAAAGAAAATCAATAAATAATCCACTCTCACACCTCATTAGAGTCTTATTATTTATTTAATTCGCTTTTTTTGGTTAGTTACTCTCTTGCTTGTGATTTATCGAGTTCAACTTTCACTCTTAAGCCAAACCAAATTAACAGGCAAGTAGCAAAATAATAACAAACAAACAAAATTTACATTACAAATTTCAATTGAATAAAAAAAGAAAAAAAAATTTAATTGAAAGTATCGGTCATTGCTTAAACTTTAAAGCCAACAACTGTGCAATGGTACAAAAAATAAATTCTAATAAAGGTGTGTTAACACTGCTTAGCATATTTATGCTGTTAACTTTTTTTGATTAAAATCATTCTCCCGAATTTATGTTTTACTAAATGACACATTTTTTTTCTTTTTTATTTAATTAATTTTTTCAGTTAAGAAATTGTGGTAAATGTTGTTTCCTTGTTGTTATTCTAAATAACATTTGAAACATGAAATTTGTTGCATTAATTTTTTATCATCGAAAATGAATCAGCAATTGCTAACGTTAAGAAAAAAGAGTCAACACAATTTACTTATTATTCTCCTCAACATAAACATTCGTTGTTAATAAACATTCGTTGTTAAAAAAAAAACAATCAACAAATTAATAAGACAAAGTAAATAAGAAAAGAAAACACATAATAAAATTAATTAATTTTTTAATAAAAGTATAAATTTCAATTATTCAATCAGTTGTCATCTAGATCAAGTTAAAATTAAATAATTAATTTATTTGTTGAAAACAAATGAAATTAAACATAAACAAATTTTTTTTTGTTTTGTTTTTATAAAATTAAAATTCAACACTTCGTTACAATAAATAATAAATTGAATTAATAAGAATAATATAAGAAGAAAACTCCAACAAATTGCGGCTAACAAGTCATTGATCTATTTGATTTCACTTTAAATTATCGCTGTGTTACCATTTAAATTATTATAAATCAATATGACTTAAAGGTAACTTAAAAAAAAAAATGGAAAAAAAAACTAAACTAAACGACAAACCATGTGGAAGTTTTATAATAATTTATTTATATGGACAAAATGTGTTAGGTCACCCAAGTCTTAATAAATAAAAAAAAAAAAAAAACACTACAGCAACAGTGAATAATTACATGACTAAAAAAAGAAAACGACAGATATATAAGAAAGTCGGGAAAACACCTTTTGATCTTATAATAATTTTCTTCGCTATTTTACAGATCTTATTACCTTTTTATTTTTTTTTGTTATAGTTTGCAGATTTAAAAATTATAACTGCAAAATCTAAAATAAGGCGACAATGCAACAGTTACAAAAAAAAAAGCATAAACAGCATAAATGTTTTGAATAAAATACCTGCAAAAAAATAAATAAAGAAACTCATTTATTAATAAGAAATAAAATTATTACCGGTGACTAATCGTATAACAATGTTTAGTCGGTATAGCGAAAAAAAATTTTATTACATTTTTAATAATGAGTAAAAATCCATAAAAAAAATAAAACTTAAAATGTTTACAGTGAAGCTTTGTGGTATTTTGGTACGTTGTTGAGCACGTTTACGCACTTTAAACATAAAAATGCATTTTTAAAGTAAATATAATTAGGTATTAGTGTAGGCTTTTATCAATTAACTTAACTTTGTTTTAACACTTTAAACAATTTTTCGGTAACTTTTGTTGTTTTGAGTGGATTTTTTTTTCTACAAAAATATTACTCAACGGTTTTTTTTTTGTTTTACATTTATGAACAGAAATAACCACAGATATATAAATGACGTAAATTATAGTAATAGTGAGTAAGTTAAACTAATTCCCTCAATAATGAAAAAAAAAAAAAAAAAATACTAAAATCAGGTTTCTTACATGATAACCAGTTTTCCCGTGTTTTGACTATAAAATTGTAGAGAAGAAGAATAAAAAAATTTTTTGCAAAGCTTTTTAAATGCTTTTTTTCGCTTTTCTTTAAATATGTGAACAAAAATCATAAAAATTTCATAAACAAATAATAATAAAAACAAAATGATTAAGAGTTTTAGAATTTTTATTTTAATTTTTCCAATAGGATGTTATGGGGGCGATGTTTCATAAACGGAATTAAATAAATTATTTGTTTTAAAAAATTTAAAATAAATTAAATTAAATTAATTCCATCGTCTGGTAGAAGTTTTTTTTTTTTTTTTGGGTTTGTAAAATATTTAAAGCTTTTAAACTTTTTCGTTTTTATTTTCTGGTTGTTTTCTTTTTTTTATGTAATTAATTGAGACTGAGGAGATTTATGCGATAATTAATAGCATTGGTGATGTTTTAGGATAATCATATTAATTTTATCTGTTAAGACAAGGTTTAAGGCTTCAGACTAAGGAATATACATATATTGTTAGCATAACTGGTTTTAAGCTGATTTTTGATTAATTTAATCTTTTTAATTTATCTTTTTTGATTTAAATTTAATATTTTGTTTGTTTTTTAAAACAGATTGTTTTGACACTTTTGGCACCAATGTTAAAGAGGTTAACCAAATTTTTTTTCTGTTATTGTTAAACATACTAAACATAAAACGAAAGATAAAGATGCAAAAATTATCATTAAAATTCAATAAATTAAAAAAAAAAAAACGTAAACTGCATGAAAGGTTACCGGTTTTAAGCACCGATTATTGAAATATAATATTTTAGCATTATTGGTGAATTCATGAAACTTCTAAACTTTATCGAATATTCAACACAACACTTAACAAACTAACCTGTTAACATCTGCCAACAATTAATCCGTTCAAAAATGCACTGAAACTAATTGAATACCCACAAACAAACGATTTTAAACTGCCAAAAAAAATAAATAAAAATTTATATTCCTTTGGCTAAAGTTGACTAAAACTTAAATTTATTCAAAAGAAAAAAAAATCTTTTTTTTTTGTATTCTCAAACAATGAATATTTTTGTGAAAATGTTAATTTTTTTTTTCTTTAAATAAATAAATAAATAAAATATTCATAAACAATAAGCCAAATAAAATTCTTTTAAATCAAAATATTAAAAATAATGCAAATTACTCGCATGATTTAAGCCGTGTTGTTGTTCGTTTATTTGATTTTTTTTTGTATTTAAGCTGTGTCGTTATTGCTGTGGTTTTTTATTGTTGCTGAAATCTGACTCAGATTTTTAATAATTTTCCATACCAACCACAAGTTAACACAAAAAACAAAAAGAAAAAAAATATTAATTTTAATAGCAAAGAAGCGAAAAAAAAGTCAAGTAAAACACCAAAGATTACAAAAAACCGAAAAAAGTATTTTCAAAATGTATATTCAGTTGTTGTTGATATTTTATAAGCAACAACTGCGGCAAATATGAATTAAAAAGGAAGAAAAGAAAAAAAACAAACTCTTGCGGCACAAACATAAATAGCAGACTAGCGAAAATGCATATAAACAGCTATGGCGCAAATGTCTTTAAAAAAAAAAAAACATTTATTTATTATTAAATATAAATTAAAAATGAAATAAATAAAACGATTGAGTAATTTTTATTATAATTTTTTTTTTTTTTTTTTATATACATATTTAAATAAATTAAAAACACAAATGCAGAGAGAAAATTTTATAATATTGCTGAATAATAGCAGCTGTATTGTATGTAGATTAATATCAGTTAAAGAGATATCCATAAAACATAACCGAAATGATATTAACTTAGTTTATTTTTAATATTTTATTGTAATTTACATTTGTTGAATTTAATTGAATTGAAATTAAGTTTATAGCGGTGAAGAATTTAATATATTAAAAAAAAAGAAAGAAATTAAAATTTGGTTACAAATTAGGATTTTACAGAGTTAAAACCTTGATAAGTTGCAGCCTTGACGACAATTACAGCAAACACTTTTTTATAGTTATTTCGCAGTTATATATACAATAAATTTAAGCAAACAAATTATAATTTGTAATAAAGATTATTGTCGTTAAGCCATACAAAAGCATCCGTTGTTTGAATAAAATGTAACAGATTATAAACACCTTTATTACTACTTATACATCAAAATGTCAATAATAATAATCTTTTAATTAAAAGCAATTTCAAAATATAATTAATACTTATTATTACTTCAAAATGCCATTCGAACAATTTACTCATTTCTTTTCTATCTGCACAATTAAATCAAAATAATAATAAAAATCACATCATTAAAAGACGGCGATAATTATAGTATATATAAATAAAAAATAAATTAATAATAAAATTCCCACCCCATTTTAAGATTAAAAATTAAAAAAAAAAAAACAAATCTTTTGCGGAACCTCAGGCTACCTAATTTTCATTAAAAATAATACAAGTATAATTTTGCTCTCTCTCTCTCTCTCACTTTTATTAAACATTTTTAATTAATTGATTTTTATCTGATAATTCCTGAAACGACCTTCACTGTGCATTAAGTTTTTTTTTTTAATTAACAGGATTAAATATTAAATTTAATTTTTTATTTATTTTTTTACTACACACGATTAAATTTTAAAATTAGATTATAAGAACCGAAAGCGGAAAATGTAAGCAAATTACTTGCATAAAAGTAAACGTAAACTACCTGGTGCTGCTATTAGGTTGCAATTTTAACAAATTTGTATTAATTGTCTCTTGCGATATTTTTATTGATTAAAATCATAAACGATTATTGTTGTTGCTTGTTTTTTTATTATTAATTAAATCAAAAAAAAAAATAATAATAATAAAAGAAAAAAAAAACATTTTGCAACAAAGCATTAAAAATATATTTTTTTTTTTTTGCCTGGTTTTGTTACTTAAAAATATTTTTTTCTTCCATTCATTAAAATTTTTAATTATTATAGAAAACAAATATCGAAAACCAAAATATGACACATTCACCTACGAAATAAATTCTTCAACCACCAATGTTTAATTGTAAATTTTTTTTTATATGTAATTGACTTGTTGTTGTCCGGTAATATTTATGATTTTTTTTTTTTATCTTGACAAACTGCTTTACAGTAGGTTGGCGCCTCTCATCAATGGGCAGTAGAATTTTTACCCGGTTACTTTTGTATTAATTCACATTTATTTTTTATCATTTGCAATTCATTAGGTTTTTTTTTTCTCTTTCTTGAAAGAATTTAAGACAATGTTTTTGTTGTTGCTGCTGCTGCTGCTGCTGCTGCTGCTGTTTCTCAATAAATAAATTAAAAGTCAACAGCTATCTGGCTGCACTTAACGTTATGAAGTAGCAGCGCACAAACGAATTAATTTATTTTTATTTTGACACAGATTTTGACAAATTAAAACCATTTAAATAAAATAATAAATTATTTAGAAATTGCTTTTAATTACATTTAATTAAATTAAATTAAAAAGCGAATAAAAATTGTAGAGATTCGTTGATTAATGTTTGTAGCAGCTAAGGATTTTCTAATTTATTTAGTTTTGAATTAAAAAATCAAACGAAACTGGTTAAAATGATTTATTTTTATAACTATCACATTTTTTAAGTCAATTAAATTTGAAATTATTCAAATAAAAATCCTTTACATATGTGTAAAATATAAATAGCGAAAAATTCAATTACCGCTCAAAGGTGTCAGAGCTAACCATCGTTTATTTCGCGGTATAAATAAAGAACTTTGTACATTAAATCTCCTTGCAAATTTAAATAACAAATAAAAAAAAATCATTTAGTATTAAATTACAAAAAATAAATAAAATTGCACTCAGTGCTAAGAATCCAATTTAAATCATTGAAAAATTAACCATTTAGAGACTATTCAAAAACAATAAATAAATCAATAAAAAACAAAATGTGTTTTTTATTTTTTTTAAACAACCTTTCAATAAAACATTAATTACTTATTTAGCTTAGTTATAGGACTGAAATAAAATAAAGTTTACATGAGGCTACAACGTAAAATAATTGTCGTGTCAGTTATTATTGTTTCATGAGAGATAATAATAAATAATTTTTAATTTTCATTTCATTTTGAATATGTAAAAGTTATTTTGCAATTTGAAATGTAATTATAAAAGCACAGTCAGGGCTCTGTTTGCTGTAAGTTTTTTTTTTTTTTTTGGTTTTTGTTTTAATTGCATATTGTATTCGACAGGTATTTAACATGTTTCCCTCACTGTTTTTATATAGTTAAAATGCAACCGTTTACACAGATTTTCTAAAAATAAAATAACATTAATTTGCACATATTTGTATTTACGCTATTTTCAACAATTTTTTTCTTTTTAAATTTATTCAAAAATATTGCTAGTCGTACATCTGCTACAAAATATTTATTCAAAAAAAAAAAATATATTAAAAATACAAAAATTGGTGTAAAAAAAAAGATTTAAATAATTTTCTAATCAATTCTTATTTTTTTGTTTTAATAAAATTCCGCCTCATACTCGTCCTGTAATTCTTATCATTATTTAACCATAAAATTTGCATTAATTCGTGTTGTTATGCCAGAAGCATAATACTACCTTCTGCATTACATATTTTAATAATTTATTAAACAAAAAAAAAAAAATTATTAATAATAATCATAAATAATGTGAATAGTAATAAAGAAAATAATGAACCGAAAAAAAAAAAAAAAACAAACTTGATCAACAAGTAAATAGAATTTTAATACTGTCACCTTCTGTATCGATGTTACGAAAATATTTTTATTTGTACGACACTTGTGGGTTTTTTTTTCGCTTTTTAGATAAAAAAATTTTACCTTACGCAAAAATAATAAATTATTTTTTTAATTTATTTACTTGTTTTCGTTTTTAATTTACTGCAGCCAATATAAATTTTTATGAGAAAAAAATAACGAAAAATTTCAATGTCGTTTTCGAATTACGACAATTTTGTTTGTCTCTTAGATAAATCTAAAAAATAATAAAAAAACAAAACAAAAAAAAATTATTTAATGCAAAACATGCGCTTAATTTCGTTTTTTGTTTTAAATGAATAATCAATTAAAAAACATTAAAATATCAGCACAACACCAGCGAAATTAATTGTAATTAATTTGAAAAATTTAAGTTTTTTTTTGTGGATAAAGAAATAAAAGAAAAATAAAGCTTTGTGACGTGACTTAATTACTGGTTTTTTTTCCTATATCTATAAACTTTTAATTCCATTATTTATTTCATTTTTAAGCTACAGTAGCGGATTTTTAATTTATTTTAATTAAACTTTGGTTTGGTTTGATGACATTTTCGTTTGTTTTTAATTTTGCTTTAAGTGGCGTTTTTTTCTTCTTCTTTTTCTTTAATTCACATTTCGCTAATATTTGACTTTTTAACGTCTTTCCAATGACGAATTTTTTTTTTACGTTCTTCTCTTATTTTTGGTGTTTCTCTTTTAAAATAAATAAATTATTTTGCCAACCACAACATCATTATTAAATAATTTTTTAGTTTTATTTATTTTTGTTTGGTTGATTTATGAGTAAATAATTATATAAAAAAAAAATTCATTCTGTGTAAGTAAATTAAAGAAATATTGAAACGATGAAGATAGTCAATTTGTGATTTAAAATAAATAAATTTTCGTTAATTTTTTCTTTATCATTTTTTATTATTAACATGTAATCAATACAATACATCCGAATTGTTAATTTTTTTATTTTAGTGTAGAGAGAGAGAATGAAAAAAAAAAATAAAAAATATATAAAAATTCCAAATGGAAGAAGACATCATCAGCAGGTAGCAATATAATAAGAGAAAAATTATTGTAATTTGATATAAATACAAAAAAATAAATTTATTTAACAATAATTTATTACTTTTTCATTAGTAAATTTTAATTTTTTTTTTTTTAAGTGTTAATTTTTCATTTTTTTTTTCTTTAGCTTCTTAAAAAACTTTTTCGGTTGAAATTTGAATCTTTTTTTAATTTCACTTTTATTTAAAGAATTTTATTTGATTCGAAATATTTTTTTTAATGTAACTGAGAAGTTTTTTTTTTATTAATAAATATGATTTAAGTGGGACTGGGATTATTTTTGTAACGTCATTTAAAAGATAACTAATTACAAAACATAAGGCAGGAAATGTTGTCTTGATTATTATTTAGTTATCTGACATATTTTAATCTGTCAAAATGCAACACAACAAAAAAAAAACCCACTCACTACACGTCACCCGTCAAATGGTTTTAATATAAAAAAAATAAAAACTTTTCAAGTAATTAGTAATTCTGTTGTCGATGTTGATTAATTTACACAAAAACACAAAAAAAAAAATTAAAATATCAAATCAAGCAGAAAATTAATTATTTTTAACCAGTAATTAGTAGTTTTCAAATCTCTGTCTTTAAATAATAAAGCTTTTAGGCTTCTCATAATAAAAATAAAAAAAATAAAAATATATATATAATTAATTAAAATTAATATTCTTGACGCTTCAGTTATAGTAAGAGTTGATTATAATAATTTTTATTTTATTTTTTTTTAATTAAATAATAATAAAAAGCAATTAAAAACCATACAAACAATTACTTAACTAAAGTGTTGATGATAATGATCAATAAATTACCATAAACAATATTTATCACAAAAAATTAAATGCAACCAGCTAGTAGTAACTTGTTTTCCATATAAAAATCAATGAATATAATTTTCTCATCAGACAATAACAAGGTTTAAAAATTATAATAATAATAATAATAAAAAAAAATAATAAAACAAAATTAATTAATTAAAAATCAATTAATCCAAGTAATTAATAGAGAAAGAGAAGAAAAAAATAATAATAATAAAATTAATTTCTCATCAAACATAAACTAAAATTATTAAAAATGCAGCTGTGTTGTCGTCGCTATGTCGTTAATATTAATTAACATTTAATATGTATTAATGAATTATTATAATCTAGTTTTAATTTTTTTTTTTGTTAAATAATTAATAAATAATAGGTACGGCATTTTTAATAAGAATTTATTTTTTTATTATTATTAAATATTCGAATTGCAATACTTGGCGCCACTTTGTAAACAAAATTGAATAAACGCGTTTTATTTATTTATTTTTTTTTTTGTTTTTAATTTATTTATTTTTCTTGAAAAAACATAATTCAATGCTGTTATTACGTTGCCATTTTTCGCTTTTTATTTCAATATATAAATAAATAATTAAATAATAAAAAAATATATATGTTTTATAATGGGAGGATATTGTTTATTATTAGACGTAGACATAGTTATATTTCTACATTTTTTTTTAATAATAAATAGATAATTGTTAGCTAAAAAATTAACAATCAGCATGTATAAGTGGTTTAATGTAGGCGAGAGAAATCTTTACTTTGACTGCACCAAATTTATTTATTACATTTTTTTTTATAATTTATTATTATTATACATTTTCACGGCTGTTTTAATATTTATTGTTACATTTTTATATTAGAGACAAAAAAAAATAAAAAAATTATTTGTCACAAAAATATTTGTAAAACTTTAAGGTCAAATAATAATCCATTTGGTTTTCATTTTAATTTATTTTCACAATAAACATTAATTAGGGATTGATATTGTTTGAAAAATTGATAAAAGACTTAATTAAGAGATTTAACATTATTATTTAATTGATTACCTATTAATGCCTGTTAATTAACCAAATCCGATAAGATCAATGCGTTAAATAAAAAAAATTTAAATGCAAAACAAAATCATCTTTCAACTTGTCTACCATATATAATTTTTTAATTAATTAAATTTTTTTTTTTATATGATTTACAATAAACCGTAAAATTATAAATTATAATTTTATTATTAAAATAAAATAATTTAACCATAGGTAATTAAATATTAATCAATTAATGAGAAACATACAAAATCTTATTACACTTATTCAATTTGATAAATCAGATTAAATAATAAAAAAAATAATTAAACGTGAGATCGTGAATAAATTTCCATACGCAACGATTCGTATCTTTAATAACAAAATAAAATAATTTTTTTTTTTTTTTTTTGCAATTCTACAAAAGGTAAAAAATAAAATCGACATACATGGTTATTAACTGAAATCAAGCAGAAATCCAACACACGTATTTGCGATTGAAAAAAAAAAAATAATTCCTACAATAAGAAAATATTCATAAGCAATGATATATGATGAGAAATATATTTTTTTTTTATATTTTCTAATAATAAAAATAAATAAAATTTTATTACTAAAAAACTGATTAAAAGAGAAAAGAAAAAAATAAATTCCAATTACACGTAAAAATCCTCCAGTAATAAAGCTATAAATTTAATAAAGCATCAACTTATTTAGCTACTTGTTACTCATTATTACTACTTTTCTTCTTTTTTTCTTTCTTTATTTAGTTAATTAAGTTATTAAATTATAATCTTCACAAAATAATAAAAATTAAAAATAAAAAACATTTATTACGAACTTGCTAATTGTATTATGTAAATTAAATGAAATTTTTTTAAAGGCATTATTCGTCTTTCAAATGTAACAATAAAAAACAAAAAAACATATTTTAAAAAACCAAAATTAATTAATTTACATTTTTAATTAATTACAAAAGAAAAAAAAAAAAACATAAAAATGTATCATTATGTAAAATCTAAGTTTTGTTTATTTGTTTTAATAATCAATGCTAATTAGTTATGTCAGATATAATTGACTTTATATTGTTAATTGAGCAACTATTGACCAATAATTGTTTCAACCGTAAACAGTCTTATTGTTTTTGATCTTAAAAGTAAATACTTAAATGAACCCAGAAGGTTTTTTTTGTTTTGCTTTGTTTTTGTTTACATTTAAAAGCTTGGTCATAGTTAATGATTCGATTTGTTAACTAAAATAGCGTACTTATGTAATATAAATAAAGCTTAAGGCAACCGCACTGTAACTCTCCTTAACATATAAAGTTCAATAGAAACATTAAAAGCTTTTTTTTTTCTTTTGTTTTTTTAATAAGAAATCATAAATACGTTTTGAGCATATAAATTTGTTTTCTACGCTTAACCATATGTGTTTTCCTACTTTATTCGTATTATAGTTGTCTTCTAGTAATTACCTACTAGACATAGTGTATGTAGATTACCACTTTTTTTTTTCGACGTCTACATAATGATTTAATTTATTTTATTCAATTGCATGTTTTCTTCAATTTTTATTTAAAACAAAAAAATATTTTTTATGCAGATTAAGTTTTTTGTTTTTTTTTTTTTTGTTGTTTTAAAAGTCAAAAGCATATTTAAATGAAGTAGGAGAAGCTGTTGAAAATTTATTCTTATTATTTAAATATAAATTCATAAATATTGTTGGTAAAAAGTTTTCCATTAATTTCGCTGACTTATTAAACAGCAACAGCACAGCTTTAGCACACCTATTGACACGTAGTTTTGTTAATTTTTTTTATCAGTTTTTCTTTTCTTTTTTTTTATAGTATGCTAACGAAGAATACTTTAAATTTTATTATTTAAATAAATTAATTAATTTTTTTACTTTTTTTTTTAACTCTGTTTATTGCAAAAAATAGAAGAAAACAAGCTTTTTTTTTTTCTATTTTTGTCTAAACAAGTTTTGTTTTTTTTTTTTTTTTTTTTTAGCTACTGTCAGTTTTTTATTATTACAAAAAAAATTTCTTTTCTTATTTTAATTAAATTATGTCAAATTAAATGACGTGACTGTTTCGTGAATTAAAGTCAAATTATTTAAATTTCTGTTCTTACTTTTTACGGTTATTATAATGGTTTTATTTTATTTTTTACCTATGCTTATACAGATCTGATCAATCTTAAAGTAACATCTTAAATTGTTATAATAATATGGTAAGAGTTGTGTGTTGTATTCAGTCTTAAACAAAGAGACACAACAAGCTCGTAACGTAAAAACTTTTAAAAATTATTACCAAATGGTGATTAAATTACAAAAAAATAATATAATGTTAAAAAAACACGCGTCACTTTTAATTTAATTTTAATCATTTAATGTATAATAAAGTAAAAAACTCAACAAAATTATGTAAATTAAAACGTTGTTATATGATTAATAGTTTATTTTGTATTTATTTATAAAACATATAGAGGAAAAGCATTAAAAATTTTCAATGATTAGAGTGGCATTATCATTATTTTATTTGAATTAAAATAATCATAATTTATGTTCTATTATAAAATGGTAAAAAAACAAATTTAAATTAAATGAAATGAAATGAAATTAAATTAACATATTTGGTGACACAATCACAGTAAGGCGGCGCCTGAATTGTATGGCGACAATGAACGTTTTTTCAGTGACTTTTGAAATTTTTTTTTTTTTTTATCTTCCTACACACCTAATATGGTAATCACGGTTTAATTTATTAATTTTTTTCTTTTGTTTCTTAAATTATTACTATTTTTTTTTTTTTTTTAATTAAGTTCTTCAACAAAACAAAAATGTTATTTTGATATTTTTTTTTTTAGTTTTGATTTATATTCTTATTATTAAACGAAATCATTGTAATAGACGATTTAAGCTGATTTAATTAAATAAAATTTAATCACATAGGATTTTCTTACCTGTACCATTTTCGGTGGCTAATAATTTATTTAAATTAAATTTTTTTGTTCTATTCGAATATTAATAAATAAAAATTTATATTTTTTTTTTTTTTATAATAAGGTGATTAATTAAAATTATTTACTTAATTAACGTTAATGTTTAATTAAAATAAATAATAATAAATTGTAAATTATTATTTTTTTTTTTAATTAGGTAAAACTGATGCAAATATCGCATAACGACAAATATTAATATATATTAAAAAAATATAGCAAATAAATTGTCATATATATAACATATGCATAAAAAGTAATAAATAACAAATTATGAATATAAACAATTAAATAAAATTAGTTAAGCTATTAATATGAATAAATATTATTTCTATTAAATTTAATTAAAGGAAATAAATAAACAGAAATTTCATAAAATTTTCTTATTATTTTATTGCTGAAATAATAAACTAAGAAACAATATATTTATAAATAATCATAATAATAATTTAATTCGTTATAAACGATAATAAAACTATATTATGTTTAATAGTTAATAACAGGGTGATTGTGTAGGTATTTTATTATTTAATTTACGTAGTTATATACCTAGATTTAGTGAAATTATCATGTATATCGTGTAACACATCACCAGCATTTCCTTAAATAACATATGTAACACGTTTACTTATAACAATAAAGCTTCTAACCATGACTTACTTAATCAAAACTATTGTAATCCAGTGTTAATCCAACAAAATACAAAAAAAAACTGAATGAATTCTGATTAAAACTTTCACCTTTCTAACACTGATTTAGTTTTTTTTTGTTTTGTTTAATTTTCGCAAACTTTTTGTAACAAAATTAATCAATCAAAAATGATTTTAAATTGATTGATGGAACTAATTTTTAAGTAATGTAACTAATATGATAACGAACTATGGTTATTTTGTCCGTGTTATAAAAATGACTCAAGTCGTACACGATTTATTCAATAAAAGTCAGTTGGATTAATTTATGCAAAGATCATTTTGTTGATAAGAAATTTTACTTGCCATACCTAACCACCTTGTATGAATAAAATTAAAAAAGAAAAAATAATTTACTTCGTAATAAAACCATCAAGCAATAATAAAAATATCTAAATCCAATTTCATTCAATTAAATGTAACTAAATCGATTTTAATAAATTTAATGAAATTTGCAAATAAATAAATAAATAAATAACAGAATGCTGTTGCTGCTTTAATTATTTTCTTTCTTTATTAATTAAACAAATGATATAAATTAATAAATAATGAATATTACCATGAACGGTAACGCTTAATTACACCTTTTTTTGTAAGTTTAAAAATAAAAAATGAATAAAAAAGGAGTGAACAGTCCAATGAAGGATGATTAAATTAGAATAAATTAAAATAAAACAAAAAAAAAAAAAAACCAAATTCGATAACAGTGGAAACAATTTGTAAACGGACGTTACATAGTAAAGCGAGTACTTTCCCATGTGTTGTGTTGCTCTGTAAATCATACATTGCTCCGGTTTGTCGCAAAAAAAAAATGTTTTCTCACAATTACGTGGTCAGACTGTAAATGAAAGTTTTTTTTTTTTTTTTAATTTTTTAATATCCAAAATAATATCCAAATCTCACATAAATTAATAATTTCTTAAATTTCATGTAAAAATAATATTTTTTACTTTTTTTTTTTTTGTTAATATTGTGAGAAATTAATTGATTAAATAATTAATAATTTTTTGTTGGTTTTTAATTAATTAATTTATCTTATTTTGGATAAATTTAAGCAAGCATTTTTTAACGATAAAAATGATGAAAATATTGCATAAAAGTAGTTAAAATATAAAATATGAGTAAATATTTCTGTAAAATTATTAAACAGCAAATTATTAATTAATTAAAAATAACTACTAATTACTATACAATTATTAACTTGTTTTAATTATAATATTATAAATATTTTTTGTTGTAATTAAATATGTTGTTAATAAGAAAATATATATAAATACTCCAACAATCCCATATATGTTTAAAATAAAAAAAAAGTTTTTATAATTTCGTTTATTAAATAATTATTGATTTATAATGAAAAAGCTTACGTAAAAATCATAATTAACACAATATTTATTTTAAGTGTCTTTTTATTTTCGTCGAGACATACATATATGTGTTTATTGTTATTTGTTAAAATGTAATTTCTTTTATTATTTCAAGATAAATAAAATTAAATTAAAGAAAAGATCATGATCGTGTAATATAAAATGACCAAAATTACACCAATTACAGTATAGTGACTCTCAACACTTTATTTTTTTTTTCTTAAGAAAATCTCGCTTATACTAATGAATTACAGTGAAATTTTGGGATTTTTGTTAAGCCATTAACTGATATGATATTTCGTTTCAATGACCTTACATTAGTTACGGTGTGTACTCTTCTATAAATTCAAAAAATTATTTGCTTATATATATTTTTGCATGTTATGAAATTACAAAATAAAAATTTTTTTTCATTACCGCATGTAATTTGTTTGAAGTAGTGAAAGAATAAATAAAACGAAGACAAGCTTTAATGCTGTTATAATGTAATTACCTAAATAAAAATGAAATATTAAAAAAAAAAAAATAAAACATTAACCAAACAATGTCCGTTAAATCACGTTAAGTAATAATTGTTTTAAGAAAATTAACACTCAATGGTTTTTGTGTCTTGTTCGGTTACAACATAAATTGTTTTGTGTCTTGTGTGTGGTTATTAACGTTTTATTTTTTATTTTATTTATTTACCTTTATAATATTGATGAGAGAATAGCATTATGAATTACATAGAATATACAGGAGAAACATTAAATATAGCAATAACAACAGAATGAATTACATGGGAAGGAAAAAAAAAAACAAAAAAATTATGTTTATGTCTTTAAATCACGATTCATGTTGGCATAATAAAAATTAAAAAATAAATAAAAGAATGATGATAATTGTATTTGAATCGATTCGGTACAGTTCAATATAATAATAATCATAATGTAGTAAAAAAAAAAAATTAAAAAAAACATCAACAAATTACTAACGCAAAAAGAAAGAAGAAAAAAAAATACACGAAACGTGTGTTGCCGGATTATTTCTCTAAACTTTCGTCGTTGCGTTTTATTTCGTCTTTCTTTTCGTTCATTCTATTTGTATATACCGGGGTGAACTTTGCTGATTAGATGAGTAACGTTTTAAGCTTATTTTTTAAATTTATTATTAACTGGGAAAAGGTTTTAAAATAAAATATAAAATAAATTTCAATAAAGCACGTTTTGTTTGTTTATCTTTGATTAATAACAATTTTTTATTTTTTGTTCACGTTAAAGAGATTTAATGCGTTGAGGAATTTTCGACAATTTCATTGTTATTGTCTTTGATTAATTAACACTTTCGATTATAATTTAGATTTACAGAAACTTTCTAAATGACTTTGCTGAAAAAAAAAAATGATATTCTTAAATGGGTGTTACAATGAAAGTTTCCAAAATTTAATTTTACAAGCAGAACAGAAGGCAAAAAGCTTGTAAATTTTATGTTTTCTTCTTTTTTATAATAGGCGAAAACATGACCGTAATCGATAAATAGTAATTATGTTCAAGAAAACAAAAAAAGAAAAAGAATTATCAGCACACCAAAGACAACAAAGGAAACACAATTCTATCTAATAGTTTTCTTGTTAGCATTTTTATATCTTTAAAAGCATTAACCATGTTTTGGTTGGGTTGACCTTTTAAACTGTGTAAAAGCTGTGGGTTGTTACTGTCTTTCGCTAAGTTATCGCCTTATCTTAAATAATGACATAAATAACAATAAAAAAATAAAAAAAAAAAATCAACAAGATAAAGCTAATCTTTTCCTGGTATTGTTTTGCTACATATTTTGCACACAATTCAAATTAATTTTTTTTTTATTTATTTAAATTTCCAGCAGCATTAAATTTCAGTTCACATGGTGACTTATTAAATATTTTTTTATATTCATGTGCACTTAGTTAATTGCACTTTATCTAACTAGTGATTTAAATTTTCACTTAAATTATACATAAGTCTAGTTTAACATATCTTAATTTAATTAAAATATTTTCCACTTTAAATATACTTAACCTAAGTTATATTGCTGGTTTGTTTATTTTGAATTAATTAGAAAAAAACAAAAACAAAAAATAAATAAATTAAAAAATGCGAAGTAATGTTGCTAATAATTAGCATACAAATGTCTTCATTTGCATTTCGATCCTTTTTTAGTTTTGTAAAATAATAATAAATACAAATGACAAGTAAAATAAAATTACAATACCACTAACAATGTTTATAGAAGGTAAAAATACACAGGAGAGAGAGAATTATTATTTTTGGTTCTTAAAGGTTTTGTTGTTATATTATTCTTACACGGTTCATTGTGCTTTTTACAAAATACACAAATGTTACGATTTATTTGTTGAATTCGCTATTTTCGTATATGTTTTTTGTCTTTAACTTTTCTTTTAATTTATTATAATATTGTCAAATAGAATTTTATGAGTTTATAGAAACAAATAAAACTTATATAGACATTTAAATGAATAAATAATAAAAATACAAAAAAAATGTTATAAAAATGCAGATAAAAATGTTTGTTGGAAGTTTTATGCTGCTTTCTATTGCAAAAAAAAAAAAAATTGATTTAATAATGCAAAATTAATGCGTTAAAGTTTTATATAACCTTAAGAATTATTTTCATTATTTTTCACACATTTTTTATTTTCATCAATTATTTATTATTATCTTATTAAACGTTTTCATCAATTAAAATTATCATTTTTCGTTAGATTACATATTTTCTGTTGTAATTTATTTTTAACGTATGAAACGTGACAAGCAGTTATAAAAACCGCATCATTAGACAATCAACTAAATTCTTTTTATGGTCAAACTTTTATTTATTACTTGTTTATAGTTGAATTCACAAAAAAAAGCACCAATGACGAAATGCATCATTAAATTTTATTTATTTAATTTTTTCTTTTTGTTTGTGAAGCTACTTTTATTTATACTTGAACAACAGCTGAGCTTTGTAAAGTATTTTAGATTGCAAACATTTAGGTTTTCAAAAATATACACAAAAAAATAGATTTCTGTTTGTGATAAGAAAATTCATCCCACCCAGTTGTGAAAATATTGAATTAATTTCACCCAATTTGTATTTTTTTTCTTTTTAAATAATAATAAAAAGGCTAAGGAAAAGAATGCATTGTCCCACACAATAGTTACTAGATTTGCATTTCAAACGTTTTTTATTATTATTATTATTATTATTATTAAAAAGGAAAATAAAAGAAATGTAAAAACATCATCATTCACATTTTGATCTGACTGTGTGTGATCTTAAATGCAACATAGCCTAACTGAATACAGCATACAAATTTGCATATTATAATTCAGCTGCGTTTTCTATGTTATATATTTTTGTTTTCTTTTAAATAATAATAAAATAATAATAATAATAAGCATGTGATTTATTCAGTGTCTATAAGTTTATTTAGATTAGGCAAAAACAAAAAAAAAAAAAAAACGAAACTTCTCATAAATTTAAATGTGGTGGGTGGTGGTATTTTTTAGTTTATTAAAATTGAAGTTGAATTACTTGATATGCAAATAAATTTAGCAGAATTTTTTATACTATTAATTTGCTTTTATATATATATATATATATATATATATATATATATATATATACGAAGAGATAGAAAATAATTTTGCATCAACGGGTTACTTATAAATGATATGATTTAATTTATGTATTAAATAGTCGGAAACATAAAGTACAAAAAAAAAAAATTGTTTTTTGCACTTTATTATTTTTGTATTAAGTATAAAAAAAAAAAAAAACAGAAATTTCAACACTTTTAAAAAAATGTATATATACAGTGAGATGATCGCTTAATGATCTTTTATAATAAAACTTAAAAATCCAGTGATCGGTTTTATAGTGATCAAACAGCGGCAATATTTGGATTTTTGTAATTAAAATATAAATACTACAGACAAAACTTATTATGGATTTTTATTAAGGAAATACAAAAAATAAGGTGAGGCTAAATAGCTGTTAATAGCTGGATTATAAACGTAAATAATAATTTTTGTTTGCGTTATATTTACATTTCAACACAAACCAGTAAAACGGATTAAAAACACCGAAACCAAAAAAACCATTGCAAATATATTTATTATGTAGAGAACATTCATAAACAATTAAAAAAAAAATACATATAACGATCATCAACGATCGTGTCTATTGATACTAGAATCCACTGTTCAACATAAGAAAAAATAAAAATAAAAATTAATTAAAAACTCTTTAACATGTTAAAGGAAAGAATAACAAAAAAAAAACATAAAATTCCAACAATTTGTGATCATGCAGTGTTAATAATAAATTAAAACGTTTTATTATTATTAATATTAATATTAATAATAATAATAATAATCGATAAACTTATTTAAAAGAAAATGTTATTTATAATTGAAATGAAAATGTGTTGTTCAATAGTAAAAAAAAAATTGTATTCGTAATAATTTATTAGATAAAAAGATTTAAATGTTTTTTTTTTCTTTAAATTAAAACAGAAAAAAAAGTCACTTAAAAAAGCCACCACCAACAACAACAACAACAAAACCGACAATATGAAGAATTAGACAGATTTTATGTAGGATTTTTTGTTCATTTGTTTGTTCATTCGCTAGTTTCTTGTTTATTACTTGTTTTGTTCAATTAAATTGGTCGCCAATATTGTACAATACGTACAATGGAAAGTTGAAATGTTTTTATAATAATAATAATAATACCTTAATAAACTTGCTAAAAAAAAAACACTTAATTGAATTTTATTATAGTTTTAATACAATTTAAGTCAAGTTGACAAATTTATGTTAATATTATACCGTGTTTCTTGTCAAAGAAATTAACGTCTTTACCGAAAAAGGGTTAAAATATTAATTATATAACAAATAGCTAATTAATTAATAACAGAAGCTTTATTATAATAAATTTTTATTATTATTATTAATTAATTAATTAATAATCTTTTAAGCTGATTAAGTATTTAATTAAGTAAATCAAAGTTTGCATATTAGAACTTTAAAAAAATAAACGAAGACAATAAGTCACTATTTGGTTGATAGTTACTTAGACAATTGTGTTGTGTTTTCATGTTAGTTAGTTACAGTTTGTTAAAGTTATAATAACATACAATCAATTGGATAAAAAAAATACATAAAATAACAACACAATGTTGTCATCTATTTTGCATATACAAAGGGTTATCATGTTGATATTTTTATTTATTTTTCTGGTATTTTTAACTCTCTCTCTCTCTCTCTCTCTCTTGTTATTTATAAATAAAAGAAAATTGGCTAACATGTATGTTTTGTTTGGTTTTTTAATAACAAAATAAACGTACAATAAAAAAAAAAACAACAACAACAGCATAGAACATAGAATTTTAACAAAGCAAAACATGAAATAAACAACAAAACTTAATAATAATAATAATAATAGTACTAAAAAGAATAATAATAATAATAATAATAATAATAATAATAATAATAATAAGAATAAAACGCCTTAACAAATTCGCGTATCTCACATATTGAAGTAAAGTAAAGAAAAAAAGAAACGATAATTTCTACCAGTAGAAAAGGTACATAAAACTACGTACAGATGATGTGGATGTTGGATAGATATAAATAAAATGATCCGTATATGGTCACAAAAGAGATTCCAATAAGAGCATATATTTCCTGATTGTTACTTTTTACTGTCTTGTAACAGAAGATTTTTTTCCCTTTTTTTTTTTTTTTATCAACAAATAAAATAAAAAATTCATGCTGCATTTAAGCTCTTATATTGTGCTTTTTTTTTTGTTTAACAAGAAACATTATTATTTTTAATATTTTTTCCTTATTATTATTTGTAAGAATTGAATATTTTATAAGACACACATGGTTAAATTTTTTGATCGGTTGATTTGTTATTAAAACCTTCAAGGGATAAATTGGCATCCAACAAAAAAAAAATTATTTTATGATAACAAAGTAGTTAATGTTTAAATGCTTGTTGTTCGTTCGTTTCATTTTTTTTTTTTTTTGTTGCTGTTTGTCCGATCTTAACATATTTCTGTTCTTTGAATTTATTTATTTATGTTTTTATGTTGAATATGAAAAATATATTGTATTATTGTGTAGTGTGCTTTGTTACGAAAAATAAAAAATAAAAAAATAACTCTATTCAATCAAAGTTTAATTTAAGCTTTGGATCAAGGTAACTTATTATTAACTTATTAAGCATTTTTCTGATACCTAATCTGATTAATTTTATTATTTAATCTCTGATAAAATATGTATATTTACCAATTAGTTTTAATTTTTTATTTATTTACCTTAATCTTTCTTATTATTATTATTATTATTATTAACTTTTTTTTAATTTTTGCTATAAAATGCTACAGCCTTTGACATTTTATTTATAGATGGAAAAATAAAGCAAAAAGCTTCTTAAATTTATTACACCACCTATGTTCGCCCATTCTAATCCTATTAACTTTTCTGTTTTTATTTTTTTACTTAAACACTAAATCATAGTTAGTGTCTTTATCTATATAATTATTAAACCATCGGCACAGAAACATATAATAATGAATAAAAGGAAGAAAAATACAAGAAGCTGCATCATTTTTATATTTCTCATTTTTTCTAAATTTATTTGCCGGCATTAGGCAATCGATTTTTTATTTTTTTTTATTATTATTTATATTTTCTTTAACTTCTTCTACTTTTTTCAATCATCATCAATAAATAACAGAAGCAGAAGTAAATAAACACCAAAAAGCCCAACTGTTTAAACACGATTCTGTGTTTTATTAAGGGAAAAGAAAAAGAAGCAAAATTATATTGAATAGAAAACGAAAAAAAATCTTCGTTATACACAGAAGAGAAAAAACTAAACAAAGGTAAAAACAACACGCTGTTAATTTTTTTTTTTTACTATTTTTGTTCTGGCATAAAATAGTAAAGGTTCTCACGCCCGTTTAATTTATATATCTTTACGATAGCCGTAAGCTTTAATATACTTTGCTTTATTTATTTACTCTTTTTGTTTCTTTAAATTACTCAAAGTTACTTATTCTTTTTCTGTTTTACAAAGTTCATTTTTTACATTAGCTTCAATAGTACAACAATAATTCGCTTTCTTTATTTCTTTCTTTCAATAGGTTTTGCTTTCATTATGTAAAATTATTGCGAAATTATAATTTTGATTTTTTTTGTTTTAATAAATTTTTAATACAATTAATGTGAGACTTTTAAAATGAGAAAATTTGATTAATGTAAACTTTAATCGATTGATTAAATTGGATAAATTTAAATGATGAATTATATTGCAAATAAAAAAAAAAAAGATTAAAATGCGTTATTATAGCTACAAACCCGTTACCTAATCAACTAAAAAAAAGAAAAAAAAAATATGCGTCATATATAAAATTCAACAAAAAGGCATCATCATGTCGATATTTCTATTTTTTTTTAATTCAACAAAATATCATTACAAATAATTTTAAATTACCGTCATTACGTCAACGTTACACGTTTACCATAATATAAAACTCCAATTTCATCATCCAATATCAATCAAATAGACAAGTAAATAAAAAAAAAAATAGAAAAGAAAAAAATGAAAGAAATATAGAGAAAAAATAACAAAATATTTACAAATCTGACAAAGATTATATATAATAACCATGATAGATTAAAATGAAAAATAAAAACTACGATAAGAATTCATCATTGTCTTTTACGTATTTAATTCGATAATTCCTCACCAAAAGTTTTAATCTTTAAGACGGGCGCGCACGTACCTTAATTTTTAATTTTCTTTTCTTTTTTTTTTGTTTACAAAATTATAAATATTTTTTTTTATTTCTTCTCTTCTATTTTGTAAATTATTATTAATACCAGATGGTAGATTAAAGATTTATTTAAAACATAAATATTCCGTTATTAAGCTTATAACAAATATTGTGGTATGATCCATACACAATACGCGTAATTGTCTTTAACTATTTTTGTTGTTTTTTTTCTTTTTTCTTTTTCGGCTACAAAAAATCACGAACAAACAACATAAAATAACAAATTCATCTTAAATAATAATACCAATGAAATAGAAACAGAAAAAGCGATAAATTTTTTTGCAATTCATTTGATTTTTGCGAACTATGTAGCTAAAAGAAAGTAAATGAATCATTTCATTGTTATAGAAAAAAAGAAAAAAATTAAAATTTTTCTTTGATTTATTTTAATTCTTAATTTTAGAATAAATTTTTTAATTAATTTTAACAACCGAAAAGTGCTTGTTGAATATCATTTATTTACATTTGTGGGTTTTTTTTTTTTTTTTTTTGTTTATTTCTTAGATTTAATAAAAGTTTCATTGAACCGTCTTATTTTGAAATTTATTTTGTGTAAAGTTTGTTGACTTAATTAGATAATGTTTTTTGCCTGCTTATTTTTCTACTTATTCTTTTCAATTAGTTATTGGTAATTTTTCTTTTAACAGTTTACTGACTTATTGCAAAAATCGTTTTTGAATCATTTTTTTTTTTAGTCATTTATACTAAAGTAAATTAATTGAGTTTGAACAAAAAAAAATGTTTTAAAAGCAGCGTAGCCAGCATGTAAAATTATTCTCTTTTAATATGAATTAAAGGAAACTTAATAAACTTAAATCCAGCCCTGAATTAATACAAAATATCTAATAAACTTTCGAATACGTGAAAAAAAAAAAAACCACAACGAGGGAGAAAAATATAAAATAAAAAGTGAAAAACTTTTTAAGGAAATAAAACGAACTAACTAACTAACTAAAAAACTTTAAATGTGCGATATGCGACAGATAAATCAAAGTGTTCACGACAATTTTTTTTTCTAAAGCATGTGTGTCTGCAGCTTTTATAAATTAATAATATTTTCTATCGTTGAGTTTAGGTTTTAGCTTTTTTTTTTGTTATAGTGACAACATCAAATATAGACATTTGTTTTTAATTTAATAATCTTATCACATATGGTTCTGTTTAGTTGTAACTTTGATTTATTAACTACATTTATTGTTTTCTTACATTACCAATATAACTTTTTACGCCCCTTTTATTAATATCAATACTGACATTAACCACTGACAAAACAACAATTATTGCAGCAGTAGTAAACTATAAAAAAATAGAAAAAACTTTGACATCACGTTTTATAGGAATTTTCAACCAATTAAATAAAAAATAGTTCATCTGATTAAACTTTTATTTAAATATTTAATATTCAAAAATGGCAAAATTTAAAAACCTACACAGAAAACAATAAAAATTGCCTATTTCGTTAATCAGAATAATCCACCCAATTATTTATCTACAATTTTTTTTTCTTTTTTAATTAAATAACAATTGTTTTACCTTTAACTTTTTTTTTTTTTATTATTATACATAGATTTATAACAATAATTATAAAATCGTGTATAGAATTTGTTCAGTTATTTGTTGATTATATTTTTTTTTCTTTTCTTTTCTTATTTCTCTGTAACGCTTTAATGCAGAAAGCAATTGCCTACTATTATCCAAAGTATAATATGCTTTAATTACCTGAATTGAATTTTAATTAAACTTATTGAAGTTTACTTTAACACAAGTTAATGACTCTAATAAATTTAATTATAAAACTATTATTAATGAAAATATAAGTTTAACGATTTTAATCTCAAAAAAAAAAAAAAATAAATAAACCTAAAGAATAAATTTTTTTTTAGCTTTTAATTGAATGAAAATAATTATTTAAAACTAAGAATTAATTGATTATTTAATTAAATTATATTAGATTTCAATCTATATACTGTATATAGATTTTTTTTTCTTTTCTTTTCCTTTTGTCAACGTTACACACGTTAGAAAGTGTGTTATAGAAATTACTATCTTTAATAAAAAATAAATAAAATCATAAAAATCATAAAAATATGTCATTATAACTTTAGTAGTAATAAAAAGTAAATAAATAAAATAAATAAAAATTAATAAACCATATAAGTTAAATAAGTTTTTAAGCTAATTTTTTTTTTTATATTATTATCAAGAATAATAAAATCACAAAACATAAATCAATTTTATTATAAATCATTAAAATATTATTATTCATAGATGAAATATAAGAATAAGAAGATAAGGAAGAATTAAAAAAAAGACAAAAAAAACCCAAACACAGTAGATAAATATCTACGATTAGAATCTTTAGAAAAAAAGTCATTTTTTCTTGTTTATAAATTTATTCTCAAGTCTATAAATATTTGTTATGATTAATTACTGTGTTTATAATCGGATGACAATTAAATTTTTTAACACTTTGATTTTTTTTTCTTTTTCTTCGTAATTTATTTAAAATCGGATTTATAAATCTTTAACGTGAATTTTGGTATTGTTTACTCTTTTGATATTATTTTTGTCTTAAATTTAACACAACATAATCGATCACGTAATTTAAACAAAAGGTTTTTATTATTACAAAAAAATCGACAAAAAACATTAATAATATGTGTGACTTTCTTTTTATTGATGATTTTACATTTTTTTTATGTATTCGTTTTATGTAAAAAAAAAAAATAAATAAAATAAATCTTTGAAAACAAATCAACATTTATTAACAAGAATATTTAACCATTGTGGTTACAATTGTTATTTTTTTTTCTCTGTTTAATTTAAAATCGAAATTAATCAGAACGTGACTCTGATGTAAATATTTCGTACACAAACCAATTTTTAATGCGCTTAAATAATTATTTATTGTTTTAAAACTGTACCAATGTAAGTGACAAAAAACAATAAAAAGACTCAGCACAATAATTAATATAATTAAAAAAAAAAAAAAAACTAATCGATAAAATAAACGAGTCGTTAGTTTTGATAAGAAAAGACAAAAATGATGACGAATTACATCCAAACACGCTGGTAGTCTGGTTTAATAAAAAAAAAAAAACTATTAAATAATCACCACAAGGTAGATTAACGATAATTTATGAGTTAGAAAATAAGGAAAAAAAAAATACACGTCTAGCTACTACTCATTTTATAATTCACAAATCATTAATAATAAAAAAAGAAAAAGACGTGAAATAAGAATTTAAAGAAAAACAACAAAAATTTGAACGATGAAATGCATTTTTTTTTTCGTTTCTTTTCTTATTAATTATATTCTATCAAACCGTTCAACGTTCATTTTAATTTATTGTCTTACATACACTGTTTATATGTTATTTTATTAATTACATTTTTTTTTAATAGAGAGAAAAACACAATCAAAGCATAACAATGTTGTATTTTTCAACACACAGTGGTTGTTGGTTTTTTGTTTAATAGATCGATGGTGAATTATAACACTTTACTTGGCTCATCTTCTAACGTAAAAAAATATGTTTTTTTTTTCTTTTTAATTAAAAACCATGAAAATATAAATCATTAATTATTGCTCTGTTGATTATTACGATTAGATATTAATCTTAATGATCGTGTAGCCAGCAGCTAATCGATCATTTTGTTCGTTAGTTTTTTCAATGCATTTGTTATCGCTTCTTCTTCTTCTTCTTCTGTATTAAAATTTTAATTAATTAATTTAAAAAATTCCCCGAATATTTATTAAATTAAAAAAAATTAAAATTTATAGCAGTATCCTGCTATAATTATTTTAATTTTTTTTTTGTTGTTGTAAACATTAGCAAATTGTGAATTAAATTTAAGTAAAGTAGTTTTACAGGCACTTAAAATTGTGTACAAGCGAAAGTAATGTTTACATTCCTTAGAAATGTGCTTAGATAAACTTTTATTGGTTATAGAGTTTTGTCATATGAACTCAAGCATAACCAGATTTATTTATTTTTTCTTATCTAAACCCATTATTTAAGTTTAAAAGTCATAGTCATAATTTATTACAATCTATTTAAAGAACGAAAAAAAAATTAGAAATTTAAGTGCAATAAATAAAACAAAAGCATTAACGTCAGATTTATTATTTTCTTTCTATTTTTTTTTCTTTTTGTAATTGGAAAACTACCTAAAAAGCTTGTGTTAGTGATTTTAAAGTGTAAACGATCGAAACGTTAGCATTACCGTGAGCACACCAAATCAAACAAAATAGAATCATTAATTAAACAAAAAAAATTGTTTCTTCTTGTTCAAGACTGTTTAGAAAAAGGTACATTCAAGCATCCAACTGAGTTAATCCAATTTGGACCTTTTGTAACCTTTTTTTTTCGTTATTTTCTGTTATACTTGTTCAAGATTTTAATTGGAATTCAAAAATAATAAATAAAAAACAAGAAGACGAAGAAGAAGAAGAAATTGTTACAATTTATTAAAATAGATGAAGCGTTAACACCATGTATCTTTTCTTATTTAAATAAATAAACAATAAAAAAACGAAAAAAAAAAATCATTTAAATCGCATCGGAAAAAAAGAGAGAGTTTTTCGATTTTATTTACGTAATTGGAGTAGATTATTTACCTTAAGTTTATTTACAAAATTGTCACAAGACGAAGAATAAGAAGAATACGAAGCGATAATGAGTTAATTTATGATTATAACAAAAGAGGTAATAAAGGAAATGAAAGAAATATTTTGTATTCGTTTTTCTCTACGTTCATTTCAATCTAAAATATAATTAAAGTGCTCTGTAATTTAAATGATCTGCTCTTGTTTACCTTTTTTATTTTGTTAATTTAAATTTTAAAACAATTATTTTTATATTTATTATAACTTTATACAGTTTGTGTTGTAATTTGAAACTAGATTGGACCATTAAAGACCAACGTTACAATTCTCAAAGTATAACAAAATTCAGCTAAGTTTATTATCTTTAAATGAAATAAAAATCAGATAATAAAAATTTATTTATAAATTATTCAATTGATTTTATATTTTCTACGTGCGTATAGCAATAGTTTTGATAAATAATTCTTTTTCTTATAAAAAATAAATCTAATAATTATACATGAATGTGGTCATTGACAGAGCTGTATGATTCTCAAAATATATTCTAGACATTATGATATTTAACATTTATTCAAAAGATAATTTCTTTTTAAATTGAGAAAGAAAAATATATTGGCTGTGTTATCAATTTTATCTAAGTTACAGATTATATTCTGTGGCTACTATTTGATTTTTTTGTTTTTGAAAATTCTTGTTGCCATAACTTTAGAAATAATTTTTTTTTCTCCCTAAACTCGTAGAACAAAGAAATATTTAAAAAATATTTTGCTGTTATTATTATTATTATTTGTTTGCAGCAGTAACAGCCTTTTAAATAAGAAATATAAAAACAATGAAATTAATTCAGGTACAATAAAAATAAAATTTATTAACAAAAAAAAAAAAAAAAACATTAAAATAATTGCTTAAAACAGAAGATGCGTAGGAAATTCATATAAATTATTTATGTTTATAGTTTTACCTATAACTTTTTTATTTTGTGTTTATACCTAGATATTTAATTTAATTAAATAAAATATTTTATCTTATTATAACACCTAGAGATAATTTTTGTAGCACCATCCATATGTTTATCTTTTCTTTTTTCTCTTATGAATAATTTACCTAAGTGAGACCTAATTGGTGTCTGCGGTGTTGATTTGCGGAAAAAATTTTAATAATAAATCCATCAACAATCGACAGAAACAGTAAGTGAATTATAATTTACTGATTTAATCCGTTTAACAAAAACAAAACAAAACAAAAAAACTATTCAACATTTTAAATGAATAAGAAATAAAATACAAAATCTAAATTTAAAATTTTAATTATATTAAAATTTAACGAAATAATCTTAAAATTTTCATTAAAAAAAATCTTCAAAATGCAAATTTTCGCTTACAGAAAAACCAAAAAAAAAAAAAAATCGAAGAAGAATACACAAGAAACTAATGACCTTGCTGAAAATCATTAAACAAAAAAAAAATTAAATACATGTTTGCAAAATTAACGTAACTTAACTTAACTTAAAAGTAATTTACATTTAATTTTTGCAAGGCAAGAACTTTTTTATTTTTTTGTATTTTCTTGTTAAATTAATTTCACGTAATTCGTTTGGTTTTTTTTTTTTAAACTCTTTGCGAAAAATGTGTAAAACGTGATTTTTTGTTTAATGAATTTTTTTTTCCTCTTCTTAACTTCGATTGCGAAAAAAAAAGTTTTAATGAAAAACACATCCGGTATAGTTAATATTACTAAAAAAAAAAGCATTTTAAATGAAAATAAATAAATTATTAAGGTAAGAGTATTTACCTTTTACTATTTACACGGTAAATTATGAAACGAAAGACAAAAAAAAAAACAAAGCAAAGTGAAAAGTTTTCTTTAACAAAAAAAAAATAAAATTATTTTCTATCTTTCAAGCTTAAAGGTTGTCTAGTTGAATTTATTTATTATTTTTTTGTTCATTTGCTGTAGCTTTTAATATTCTTAAATAACAACAATGGGTGTTTTACCTGCCATTTATCATATTAGAAAATTAACAGACATAGTTTAACACAAATAAAACTAAAGGCGCACACAAATAATATGCAATCGTCTACACTGAACAATAAAAGACAAACAACTGTGTGTTGTGTCCAAGTTTCTACTTTGTAATTGAAATTTTTCTTTCTAAATTTAAAATGAAAAAAAAAAAAGATTTAATCCATATTTGTTACAATAAATATTTTTTTTTTTTTTTATTTCATCTACTGTACAACATTGGCTTAAGTGGCCTTTTTAGTTTTTATTTTTTTTTTAACTTTGAGTTATTAGGTAAATATTGCTGCTGTTTTTATAGTTTGTTTAGTTTTAATTCAATGACCCATTATGACATTAATCAGTAAAATATGGTTTATGTTTTATTAGAATAATTAAGCTTATTATAAATAAATATCACAGGGTGAAGAGCTTTTATCTGTTTGTAAAAAATACACAACTAGCGGATATATTACATTAAAAAAAAGGCCACCAAGTCGCATTTAATTAATTAAACTAATCGCTTTCAATTAATTTACTGACATTCAGAAGAAAAAGAACCACTGAAACTTCACAACTTCACTACTTGTTTTAACAAAAATCGCAACGAAACAGAATATAAATAAAGTAATGAATGAGATACCTAACCGATTAATGATGACATCATGAGAAAATATTTAAGACTCTAAAGTTAATGTAAGTAAGTAAAAAAGTAAAAGCATTCATATCTGACATAATCTTGTTTTTTTTTATTATTAGCATGGGTGGGCTAAATAAAAATAATTATCAATAATAATTAATTTTTTTTTATAAACTTTCATTTCACCCTGTTATTATAATTTAATTTTTTTTTTTACAAAAATTATTACTATGCCAATTGTTAGCAATAAACCAGTCAGTTTAATGCTGGGTTTTTTTTATTTTGTTATTCCTTGTTGCTTTATTTGTTAGTCGTTTCTACCTCATTTCTCATAATTTGTTTTTTTGTTACCTATTTATTTCTCTAACTTCTTGTTTAGTTACAAAACTAAATCATTTGCTTTTAATATAAAGCGAAAAGAATTATAATAAACGTAACACAACACATGATATCAAAATACTTTCTCTTTCAATATTTTTTTTTGTCTTATTTCACGATTTTTTTATTATAAAAAGCTTTTAAGTTTTATTATTAATATTTTTATTATTATTTTTTTTTTTTTTTTATTGTATTGCCTATGTTAAAAGTTGAAGAATTTAAAATAGATGATCGCAATGTTGAAATATGATATTTCTTATGAGTTATTTGTTTATTTCGTGCTGTTTGTTGATCAGACAATATTCTTGGCTTATTTATTTCATTTCAATGTAATGATGTTAAAAGAAAATAATAATCAAAAAGGAATTAAAGCAAAATAACGATTAAATAAATCACCAAAATGTTTCACAAAAAAATTTAACCTATTTAGCCGGTGGGCAGTTTATTTTTATTTAAAAATGAAAAACGAAAAATAATAATAAATGATGTACAGATTTTATGCACGCTAATAAAAAAAAAAAAATTTATATATAAAGTAATCAAATACCTTGGACATAGACTGTAGGCGCGCGATGTGATTTAATTTCTTTTTTAATTCGACAAAACAGAAATGAAACACAAAAAAAAAAAAAAAAAAAAAAAAAACAAAATAAACTAAGTCCATTAAGATATTGATTTAAAGCTTTCAATAAATAAAGTCAAGATAACTTTTTTTTTTAAATACATTTTGGCATTTTACATTTGTTAATTTCTTTTATTAAGTACAGAACATTAAATAAAAACTGATTAATATCGAGATGTGTATTGTTGAATTAAGAAAAAAAAAAAAAATAATAAACAGCACTGTGATTAATGGAAATTAATAAATATAAATTTTCATTAGAAAAATTATAAAAGTGAAAGTGAATCAAAATAATTTCTTGATTTCAAGTGGACACGATATTCTCAAGTTATTAAATTTTAATTAATTAAAACCACCTACTGACAATTTTTCCTCTCATTAGTCTAATCTAGCATTTATAGATAATTATTAAGGAAAAAAAAAGAAACGATTTTACTCTTAAAAACCATGTAATTACTATTTATGTTGCTTTTAACCTTTAAATACAGTCACAGTTTAGATCTTGTCTAATCAACAGTGAATTACAAAGTAAAAAAATTAAAAACAGGTTATAATAGCAAAAATAAATAATAAAAATTAATATACAAGTATAATAAATTATATTTAAATGAATTATAATTGAATTTAGTTAAAAGATAAATTTAAATAAAATAAATTTATCAAATAAATGTTAAACGAAAATGAAATAGTAAATAACAATAATCTTAAAAATGAAAATCCTACATTAAATGAAAATGATGTAAATAATGAATTAATATCAATAAACAGAGTTATTAATAATAATATTAAAACAAAATTAAAATCTAAACTTAATGTAAAATCTAAAATAAAAAAATCCAAAATGGTAATAAAAAAAAGTAAATGTGATTGTATACAGGTGAAAAAAAACTATGAAAAATTAAAGAATGAATATGAAGAATTAAAACAAAAATTTATTAATCTCCATGAAATAATAAATAAAATGGAAAAAGTGAATATTATCGATATGGAAACAAATACTGTTACAGATAATATTACAACGGTATATAGTGAACAGGAACACGAGGAGGAAACAAAAGATATAGACAATAATGATTTTATTTTAACGCTAAAAAAAAAAAATAATAACAAAAGGAATACAAAAGAAATAAATAATATATTAAAAAATAAAAACATAACAGGACTAGAAAATATTACAATAGATGAAATTCAAGAAATACAAATAAATAAAAATAATTTCAATCAAAAAAATAATAATAATAATAATAATAATACAAATAAAATTAATTATAATAACAATACAAATACGATTAAATATAATAAAATCCCTCCTATTAACATATTTAATCAAGATCCTTTAGATATAATTAAATTAATCACAATAAACTTAAAAATAAATAAAAATGAATTTTACATTAAAAAAATATTTAAAAATAAACATTCAATTCATTGTTCAAATATTACAAACTACAATAAAATCAAAAAGGGTCTAGATAATATTGATACACAATATTATTCTTATACCCCGTTAATAGAAAAAAATAAAATTTTGGTTCTTAAAGGACTAAACGGGAACGAAAATGAAACAGAAATCTTAAACGCATTAAATGATTATAGGTTAAATAATATAATAATAAATAAAGTAACAAGACTATCAACTAATAAATCAATAAAAGACAATGTTATTTTACCAATTTTTCTAATACATCTATCGGCTGTTTCCGATACTAAAGAATTATACAAAATTAAATACTTAAATAACATGGCAATATATTGGGAAACACTCCAAAAAAACGACATCATGCAATGCAAAAGATGTCAAAGATTAGGACATGCAGCACCCAACTGCAAAATGGAATATAGATGCGTAAAATGTATAACACCACATTTACCAGGTGAATGTAAAATTAATAAAGAAAACAATTCACATAATACTTTATATTGCACATTATGCAAAAAAAATGGACACCCGGCATCATACAAGGGATGCGAAAAATATATTGCATTCAAAGATTCAATAAATAAAAATAAAAACATCATTACTATAAAACAATCAATTGAAAAATCTAAGCCATCAGCATTTACGAACCAAAACACTTCATTTGCGGAGTTATTTAACAAAGTAAAACCGAAAATCACACAAACACCAGATAAAGAAAAGGACAACATTTCCGAAATTAAAAACACATTGATAGAATTGGTTAATAAAATAAATAATATGGAACTTAATTATAAAAGGGATAATATAAGGTTAAACAAAATATATTCAAAACTCATTAATGAATAATATAAAAAAAAATAATTTTATATATTAATTTTAAGTTAGATTTAAGTAGATTAAGTTAGTTTTAAAACCTAAATTTAAGATTAGTTATAAGATGCATATATAATCAATTGTTTTTTAAATTTTCAAATGAATTAAAATTATATAACATTATATCTCAAAAAAATGAAATTAAATTTAAGATAAATAGTCGTTTAAGACATAAATAATACAAAACAAAAATAGTAATTTAGAGTATTCGTAAACGAATCATTTAATTAATAAAAATAATACAAGGATTAGTAATTTTTTTAAATATTTGTTATACTAAAAAAAAAAAAAAAAAAAATGAGGAATTAATAAATAAAATATTATAAAAAAAAAAAAAAAAAAAACCTTTAAATACAAAAAAAAAAAAGAAAACAAAATTCCACGTTAAACAGTTAACAAAAAAAAAAATGTCTAAATAATTTTTCTTTTTTGTATTCTTATGTAAAAAAAAAGAAATAAAATAACAATTGCTAATGATGAGTGACTTGTAGCAGACGTGTACGACGTGAACGCAACACTTTAAAAAAAAAACGTTAAAACATCTCTTCAAACATTGTTATTCTGTTATTGTTGGTGAAAATTTTTTTTTTATTTTTTCGCTTAATACCAAAACAGAAGCCACGTTTTTACATTTTTTTTTTTTTTTTTATAAAAGAAAATATTACAAAATAATGTTGTACCATGTTTTAAGGTACACAAAAAACAAAAAAATATTTAAAGAACGACAATGATGTGATGAGGGAAAAAAAAAAAATTTTTTTTTTTTTTTTTTACAATCTGACGCACCTTTTTAGCATAATGATGATACATCGCAGAATTACATCGCTTAAACTTACTTTAAATTGCGACAATCAAAATTTAAGAATTATTAAAATGTAATTATTTATATACCATGAGGACAGTGTTAATTATTATTTTTCGTGTTTAATTATAATAATTTTTATTTAATAACTTTAAGAAATGCGAAAGATTTTTTTGTATTGATACCACTGGTTTAATATGACAATTATGAGATTTCGTTTTGTTTTATCACCGTTTCACCATAAAAGGATTACTTTCACTATTTACAAAATTAAGCTTCTCTCAGTTATTAAAAAAGTCCATAAAAATCATAAAACAAAAAATTTAAAAAAACGACAACCAAAGTATCGTCTTTTATCAAAAAAATATTAAAAATTTTTGCAAACAAAAAAAAATGTTATTGTTCGAGTCTGACATAAAATTATTTTTTTGGTTTTGTACACATCGCAAAAAGGGCGATTGAATGAAAAATATACAAAAAATATGTCGTGTATTTTGTTATGTATGTACACAGATGTACAAATGATCATAAGTTTGTTGATTTTCAAAAATAAATATTTTTTAAACGGGGACACAAAGTACTTTGTGCATTGTTATTTTTCATACATACTCGAAAAGCTCTTTATTGCTGTTTAAATTAAATTAAATAAAAAAATAAAAAAAAATACTTTCTTTGTTCAGAAAATATAAAAGGAGATCATGTCTTTGGTTATAATAACTTAAATGATCTTTGTCTCAACAACATAAACAACTCATAATTTTTTCCTTGTTTTTCGAAGGTGAATTCAGAGAAATAAAGCTGCACGTTCTCAATTACACAATTCTTGTCGTCTTTAGTTAAGAAATTTTTTTTTTATTAAAAACAATCAAATATTTTCTGTACTAATAATAAAAAAAAAAAAAAAACTTTTTGATGAAGTATCTTCGATATCCAATAATAATAATATTATTGAAAATCAATTCAATTTTCTATATTACATTTTTTTTTTGCGTAATATGTTTTTTGTGTGAAATTAATACGTTTTTGTTGAGTATTTCTCTGATGGTTTTATTTTAAAAAGCTTTAATGATTTGTTAAAAAAAAAAAAAACTATTTATAACTTTAAATTACGTAATTTCATTTAAGTTTTAGAAGGAAGAAACAAAAAAAAAATTATTGTTAAATTTCGTGACAAAAAAAAAAAAAAAAAAAAACTTCGCGAAATTATTATGTAAACTGTCAACAGTTTAGCCAGGTAACAAAATAAATAAATAAAAGAAAAAAGTTTTCATTTTAATTATCTTTTAAACATTAAGCATTAATGTTTTATTTAATTTTTTGCTGCTGCTGATTAAAATTAATTAAGAAAAATCATTTAAAAAAGAAGTAAAAAAAATAAAAAATAAATGCTTGTAAGTTATGAAAGTGAGTTACAAGAATTTTTTTATCATTTTTTTTTTTTTCTTTAGTTTTTTAATGAATGAATTTTATAGAAGGTCGTTGGAAATATAAAATAAATAAATAAATAAAAAAAAAAAAGAATTAAAACATTAAAAGGCATAAAAAGCAAACAAGCAATATTCCAACATGACAAAAAAACCCCATTTATGGTGAGACACAATAATTTGTTTTTCTTTTTATTTTTTTATAACATTTTATTGCTTTGCTTTTAATCATTTTTTTTTTAAAGCTTATTACGACTTATTATGATTTTTACTTTTTTTTTTTACAAATAAAATCGACCGGGAGCTTAAGTAATTTAAAAATATTAAAAATCAGCATAACTACCTATTGAAATGACATAAATGATTCTTTTTTTAATATGTTTAGATGTTTCTTGTCGGTATATTTTTTTTTCATATTCAAGGTTTATCGCACATTAATGCTTTTTATTATTTATTATCCTTATTCTTATATTACTTAGTTAATTAACTTAGCTTTAGGTTAATTTTTTTCTTCTTTATACATTTAATAAAAGAAACAATTTTTATTTACACTTTTAATTTAATTAAAAATCGAAAAACACTTTTTATTTAATTTTTTGATTAAAAATTTAATATTAACGATAGAAGAAAATTTAAATAACAATACTTTTAATATAAATAAATCACGACCTTGTCACTGTAGAGACACTTCGCTTTTTAATAAATCAAACTGTTAAGTCATAAAACTATTATGAGTTTTTCGCTTGTCGTAATTCTGTTTACATCGATTTTTTATCACTATATTAAAAAAAAAAAAAAATAAAAATGTCTTACCTACGGCTTTCTCATTAAAAATAAAACAATTTTAAAAATCACGTTCGTTAATTAAATTAAATTAAGCAAAGAAACTGGAGGTATTAAGAAAAAAAAAATTCTCATCTTACCCGACCTTTTGTTCTAAAGAATGAAGAAGAAAACAAAAAAAAAAAATATAATAATAAAAATCTGTCTATAAATTCTTCAGTTGAACGGAGATTTAAAATCAAGATTAAATTGATGAATTTCGTTGTGTTATTTACACCAACGACGTTGAGTGTCAGAAAAATGGTCAAAACAACAAAAAAAAAAAAAAATTAATAATAATAATTTTGTGTAAAAACAAAAGAAAAATAAGACGCTAATTAATCCTCAGTAATATTACGTACTTAGAATAAACATTTCTCGATTATTGAATTATGAAACGCCTTACGGTGCTTAAGATCAATAACCCGTATTTTTTTTTTACCTTCTCATTTCATGTTTACAAAAATATTTCCTTGTTAACTTTCAAAGAGCTAAAGCTTTTCATTATATATTTACAAAACAGACGAAAAACATAAGAACTGGCAAAAAAAATTAAATGCTTCTGAAGGAATAAAAACTATAAAACTTTTTTTTTCTTTTTGTTTAACTTTCAGCGGTTTTTACATGATAATACCAGCCAATATTAACAATGAAAAGTAATTTACTTATGGAATTGTTTGGTTTTCTTTTGAAAACATTTATTTATTTTAACTCAATGAAGCGACGAAACTGATTTTACATTTAGCTTTACTTAACATTTTATATGAGTAAAAATCGTGTCGAATCATTCAATGATTTTGTTTTGATTTCTTTTCCTTTTCATGTCTTGAAATAAATTTATTATTTATTTATAACTTTTAACCACAAAAAAAAAAAAAACAAAACTATTTACTTTAATAATCTGATTTAATGTTTTTTATTCATTTTTTATATTTTTTTTTTTTGATGTTTTTAATTCGCGATAAATTCGCGTTTTTTTTTTGTTATATTGTCGCTCTTTTTATTATTTCGTTTGATTTTTGAATGAAAATTTTTTGTTTTCTGTAATATTATAAATAGAAACTACTTAGCATGGATATGTTTCAACTAATAATAAACAAGAAGTTTTACGTTGTTTATTTTGTGCTTCTTGTCTTGAATTTATGATTAAAAGATGTTTTTACCTTTTTTATAGTCGTGCGACTTTATCGTTTGTGATTTTATATAGACAAAACAAGGAGATATTTAGGTGAATTTAAATAATAATAACAAAAAAAAAAAAAAATGAAAAACCAATCAATAGCTTATCGTCGTTATTCTTCTTGCTTATTTTTGATTTATTTAAATTATTTGTGAAACGCTAACAGCCTTCACGTTTCTTACATGATTTTTTATTACCATTTTTTTTTTGTTTTGTATTCTTTTTGTTTAAATACATAATAAAAGCTACCGTACAAATCTGCAAAAATGACAATCTTTTAATAAGAGATTTAAATAAAACAACACGACAGAGAAATAAGCGAAAAGATTTATTTATTTACGTGTTAAACAAGGAAAGATGATGCAAAAGGTAATAAAATATTAAATTATTTTTAAACTCTATTTTTTAAGTTAAAGTGCACGACTTTCGTTTTCACATCTTTTTTTATTTATTTTATTTTTTTTTTTTTGGAATAAAATAAGAAAAATTAAAAAGTGAGAAAAACGCAAAAAAAAAAAAAAACTTTTGTTTTCCGTTGTTAATTAGCATTAAATTACATAAGTAACAATACATGGTTGTATTAATAGTGAAATTATGTTAAATACAAGAAGTAATTATATGAGACTAAAACTTAATTAAAATAAAATAAGCTTTTATTTTTATATGTTTCACAGATTCATAGATCTTTTTTTAATTTTCTAAAGTAATAAAAAAACATTTTATGGTGAAAAACATTTAATACCTACGCTTTAATGTAAAACATATAGAATTCTTGTGAATCAATCAATAATAAAAATAAAAAATACATGAATAAACATCTTATTAACTTAGGTTTACACATCAATATAGATTCATGTTACGTAATTAAAAATAGACACGAGTTAAAAATAGCAAGTAAATGAAAAGAAACTACAATCACCAATCAATAAACATTTATTACTATTAAATAAAATTAATTAAAACTAATTTTAATAAATATTATCACTAGAATATTAATAATGTTACTTGTAAGCATAAAATATAAAAAAAAAAAAAAAAAAAAAAAACATTACATACTTTATGCAAATTAAAATGTGTTACAAGACAAAATAGAAATTCAAATCAATTTTTATTCATCATGTATGCATAAATAAATAAAACCAAAGCAATGTTGTTATTCGCTATACAACCATTCAACAGTCATCCTCTTTTACTAACTCAAATACAATGTATGACAGGCATACAGTCTATACAATTTTTATTACGTTTAAAAAAAAATATTTTTATTGATTTTATTAATTAAAATTTTTAATCATGGTAAAAAAACATTTTAATTAAAAAAAAAATAAATATCAATTTACCAGTGTAATTCAATTTGTCTAGTCACACAATAGCTGTGCGAGACCAATACCAATAATAAGATAAAGTAATATCAGGAGAAAAATTCATAAAATAATGCAAAGACTGTAATCAGTTTATATGAATAAAAAAAAATATTAATTTTGTAATATATAAATAAAATATGAAAAAAAAAAGGAAAAATTATAATAAAGAAAACATGTCGATGGGTATGCGGTTGGTCTAAGGATATTAAAAGAATGAAAAGAAAATTTTTCTTTATAAATAACAATAATAATAATAATCAAACAAACAAATCATGCCAATAAATCAATAAATTACATTTATTTTCCCTTTTAGCTACGTTTTTTTTAATTTTATTTTTTCATTGTTTTTATATTATAAATTATTATTATTATTTTAATTTGTATTGCGAATACATTTTTTTTTTTCGTTGTTGTTTTTTGTTATCATTCATTGTTTTGTTGTACAAGAATAATTATTATTAACAAAGTTTATTAATTTTAAAGCGTTAAAAAACCTCTAAAAATTAATTAAAACCCATATAATGCAACACTTTTATTGATGTAAGTACACTTTATGTAATTATGATTTAAGGCTTTAGTTTTTTTTCTTTATTTTTGTTTCCTTACAAAAATTTTAATTGGCCGAAGAAGGTTGTAAAAATGTTTTTTTTTTTTTTTTTGCTTTAGCAAATAATACAAAAAAACCTTTTTTCTTTTTTTTTTACGACATTTTTACACCTTTTTAACAAGTAATTTGATTCTTTTCATTTTTATTTTATTTATTTGTTTTTTTTTCTTTTTTCCTTCATATTTTATTAAAATGCTTATTTTTATGCTAACATTGCAAAATGCATAAAATAATAGAAGAGATAAATAAATAAATAAATATATAAAAAAAATTCTATACACACAAATAAAGTATTAATTAAATAATTAAAATAATAAATTTTATTACAAAAAAATCAGAGTTTAGTTAAATTAAATAAATAACACCAATTATAACAAATAAATGGCAAACCACAACAAGAACATACGCCACAGTTAACAAGAAAAAAAAAACCTTAATAATAATCATTAAATTGTAATGCCAGTAAAATACATTAAAAAAAAAAAGAACAAATCAACATGAAAACTACATGTAAGAAAAAAAAAATGCAAAAATTATTTTTAATAATTAAATAAAGAAAATAAAAGTGGAAAAATAAAAAATTATTACTGCACATTTAATATGTTTTCGATTTATTTATTTTTTTCTTTTCTTCTTAGGTCTATGGTTCGCATATTTATTATTATTTGTAAATATTGTATATTTTTGAATAGACTTAAATAAAAAAAAAAAAAAAAAGAAAATCTACCAGTCAAGTTAAGTATTTATATTTTACTTCGATTCAGCACAAAAACGCTTGTAAAATAATGTAATAAAACCGTTGAATCATTTAAGAAAATTGAAATCCGATGCTAAACCAATGTCATTAATTTATAAAAAAAAACGAATAACCAATATAAAATTAATTACAAATATAGTAAATTAGCATAATAAAAATTAATGTAATTGAAACAATGTTGCTTAATTTTATCAATAATTTTCATTTAAATGTAATTGCAAATATTTATTTATTATAATTAATAAAAAAAATGTATGAATAAAATATTAAATCAGTCAATAAATCGTAATTAAGAACAACAGAAAATTTAAAGAAATTTACGTAAAAATAATGAAAAACAAGAAATTTTATTTATTTGTGTTTATTACGATTGAAAGCAAATTTTTATTTTATTTTTTCTTTTCTCAACCAAACCATACGAAAAAGACAATAAATGAATAAATAAAAGTAAATTGTTGTTACCAGCGGGTTTTTTTTTTTTTGTTTTAAATGTACATTAAAGTTTCATATAAAATAATTATAAATTAACATGACACTTAATTTATGTTATTTTAATTGCTTTTTATATTACATTTAACTTTATTATTGCAAATAAAAATGCTAAAACTTTGGGCGTGTATACCAATTCATTTCTTTTTTTTTTTGATTAATAAAATTGTTTAACATATCGACGATTTTATATTAATGTTGCAAAAAAATATATATATATTCTGGTTTGTTTTTTTATATAATAAAAATTTTATGTAATAATGTTTTTCTTTTAACCCAATTTTACTTGTACATACCTAAAATGGTTATAAAAATGTTTTTTTTTTTTTTTTAATTTTTCTCTCACTCTCTTTTCGTTATTAGCGAGTCTCTAGTATTTTTTTTTACATTTCTTACGAAAGCACGAACAATGGCTATATTTAATAATAAATTTTAATAACATAATTTATTTCTTATAATAATAACAATTATTAAATTAAATTAATTTTTTTTACTGAAATTAAATCGAATTTTGCAGCAAAAAAAAAAAACCGCCATGACCATGACATTTAATAAAATTCAAAGGAAAAAAAAAACTTTTTGTAAATTAATAGTTCAAACTAATAATCAGATTTATTGTTTATTTTGGTTGTAAAAAAAAAGCTTTTTTTTAATTAAATAAAAATTGTTTTTAATTTTTTTTGTTAAAGAATAAGAATAAAGCGGCGTTTATAGTCGATGTCGATACATCAAATGATGGGTTGGGCGCAGTTAAATAAACAGAACTAATAAATTTGCTTTTTTTTTATTATTATTATTATTTTTTTTATTAGTTTAAATTTTAATTTAATTCATTGTTAATTTATTAATTAAATTCGTTTAATAAAAATCTATTTGTATCTTTTGTAATTAATTTAAAATTGAAAGTAAAATTATCAGTCGGTATTAGAATGGTTTTTTTCTTTTTAATTAATTGGTACGATTAACACATTGATGGAATAATAATAATTTTTTTTTTTTATTAAATTTAATAAGCTTTTGCTAATTAGATATTAAATTTGTAATCAGATTAAATAATTTAATAAATTACTTTAATTAATAATAAAAAAATAAGTAAGTAAAATTATTTCTAATAAACTTGAATAAACTTTAACAAGAAACCGACCTTTAAGCTTATTAAATAGCCAGAGGAAATATATTAATAAAAATAATAATAAAAAAAAACCTAATCCGTAATTTAATTAATTAAATTGATTTAACGAAAGGAAAAATAATTTTTTTTTATATAATTTCAACAAATATTTACGTGTTTGCTTCAATTACCAATTTTTTTTTTATTTTTATTCTTTTTTTTTTAAACAAACTAAGCAAATAACCAAACATTAAAAAATAATAATAATTGAGAATGAAGGTATAAAACGTAGCAAAGGAAAACCTAAGTAAAATCTCTGATTAATTTTCGCACGTTATGGTATTTTAACGTTTATTAGTTTTATTTACAAATGAAGAATTTAATTTGTTGTTTTTTTTTCCCTGTTAATAAATTAAAGTAAATTTTACAAACAGAATACAAAGTAATAACCATGAAAGCTTTAATGAAAGACAACACAGCAGTAGCGAAAATAAAAAAAAAAATTTAAATAACGAAAGCAATTAACTTTATTTTTGCTACTTGTCTTTAATTTTTTCCTTTATTGAAAACAATGTGAATTAACAAAAAAAAACTGCTTTAGTTACTGCAAATTGCTTTTATTCAGTTGTCGCTTTTTTTTCTTTTTTTTTTTTTTTTTGTTAACTCCTCATTACTTTTTGATACAATAAATCGCTGTTTACGTTGCACTTACGCATGTTTAAATATTTTTTCTTCTTTTCCTTTTTCTGTATCTTAAATAAAAATCTTGCACAAAGATAAATGATAATTTTTTTTTTACGTTTGTAATTGTAAAATGTTTAAATATTATCGGGGTTTTGTGTTTTCATTTTTATATTAATTATAAAACTAAGTGATAAATAGAAAAAACAAGATAAAAGTAAATTATTGGCAGTGGGATAAAAAACACTGAATAAATATTATTATTGATATAATTTTCTATGTTTTTTTGTTTTATTTATTTATTTTTTCTGTTTTAATTAGAAATTTAAATGCATTTTATTATGTTGATTTGTTTCCTGACTATTATCGAATGTTAAATGCAAATAAAGTTTTAACGATTAGAAAATAACAGTGATAAAATGACCACAAGCTTTTACAAATGATTTATTACTTTCGATTAACGAAAAAACAAATTAATTAATGTTTTCTTTTTTTTTTTTATAAACTTTATGTTATTTTAAGCTTATTCTTAGTCAATCAATTATTTTTCTCCTTATATATATGGTGACGAATTAAAAAAAAAAAAAAAAAAACTATCTCAAAACCTTATTGTAATAAATAAATAAAACAAATAAATAAAAATTTCCTTACCTTATTAAAGTCATTTTGTAGCTGTTGCTGTTGTTTTTTATTGAAATAAATCCTTTGGGCCGTCATAAAAAATTATTTTTATTTGTCTAAACACTTTATTTGTAACCATTAATAATATTTTTATTTATTTTTTTTTCTTATTGCTATATTTATTTTTTTAAAACTAAATAAAATTAATGATAAAAAAAAATAAAATTTTGATTGAAAAAAAATAAAAAATCACTTAACGTTTATTTTATAAACGTAAAACTTGACGTGACTTCACTAAGTTTTAATTTTATTTTTTATTTTTGTTATTGTAGAAAAAAGCACGAAAAACTAAACTTAAAAGTTTTCAGATGACGAATTGTTGATTGTTAACACGTCAGTAACACTTTATTAAGTTTATTCTTTATTTCGATTTTTTTTTTGTTTGTTAAATAAAATTTCAGTCGTTTTTGTTTGTTATTATTTGTTGTGGTTAACCCATTTCATTTGTAGTTTTTTTTTTTTTTTTGTTATTTTATAAATTTATTTTTAGTTTAAATTGGTAAGTGAGTAAAAATCCATTTCTTTATTAGTTTGGTTGCTTCTTCTATTCGCCACGTATTGACGTCCTTATTTTTATTGTATAAACGTTGGTGTCTCCTGTAAAAGAAAACTTTTATTATAGCGTGCTAAAATTTTATTTTACTTTTTTAATTCTTTAAATCAATATTAATAAAGGGAAAACAACAATTAAGAATAGAATAAAGTAAATTAAGCTCTTGTTATTGATTGTACTTAAGGAAAGTACATTTCATGTGTTCAACATTTAACATACTTTCAACTCTTCAAAGACAAACACAAAGTAATTTTTTAAGTAAATTCTTTATTAAAAATAATTTCCATTTTTTACTCCTTTATAAAAATAAAAATCAATAAATTTAAACGTTTTCCTTAGACTAACGAATATACGAATGTTACCTACCATTTGGTTTTAATAAACTTTCAGCTAAAAAGACTATTTATTAATTAACTACTTAATTTATTGTGCGACGCTACTTAACGTTAACCCCTTTTAATATTTCACCAAATACTAAAATACAGTTACAACAAAATATACCGAAATAAAAAATAATAATAAAAAAGCACGACGTCGAAGCCAAAATAACATAATTAAAACGTAGCTAAGAGTCAATGTCCAAATAATTTCACTTTCATTTTTAATTTATAATCAAATTGACATAGAATCAAGCATTCAAAATGGTTAATATATACGTGAACCAGGAAAAGCATAATCATTGTAATTCAATCTTTTAACCAAAGATATATAAATATATTTTTTTTTGTGTATTTAATTTATTTTTTGCTTCATTAAGAAATGTCTCGACTATAGTTTTTCATTTAACCCTATTCTAGGTGAAATATATCAATTTTTTTTTTTTTTGTTTTTCGGCGGTAGCTTTACTTAAAGTTTTATTGATTGCTTTATATGTAGAAAAAACATAGTGAACCGCTTACGTGTTTAATGTTTATAAACTTTTAATGCTTTTTCGGTATATTTTCTTATTATTTTTATTTATTTTTTGTTGTTGTTGAATTAATTATAAATGAAAAACTATGCAAAAAGGAAACATAATTAAATATGTGGAACATTTGAAATTGTTTTTTATTTCATTTTTTTTAATTAAACAAAAATTAAATTAAATAATAAATAATTACTTTTGTTGAAACTGTCGACACAATGTTTTAAACAAAATACTTTTCTCTCATCTAATTACGGGTACTGTAAAAAGCTTTTTTTTTAATTTAATTATAGAAATTGTGAAAGTCAGGGATTTGGATCTTTTGGTATTTTTTTTTTTAACTAAACGGAATAAGATCTGATAAAGAGTACACAATACAAAGTGATTTATGTAACTCAATTAAAGCCATGTTACAAAAAAAGCTTTGTAATAATTAAGCTATAAACAATGTGTAATGATTTACTCAAAAAAAAAAAAAATTAAATTAAAAAATTAACCCTTCCACTCATGTAAAATACCGACTTAATTAATATTAATAAAAAAAAAATTATAGACATACGATGGTTTTTAATTCCTTCTTAATTATTAGTTTATCACTTTAAAGCTATATAAATCGAATACAAAAAAAATAAATAAATCATTTTTAAAATACAGAAAAAATGCTTTAGGCAATAATCAAATCAAATTTTAAATGCATTATTTATTTACTTCATTAATTAATTTTTATAATTTAAATAAATTAATATCTTGCGATAATACAAATTAAATATTATTATTTTTTTAATATTAACACACCTGACGTTAGATAACATAAATTAAACTAAAGAAAATTTAAATATAATTTTCTAATCAATATTTTTTAAAGTTTTTTTACTAAATTAATAATATATAAAACGTTATCGGTTTTCAAAGAGAACAACTAATTGAATATGTAAATTTTGATAGGAAATCTTCTTTTTTTTTTTTGTGTTTATAAGTTTGCCATCCTCTATATTTTACTAATTAAATGTTAATGACATAATAATAGATTAATAACAATATTAATGTTAATTATTATAATAAAATTTTATAATGATGGCAGTTATTTGTTAAATTAATATATTAATAAACAAATTAAAATACAGGGTGGTTTAACATAATTATTATTTTTAAATAAAAGAGTTTTCTTGAAGAAAAACTCATGAACAAATCGAATTAAATTAATTATTGATTAAAAAAAAAAAATGATCGTTAAATTACAATTATAAAAATTTGCAATTTATTAGCAAATACAATAAAAGTAATAATACGATTAAAGCTTGCATTTAATAAAAGCTTAATAATTAATTTAACTACTTAATGTACAGTTTTTCTTTATAATAATAATAAAAACATTTCTTAAACAATTTATCAATAAATCAGTGATCCAGTAAAAAAAAAACTGATCATAAATAGATGTTAATTTGTGCTTTAAAAGCACGATTTATTGTTAATGCACCATAGTATAGCTAAAATTATTTAATTTAATAAAAGAAAATAACATGAAATTATATGAAATTAAATTTTATTTAAATTAAAAATATTATTGCTAAAAGCTTTTCAATTAAACTAATCTAACTGATTATAAGTATTTATTATAAAAAAAAATAAAAAGTATTTATTTTTAAACGCAACGTACAGTAAATTCACATAATTTAACACCGAAAATAGATGTTTTCTATATGCAGAATAATAGACAAAATTATCGGGGCTTTTTTTTCGATTGAACGATCATCACTGTAAAAGCATTAATGCAAAACAGTATATCATAATTTATGTTACATTAATACCCCTTTAGCATTAATTATTTTACAATAAGTTTTTTATTTTTAATAATAATAATATTTATTATAGTAATGAACGTTTTTTCTTTTTAAAATTTATTTTAATTATATCTTTGAAAAGGGAAAAAGAAAATAAATTACGTTGGTGAATAGAGTTAAATCCTACATAAAATTTCACAAGATTTTTTTTTTTTTTTTTCTTAATTGTTATAATTTTTATCGCTTGTAGTTGATGTAAATTTTGTTGTAACTTGATTTTCTATTAAGTAAACTGAACAACAACAACAACAACAGAAGGAGAATTCATGGGGTTTTATATTATTTTAATGACATAGAAAAAACATCGTAAAATCTTACCAGAAATTTTTTTTTGTGTCATTTATTGTTAAATTGCTGTCTAATGTCTATAAATATTTCATTATGACATATGACAAACATCGATCATTTTATAATAATATTGTATTATCAGCAATAATAATAATACTATTTCAAAACAAAAATTTGCCAAAATGTCAATAAATCTTTTCAACATATCATCTTAGGATTATATATTTAGTTGTTTTTTTTTTCTTGCTTTATAACGAAGCAAAATAAAATGAAAGAAAAAAGCATCAAAACGAGAAAAACAGCAAATATCACATTGATAAAAGTAAACAAATAAATAAATATATAAAAAATGCAAAGTCCTGTAGCGAATTGAAAATTTATTGATTAATTTTTATCTCTTATGATTGCATAATTTAATAAAAAAGAATATTTTATAAATAAATTAATAAATTAAAGTAATAAAAACATTTATCATTTGATATCATATAAATTAACCAAAAAAAAAGATTTCCAAATTGTCTTGGAATTTTCGCTTTCCTTTAAACAATTTTTTTCTTTTTTTTTGGTAATTTTATTTTAGAACTTGTGTAGGCTTGTATGACGTGTTTAAAAGCAATATTAATATCTTTTTTGTTTTTTTATTATTATTATTTATCATGAAAGACTTTAAAGATTTGTTACTTTATTTTGAACATATTAAGAAACGTAAAGTTTATTTATCGAAAAGATAATATTTGAAATTGATTCCACCTACCGCCTGTTTAAAAGCTACTAAAGCCATTAGATCAAAGTTTTTTATTTCTACTTACGCTGATTACAAAAAAAAAAATCTGTTTTTTTTTGAACGATTAATATGAATTCTTGACATATAGCTACAGTGCGTATGGAAGCAACATAAAAAAAAAACATTTTTTGTCGGTCTGTTTGTTGTTTATGATATACGTTTGTACAGTTTGCGTAATGTGTGGACATGAGTATAAACGACAGCACAGCATCTCTATTAAACGTGAAAAATTTAATTAAAAGCGAAAAATAGAAGACAACTAGTTCAAACAAACAAATAAAACAAGAAGCAAGCAAAACCATTAACAACGGAATGAAAAATAAAAAATCAAAATCTTAAGACACTGATGCTGTAATACTTTCGCTTTTTTTTCTCTCTTATATTATTATAACAATATTATTCTGATTTTTTTTTTTTTTTTTGTTACTCTAAATTAAAGTCAATTAATTTTAAACCAACATTTTATACCAAAAAAAGTACAATAATAGTTATAACAAGCAAACACATAATAATAATAATAAAAAGCAACAAAACATAAGAAGTTTAAATTAATATTACAGCTGCACAAACGTTTAAATAATAATAATAAAAAGAATAATTTAATTTCCTTTTAAATAAAGAAAGCTTTGGCTAAACTTTATTTTTTCTGTTTTATTATAAGTTGTTGCGCGGTTTTTTTTCTATGTCGTGCCCAAACTATTTGTTTTTTGCATTTTATTTTTCCTTATTATTTTCTTTCTTTTATTGTTAGTTTTTAATTAATTTAAATTTTTTAAAACTCAATAGAAAAATTTATTTATAATAAAAATGAAACGGAAAAAAAAAAAATAATAATTTTTTTACAGCATTGTAGAGAGAATTAAAACAACTTTATTTCGCTTACGTTATTCTTACGTTACTTTGTTTTTGCTTTACGTTTTTCTTATGTTAGTTTACTGTGTAGTCTCTACCTTGTGTACTATTTTCACTTTTTTTGTTTTGTTTATTAATATTAATTTTATTAAAAAAATAATTTAAATAAACTAGTTGAATTGTTGACTTTCTATATAGAAATATAGACGTTGTTTGTAATATAGTACGGCTGGATTATATGCAACTACTACCTCGTAATATGTAAAAAAAAAATATATATATAATTATTATCCACTAATAAAATTTTACATTATTTAAACCGATCACAGTTTTATTTTTATTTTTTTTATTACGGTCTACTCGATAATTTTACCTTTTTCTAAATGACTTTTTTAAGCGTTTTTTTGAATTTTCTTGTTAAAACTTACTTTCGCCGAGTACAGTTTTGTCTTTTCCATTGCTGCTTTTATTTATTTTTTTATTTATTTTTTCATACAATATTTATAAAAGGTAAACGAAAAGTTATTATTACTATTTTCAAGCTGATTATTAACAAACGACAAATAGTTTTGCTTTTTTTTTTAATGTATTTTTGCTGCTGTTTTTCCGTACCATTTTGATGGATTTTTTAATGAATTTTAAGAAAAAAATAAAGAAATTTTTTTTTTCTTTATTGTGCTATAATTATAGCATTTTTTTTTATATTTATTTTTTATTTGTTTTCAAACAAAAAAACGTTCAAATCTTGTCTTTGATGTTAATGTCTTAATGTTAATGACTAATTTCGGTTAATCGCTGATTTTATTTTTCTTTCTTTTACTATACATAGATTTTAATTACTTATTTTAATTACGTTGAAGTCATTTAAAAATGACAAATTAAATAATTTTTTAAGATTTATTACAAAAAAAAAATTTTTTTTTTAAAGTTTAAAATCGTTAAAATGATTAAAAGGGAGATATTTAGATTTTTGTATTTTTTTTATGGTAAATTATATTTAAAAGCACAAAGTAATTTACTGAATAATTATTGTAATTAATAAAACAAAAATAATTTCAATCAAAGCAATTTTGTTGGACAAATTAATTTCGTTTGAAAGACCTACTGTGAACCAAAATTATTTATAAGAAACTTGATAGCCACAGCCACAGTAAAATGTATTCGGAAACGGCTGAAATATTTTTTCTTATTTTGTTAAACAAAAATCATTAAAAAACATTTTTTATTTTATTTTCCTTCATGGTGTTTATTATAGTAATTTGCCCTTAAATACAAAACAGCATAATAATAGGGCTCATTAATTTAAAGTCTGTCTATAAATAATGATAGTGAACATGCTAAAAAAAAAATCATTTATATTTCCTTCAATTATTATCAATTCTGTTTCACCTCTTCAAAAACAAATTTATTTTTTATTTATTAATTTTTAATTTTTTTTTTTTTTTTTTGTAAAAGAGTAAAAGAAAATTAAAGATTTTACATTTAAAAGAATAACAAATTAGAATATTAACAAAGCATTAAAAATGAATTTAAAAAAAAAAGTTCACCTACAATTCATATTAAATAATGATGATGATTATTATTATATTTATATTTATGCTGTGATTTTACGTAGGTTACCACATCCATTCAATAAAAACATAGATAAATCAATCTACTGTTAAATAATAACAAAAAATAAAAATAAAAAAAATTATTAATCTTAGAAGAAAATTATGATAAATAAATAATAAAACAAGGAAATCACACCCATTATTGTTTTGAAAATATAAGAAATAAAATAAAAATTAATCTGATGCTTGAAGATTAATAGATGAGTTTTTCTTCATTTATTTCAATTTTTCGTTCCAACCATGGTCGCAATAAGCTATCTGTTCTGCTATTTAATGTGAAATGTTTTCCAACGATTATTAACGAGTGAAAATTATGAAATAAAAAAATGTTGAACGATTTTTCATGTGATTTTTTTTTCTTACTTTTTAGCAATTTAATTTTCTTTTCTTTTTATTACAAATATCAAACAAATTGATACTCTTGAGAACCATATGTGTTGTTTATTTATTTGTTTATAAAAAAAAATATATAATTTATGATTTAGAAATGTTTAAAAAAAACGTTTTTCTTGTTTTCTTGATTACAAAATTAATTACGTTATGTAAGATATTTGTTTTGCCTTCAGAGTAAAAATATATAAAATTTTATTTTGACACATTTGCTGAGATGTTACAGTGAATGCATTTTTAAGTGCAGCATTGTATCCTTGTTTTTTAATTTATTCAAGTGAAGAGAGAAAAGAAAAAAATTAAAAATACCAGAGATAGAAACCGTGCTTTTGTTTAACTGTTTCAAACACCACCACCAAGCAAACATAAACAAGTAAAACACTTGAAAAACTATTTCTTCTTAAAAACATATCACTGTCACAATATATGTATGTACATATAAACATATATATATATAAACCACGACCCCAACGGGCAAAATCATGTTATTATAACCCTAAAACAGTAATCATAAATAAAAAAAATTACTTTTCATTTTAACAATCATGTTTAAAGCATAAAAGCATTTAAAAAATAAAAATTTAATGAAACGAAACCAATAAAAAAAAAAATGCAATTTTTTTTTACTACAAAGCAATAGAAAAAGATATTGAGAAAGACAATAAAAAAAAAAAAAAACGAATAAACTAATGAAAGCAAAAAAAATAAATAATAAATTTCGTAACGCGCCCACACCGGTCTTTTATGCAAAACAAATTTTTTTTTTTATTTTTATTTAATAATTTCAATAAATAATAGAAAAGGAAAAAGAAAAAAAACTCTCGAAATTTTTATTATTATTAATAATAATAATAATAATAATAATAAATCGAATAAGAGTAACATAATAAAGCAACAGCAGTTAAAAATATGCAGACATTTCAAATATATGTTGCAGATGTTAGAAAGTATCATTTGCGTGTTATTTTTTTTTTTTTCCATTTGTATTATCATTTGATTTTATTTAATAAAATAATTTTTATGCTAAATTTTAATAGATTTTAGTTAATGTAACTTCATTACTTGCAATCAATTACAGTCTATACGTGATTTTATGAAAAATCATCAAACATTTTTACACAGTGGATTCAATTTAAGTAATTGCACTGCTACAGGCTTGCTGTAAATCTTGTGTAAGATGTGCAAAAAAAATTATTTTTCTTTTTTTTTTATTGAAAGTAAATTGACTTTCTTTAACATAATGACAGGAATATTTAATAAATCAAATAAATCTATACAAATAAATAATTAAAATAAACAAACAAACAATACAGACAGAGCCATCAGGAAAAACAAATCATGTTTTTCTTAACATTTTACCTGAATATTAAATTTTTTTTTAATTATTCGCATATTGTCAATGGTCATTTTGTTTGATTTTAGATAATATTTTCCTGATTATGAGACAAGATGTTTGTTTTTTAAATTATTAATTAAAAACGCTTCAGTGTTTACCTGTCGCCAATTGATTTTCTTCTTTTTTTTGTATTTGGTTTTTTCTTTATTTTAATTGAAAATTAAGTCAGCTGCTTAACTGTGTACATTATTAAAGCTTTTTATACTTATCGGAAAAGTGTCATAAACAACAAATTTGTATAAGAAAGAAGCAAGACACCTTACGAAATAAAATAGCAAAATCAACTACCACCAATTAAATACAAGAAATGTGTATAAATAAATATAAAAACCAAATGACGCAAGCAACAATTCAACAAATTCAAGATATTAGGTATCGTGTCAAATAAAATTTTGTTCTATTTCTTAGAAAAAATGTTGAAAACGGCTACTTGTTGCTCTACAGCTTTATTTTTTTTACCGTCGAAATTGCGTGCTTTTTAATTTTTAAGTCATAAACTTTTAATTCGTTTCATTTGTTATAAATAAATAACTAGGTTAAATCGTATCAGGATATTTTAATGCCTGCACATTTCTTATGTGGAATTTAATTGCAATAATAATTTCTTATAAAAATGCATGACATAAGATAAACTCAGCTTTGGTTAATTAGGTACTAAAGCTTAAGAAATTAAGGAAAGAGACGAAAGCGTTATTTCAAACTTTTCCTAATTACAAAATCAATTCTTTTGCTAATAAAAGTTTTTATGATAGAAATCGCTTCTTGTATGATTAATTTTATTTTTATTTCAATTCAATTAAAATCACAAATTGCATGACTATCATTGGAATGTTTTTTTTTTGTCTGTTAATTTGTTGTTTTTTGAATAATGCAAATAGAAATCGATACAAAGATTATTAACAAATCATTTTTTGTGCTTTAGCATTTTTATGTTTCTTTCTTATTATAATTTTTTTTTTTTGCTTATACGCAATCATTGTGATTTTATTTTTTCTGTCTTATGATTTTTTTTTCTTTCTTTCTGTAAAACTAATTTAAAGTAATAAACTTAGAGAATAATAATAATATTAATAATAAGCAACGTTAACTAAAAAAAAAAAAAAGCAGCAAATTAGCATTTATAACAAAAATTTCTGACCCCCCGGTGATGCCCTTTCGCTTTTTAATTTGAATTTTTTATATCTGTCTTTAGTGCATACCTTTTTAATGACTTTTTTTTAAAGATTTATGCAGTTTCAGATTTGAACGTTTGTTTGTTTTAAGTTAGTAAAAAAAAAAAAAAATTTGTAGTTGGTAAATTAAAAATTAAAAATTAATCAACAATAAAAAAAAAAAACAGATTTAAGATAAGTCAGGCAGGCAGAAAAACTTGCTGGGATGTATGCAAATTTATGAGTTAAAAATTTGGTAGCACACAACAAGAAAAACATAAAAAAGAATTTTAATTAATTTATTTATTGTTATTTTAATTATTTGCTTATATAGTTTTTTAAATGAAATAAAAGAATTAATTATTAATAATAAATGAGAATAAATTATATGGCGCTGAGCAAGCGAATTACGATGAAACAAATTTCGATCATCGATTGCTAAATATAAAAAAAATTATCTACAGACGCAAAAAAAAAAAAAAAGCTCAAGATCGTGCAAACAAATAATCAGAAAAATTAAACTAAATTAAAACTTTTTTTTTTTTTAATTTAAATGAATAAAAATCATGCGTGTGTGTATATATCGCAATGTATCCTTGCCGTAGGCAAAATTTATAATTTTTTTTTTATTTTTCGCAATACATTTTACTGAATTAAACTTTGTCGTATTATTTTCAACAACAACACAGAGAGAGAAAAAAGGTTTTTTTTATTTTTATCTTAATTTAACAATCTCTTTACTGTGGCCTCCCCACCTCATTTAAGACACCACGTACGTTAATAGCGTTACATAGGTAACCCAAGATTTTTATAATAATAAAAGATGAAACAAAAAAAAACACTAAAATGCTAATAAACATAATTTTTAATGTTAATGGATTTTTTTTCATCTTCTTGCTTTATTAATTTATTATCAGTAATTATATAAATAAAATAAAAAAAAAATGTGAGATAAGAATTCAAATTTTTATTAGTAATTTGGTTTTCATCTTCTTATTAAGATCATTAAAATGTGAGAAAATAATAAAAAAAAATTAATAAATAAATATATAGGAGAAGAATTAATTGATTTTATATTTTATTGATAAATTAACGAAATAACAACTAATCAACACTAGAAATTAATAAATCAAATAAAATAAAATAAAATTAATTTTGTGTTGTGTTGTGTCGTCGTCTGTCGTGGTATTTTGGGTGGAGTTGTTTTGTGCTTTGGCGACAGTCTATGTCTTTTTTTTTACGTTTCTACAACATTTCTGTTAATATTGTTATTGTTAATGTTGTTTGTTGTAAAAGTTGTTCGAAATAAGAATTTATTGCTTCTTTTCCGGATATTAGTTAACCGTTTCTTTTATTATTTGTTTACAGATTTTTATATTATTTAATTTAATTTAATTTAAAATTTTATTTTCATTTTTTCATACAATCAATTCAATTCGAAACGTGATAGAAATATTTTATTTTTTTTTTTTAATAATTTAATTTGATTTGATTTGATTTTCTAAAAAAAATTAAAGCAAATGAATAAAAAAAAATTGATTAACTGTTAAAATCAATAATAAATGTGTGGCAAATAGAAAATGCACGATGATTTGGTAACTGGAATCCACCGTATGATAATAAATGGTATTCATTGAGCTTTAACAGTCAGTTGTTGTCTCTGTAAGAAACTTACACTTCGAAGAGACACGTAGAAAAGTTTTTATTTTACAATCAAAAGCTTAAAGATATCTTAAAAGTTTTCATCATATTAACTATAATAATTATTAACGACTTTAATAATCAATAAAAACTGCCTAATTACCGGAAAACACTTCAAATACCAATAATAAATAATAATTAAAAAAAAAAAAAAATAACGAACATAAAAAATTATGAGGAACAAATACTGAAACCTTTATGTAATCAATTACAACATAAGACTACATAACAAAACCTAAAAGTAAAATCATTTAAAGCCAATAGAATTAATCATTAAACTTTAAACCACCAAGAAACAAACAACAGAACTCCTATAAAAAGTTTTTTCAAAAAGTTAAAAAATTTAAGACAACAAACCATAGCTCTGTTTTATTACTTAATTAATTTAAATAAACATAATCTAATAATTTAAATAATATATATGTATATGAAAAAGCTCTCATCTCTAATAATGATAATAATAGCTTGTCGGTTGTAAAATAAAACTTTCAAAATAAAAAAAAAGTTTAAACACAATGTAAGAGAAGGAAAAAAAACACTCAAACAAAATTAATTCTTTGATTTCAGCAAATAAATCATTTAAATAATTTTTTTTTTTTAATTTTAGTTGACTATTAAAACACGAAAAAGCTCAATTATTATTGACATTCATTAATTAATTATTTCACTATCACTTTTTGTGTCACTGTGCTACTATGTGCTTTCAATGTGTGCCTTTTTTTTATTATTATAAGCGGCATTTAACTGTGTACCATGCTACCAAATGCCATATGTTTATTTGAAATTAAATTAATTATTTATGATTTTCGATTAAGATAAGTAAATTAAAAATTGTAATTTCTCATTACTCGTACAATTTCACTTTAATTAATTTATTTATTTACTTGAACTGAATGTTTGTTTTATAACGTTTCGTTTAATTAAAATAAAAATTGTTAATAACATGTCACGTTTTTGGTTTCATTTTGTTGTTGTTACTTTAAAAAAAAAATAATAATAATTTAAACTTGAAAATAAGCTTAAAGCTTATATAATTTGCACCGCTTTTTTTTGCGGTTAACTTTTTGGAATTAGTCGCCAAAATAAACAAAAAAAAAACCTAAACAAAATTTATATACCGTCTCGTCTGGGTGTATAAGTCGGTAAATTATTATTATCATTATTATTATTATTGTTTATCTATTTAAAGCTTTATTGTTTCACGATAATATCCAATTACTGATTTTTCGTTAAATAAAAAATTAAAAACAAACAAACATTTAGCAAAAGTTCATTAACCACCTGAGACAGTTATGTAGATATGTGAAATATACTAATAATGCCGAAAAAAACAAGAAATAATGCTTTTATTTATATGGACATTAACGTTAGTTTACAAAAAAAAAAGTAGCAGAAGTAGAAGAAGAAAAACAAAACTAAGCTAAAGGTTAAATATATTTGCATAGTAATAAAAAAGAAAAAAAAATTTAATATAAAAATGACAAATAAAACAGTCAATTTGTAAGGAATTTAAAAAATTTTAAGAAATCAACAATCAAAAAAGAAAACAAAAAACAAAAAACAAAAAAAAAGGAATTCTATTTTTAAAAGCTTTATTATTATTGGAATTTAATTTAAATTTAATATCATTACAACTTTACTGTCATGTACAATGTGATGTTATTAAATTTTTTTTTTTTGTTAACATTTATTATGTTTTATTCAGAAAATGCGATAAATCGCGAAAAATGTTTTATTAAATCACACAGACAACAACCAAGTAACGACAAAACGGTTTAACAAAATTTCGGTAAAAATGTTAAAACATTTCATTGCTCTACTTCTTCATAAAAATGCAAAAAATAATAATTATTATTATTATTATAATAAACAAGTCAAACTTGACAATCACGTTGAAATGTTTAATTATTTTGTATTAATGCTGTGGTTATAACATTATTGGGAGGTTTTTTTTTTTTTTTTAGTATTTGATACAGTTAAACTGTATTAAGTTTTCTTAATTTTCTTTTTTTAAATTAAAATAATTATAATGTTTCAACGCAACTGGACGTCTAATTAAAAATAAATTAAATAAAATAAAATAATTAAAAAAACACACAATTTAAATGCAATGAAGTAAAAACTGGAGTAAAATTTAACAATGCTATGCTGGACCAATTGTAATTATGATGTTTTAAGTGAAATGTGATTGTTTTCTGTAGCTGTATACTACTTTTACTTTTTGTTTAATATTATTTTATGATTAAAACAAAAAAATTGTATCATAATTATTTGTTTGTTTTGTCAGTTTTTGACTGTGTTTTAACTATTACTACGGATGAGAGAAATTATGTAATAATAGAATTCGTTACTATATCCGCGCTTTAACTTTTAAGAAAGTTACAATTTTTTTTCTTTTTTTAATTGTTTATTTATTTATCTTATTCAATTGATCGTTTTTTTTTTTTTTTGTTATTTTCTCATAAATTTCTTAAAGAGAAAAATCACAAACAAAAAGAAAAAAAAAACATTTCTGCGTTCACTTTTGCACTATTTTTTAAGTTGAAATTTCATGTGGCTTACAGAGCATATTTTCACATTAATTTACCCGAATATAGAATTTTGATTTTATTTTAATAATTAACTTGATATGAACGTTATTGCAAAAGATCTGTTAAAAGATAATAAGAATCTTAAGCTATACAAAACATTAAAACCCATGACAATAAAACCATGAACAGGCGTAATAAATCAAAAGAAAATTTTATTCAAAAAAATAATTACCATAAATCGCTTTAAAGTTTTTTTTGGTTATTACATTTATTTCAATTTTTTTTTTTTTTTTATTAATTTATCTTCTTAATATTACTCTAGGGTTAAATTATCCATTTAAAGTTTATGATTTTTCACAAAAGGCGAATAAACAAAAAATAAAAAAAAAACTCAAAATTCACTTTAATAAAAAAAAAAATTCACAAAACGAAACAACAGAGAAGAAAAATAAAATAAAAAAAAAAAAAATTAATAATTGATTTCTGAATATAATAATTTTATATATATATATAAAAATCAATTAGTCTTCGTTTTTGCAGCCACCTTTTTCACCTTTAGCTTATTTAACTTTGTTTTCTCGCTAAAGAGTGAAACATTTATGTTTGCCAAAACGCAATAAAATAAAAATTCATCAAAATGTAATTTTTACCATTTGATTTATTTTTTTTTTTTTTTTTTTTGTTTTTAAAACTTTAAAACGAAATTAGTTTTTTCAGCACAAACAAAATCAAAAACCCGAAAAAACTATTTAAACTCAAGAGCACTAAATTCCAAAGAAAACTAATTTTGTTGATTTCACAACTTTGAGTCAAACAATACAAAATTCTTTTATTAACACTCCAGACCTTGTGAGGGGATCCTTTTTTTTTTCTTTATTTAAACGTTTTCTTAAATAATCACACGATCAGACCGCAAAAAGAAAACAAAATTTAAAATGAAACAAAAAATGAAACAGAAACGACAAAAGCAACACATTTGAAACACAATTGAAACATGCAAGTATTAACTGTGAATTTCACTTAAACAATATAAAATTTTATTAAATACTTTTTTTAAGGATAAAAAGGCGCGTTCGTTCACGTTGGAAACTGAACTACTTCTAAATTAACAAAACTCAAGTAAAATAAATGAGAAACTAATTGCCCGGTATTTGATTGTTGTGTAAGGAAAATGTGTTGGTCAAATAAATTCAACGAGAAACGGGGAAATTAATTAATTATTCAATAAAATAAATGACATTTCACAATACAAAAGTTTCTCTAAGGGTTGAAAATATATATTTTAAACATAATTTTTTACATAAATAAAAGAAAATTGTGAATGTGTCTTTAGCAAGTAGTAAAATTGAGGAAAATACAAAAAAAAAAAATTTCCCACTAAAACGATAATTCTAATGGTGGTCAAAGTATAAAATTTTCCGTTGTCTTGCCTACACAATTGACCATAACAATATAATTTTTTTTTCTAACTTTTATTACTTAAATTTCCCTTATTATTCATAAATAGCGAAAAAAAAAAACTGAATGAATAGTGAAAGAACAATGCTAAAGGTAAAAATAATAATAATGTTTTAATTATTAAATGTATGGCAAAAGTGTTATAAGTAGTGAATTAAATAATAAAATGTTACAATGCGAGTCGTTGTGAGTAATTTTAATAATTAATAAAAAAAAAAAAAAAAAAACAAATAGGGACTGTGATCCGTTCAACCATAACACACATGGCATACATTCAGCCTTCAACCTTTCTTATTACTTACTCAATGTCATTGTTGCATTTTTTTTTTTTTTGCAAATAATAATAAAAAAAAAATTGTTTTATAATTAAATCTCACCTGAATTTCTTTCTTTTTTTAGTTAATTAATTATTCCGAAGTTTTACTCCACAATTAATTCACTTTTTTAATTGACTTATCACTTTAATCCTTTTTTTTTTTTTTTTTCGTTTTCAATTCTTGTATTTTTTAACAAATTTATAACGTTTTTACTAATTTATTTACTTTTTCACTTAATAATAATAAAAAAAAAACACAACAACAACCACAATTGTCTGGTGAGTAGGAGTTAAAAGTTGAAGAAAACCAAACGAAAACTTAAAATAATTTTTTCAAACTTTATTCTTATTTAATAAATAAATATGAAAAAAAATTTTTTTAACACCTTCACACAAAATAACACACTCAAATTATTATTATTATTAATTTTTTTTTTTTTATTTATTTATTATTTTCGTTATTTCATCTGAAATAACGAATAATAAAAAAAATAAACACAACGAAAACACCAACAAAAAAAAAACAAATAAAAAAACAAACTGTTTAATAATTAAAATAAATAATAATAAAAAAAAAAAACAAAAAAAAGGTGACAAAAATTCCAATTATTTTCCAGGTATGATTTTCCTCTTATTATTATTATTTTTTTTTTTTAATAAAATCAACCACACGCGTATTTAAAAAAAAAAAGACAAAACCTCCGAAATAATTAAAAAAAAAACGCGAAAAATCAAAACAGAAATTATTTTCGTTTTACGTAAATTAAAATTATTATTATAAAGATTTTATAGAAATATTAAATGTTTATAGGACGACTGTCTTATTTGCCGGTTCGGATTGTTATGTTATGTTACGTTGTTGAATTTTAATAGAAACTGATGAAGAATGAATATATCTGTGACGCTGTTGTTATTGCTGTTGCTGCTGCTGCTGCTGCTGTTGCTTTTGATTTTGATTTTATTTTATTATTCCACAATATACTTTAGTAAGCTGTTTAAACTGCTTTTCTTCAGCCAACGGCTTGACTTAACTTAACTTGACTTTACTTTACTTGACTTAACTATAAAATACAATAACAAATGTTAATGTTGTATAATATTTTTGTTTTTATTATTCTTATTTATATCGAAAGTAAAGTTTGTCGCTTTAACTCATTTAAATCTTTCATAACAAGAGAAAAAAAACACTTTTTTTGGTTAAAAATCGCTAAAAAAATTAAACCAGTAAATACACATGAAATTTATTTCACTTTACTCCTGGTTTCGAATATTTATTTAAATAAATTTTTAATGAAATTAACTAAAACGAAAGAAAGGAACCTTTAAATAAATAAAAAAAAAAAAAAAATTAGAAAAACAGATAAAATGTATAATAAAAATGTATAGAAAAAAAAACATGAGAAAATATAAATAAATATAAAACAAACAAACAAAAAAAAAAGAAACAGAAATGACAAAACTATTTCGATTAATTATTTAACATAAATTTGAATATAATTGTGATCTTGTTTTAACTTAAAAATAAAAAATCAAAAAAAAAAAAAACACATAAATCGTATTTAACCGAAGAGGAATAGTGGAAAAAGTAATAAAAAGTAGATAAATAATGGAAACAATATTGATCTTGTCATATTACTTTTATTAACATATTTTTTATTCTTTTCATGTTTAAAGTTTATATTTTCTTTTTTTTTTTTATTTATACTCAGTTCTTATAACCGAACTATATGTGAAATAAACGCGTTAAAAGTAAAATTAGAATTTTTTTTTTTTTAATTCTATTGACACATTATTATTTAAATTTGTTTTACTTTTGTACAAAATACTTAATAGAAAGAAGATTAGATATAAAAAGAGTTTTTTTTTTTTTTTAATACTTCCTCCCTGGACCAATAGCGTTTTTCTTTCTATTTTTTTTTTTTTTTTTTGTATAGATCTGAACTAGATATTAAATGACTTGATTATTACTACACACAGGGAGGAAAGTAAAAAAAAAAAAAAACAATCTATATTATCTTGATTAATAAATTCGTTTTTGGTTCCTAATAATTTATTTACCGTTTTTATTAAATAGAACCTTTTTTTTCATTTTTTTTATTGTAATCTGATATGCGCCTGAACGCGTTTGATCGTTGTTACACGTGATAAATGGTTTATTTCTAATTTCATGATTTATCTTCTTTTTAAAAATATTCTTTTAATACAAAATATGAAGATGCTTCAGTTAAATTTTCTTAATAATTTCAATACATTTACCGGTAGTAGTAAATAATAGGAATATTCCACATAGTCATAAACAATCAAAGCATAATCTAATTAAGTAATTAAAATATGCCAAAAAAAAAAAATAATAATAATAATTCCAAGGTCACAGACAGTCATTCGACTTCACCTGAGTTATTTAGAGTAATTAAAGGTATTTTTGTGGTTTCTTTTCTTTTCTGTATTATTGTGGTTTTTACCATATTTGTCATGATTGATTTCTTTGTTTTTTTTTTTTTTTTGAAACTAATTAACAAAACACAAATGAATTATCATAAAAATTCAATTAATTATTGTTAAAATGATTAAGAAAAACAATGGTAAACTGAAACCAAACTTCAATGATTATTAATTAAATTTCTTGTAGTTGTTAAATAATATTTTATTAATTAATTAATATTCATAAAAACGTGTTACAATTTTGTTTCGTTTTTTTTTTTTATTAAATATGCCTTTCAATACATACACACACACACACACACATACACACACAAATAAATGTTTCTTGTTTTCTTGATCATTTGACTTTGTCGCGGGTCAAGTTTTTTTTTATTAATATAATTATTAATAATATTTTAAAGTTGTTTTTCTTATGCTGATTTGGTTACCTCGTGTGGGTGCTACCTGCTATTTCTCTCTTTCTCTTGTGTTATTGTTTTGGGTAACAAGATGTAAAAACAATAAAGTTATGTAAAAAGTTTATGTTTTAGATAGATTAAAGAGTGCATTTTAAAACTGGGAAATTGATGTAAATAATTTTGTATTAGAATTTAGTAAAAATTTCGATAATTAAGAATTTAATTGTTAAGCCACCATAATTTATTATAAGTAACATCTAAAACAAGTTTATTTATTATTTTTATTTTAACTAAAAATAATAATCATAAACAATTTAATGTTTATTATTCAAATTAAAATTAATCTAATTAAAAATTTAAACATTTTTTTTTTTACTTCAGTATTAAAAAATAAAATTAGTTTTACCTCATTTCTTATTACCATTTTGATAGCAAAGCAAAGATAGTCAACAAAACGAATTAGAGACCAAAATCAATTTATTTTATACATTAAAAAAACGAAATAAATAAAGAAACACATTGTTAACGTTTTATATGAACGAAGAAATAAAAAACAAAAACAAACAAGCAAACAAACAAAAAAAAAGTTTAATATCGTCATTCATATGCGTAGGTGATTAAGAATCGAATAAATTTTTTAAATGAAAAAACAAAACTGATCGAAACGAAATAAACTGGTATAAATTTTTATAAACTTTTATAAAACCAAAAAAAAAAAAAAAAACAAAAATAAATAAATAATAACAAAAAATTAAATGTTCCGTAGTTTTTATTTATTTATTAATCACTTTTAAAATAATTTTTTGTTTCCAGCAACCGTATTTAGTTTATTGTTTATAATGAAATAATCAACAAATCAAAAAGTAATTAGGAAATTATAATAATAATCCAAGAACATATCACTAATATAGAAATAATTTAACACAAAAGTGACAAGTAGTATAACCACCTTTGTTTTTACTTTACTTACCTTATTTTAAACGACAAAAGTATGATGATCTATTATGAAATTAACGACAATTATTTTGTATTTGTATCTTTTTATTTTTTATTTCATATTTATTTATTTATGAAAATTATTTTTAAATTATAAGAAAATTGATAGAATAGATTTTGTTACTAAAAAAAAAAATAACTGTATATTTCATTGTAGGTAAAAAAGTTTTTCGAAATTCCCTTTATTAATTTCAAAAGGGAAAATAATTATTTCTTTAAAATAACGGGATATTTCGTTATTGGTTAAAAAGTTTTCATACTATTTGCAATATTCTCGTAATTCCAAAAAAGAAATTTCTTCATAAGGCATTACAGGGATTAATTAATCCAATTCCTTACGCAAGTTTTTGACAGTACGCGAATGGTGCTTTTTAATTAAACGATTTTTACCCCCTGTAGCTTTTATTAATACATGTCCGGATAATGGTATTTTACATAATTTTAGTAAAGTAATTTAATTTATATTTTGGAATTCTCTTGTTTGTATTATTAAAAAATTATTTGTTTGGTCAAACAAAAATCCAAAATACATTTATTCTCATATGCGACTGCACTCATAAAATTCAATTATCGAATTCATGGTATTATGGTATTTCGAAAATCAGTATTTATGTTATTATCATACAGATATACACATTTTTTAACATTTGTTACATTTTTATCATTCCAATCAATATAAATTTGTTCAGTTAACATGCTAACAAGATTTTTGTACTAAGATTTCGTTGAATATCGTTTAACAGGTAATAAATTAATAAAGGGAAGTAAGTTAAATAATCATTGAAAAAAAAGAAAGGATTTTTTTTTTATAATATTTATATTTTATGATTAGAAAATTTGTTTGATTTTTTTCTATAATTATTCAATTGCTTTTATGAATTTTAATTTTTTGTTTAAAATGATTAATAATTAATTTTATAAAATAATGTAAATTGTGTAATGTTTTGATAATAATAAATGATATTTAAAATTGGTTTTATAATTAGAAAATACTTTTATTTTACATAAATGTTTAGAGTTTTATAATTATTTAATTAATGTGAGTCTTTGATTTAATTATATTTTAGAACAATATTTATTTTAATATTATTATTATTATTAGTTTTATAATCGTATTTATTTCTAAATTGTTTAGTTTATTAAAATAACTTTATTAATTGAAACAAAGGTAAAAAGTAAAGATTCGTTTTTCTTATATTTATTGATTTTTATTTTGATTAGTTTGACCTTAAAGACGAACTTTAAGAGATTCCATTCGTTGAGTTATTCGTTTACGCATTTCAGCATATCTACAATTTAATTTATATATTAATTATAATTTTTAATGATTATTAAAGTAAGTACAAACCTATCTTTGATTCTTTTCACTTCACGCTCTTGTTCATCGTTATATTTATCTAATATTGCTTTACATTCTGGTATTGATAAATTTAAAAATTGTGCAACTTCACTGCTTATTTCTTTTGTATCTTGTGCATCCATTAAAAATAAACGTGACACTTCCTCATGCGGCCCCAACATTACACGCACCACCAATGGATATTCATCTTCTTTTAATCGACGTTGCTCACCATTATCTCTTATTACAAATAATGCAAAATTTTCCGCTTTACTATCGACTTTATATTTTTCCAGTAATAAATTTATGACCTTACATCAAAAAAATAAATTTAGTTTAATAATTCGATTAAAAATTGCATAAGAAAAATTACTTCTTGTGTATTCACTAAGGAAGTCACCCAAACACTCATTTGTGATCCATGTGGCGGAGTAAAAAATGACGTCTCGCGGTTATAAAAGTGACCGTTTATGGAACAACGTCTTTTTAGTTTTGTGCGTGATCTAAAAAATAAAATCCAATTTATTTATTATAGGAAGAATAGAACCATTGCAAACAGAATTTACCTTCGATTACCAGATCTTCTTTTAATGGCGGTTGAACCAATTTTTCTTGGTTTTCTCAGCACAACATAATCACCATCTAAATCTGTTTCTTGTAATTGTACACGACGTCTTGATTTAGCTTCTTCATCTTCTTCATCAATTTCAGCATTATTATTTATTATAGCAGAAGCAACAGTACCATTATCTTCACAATCACCATTTAAATCATTATTTTCTGCAGCTAATTCTAAATTATCTAAATCTTTATTTGTGACTCTTATCTCATCATAACAATCCATTTTAATAAATATTTTTCTATTATTCAATTTCTTTTTAATTGTTGATGGTTTTAACGTCATTTGATCAATATCATTGTCCGTTTCACTATTATAACCAAAACAATTTGGTCCCGATTTTGAACGATTCAATCCTTTTCCGATTATCCAACTTTCATCTGATGTCAATGTATTATGCGGTGTACATTCAGAATCTGATTTTTGCAATACATAATTTCTTTTATTTTTTAATGGTAAATTCCGACGTTTTACATATAGTGAATTACTCATCTCTGAATTAATTAAAGTCCGATCATCATACAATTCTTCATCTAAAACATTATACAAAGTAATTAATTAAAAAAAAAAAATACAAAATATAAAAGAAATGCAGCCATAAAATATTAAAATCGATAAATCGATATTACCAAAATATTTTTTTTTATTTGAATTATATGCAACCAACCGGTTTCTATTATTATTAATATAATCCAATACACAATAATAATGAATATAAAATATAAGCAAATAAAATACAGACATAAATCGGTCTCAATTTAAATTCAATAGCACATCGACAGTCTACGAAATTGAATAATTCTGCAAATTTATATTTCGTGCACAATTCGGTGTGATAATATTTAATAAAAACTAATTTTGTTCACTAATTAGAAATTGTAAATGAATTTATTATTTTTTTAATCCTGTTTGCTTTTGTGATTTTTCCCTGTAATCCACGTGTAATTTGTTTGACAGCAAGATTCCTTTTTGTTTTTTTTTTTTTTAATTTAATTTGATTTGTTTAATTGCGCATTTATTATCATTTATAAATATAAATACAACACTAAAGGTATGTTATTGTGTTTTCTACATTGATTATAATTGCTTTATCATATTTTAATCAAAATTAATCATAAATAAATAAAGATATTATTAATTTCTTTGTGATATTTTATTTAATTTAATTATTTGAAGTTTTCTAGGAAACAACATAATGGAAGAAAACAACGAAATAAACGAAATTAAAAATGAAAATGTTAACATGTTAACTGAACAAATTTATATTGATTGGGAAGATGAAAATGTAACAAATGTTAAAAAATGTGTATATCTGTATGATAATAATATAAATACTGATTTTCAATTCATAATTGTTAATGATTTTAGTAACGATAATGTAATAAGGTGTCACAAATTTATATTATCATTGGCCAGTTTCGTCTTCTTTGATTTGATTACTGTTCAAAACCATAACGAGTTGATTGTTAAAAACATAAATGTTAATGTCTTTAAAACGTTCATAAACTATATTTACACAAATGAAGTAATTATTGACTCTCATTCATTGAAGGATTTAATTAAATTATCACATGAATTTAATGTAATTGGTTTGAAAAAGAAATGCTGGAATTTCATTGAAGTTAATATTACAATTAATTCGATAATTGACGTTTATGAGTATGCAGAAGCATATAAGAATGAAGAAATTTTGGATTTTTGTAAGGAGTACTACCAAGAAAATACAGATTTTATTATACAAACAAGAGAATTCCAAAATATGAATCGAAATATTTTAAAATCGATTTTATCAATAGAAAAAATTAATAGTACTGAGTACGATTTACTAAATGCGATAATTCAATGGGGCTACAATCAGTTACTCAAAAGTTTCAAGGAAAACACAATAGAAAACTTGCGTGAGGAATTAAATGATTTGATTCCCTTAATACGATTTCAAACAATGAACATAGAAGAGTTTCTGAAATTTATTCATGATTATAAAAACTTTTTCACCAATGATGAAATATGCGAAATAATACAAAATTTCTCAAACAAAACAAATAATTGTAATAATGAAATGCAAATGAATCGTACAAATCCAATAAAATTACTTGATAAATTGAAAATGTCTGTTTGTTTTCGTATCAATAAAATTGTAGAAGGATCTTCGGTTAATAATTATAGAAAAAAACGTTTATCAATCAATGAAGGCATCGCAGCAAATAACAATATTAATTTCGATGGTTATTCAGCAACACCCAAATTAAATAATACTTTTTTTGGACAGATTAATAAATCAGAGTGTTTCGGTTCGACTACAAAAAAATTTAATTTTAATTTGCAATCACCATCAATTGAGTCAACTGATAATACTGTTACAAGTTATATGAACATAAATAAAAAGAATTTGTTAAAATTTTCATGCAACAAGGAAGTGTTATTAAAGGGTTTTGGAATAATAGCAAGAACGGAAAGCACACCGATCATAGGACCGACAATAACAGTAGCAACAGTCCAACAGAATGATACGATTTCTTATACAACATGCTTATATGAAGGCGTTGAGAATAAATTAATTTATAAAAATGAAAAAGTATTTTCGGAATACATTCCTAAATACCAATATTATTATTGTGGCTATACTATTAAAACAATATTTTTAACTAAAAACATTGTATTAAAGGAAAATACTGATTATACATTTAAAATGTTTGATAATGTTTTTGTTTCAAAAAAAGAAATTTCTAATATTATGTATTATGGTAAAAAAATAATTAAAATCGATAAAAATAATATTTGCTTTAAAATAAATAGTCCTGTTGATGAAACAGAACTCGAAGACAATCCAATTGTTCAAATTTTATATAAAGGATAAAGATACGTTTAATTAATCTACTCTTGTAATGCCTAATCATGTAATTAATTTTTAATTTTAATAAAATAAATGGCAATATAATAAAAAATAAAAAAAATTGTCTAACCTTTGTTAAAATCATCATTCAATGTTCGCAATGTTGATGTTTGCTCGCAATTATAACTTTTACTCATCATATTCTCACTGTAAAATTTTAAAGAGTCATTTATTCGTGATGGATCAATTGGTTGATTTAATTTTAATGTATTATCAGTTGTATTGCGTAGTTGACTTGTATTACTAATAAATTCCTCATTCATTTGCTTTTTAAAATCGTCATAATCGCATGGTTTTAATGTTCCACTTGGCGTTATTATATCATCATCGTCATCATAATCATTTATTGTTGTTGTGGATGATGCTAGTATTTGTTGTGACTTTGGTATTGTTTTTTGTGATGATTTTGATGTGGTCGTACTACTGCTACTGCTATTACTTGTTACTAATGTGTCATTTGCTGTCACTAAATCTTTACTAGAACTATCATCATAATCTGATAAGTCTGTACTCGTTTGGGATGGTAATGGTGATGGCATTGTTTGATACAATTTTTCAGTTTTATTTACTTTTCTCTCAACTTGTAATAAATCATCAATTTCATCCCATTCTAATTTATTTAATTCAAATTTTGTAGGCAATGTTGATGATTTATGCGTTGGTGTTACGTCTTTGGATGTATTCGAACTTATTGAATTTATATCATCTGTTAAACTGCATGTTTCATATGTTAGACTTTCGGTTAAAGAAGCAGCATCAAAACTATCATCGATTATACTAGACGATATGCTTGTATCCATTCCGGTATCAACACCATCTAAATTTTCTTTATCAGATGCATCGTTTACCTAATTGTTTAAAAGAAAAGGAAAAGTTTAAAAAAGTTTATAAAATAACAAAATATTTATATTACATTGAAATCGGTTGTGCTTCCATAACGACATGAATTCCGTTTGCGAACAGTGACAAGTGTCCTTTGATCGTCATCCTCCTTTAAATGTATAACGCCGTGTATACCCCAAAATACTTTAAGCGCACCTTCTAACACTAAACGACCATTCACTTCACGGCTACGGATTTCAAGACTTTTACTATCAAAAAATTGATTATAAAATTTTATTTTTGACTCCAAATGGTCACGAGGTAATGTTGGTCCTCCTGTTGGTCGTGCAAACACCTTTTGTCCAAAGCTTTTATGAGATTCTACACGGGTGCCATGACCAAAGAGTTGTGGACCGAACAGAGCACCATAGCATGGTACATGACAATACGGTACGCCTTTATGCTAAAGCAAACAGAGACAAAACATAAAATAAATTTACTCTTCCTTTTATTTATGTTAATTGTAATTGAATTTAAATTGAATAAATATTTATATTTTTCTTCTTCTTTTCTATTTATAACTTTTGTTTTTGTAACCGATGTACATGCACAGAATACAAAATAAAATTAATCGAAAATAAAAGAACAAAAAATAAAAAAAAAAACATTTGTTTGGTTTTTTTTTTTACCTCTGCATGCTGGCCAGGATTTAGCCTTTTTCCACATTCCTCACATCTTAAACACTCTGGATGCCAATCATAGCCAAGAGATTGTTTTCTTTCAGCTAAAAGATTAATAATTATTAAATATTATCGTGTATGGCAACAATAGGAAAAACACATATTTTCTTTATGCTGATTGTGTTGATTAAAGAAAGAACACAAATTTATTTACCAAAATAAACTGGTTTACCACATTTATGACACTTCCACATATTAAACTATTATTAATTATTTATTTATTTAAATGCTTTGTACATACTTTTTTAATTTAAATTAATAGAAAACATAAATAGACAGCCCAAAAGGACAATAAACTTTATTATTTAAAATGCATGACGTTTTATGTCACTGCTTCTGATTCGATGCAATTATTGACAATCAAACATTGGGTTTTTATATGTATTTCGTATTTATTCCATTAGCCATTTAATTTTTATTTTGTAGAATTTTATAGTCTACACAAAATTATACCATTTAAAATTATATGTACATAATTTTGTTATATTTATATAACAGAGGTTGTTGTCTTAGCTGATAAACAAAGAAATATTTTTTTTTTTTTAATATTCAAAATGAAAAAAAAAAAAATAATAAATTGATGCAAACGATATGAAACGTAAAACAAATTGGGATGAAAAATATTCAAAAGGATCAATTAAAAAAACATTTTTTGAAATTCTATTATATTTTAATTTTCTTATATTAATAACAATAAGTAAATAATATGTACAAACAAAAATTCTGCAAAAATTATGTTAAAAAAAAAAAAAAAAATTCTTTATTTTAGTAACTCACGGTGCATCGGATTCAATGAGTTTTTACATGACAAACATGCTGACAAACGTTGTTATAGAAAAAGTATTTATAACACCAGCGGAATTTGAATTGACATTCAGCACAATGACAATTGTTGAAGAATTATGGATGGTAATCTATTTTTTAATTCCTTCCTTTAGATAAAAACAAATTCTACTTATTAATTGTAATTTGTATTAAAAAAAAAAAAAAAAAAAAAAAAAAAAACAGTTTAATGATCAAATTTTATTGAATTTCATCCATGGAAGTAAAGAAAAAGAAGAAAATGATGAAATAGAAGCAGAAGCAACAAATTCAACGGAAAATAGTGATGAAAATTATTTAATATTAAACGAAAATAAATTGATTGGTCCAGTTAGATTACGACAGTTAAGAGTACGCAATAATACATGTGATATTCATGCGGAATTTGTTCGTTATTTTAAAAATTGTTACGATGTTTTTTCTGTAAGTAACGAGGATAAAAGTCCGTTTGGTTTAAAAACAGACACCTCATGGACGTACACCAGTGTATCTGATATGGACGGTGCTAGTATTTGGGGTAAATTAAAAGTTTATCCAGGTGGTGGTTATTATCAAGATTTAACACACAGTCGCACCGAAAATGAATTAATTTTAAATCATTTAAAAAAGAATTTATGGATTAATCGTGGCACACGTATTGTTTTTATTGAATTCTTTTTATATAATGCAAATATAAATTTATTTATTGTTTTTAAATTAATAATTGAGTTACCACCAACCGGTGGTATAATCACATCACAACTGATTTATCCATTGAAATTAATTAAATTTTTAAATACCTTTGATTATATTATTTTTATTTTTGAAATAATTTATATAATTCAAATTATTTATTATACGATAATTGAGATCAAAGAATTTTTATATGATAAAATGAATTATTTTAAATCATTTTGGAATTTTATCGATATCACCATTATTCTATTATCATATATTGTGATATTTTCAAATATATACCTTTATATTAATATAAATGAGAAATTAATTAATTTTAATATAAATAAATATATTAATTATGATAAAATAATGTATATTAAATTATTTATTAATAATTTATTAAGTATATTAATCTTTTTAATATGGTTAACAATACTTAAATATATTAATATAAATAAAACAATATTAAAATTTGCATTAACAATAAAAATGTGTGCAAATGATTTAATCGGTTTTGGTATTATGTTTATTATTATATTTATATCATTTGCACAATTTGGTTATTTATTATTTGGTAATGATAATTATAATTTTCGTACATTTATCGATTCAATATTAACATTATTTCGTACAATATTGGGTGATTTTGATTATATATCAATTGAAAATTCAAATCGTATTATTGGACCAATTTATTTTATTGTCTTTATATTTTTAGTCTTTTTTATATTATTGGTATGTTTTTTTTATTTCTTTTATTTATATCAATTAATTGTTAATAATTATTATTTTTATTATTATAGAATATGTTTTTAGCAATTATTAATGATACATATTCAGAAGTAAAAGCAAAAATAAAACAAGATGACATTAATGTGATTACATATATAAAAGAAAATATTTATAGATTTTGTTGTTTTATTTGCATACGTAAAAGGAATAAAATTAAATCAATAATAAAAAAGGTTGAAGAAAATAATACCGAGAATAATGATAATAATAGTGATGATGATAATGATTCATCAGATGAAACAGAAGAAATTAATTCACAAACAAAATTAATTAATAAACAACAGGATGATATAAATGAGTAATTAATTATTAATTATTAATGAGTTAATTACTTTTTGATTTAAATATTATATTTTAATAGTATGAATGAACGAATCAAAAATGCTGAAATTATTATTGATAATTTATTATTTCGTATGGATGGTTTAATAAATCGTTTAGATTCTTTACGTCCTAAAAGTAATGTAACTAGTTTAAATAATGGAAAAGGATAATTAAGTAATATTATTCTTAAAATAAAATAAAAAACAATAAAAAATATCTTATTTTACATTTATTATGTTATCTAACTAAATAATTAATAAAATTAATAATTAAGCATTGCATTAAGTATGATAATGAGCTGAACAATAGTGGCATAACCCAGTTTTTTTTTGAAGATTTCTGATTGTTTCAAGATCCATAACTCAGAAAATACTTTTAAGGCGAAACCCATAGAAAAAAAAACCCATTTCTGTTATTCTAAAGAGTATTCCTGCAATGTTTTCATTTTTTTGGGCCTTACAAAACTACAGGATTTTTCAAAATTCGGCTTTGACATTCGGCATTTTATTTCTCAAAAGAATAAAGTATTCAGAACCATCCAAAGAATATTCCTACAAAGTTTCAGCTCATTTAAAAATAATAAAATCCAAGGTATTTATTTACAAGGTAACAAGGTGCCAACTAAATTAATTTTAAGTAAATTTAATTTTAATTGATGACAATGACAGTGGTGAGTGTAATAAAACATGAAAAATTTTTTTCATAAAAACTAATAATTTTATTTTCATCTTTTACAATACAGTTGTTTTTTTTTTTTTTTTTTTTATTTACTTATACCTTTTAGTTAATTATTTAAAAAGTTAATTAATTAATTAATAATTTAATATATATATATATATATATATATATATATATATATCATTTACATATTATTACAATATCATTGATTCTTAATTATATAATAATTTTTTTTTATTCATTTGAATTTAATTTTAATTTTTTTCATTTTTTAATTATATTTGAAAATAATTAATAAATAATTATAATTTAAGTATAAAAAAAAAAAAAAAAAAATAGAAGAAATAACTAATGATAGACAGGATGATTATTATTTACAAAAAAAAAAAAAAAATATATATAAATTTGCTTTAAATTAATTAAATTTTCAACATTAATTACTTTTATAATTTTTACTCGTTTTTATCACATAAAATTATTTACAAAAAAAAAAATAAATAAAATAAAAGAAACAAAAAAACTATTTATTAATTATTATTTATTTTATTTTTGTATTAATTAAATTAAACAGAATTATTATTTAATTTATTTTCGTGATTTATTTTTTATTGCATTAATGTTGTTAAAAAGCAAAAAAAATGAATTTTAAATTAATTAGGCACTCGTCCGTCTGTCTTCTATTTAGTAATTAGTTATCGTTTTGCTTAAACTATTACAATTGATGAATATTAATTATTAATGATTGTTAAGAAAAGTAAATGAAAAAATTCAGAAGTAATATTATCTCGTTGATTATAATGGAATGTTTTATAATTTTTTTTTGATTTAGTTTTTTCTATTAATTAATTTGTTATGCTATGGAATGTTTTTAAAAATTGTTTTTTTTTTTTTTATTGCAAATTTTAATTAAATATTTTCTCGTATTAATTAAATCTTTGTTCTCTTTGTTAATTAATTAATAAATGCTGCAAATAATGCACATAATGTGTTAACGTTTAGGTAAAATGTTTATCCACATTTTTTTTTTATCATTTTTCTACCGAATCATGTTTTTAGCAATTTTTAATTAATTTTTGCTTTGATATTATTTCATTTTTGGACGGTTTTATTTATTTATTTATATTTATTATTGATTATATTAATTAAAACAAAGGTAAAAAAAAAAGAAAAAAATTTATATATAAAGGAAAATACTGTTAAAATTTTGATTAAACTTAATTTCTGTTTATTGCTTTTGTTTTAACCGGTGCGTGGTTTATTTTTATGAATTTATTTAATTTGAACTAAATAACATCTTGGAAGCGGGTTTTATTTAGAAAAAAAAATAAAATAAAAAACATATTAATTATCACTATCAATTGACCAACAATTAATTATTTTTCTTTTCTCAATTGAACTACATTCAGCCATTATTTCACCAGCATTTAAATCATCATCATTATCATTATCGTCATTATCAATTGATTTATTTATACCAATTGGTGTTACAACAATTGATAATGGTAAAATATTTTTCTCTTTAAATGATTTCTTTTTATTATTTATTAAATTTAAATTTAAATCGTCAACAATTGATTCAATTGAATCATAATAATCACAATCACTTGTTGTTGATGTTGTTGTGGTTGTTGTATTCGTTGTTGTTTGTGTTTTTATTGAATTATTATTATTATTATGTATAATATGATTAACTTTATAAATTTCATTATCATCATCATCATGATTATTATTATTATTTAAAAAATTAATAACTGGCGGTTTACGATAAAATAAAACATAACTTTGTTGTTCACTACAATCAGATGTTATCGATGTTGTTGATAACATTTTTTGATTATTATTATCATTATTATTATTAATTGTTATATTATTAAACGCATTTAATTGTTCCCATGTTTTTATTATATTTGGATTTACTTTACCAATTAAATGACAATTATCATTTGTTGTTTCATTATTTACTGTTGATGCTTGTTGATATGGTAATTGTTTTTTATTTGGTATAATTAACGATGTTTCAACATTATCATCTTGTTTAATTGTTCTATTTAATAAATCAATTGAATTATCATCATCATCATCATCAATAAACTCAATATTTTGTTCATCCATTATTAATAAATTTGGATGTTTATACGCTAAATCATCTTCATCTGTTGTTGGTGTTCTTGTTAAAATACCACCAACACTTGTTTGTGATGTTAATAATCCACAATTTGCAGTAAATGTTTTAAATGGTGTATTAAAAATAGGCGGTGGTTGTCTTGTCCGTGATAATAAATATTCACGTATTAAATCTCTTGCTGGTAATATTTCATTATTATTATTATTATTATTTATTGTTGCAACATCAACTGTTGAAATTGTTGATTTTTTTTCAACTGCATTTTCGACTATTGACGATCCACAATTAAATGAACTTTTAAAATCATTTTTCGATAATAATATTGTTTTTAGATTGACTTTATCATTTTTATTTAATAATTTTGTTGTTCCAGTTGCTACAGTTGTCGGACGACTGTTGTCATTGACTGTTGATAGTTTTGTTAAAAAACTCTGTAAAAGAAAATTATTTTATCAGAAATAAATTCGCGATTTTTTACATTTATTTTTTTTTTTTTTATTAATAATTTAGTAATAGAAATTCAAGCAATATTATATACAATTATTTTTATTTTTATTTAATAAGAAATAAATTAACATTCGATTGGATAAAGTACTTGAGTGGGGTATTGGTGAATTTTTTGTTTGTTTCTATATAATAGAATTTTCGGTGAATTAAAATTTTAATCAATTTTTAACACTTTTTTCTTTTTTTTTTTCAGTGAATTTATTTTTTATTTATTTAGCAAATGTTGCACACAACCGACAAAAAACAATAAAATGACATTGATAAACATGAAAGAACAAAAAAAAATAAATAAACGGCAATTGTACAAAACGTAACGTAATATGTTACAATCGATCCATTCACCAAGGCCACTGTAAATAAGGTGACTTATTTATCTCTATTGTTCAAAGTTACTTTTCATTTTACTATTTCTTTGTTTAACACTTAATTCCCATGAAGAAGTTTTTTCTGTTTCTGTTTCTGTTTCAGTTCTTATATCCATCAAATGCTGCTGAATCAAACTAAACAACAAAAAAAAAAAATTTTCCGATTGGTAATGCTTTGTGAAACGTACAAAAAAACAGAAAAATGTCTTAAAACAAAACCCAATCGAAAGTTAATTTATTTTTTTAACATTTTTATTATTCACTTCTTATTACCATTTATTATTAAAATTAAATAAATAAATCGTTATCATAGATAGTTAAATTAGTTACTAATAAATGTTGTTAATAGAAAAAGTAATTAAAAAAAAAAATTGTTAAAAAGAAGTTTAAAAAAAAATAAATAAAACTAAACTAGAAACGAACAAAATAATGAATAAAAAAAAAAAAAAATTAAAAACACAACAACAAGACACAAAAAAAAATATAAAGAAAATGTTTATGCTTTTTTCTGACTTGACTTGACTTGAGGCTGGAAACAAACAAAAAGCACAATCAAACTATTTAATTATTTTTATTTTACAATATTTTCAACATGCCTCACGTTGTTTAGTTTTTTTTTTTTCTTTTTATTTTATCACCTGCAACAGGTTTTTATTTATTTTTAAAACCCACAAAAAAAAAAAAAAAAAAAAATTAGCTTAAGTCTAAACACCCTCGGTATTAGTTTTGTTATTATTGGAAAATTATAAATTTCTAGCAATAAATTAAGAAAAGAATGAAAGAAAGAATCCATCAAGATTATTTTATATAAAAACACATCGCGTTTTCATTACGTTTCGTTTAGAATTAAATTAATTAATAGAAAATCATAAATAAAATAATATTAATTAAATTAGGATTAATCGAGCAGTATTTTATAAAAAATTTAATTAAACCAAACCATAATCGATTAAATTCTTCTTACACCTTTCTACTACCAATAAGTTTTCTTTGCTTTTTAAAATATTTTTCAATTATTAATTTTAATTTTATTAAAGGGGGTTTTAGGAATGGATTATTAAACAAAAAAAGAAAAAAATTATAAAATGAAGCAAAATTAATTAATTAACAAAAAAAAAAATTTTTTTTTTTTAAATCATACAAAACATGCCAAAATAATTTTTTTGTATAATGTAATTAAAATAAAAAGAAAAAAAAAGAAGAAATTAATAAATTTAATTAATTTTTAATTATTCAAATATTACTGAACGGTTTTTACGCTAATTTTAATTAATTAACAAAAAAAAAAAAAACGAAAAATTAATAAAACTACATGAAAATTATAAAAAGAATAAAAAATTAAGTTTACTGCTTTTATTTTAATTAATTAATTAGTAATAATTTAGTAGATTTTTTTGGTTAGTTATTAATTAAAAAAAAAAAATCCAAATTTAATCTAAAGTAATTTTTTGTTAAGCGTAAATAATGTGGATGGTGTAGGTTAATTAAGTTTTATTTTTATTTTTTATTCAATTTTATTAATTAATTAGTTGTTTTTTTTTTTTAACTATACGGTGAAAGATTATGCTAATTAACATTGAATTTATCCCTTTATCAATGTTTTAAAAATATTTTTTTTTTCACTTTATCTCAACATGGGCTATTCAGCCCTATAACCCTGTTTAGGGTTATAAAACAAAGTTCTTCTCAGATGCTTACAGTTTTTAATTATTTTTTATTATTCTTTTGTATTAAGGTGCAGGTCATTAGCATATAAACTTATCATTAGCGTATTTTTTATTTAATTAGTTTGTGGTTTTGTTAAAACCATTAATCACATTACTGTTGATTATTAAAAAGTGTTTAATTAAAATTAAAAAAAAAATATAAATAAAATTATAATTTAAAAAAATGTCTCTACGATTTATAAAATTAATTTATTAAACAGCAACTGTGTATAAATAACAAATGAGATTTTACAAAACCCCGCAATTAATTATAATAAAGCATAAAAGCATATTTTGTATACAACTTGTTTCAATAAGAGAATTAATTAATAAAACAAACCGAATTCCACCCAGAATTAAAGATAAGTTATAAACAACGGATAATAATGTTTAATGGGGTTTTTCTTCTTCTTCTTCTTCTCTTTTACATTTTTAATTCGGTTAATTCAGTTAACTTTAGCGGTTTTATTTGTAAAAAATAAAAATTGTTAAAATAAATTCAGTAAAAAAAAAAAAAACTAAGGATTGGTTAATTATTATTTCTTGTTTTGTTATTTCAATGGTTCAGTAATTTTTAATATTGCCAGTTAAAAATTTCAATTTTTTAATCTTTCTATTTATTGGTGTTTTGTATTCGCTGTTCTTGTCATAATTATTAATATTATTCTTAATAAAAGGTAACAACAGCATTGCATTTACTTTTATTTAAAAAAAAAAAAAAAGACTTTATATCAGGCATGTCTAACTGAAATTTCGAACCGACAGCAGTTCAGAATGATTAAAACAATAAGAAAACAATTATTTGACAAATAATGAATTTAATTATTTTCAATATCTAATTAACCATTTGTTTAAATTAAAAAAAAAATTAAAAAAAACTTATAGAAGACTCAAATATTCACTTTCCGAGTCACAGGTTAGTCATTTCTGCTCTAAATACAATTTTTATTAATAAATTTATTTCAGTAAGAGTTTTGTGATTGGAATTTATTGAACAAAAAAAAAATTATTAATCGAAAGTTAAAAACGAAATAATAATAATAATAAAATAGCAAAAAAAAAAAAAAACACTTGTCATTTGGTTGGTAAAATATTTATATAAAATAAAAAAAAAAAAAACGTAAATAAATTCCACGTAATTGTCGATAAAATTTAATTGAATTTTTGTTACACCTATTTCCTTTTCATTTCATTTTTTTTTTTTATTTAATGTATGTGGTTCAATTATTATTTAGTTTTTTGTTTTTTTTTCGTTTATATTGATTAATTGCATTGCAAATGATATTAAAAAAAAAAAATAATAATAAAAAACTCTTACACACCTTATTATTAGTGAATTAAAAAGTTATTTTACATGATTATATATGTTTAGCTGTGAAACATATAAAATTATTTGCACAAATACTATCTACTATCTGCCTTATGTGCATATTATGTGTTATGACGGAGTGATTTTTTTTTTTTTATTTATTTTCTGAAATTCAACTAGAGTAATTTTTTGTCACTATTACGAAGCTACAGGTAACATTTGTGATAAAAGTTCTCTTTCTAAAGCTTACAATTTAAGCGAAAACCACGTAAATAATTTTATTTTCTCTCTCCTGCTTTTAATAGTTGAATAATTATTGCTTAAAGCACAATATATATTTTTTTCATCAATGCAATTCATAATAATTTCCACCGCTATAACCTCAGTAATTAGAACACCTTAAAAACATTTTAATTATTCGTTTCTAACCGAAACACTTTAGTATTTTCTACAATGAATTTTTACACCAATAATAACGTACGTCCGGAAATAATTATTTATTATTACGTAAAATTAATTTTATTAAGTAAAAAAATTATTAATTTTATGCATGAATAACGTTTTGGGTAAAAGAAAAAAAAAAACAACAAAATCAAAGATTAAAAAAGAAAAAACGTGATATTTGCATAAAAAAAAAAACAATTCGCACAACATCAGATTCAAAAAGAATTTATAAATATTTTTTTCAAATACCAAAAATAATAATAAATATTATTTAACAATTATAAATGTTTGCTAATTATTCGGTGCTTTTTTTTTTTTGTTGTTTACTAAATGAAATAAATTGTAATGACATAAACACTGATGTTATAAAAGCATAAGCATTATAAATGCTAAAAAAAAAAAACGAAAGCTGTTGTATGGTTTTGACTATATTTATACCAGTATAACAGTTTGTTTTAAACATTTTTTCTTAATAATAATCAGCAAGCCAGGATTAATTAGTGAATTTAAACTTTTATTTAATGATTAGGAGTAAAGGATTGTGTGTGATAAAATGGGTTAATTGCTTTCAACATTAAAAGTCAAACTCTTAATAAAAATATGTTAATAAAACTAAAAACTACAACAACAACACTACTATAAAAAAAATAAAAGCACAACCAACAAATTAATTAAAATTTTATCAAAAATGATTATAAATTGTAAAAAAAAAATTAATTATTAAATGGAAAAACTATAAATTTATTAACCATTTGCACTCCTTATTTTATTTTTTTTCTACTTTTGTAGCACACCTACTGTGCAGCTACAACTAGTCTGTATTCGTGGTTTGTCTACGTTGTTTCAAACAAGACAACACATCACCGTGTGTTACACAAAAAGTAACAAAGGGTGCAAACGGTTAATACAATTAATAATTAAAACTAAAAACTAATAATCTATGTTAAATAAAAGCCTTTTTTGATTAAATATTCTACAAGCAAAAAAAAAAAAAAAATGAAATGGGTGAGAAAAATGACTAAAAAGCTTTTAAAAAAATAAATTTTAATTAATTAATTGATTAAATTTGCAAAAATAAAACAAAAATTAAATTAAAAAAAAAAAAGAAGATAAACTAAAAAATAAAATTAAGATAAAACAAACAAAACAAAAAGATGGGATTTTTCATGGGACTTACGAAATTATTATAATGGGAGGCGAGAGTAGAGTCGTTGTTGTTTGATGTCGTCATTGTTGTTGTTTCATGATTTTGGTAAAAGAATTTTTTTTTTTTTTTTATCTATTTAACTTGGTGACGATTTTTTTGTTCTTAGCTGAATGATGGTTGGGGTCTTGTCTCTTCACTTTATTATTTTTTTATTTATTTATTTATTTATTTTTGTTTTTAATTAATTATTGATGATTTTATTTATTTATTTATTTATTTTACCTTTTTCACTTGTTTTATTATTATTATTATTATTATTAATTTTATTTAATTAAGATTTTTGGTTAGTCAAAAAAAAAAAAAAAAAAAAACAATAAAAAAAAAAGAAAATAAAAGTAAAACAACAGATAATAAAAATAAACAAAAATTGTTTAAATGATTAATTAAAAAATAATAAGTAAAACATAACAACACATAATATATTGTCGTGCAAATAAAAAATTGATTAACAGAAAAAATTATAAACAAAACACAAAAAGAACAACAAAAAAAAAAAAAGAAAAGAAAAATAGAAAATTTTCCGTTATTATTATCGCGTAATAGAAATGAAAAATGAAATTTTCAAGTGATAAACGATTAACGACGAGTCTAAATATATTCATTACGTTACGTTACATGTTCATGTTCTTTGTTTTTTTTCCTCCACAATTTAATTAATTAAAAAATTAAAATTAAATTTACTCTAAAAATATATATTTATATATCACAATAATAAGAATAATAATAATAATAATAATTAAATAAAAAAAAAAAACTATTTATTGATTTATTGAAACTTTATTTTAAAGAATTTTTTTTTCTCTTAATTTATTTATTTGATTAATTAATAAAAAATTTGAATTATTTTTTATTTATAATTTTTTTTTTTTAATCTAAATTATATTATAATTTTAAATTAAAATTAATTAATTAAGATTAATGATAGTAAATAGGTAAATAAGTAAAATTAAAAAAAAAAATGGTCAATTTGAAAAAAGAACAAAAGAAAAAAAGAAAAACATAAAAATTGAAATGTAATTAAAGAAACATAAACATAAACATAAACAATTAATACGAATAAAGGCGATTCGTTTCTTGTTGAAAAACTTTGCGTTAAACATTTCTTTTTATAATACAAAAAAAAAAATTATTATTATTAATTAATAGAGAATAAGAACAACAAAAAATGATAAATGATAATAAACAAAGAAAAAAAAAATAATAAAAAAACACAAAAATAAACGAATAAAAAAGACACAAATTTATGTTTTTAACCAGCTCCAGAAGCTTGAACGCAAATTGCGTACCTTTCCATTTTCTGTATCTTGACCACCTTGTTGCTGTTGTTGTTGTTGTTTCTGTTCATCACTATTGCCATTTATACTATTATTAATACCACGACCACCGACACTACCATTACCACCAACAGATGCACTACTAACTCTACGTATCGGCGCTGAAGTTTTATTACGATCACGCGTTTGGCCAGTTGAGAAACTTGAACTTAAATCTTTTTTGGAATTTGTTAGTGTTGAGGTACCATTACCACCAATTATATGTGGTGATTGTTGGTTTTGTTGTTGCTGGTGGTACATTTGATTATTTGATGATATTAAATTTGGCGTTGATGTTTGCATGCGTGATAATGAATCTAAATTTCTGACTTTCGATGTTAACGAGTCACGCTTTGTTTTCGGTAATGGTGAGTAATTAACATTTTTTGATAAAACACTGCTGCCACTATGGGGTGTCGGCGTTGTCGGTGATGATGAAACATTTTGTTTTACAGAATGTATTGGTATTGATGATGTACTTTTACTATTACTATTATTATGTTGTCCATTTAGCGAGTTGTCTTTACGCCAACTTTGTGCCAATTCAGGACGATTCAAACTATTATTTGATTGTTCTTTTGTCTTTGCTGTAATCGAACTTGGACCATATTTCGTTAACAAACTGCTCGTACTTTTATTTAAGCTTTTATTGGACGGTGGACCAGATGGACTACGTTGTGACATATTTGCATTATTATTACGTCCGGTTGGCGGTTTTGGTGCTGTATAATTTTTATTACAACCAGCCAATGGTATTTTACTTGGACGACGTTTTGGCGTATCGGGACATTGACGATTTTCACTTTGATCCTGTGCTGACTCCGTGCTACTACTATTTTGTAATATTTCATCCATGGCTAGTGGTATCATTGCTTTCATGCTGGGAGTTGATATTTGTGTTTGTGATAAACGTAACGTCGAGTCCCGTAACGGTGATGATAATTGTTGTAAATTATAAATTGTACGAGTACTCGTTGAATGTTCAGGACTATAATCAAGCATCGCTGTTTGTCTCAATAATGGATTTTTTGATTCAACCAAACGTAGCTGAGCCTTTGTACCTTCTAATTCGATATTTTTCTCTTCCAACTATAAAAATAAATTAAAATTAAACAAAAAAAAAAAAAAAAAGAATTATTTTTTCTATTATTTATCATTTTCAATTGGTAATTTACCTGAAATTTTAAATCCTCAACATCGTCTTTAAACTTGTCTAATTTTTTAATTAAAAATAATTTTGATTTTGTCCCATTTTCTAAACGTTGCTGAAGATACTGAAAATAAAGAAAGAAAAACTTCATTAGATTACAAAAGGTACACAGGATACGGCCAACAATTACGCATAATAATGTAGCAATTTCATAATTAATGTTTTAAACAAAAAACATAAAACGAATTAATTTAAATTTAAAATTTCAACAGTAAAGAACAACTATTGCCTCCACAACCAAAACATCAAGATCATCCAAAACACAGAAAAATTAAAAAAATAATAACACATGACCATATTGCATGACAAAGATTTCATTTTTATTAAAACATAAAAAAAAATTCTTTTTCTTTTATGTACAAAGCACGCGTTTTTTTTTTGTTTTTTTTTTTATTATAATAAAATTTTATTTTGTTTTGTTTTTGCTTAATTACTTCTGTCGTTCGTAATTGGTTTTGTTCTTTCTAACAATCAACAGGGTAGGGTAGGGTAATAATTAAATGAAAAAAAAAAAAACTAAACAACGTAAGACATCAATTGATTTAATTTCTTGTTAATTTCGTAATAAATATTTTTATTTTTTTTCAATAAAAACTTTTGGTGGTATCATATTTACTTTTTATCTAATCAGAGAATCCACATTTTCACGATTACAGTTTTTTACCTAAAAATCATGAAATAAATTTTTCTTGGCTTGATGGTGATGCTTCTGAAAAAGCTGATGCTTTCCATTCAAATTAATTCCGAATGGTCTAAAACTTTGCAGGAATACTTTAGAATAACAAGATTCGTGTTTTACGGGTTTGGCCAAAAAAACAAATGTTTGAACGAAAAGAAAAAAAATTATATTACGATTTAGAAACGTTATAAGATCTGAGACGATGTAGTCAATGGCGTTGGTGTACTTAGCGTTTGAAATTGAAATATTAAATCGTTAAAATTAATCAACATTAATCCAAGAAAAGAAATAAAAAAAAGGTATACAAACAAAAAAAATGTATGTATATAGAAATAAAAATTATACTAATTCAAATTAAAAGATAATTAAAAAGTAATAAAAAGTAGTGTGTTGCTAGTTTTACCAAGAATTATAATATAAAAAAAAAACGTGGCCAACAGGGCACAACAACAGTGTGTAGTAGATAAATATAACTTTGCATTGTTTGTTTATAAGCCATATCGTCGATTGTGATGGTGATCTATACACATTTGTATCAATCTGCCCAAACAGTATACAATGCGAATATGAATTAATGTTTCCATTAATTGCTAAGTACAATACATTATAATTAAACAGTAATCAACATAATATTTTTAATAATAAATTTAAATATATGTTAAACATTTACGTTAATAAAAAGAAAGAAAAAAAAAAAACATAATTACCATTAAAATTAGGTAACAAAAACGAAGAAAAATTAAGAAACCTTTAATCAAGGTTTTGAAAAATAAAAAATGAAAAAATTATTACAACAAACAAGTTTAATAAAAATTAATTTTTATTTAATTAGAAAAAAATAAAAAAAAACTTTTTTTTTTAACCTATAATTTAGTACAACAACAAAAAAAAACCCCGGTTTTTTTTTTAATACAAATATAAAACGCATAGTTTTTATGAAAGTATAATGAGTTTCGAGACTAGAAATACAAAAAAAAGGCATTAATAGACGACAATGTTTCAATTGAGTGATTATGCAGTAAAGTGTAACAAACAATAAGCTTTGCTTTTTAGCAAAAATAACTACGAAATAAATTTTCTATTTAAAATAAAGTGTTACGCGTTATTATATGAGCACCCGCGACCTCCGTTTAATAAAATAAACGCACAGAAAAATATTAATAAATTAACTTAGTTTTATCGAAAATTCTATTACACTTGAAATTAAGCTTTTCTTTAATCAAATAACGTGTAATATTATTTTGTATCAGTGGATGACTAAAGTTGTGGGTGGTATAAATTGAATTAGTTAATTTTGCCGAAGGGCGTTGATTTTTTGACGTTACACACATTCTGTTAGTTTAATTTATTTAACATAATTTTTCTACCTTATTCTGTTACCATAACAGCAAAAATCTAATAAATCAATTTGTGAAATGATGAAAATTAAATTATTTCCTTCTTCCTACCTAAAACAAAACTACTTCAGACACGTAAACAGCAAAAAAAAAAAAAAGATTCAGCGAATAAGAATGGGGAAAAATTTTGTTTAGGGATGCAAAAAAAAAGAAGAAAAGTAAACAAATGATGATAAAACTGTAATAAAACGTGACATCCGTCCAAATCTTTACTTTAATCAAACAGAATAATTTTAATTCGCAGGAAAATTTAACGAAAAGAATTTCTTTTCCATTAATTATGTAATAAAAATAATTATAGCACGTAAAGTAGCAATTTTTTGTGCAAAAATATGATGTAATTAAGGTTTATTTTTAAAATATAGATACATCCTCATTTAAAATTCTCTTTTTTCTACAATTCCTTAGTAAATCTTCACAATATTACCGAGAAGAATTTTTATTTAATAATCAAGACGACTAAGGTAAAAATTATCGATTCGATTTTTGACTAAATATTAAAAATAAAACATAATCAACCTGTGAACACATGGAGATTAGAGTACAGAAATTTAGTATGAAAATAAATTATTAAAGCTCCACTAATTAGAAAAAAAAATTCCAAACGTTCAGCGTTTTTTTTATTTACTGATTACATGAGAATGAGGGTAGTCAAAAAAAACAGCAAAAAAAAAAAAAAGATTCAGCGAATAAGAATGGGGAAAAATTTTGTTTAGGGATGCAAAAAAAAAGAAGAAAAGTAAACAAATGATGATAAAACTGTAATAAAACGTGACATCCGTCCAAATCTTTACTTTAATCAAACAGAATAATTTTAATTCGCAGGAAAATTTAACGAAAAGAATTTCTTTTCCATTAATTATGTAATAAAAATAATTATAGCACGTAAAGTAGCAATTTTTTGTGCAAAAATATGATGTAATTAAGGTTTATTTTTAAAATATAGATACATCCTCATTTAAAATTCTCTTTTTTCTACAATTCCTTAGTAAATCTTCACAATATTACCGAGAAGAATTTTTATTTAATAATCAAGACGACTAAGGTAAAAATTATCGATTCGATTTTTGACTAAATATTAAAAATAAAACATAATCAACCTGTGAACACATGGAGATTAGAGTACAGAAATTTAGTATGAAAATAAATTATTAAAGCTCCACTAATTAGAAAAAAAAATTCCAAACGTTCAGCGTTTTTTTTATTTACTGATTACATGAGAATGAGGGTAGTCAAAACCAAACGTGACAACCGGACATGACGGTTAAAATTAAGGTTTTTTTTTCAAACGTTTCAATGTCAAATTTTTTAACAAAATAATTAAAACGTGACAAATATTTTATAAAATTAATTCAGACATTCAGAGATTTCCAAGTGGTATAAAAAAAAATCTATACAATAGTAAAATAAATGTATTTATATTATTAACAACAAGGAATGATTGATGTTTTGATGAAAAATTATAAGACAATAACAGGCGAAAAGAAATAATGAAAAAAAAAAAAAAAAACGGAAATTGTCACTTATCTTTGAAAATAACAATCAAAATAAAAACATTTTAGTCTTACCGTATTAGAGTAAAGTAAAGTAAATGATTATGTTTAAAGCATACAGCAATAATAAACAACAAGTAATGCATTTTTTTTTCTCTTCATCCATTATTATTGTCAATTATTTATTTAATTTATTTTTTATTTAAATGAATCAATTTACAATTTTATTACAACAAACAAATGCGATTGCTAGTAAATTATTTATTTTTTTCTTATTCTAAAAGTCAGTATAAATAAATATAAAAATAAATTATTTTTACTTGGTTTTCTAAACAAGAAAATTGATTAAAATAAAATTAAAATTAAAATTTTATTGTAGAAACAATAATAGAAAGTGAATAAATAATAAATTATGAAAAGACAATCATAATAATGGTAATAAATATTAAAATGATATGCATAGAAAAATAGTAAATATAATGACAAAATAATCAACGAAAAATTGTAATATTTTCCGCTTCAAACCATTATTAAATGTCATAATAAGAAAAAAAATAATCATAGGAAATTTTTTAATTTAAGAGCAGCGTATGGCTCAATAAATTTGCGTAAAAAAAATTTGCGAAAAATGTATAAATCATAATGTTAATTCCTTGTTCTGAAATCAATTGAATTAAGCTTAGTAAAATCAATTTACTTTATTAATTATTATTACATAAAATGATTTTCAATCTCTAAATGAAATTTAATTGATTTTGATTGATACTCAAAACAGAACAATATTAGCCAGAAGTTCAGAAACATGTGACAATAAAAGTATAAAATCACTTTAAAAAAAAAATATAATTACTTTAGAAAGTTTTGAAAGAACCTTTTGTTTATAATTTTTTCCCTTTAAGTTGTCAAAATTACAATTCGCGTCAAGCTTTAATTTCATTTCTTATTTAAAATCAAAAAACTGAAATTAATTAAATTTCTTTACTATTTCACTCATTATTATCTAAAGGAAAGTTTAGTTTTTCTTCGAGTTTAATAATTATTTTCAATTTTTATTTCTTTTCCCATTTGCCATTATTATTTTGTCACTAAAAAGCATGACCACGAACAATAATGACGTTGAGAAACAACAGACAAGAAAAAATAAAAACCTTTCATTGATAATATTCAGAAGAAAATTAGTACAAAAAAATTTAAATTGTAACTAAAGTACATAATACAAAACTGGCATTGTAATAAAAACATAAAAATACAATTTTACCTTCTCGTTGATTATCCAAACATAAACATAACACACAACCAGAAAACATACAAAAAATTACTTAAAGTAAAAAATAAAACAACGCGACAAGACACACAACATAATTCTTATTATTATTGTTGTTAATTTTTTTTTTTTTTCGTTGTTGTTTAAAAATGTTTTTCAATCAAAAACTAAAGAAAATAATGTAGAATGTAGCATTATCCAAATTATAAAAGTATAAGTAAAAATATACAAATACAATTTCCTGGTGAAATTTATTTTAGAGAAATTAAATATAATAATAATAATAATAAAAAGTAAAAATAAAAGCATTTACCTGATTATGCACACTTAATGTAATTAAATGTCTTTGTAATTCGACAACATTTGTTTCTAATAAAATTGCGGTAATTTTTTTTCGACCCTCATTTATATTGATTTTATTTAATAAATTTGGTGAACTGACTAAACCATCTAAATGTCCTAAATAAAAATTTTTATTATCATTTTTTTTTTCTAACATCACTTTTTTTTTATCACTTTTATTATTAATTAATTGTTCAATTTTATTATTATTATTATTATTATTATTAATTATAACTTCACTTATTTTATTATTATTATTATTATTATTACTACTACTACTATTATTATTATTTATATAATGACTAAATATAGTTGATGTTATTGTTTTTGTCAGTTCTTTAACATCGCTGCTAGTTTTATGTTGTTGATGATTAATAACTTGGGGTTTAATTATAACAGGTGAGAAACAACTGTTTGCCCGATTACCAATAATTGTCGTAGTTGATGTTGTGCCTGGTGATGAACCGGTACCAAACACAACTTCATTTGAGGATAAACGACGTGCCGGACCACCACCAATCATTTGTGGCATACGTGATTTTATTGAATCGGGTGAACTAAAAATAAATAAATAAATATATAAAAATGAATGAATTAATTAAATAATAATTAAAAATAAAATAAAAATATAATTACCTTGGTTCACTCTTAATATATTCATTATTTATAATATCATTATGTTTTATTTGCTTAAAATTTATATTTTGCTTATTATTACTATTATTACAACCGCATATTACATTTAATTGCTCTTCTAAATTCTTTTTTATTAAATTCAATTCATTTATTTCTTCTTGCATTTTTGTTATACGTATACGTCCTGATATTGTTTCCGCTTCCATTTCAGTTACTTTATCGATTAAATGATCACGTTCCTTGCGTAATATTTGTATATCCTCTTTTGTTAATTTCTCCATATGGGTATTAAATGTTATTGGTTGGATAACAACATTACTATTATTGTTATTATTATGATTATTATAACGTGTCTTTTCAATACTTTGTAAATGTTCAACCTCTTCACGTAGACGATTACTTTTTCTATGTATTACATCTAATAGATTCCATAATTCATCTTCAGCATCCATTGTTAAACGATGATTATTATGTATATTCATATTAATAGTATTATTATTTGTATTGCTATTATTTGTTAATAAAATAGTAGTACTATTGTTACTATTATTACTGCTACCCTGATGCACAGCCCCTGATGTTGATGATGCACTGTGTGCCTCTTTCGATGAACTTGTTTCTGTTGAGAAACCAGAATCTTGTATGACACTACCATTGCCTTCACCACTCTTTGGTTCCTTTTTACTACCACTATGGGAATTACTTCTACTTCGTATTAACGATGATGATGATATTTCCGAATTTTCTTTTTGTGCTAATTTACGACGTACACGTTTTCCAGGCTCCCATTCTCTTCTTAAAATTAATATTAAAAATATGATGGAAAAAGTAAATAAATAAAAGAAAAACAAAAAGAAAACCAAAAAAAAAAATTAATTAATATCAGTAAATAATTAAAAACAAATATTTATTTATTTATTTAAAATAATAACTACCTAGACGCCAAAGAAGATGATGATGGTAAACCAGTAATAGTACTAGATGCTGTCGACGATGCCATTTTATTTTTGAGATCAGGAAATGTTTCAATAACCAAATCACGAAATTCCAATAAGGCTCCGACTTCATTCTGTAACTCCTAATGAAATATAATTAAAGTTTTTATAAAACAAAAAATGAAATGAAAAAAAAAAAAAAAAAACTCCATGCAAACAACAAAAACACAAATTAAAATATTCGTAAAAAAAAAAAAAATGAAACCAAATTGTCCAATTAATTCTTTGTTAAATTTTTTTTGCTAACTTTACTACTTAATAAAAATGAAATAATTAAAAAAAGCTTTTTAAAAAACAAAAAACGCTAGAAAGTACAAAATATATTTAAAGCTTTTCCTGTATATTTTTTTTTTCCACAATTTTATTTTGTTTTGTTCGTTTAAAAACATTTCCTTATACTAATTAACAAAAAAAGTAACTTTTTTTTTTATTAATAGAAATCACAGAAATTATATAATTTTTTTTATTAAATTCTCTTTTCTTAAGTATTATAATTAAGTTTAATTATTTATATTAAAAAATCATATAAAACGAAATCGATTTTATTATTTAATTTAATTTTTTTTTTTTTTGTATAATTGATCCATACTCTATTAAAAATCATTTCTATGGTTGTATCTATTGTGTTGATTTTATGTAAAAGGTTTCGGGCTAAACAGTAAAAATGCAATAAATAATTACATCAAATGAATTTAATTAAATTAAAAGTAAAAATAAAAATAAAAATCGAAAGTTTTATTATACACAATATATATTTCTTTTATTTATATCAATTTTAACGAAATTATTATAGTAAAAGGTTTATTAAAGTACTTAAAAAAAAAAAACAAAAATTTAAGACCCATTCAAATGAGCAACAACAAAAAAAATAAAGAAAAAAAAACCATAGTGCCGCAACAATTAAGATAGATCATCGTGCATAATTTTATATACAAAATTATTAATAAATGAATTTAAATTTCTATTATTATTCGTTTTTATTACAAAAAAAAATATTAAAAATTAAAGTGAAATCATAATAAATAGTTTTATTTTTCAACGTAATTAGTAAATAATAATAATAAAAAAAATTATTCTAATTAAAATTAATTTTAATTGTTGTAAAATTATTGATGTTGAAACAACATTTGTTGTTTACAGAAACATAAAAAAAAACATATAAGATCATTAGATACAGATAAAATACTTAAAAAATGTTACTTTAAAAAACTATGCTGGAAAATTGGTTAACTTTTTGTTATTTTCATTATTTTTCTTATTTATAAGATAAATTTTGAATTTTTATTTCTCTGTATTATATTTTAATAACAAATATTAATAATTAATGTTTTTTAACATTGCCATGGTTAAAATTTGACATTTATAAAATCAAAAAAAAACAAAAAAACACAAACCCTCAAGAAACATGACAAAATTTAATCTTAATAAAAATAATAATTAAGAAAACTTTACAAAAACAACTAAATAAATGAAATTCACAAAGTATAACCGACTTTGTTATTTCGTAACATTCAACAAGAAATTATAACCAAAAATTACCTCTTGCGTGTTTTTACATTAAAATTAAATTCTTAAACAAAAAAATGTTAAAAAGAAAATAAAAAAAAAAAATTGAAAATCATTAAACATTAAAGAAAGAATAATAAAACAATTGAAAAATAATCATAGTTTATTAGATAGATATAGATTTATATATATTTACAACATAAAATAATCAAGGTGTTTGACTATAGAGAAATCAATATATATTGTTAATAAAAAGTAAAAGAAATAAAAAAAACTAAAAACAATGCACAAAAGTTAACTACTGTATAATTATAATTTTAAGATCTCTAAATAGTTAGTAGAAATGAAAATAAAATGTTTCCTAATCGATTAATTGATTTCGAAAATAGATGCAAAAATAAAAGCAATAATTACCTGTAGAGACTTTGTTTGATCAGCTACGTGATGATAATGATATGGCCCAGGCGGTGATCTTAATGGCATACACTCCATACCCGTTCTAGCACCACTTAACGTACAAATATCACTCTGTAATCATAAAGAAATAATCTAATTAGTTTTTAAAGAAAGAAAGAAAACAGAAAAAAAAAATCTCTTGACAAGTTTATGATCAATCTATTTTGTTATTATTACTTTAGCTATCAAAAAAAATTCTTTTTATAATGATTTAAATTGGAATGAAAAAGCTCAACTGTATAGACAAAAATCTTTACTAAACTTTATTTTATAACTTTCACTCATTAAAAATATTTTTTGTTGTAAAAAAAAAAAGAAAAGAAAAGAAAAACCTAAAGTGCTTTACAAAACTTTAGCACTCCACACACACAATGTTAAAATAATAATAATTTTAGAAAACTTGATAATGTTAAAGGATAACAACAGATGCAAACATTGATGACCCCTATTTATAAAAATATTATGTATGAAAAGATAATTTTTATCATGTTTTGCTCTTTTTTTTTTTCCGTGTGTAACTATAGTTCCGGAATTTTACTACTTTCTTAAGAAATTGCGTTAAGAAACAAAAAAAAAAAAAACAAAAAAGTAAAAAGGAAAAATAAAAACTTATGAATAGACGAAAGAATAAAGAAATCTCAAAAAAAACTCAACTATTAAGGTGTGGTTACATAATAAAAAGAAAATGTTCTTACAATATTTTATTCCAATAGGCGTTTTCATAATAATTTAATAACATAAAATTATTTAAATAATCTTATAATTAGAATAAAGGTGAGAATTTAAATTAGGTCATATTTGTTGAAGAATTAAACTCCTCTTCACTAAACACGATTTTTATTAAAAGAACGCGATTAGAGTAGAGAACTGGATCAGGTGTTTACATATAATTTTTTTTTTTTTTACATTAACATATTTCCAACGATTCTTGTTTATTCTTTATATTATAATTAAAAAAATTTCTAGGTGATACAGCAGAAATGATGCTAATAATGTGCAAAAAAAGAGTAGCTGTAATTCTACTATTTATAAACAAATAATCATAATAAATGTTGAAGAGTAAACAGGACTAATACACCATTCACTAATAATATAATTTTAAAAATACAAAATAACAATAAATTTATCACAATTATTACTAGTTTTTCGTTACACTTTCTATCGAAATTTTTCTATTTTCAATTAATTTATTAAGAAATAACTTATAACCAAATAGAAGAAAGAGAAAAAATAAAAGCATAATAATAATCATAATAGAAAAAAATATGACGACTTCATTATTACTAATTTTAAAATGAAAACATTAAAAAAATAAAAACACTATTCACATATAACAAAGAAATAATTTTAGAGTGAATATAAAAAATAAAAAAAAAATCATCTAACAACGAAGCATACATAAAATTCAGCAGCACAAAAAGCAAATAATTTCTCTATTCAAAAGTAAAATCAATTAAATAATGAAGAAAAAATAAATATACAATTTGTATGTAAATCAATCATTATGCAGAAAAAAAAAAAAACTAAAGCAAAGGCATAGAAAAATAAATATTTAAAGTTAGGCAACAAAATAGCAAGATCTATAAAAACTTTATAAACGTAACACAACTCACAAGTAATGCATATGCTTCTAATGTTCAACAAAAAAAAAATTAATGACTTAAAAATTATAAAAATAAAAATAAACAAAGTCGTTGTGTAAATAATAATAACAAAATTAGCAAATGAAAGACGTGAAAAAAAATCATTTTTTTTTTAAAGTGAAATAAGTAACAAAATAATAAATTACACGATACACCGTTTTGTTGTTTAATAATTTTTCTTATTTATTTATCTTAATAACAGTTATAATGTTTTATAACATTTGCTGATGATGAGACGATGATTCTATGGCTGCTGTAGCTGTATCTGCTGCTAGACAACAATTATAATTTTTTTTTTGTACCAAGAAAGTATTGAAATATGCATTTACATAACTTTTGATCATGGTTAAGTTTAAAAAATATAAAAAAATGACTAAAATATTGATTGATTAACATCAATAACATATGACATATCAATCACATATAAATACATACAAATAAAATCTGGAAAAAAAAACAACACATATATCGCTATGTTATTAATATTTTCACTTAAGCAATTAAACCATTGATGACACTCAACTAAACACAACTACTTTATATTCATTGTTTTAAAAAAAAAAAACCACTTTAAGCGGTTCGTTAATTGTGAGTACTTCAACAAGAAATAAAAGTAGATACATCAAGCAAAAGGAAACAATTACAAATTATAAAAGGAAAAGAATTAACTCGCGGATAATTAATAAAAAAAATAAACTTTTTAACTAATCAGAATCACAAGTACTACTGTGTGCTTTAGAATAATAATATTAAACAGAAAAAAAAAAACTTTTAAATATTATTTATTTAATGTTAAGTTAAGTTGAATAAAAATAAAAATTAATTACAAAACATTGTGTAAACTTTTAATATTATTAAGAAAACAATAAAATCTCTTCACTAAAAATTAAAACGTCAACATGCAACATTATTTATCGATAGTAATTCATAAGAAACTTTGTAGTTTAATAAAAAAAATCATTATTAAAGCATACAAATTGTATTACATCCAGAAATATTAAAAACAGATTTTTTGCAAAATTTTTTTTAAAGTTTAATGTGGAAAAAAAAGAAAGAAAAAAAAAACGAAAGTAAAACTAAACAACAAAAATTCCACCAAATAATCAATATATATATATAGAGATGTTTTATCTATAATTATAAAATAGATACATAAATCAACCAAGTGTATTAAAAATACATTAAAAAATAAAAACAATTAAATTTATATTTATTTTTGACATTTGAAAGTATTATCTTCTGCCATAATTACACCTTTTTATTTTTATTAAAATGTTTTAGGGACAACAACGTAAACATAAATAAACGTTGTTTACAATTAAATTAAATAAAACATAATTACATAAGTTGTAGAAACAAAAATAAAATATATTTGTTAAGTTAGGTTAAGTAAAAAGGTTCGAAAGCATCAACCGTACACATAACACTTTGCACAACATTTCTAAAACTCAAAAAAAAAAAAAAAAATTATGAAAGTAAAATTAAATAAAAAAAAAAAAAGATTTTTTCAGTTATTACTGAACTGTATATAGTCAGTAAATCAGGTGGTAGTAGTAATATTTATTACAAATAGAGTGTAAAGTAAGTAATAATCAAACAAACGGTAGATTAATTCCTAATAATAATAAAAATCTTTCCCTAATTATAGATTAATGTTAAAAGCAAATAATAACTTGAGAAAGAAATAATAAACGCGAATGATGTAACAACAATACTGTTAACACTACTGCCACAATTATTCAAACAATAAGAAAAAGGAATTAAGATATCGCAAAATTTAGTGCAGAAAACCTTAAGTGTTTCACTATTTCTTTTCTTTTTTAATTATTATTAAATTTCTATCACGTAATACATACACCTTAGATTAGTTTTTTTTTATTATTATTATTATTTTAAAGCGGAACTAAATTAATTCGATAAAATCTAGCTTTGTTTCAAATAATTTTTTTGCTTCCTTTAATTTTCATTAAGGTAAAAAATTGTTAATTTTTTTTTGTCATTGTTTGGATTTATAATTAAAAAATTAACGCTATTTCACTACATTTATATAATATAATTTGATTGAAGTTAATGAATCGAATTTGATTGTTTTTAATTATTATTATTGCTGCTGCCGCTGTTGCTACTTTTTTTTTTACTTTTTTTTTTTTTTTTTTGTTAAAAAATTAATGAAAGCATGGATTAATTTATTAAATAATAATAATAACGTGAAAACAATAAGCAATATATAAATGAAATTGGTAAAAAAAATGAAAGAAATACAAAAAAAAATCAAATAATTGAATTAAAATAACATAAAAACGGTTAAATTTTAATCATGATTTTTGTTTCTTTTTTTATAATGCAATAAATTTAATTAAATAGAGAGAGAGTGTTTATTTCTTCTTTATTTTTAAGTAAAAATTAATTAATTTTTCATTATTGGTCCATTCTTCTGTTATTATGTTTTTTTTTTTTTTGTTATTTCATTTTTATTACTTTATGACAGAAAGAAATCATAAACAACCGAAACAAAAATAATTAAAATGCGCGTAATACAGTTAATATAATTAAAATTAGCAAAAAGCAGTTTGGAAGTTTTTTTTTGATTTCTACATTAAAAAGTTTAATTAAATAATCGATATAAATAAAAAAAAAAATTGATTGATTTTGACAATTTAATTATTTTTGCTTATAATAATGTGATTATTATATTGCACAGATAATACAAATTAATAATAATAATAAAAAAGATATCACAAGTAGAAAGCTATTACAAATTTATTATTTTTTAATTAAGGATAGAAAAACCAAACAATTACCATGGCCCGCCTAAAAAAAAAAAATAAACCAAAAATACTTTAGCCTTATTAATGTTAGATTTTTTTTTTATTTTTATTGCAATGAGAATTAAGTTACTAAATTCCAATGAAACATAATGTTCTACTCTACTTTCCACTCACTAGTAAAAAATGATTAAAAAATTAAACAAAAAAATGAATTTTCTGCAATAAAAATTGCTTTATTATAACATAAAAATGTTTTTATTGAAATTGATTACAATGAATAGAGATTAGCATTTATTATTACATAAATTTTGCAAGCGAATCATAATATGCAAATAAATAAAATAAATAAAAAAAAAAAAAAAGTAACCGTATGCAAAATAATATTATAACTAGAACAAACTAATCTAATCCAAATAAAGATTAAATAAAAACACGGTCAATAATCTTATACTTTGCTAATTCATTTAAAATAATTAATTAATATTAATAAAAAAAAATGTCATTGTGAACAATTATAGTAATAAAAATCATTATTTCTATATTTGCATTTAATTTAATTAAAAATAAATTTACTAAAACAAAAAAAAAAAATTAGAACAAAAACAGCTTTAAACAAAAACTCTAAACAAATAATTTGCATAAATTAAAATTTATTACAAAAGAAAAATAAAAAAAATATTAATCACAGGTGTTAATTAATATTATTGCTTCCAAAAATATCAATATTATATAAAATAGGTCAGTCACAATTATTTTATTTATAATTTTTAATATTTTTTTTTTTAGCTGTACTAATATACTAAGTCTTAATTAGTAATAATAAATAAAAAACAAAAAAAAAAAAACTGTTAAGACCACCAAATTAAAGACAAATAATAAATTCCAATGATTAATTAAAGAAAAATTAATTAATAGAATGGTGATTATGTCATACATGTATGTTAAGCAAAATTTATTTATAAAATAACAATAACAAACCATAAATAATAATAATAATTTTAATTTTATCAAATTATTTGCTTAAAGCTTAACATTCGCATAAAGCGATAATTTTTTTTTTATTATTAAAACCGTAATTATACTGCATACTAACAAAACAATATTATATCATTATTAGTGCGTACATAACCGTTGCTTTACAATGAAATACAAATTACAAAAAAAAAAAATTAAATAAATAAATAAAGCAGAGAAAGCTTAGCATATTCACATCTAATCAAAATATATAATAATTATCATTAAACAAAACAATGAAATATAATTTAAATAATTTCAATTAGCTTTAACCACACTTTTCACCACTAAATTTACAATAAATTATCTTAAACATAAGCAGCAAAAAGAAATTTATAATTTAAGATAATTATTTTCATTATCTTGTATTTTTTTTTTTTTTTTTTTGTAAATCAAAGTCAACCAACACACACACACACACATATATTTTATTTTAAATTAATTTTTCTATGAAATTAATTTCATTGTAATTTAAATTTAATAAATTATTTGTTGCTAATGTGAATTTTGTTTTGTTATTTTACTAGAAATACTTTCACGATTATTGCTGGTGTAACAACTCTGACTATAAATTGTGATTAATAGCGGAGTTAGGTGATTTTTCTTTTTGTAACAAACCGAAAAATCAAAATTAAAAAACGATCTTCAGACGACAATAAGGCATTAAACAAAGCCATACACCATTTGTCACATTCCTAAAATATTTTTCACATACAAAAAAAAAAAAAAAAAAAACAACCAACATCAAAAAAGAATTCAATAAAACAACACAAAAATAATAATTATTAATTATAATAAAACCAGGAAATCATACACATTTTACCTTCAATTTTATTATATCTATTAATAAAAATTTTTAATTTGAAATACAATCAAAAATTAAACAAAACAATTAATCAATTTAATAAAAAATAATAAAAATTTAATTAAACAACACTGATTTCTTTAAAAAAAAAAAAAATAATAATAACACAATTAACACAAATGTAAAGAGGCGAAAAAAAAAAACGAAATTAAGATAAGATTAAAAGTAAATCAATGAAAAGTGTAAAAATAATTCAATTTTCTATTTACACAACATAAAAAAAAAGAATAATAAAAATTTTATAAAATCGACACAAAAAAAATATTTAAAATAAAAGTAAAACAAAAAAAAAAAAATCGCTTATAAAAAAATAAATAAATAATTAAAAAAAACTCTTTTAATTGCTTTTGGCAACAATAAAAAAAATCCACAAACTTAAACAAACAATAATAATAATATTAATAAAAATCATAGATTTATCATTACGAAATTCCAACACATGTTAGAGTAAATAAAGATAACAGATTATCTTTAAACAAAACTCATTTATGCAAGCCAAGCTAAATTTAATAGAAATATATAAATGTAAGAAAGAAAAAGAAAAACATTAAATAACTAAATTAAATAATATGGATTAACCTAATTTTCCACTTTGTAGTTATAAATTTTTTTTTTATTTATGCATAACGAAACTATGCCCCACAAAAAACCAAAATCAATAATATTTTTTTTTAAATCTATAGGAAACATTTCTTTTTTTTTTGTTTCATAAAACAACGATAACATAAAAACGACAACAGAACCTCACTGTGATGTTCTTTATAATAATAAAAAAAACGACGGTAGCTGCACAGTGTAATAGGTAAAAAAAAAAAAGGAGAAAATTGTTAACAAACAAAAGAAAATAATTTGCCATAGATACAATTTTTTTTTTTTGCCTTTTTTCAATGTAATCAAAACCACAAAACAACCATTACCACCAACAAAAAATAAAAACGAAAACCTCTAATTCTGATACAAAACATAAAACGTATTATTTAAGCGTTTCTATCATCAATATACTGAAAATATAAAAATTCCGTATTGTAAGCAAAAAATAAATTTTCCTCTGTTTTTATATTTAAACATCAATATTTTCCAGGATAAGAAAAATCATTTAAAAAAAATCGTACCAATCGGGGTTAAGTTTAATTTTTGTTTGGTTTATGTTTAAAACAAAGAAAGTTACGGCTAAAAAAAATAAATAAAGAAATGAATAAATAAATCATAATAAAAAAATATTGGCAATTCAATGCTTTACCTTAAACTTGGTAAAAGTTAAATGTCTTGACTTTTGCCGTAGGTAGTCATCAGTCAGTCAAGTAGTAAGTCAACTAGCTATCAAGCATTATATTTTTTTTTTTTTACTTTAAAACACAATCGACAAAATATCGCACATTTTCTTTGTTTTTTATTTTTTCGATTTTATTTATAATAAACATAAAAAATAAAATAAATAATTTTTTTTTTTAATACATAAACACAAAATGGTTTTTCTGTTTTTTATTTTTGATTAAGCGAAAATGCTTGAATATTTGTTATATCTACAAACTGATTGGAACGAAATGGTACGGATTATTGATTACTATTTAATATTTATTATTATTATTATTATTATTATTATTATTATTATTTATAACAATAATATATATATATATATATATATATATATATATATATATATATATATATATATATATATATATATATTCTCTCTATAACAATGTTGTGAATTATTATTAAAAATAAATAAAATAAAAATGATAACAATAAAGCATACGATGATAATACAGGTAATCATTTATTTATTCTTTTATATTGAACAAACACAAATTGTGCTCGTTTATTATAAATAATCATATAAAAACAATATGTATTTTATCGAAAGGCATTAAAAAAGAAAGAAAATTAAAAATTAGGTGAAAAACCAATAAAACAAACAAACAAAACCAACACAAAGTGATAAACTGATTGGATTTCCGTATGGATATGAAAAAAGTAAAAGGTATTCAATTTAGTTTTCTTATATTTTTAATACCAAAAATAGGGAAATGACGACTACGTAAAATATAATTTAATATAAAAAAAAGCAATTTTACTATCAATAAAATAAATCTATAAAGAAAATTTAACACCTAACCGATCCGATTTCAATGATTGATTTTATAGTTCAAGTTCAATAAACGATAAAAATAAAACTTTATTGAAAGTTATTTTCTGAAGCTATTTGTTTACTATTAAAATTCTAACAGACTTAATAAAAAGGTTTACAGTATAAGCAAAATTAATATAAAAAAAAAATTACCTTATAAAGTTTGATTAAGCGAAAATAATAATTAAACTTTCTTTACAAATTTATCATAAAAATAAATAAAAAGTAAAAATAAATAAACTTAGAAAACAAAAAAAGGCAAATTAATTCAAGAAAACAGCATAAAATCATTATAAAAGAAAAACAAGTTATGTAATTAATCATAAACGTTTGTCTGCTGCTTCTGCTGCTGCTGCTGCTACTACTACTGCTACTAACCACTTAAATACATTTTATATAAATTAAAAATATAAATAAATATATAATATAAATTTTATATAAATTATAAAATTATAGAAAAATAAAAAAAACATAATAATTATATAGAAAATTTAAGCAATATCAAGTAAAATAAAATAGATAAATTATCCATCACAAAACAAGTGACTATTCCGTATAATCATCATCATAGTTAACATCATGCCAATTAATTAATTAATTAAATAAGAAAAAAAAAAATAAACGATAGAGAAAAGTTATTGAATGGAAAAAAAAAATTGTAAATAAATAAAACAAAAGAAACTTATGATATTAATCTATTGACCTTTTATTTTTATATTAATTAATAAATTTATTCATTTATAAATAATAAAATATATAATAAATAATTACATAGCGAAGCACGACTTTAATAAATTACAAAAGGAAATTATGACAAGCTGCACCAAACCACGCCACAGCCAAAGAATAAAATATAACAACAGCAACAACCTATTACCTCGCATAATACAGTTTAAAGTATTTCAATAGCACTCTACATAGACGCATTGAACCATGTTATTTATGTTTCTGTTTTTTTTTTTTGTTTTGTTTTTAAATATAAATTAAGTCATTTCAAATGTAAAACACTTAAAAATTTCTATTCAAACAAATTATGTTGTGTCATAGCCAATTATTTTATAGTAAAAAACATAAAAAGTGATAAAAATGTCAAACAAAAGCGCATAAATATAAACATAACATAAATGCACTACATACACCGTAAATTAATTAATTTCACTTTTAATTAACTTAATTTATTTTTAAACATAATTTTTTCTATTATAGAAAATAAACAGAAAAATAATAATCATTTACTTTCTTTTTTATTTTATTATTATTACATTAATTAATTGTTTTGAAAAAAATTAAGCCAATTATTAAGTGAGGTGTAGTTCATGTTATCAATAATATTAATTATTATTTATTTTTACTATCGTTTAACAAATAGAAAAATTATAAAAAAATAATAAAAGGTGCAAAAACCTCACAATTTAATAAATTAATAATTTTACACATTTATTTCTATTTATTCAAAGCTGGTACCGATTATTATTTTATATTTTTTATTTTTATTTAAACTAATGCAAACATCGATAGAAATTTATAACACATAAATTAATATAAAAGTAGTAAAAGGTTATCGCCCTTGATTAAAATAAATTATAATAGCGTTAAACATTGTCTCTTACTGCATTTAATTTGCAATTTAGATTTCTAGCAAATTATGACGGTAAATGATATTCACTTGAAATTACGGTACAAACACTGCAAATTTATGATAATTGACTAGCATAAATTCCGGAAATTATAAAAAGGAAAACTAAACACTAAAAGCATAAATCAGTTACGCAGCTTCCTTAAAGCAAAAAAAAAATCTTCAACAGTTAGATAACAACTTGAAACAATAAATTATTAATAAAAAATATTCATTAAAAAAAAAATAATCAAAATATAATGAAAAGCATTAATCATAATTTTAGTTATTATTTATTTTCTTTTCTAAAAAAAAAAATCGAAACCCAAAAATAATTTAATAACAGCGTGAAAAAAAAACGATACAAAATCAATACAAGGTAGTGGTGGTGGTTGGTTAAAAGGCGACATAAATATAAACTATAACAAAAATTATGTTGCTCTGTATTAAAAAAAACAATTTTATGTGTCGGTACCAGTTTGTGTAACTGTTTTCTCGTGTATTATAAATTTGAATATAATTCTTCTTTTATTTTAACCATCATTGACGATCGTTATTTATTATTTGTTTCTTCAAGTTTATTTAATAAAAAAAAAAATTAAAATAAACATAAAAATTGTACTAAAAATTAATAACAACAAAGAAGTAATTTCCAAAAAAAAAAATTAAGCAAAAAAAAGAAATGAAAAACCTTTCGATGTGGTTTTGGTGTTTTTGGTTTGTAAACAAATTTCTGTATGTAAGAGAAAAACAAAAAAAAAATTTCAAGATGAGAATTATGTACATAAATTAATGCTGCAATCATAAAACAATATTTTATGTTTTATCATATTGAAAATGTGTAGATAAAACATATGTTCTGCGGTTTAAATTTTTTTTTTTTTTATCAATCTTTATGTAGATTGGAGAAAATTAAGACAAGCCAACCACAGTATTTTCTTTGACGAAATATTTTTTTTTTTCATTACTTTACTTTATTTATTAATAATAATTTATATCAAATAATAAAAAAAAAGCACAAAATTTTCTTTATTTAATAAATAAAATAAAATATTAAAAATTTTCATTGATTTTATACAAAGATAATTTTATCAATATTTATAGGTGTTAAAACCACTCCTATTTAATCATAAAGCAAAGGCACAGAGTTATAAAAAAAAAATCTCAATTTTCTTTCATTGGAAAATAAAAAATAAAATGAAGATTTTATTCCAAAAAACAAAAAAAAAAAAAAAACACTTCAAACAACAAGAAAGTAGTTTACTAAAAAATTAAACCAAAAAAAAATTATTATTGATTTCTATTTGTTCTTAACGCAATTTAACGCATTTTAAAAATCAATTAAGCTTGGTTGTTAGCATAAATACGTAGAAATCTTAAACGTAAATCGAGTAATTTATATGCATAGGTAGTTCTGTATCATTAAATATTAAAGAGACTGTTCTCTTTTGAAAGGGCGTCACCGCTTTGCATCGATAACAATTGCTAGACAACACGACACAGTTTTATCTTTAGTTAATAAATAAATAAATAAAAAAAATCAATTATTGTTAATACCTTAATAATTGAAAAATGTCACATTATAGTACATTTTCAATTTTGATTTAACTAATAATAATAATAATAATAAATATACAATCTAAATGTAGCTTTTTACTCTATTCAACAATAAAATTAAAAAACTAAAAGATTTACTAAACAAAAAAAACTAGACGAGTAGAAAAACGAACAAAATTATTAAGCATAAATAATTTGATTGACGTTAAACTAACAAAACATCGAAACAGAGAGATCGCATCTTTGTTATATTCTATTATTATTGTAATAAATTTGACATTATTAAATTATATCTATGATCAATTTATCATTAATAAATTATTTCAAAAACATAATAGAATTTCAATAACAACAATAATCTATTTATAAGATTAATAAAATAAAAATCGTGAATAGTGTGATCGATGATCCTAGGTACCAGCCAACCAACAAACAGACAAATTTATGTTTTCATAAAATTCTCACAATAAATATAATTTATTTACTGCATTTAATAAAAACAATAAAACTAAACTAAACAAAAATAATTGATTTTGTATCATCAACTCAAAAATAATGACAACTTTTTTGTCTTGCATTCCGAAAGTTTCATAAAATAAAACATAAAACGTCCTTGGTTATTTGATATTTGAAACTTTTCTACAAGTTTTTCTGTGTGTGTGTGTTCTTTATCATATTTCCAATTTATAAGAAAACAAAGGAAAATAAATAATTTTATTTGTCAAAATAATAGTTTAATGCGCTATGGTATTGTATTTTTCGGCGATATCACCAAGAAAAGAAATAAAACTTTAAACGAAAATCAAGCAAACTTCAGCAAAACAAGAAGAAGGCAAAAGAAACCCCAAAGAAATATTTTCTTAGCATTATTAAAGACAGCAGCAACAAGGAAATAAAACTTTTACGAAAAGAAAGCTCGAAATAAGAAATAAAAACCTCGAAAACTTTTCTATATTCAAAGTCAGTATATAATCATATTTTTAATTACTCGATGAAAATTATTGTAAAGAAATTTTACAAAATCACGCGATTATTTCAACAGTATTTGAGGTTATTTAATAAAACGTAAAAAAAAAATAAATAAAAAATTAATATAAAAAATAATAACAAAATGTCAAAAGCTTCATTTATTTTGATTATTAATTAAGATAAGACGACGGCAACTATTAAAATATTATTATTTAATTTTAAAATAAGAAAAATATTGTTATGCTGTAATAATCAGAAATACACACATCAATTTTATTTCCTTTTTTAATTTAATTTAATTTTAAAAAAAAAGAAAAAAGCTTAATGTTTAAGCTGTGCTAAAATTTCTTTTATGAAATTAAATTAATTTTTTTTTTTTTGCATAACTTTTGAATTAAAAATAAAAAAAAAGTTAACAAGTCTTTACTAGGTTAATGAATGAAAGATAGTAGCAGCCGCAGCAGCAACATTAATGAATTAATACCATAAAAAATATATATTAATTAATTTCGGTCGATAAATATTTAATATTATGACGTTATTAATAAAAAAAAGAAAAAAAAAATATTACTTCATTAAAATTAAAAAAGAAAAAAAAAACCGCCTTTCACATATTTCGCTAATTTTCATCAGCTCAAAGCATAAGTGAAGCAAAGCAAAGTAAAACAACAACAAAAGCAATTAGCAAACAGCAAATAAGCGAAATAAAAAAAAAAGACATTCATCTGACTAAATTAGGTCCAGATGTATGCCTTGACCTTCAATAACGAGTACTACATTACGTTACGTTACGTTACATTGTAGTTTTCTTAAATTATTAATAACAAAAAAAAAAAAAAATTAAGAAAAACGCAATGCGTTGCAAATCAAGATAAAAAGTCATAAATATTGTTAAGTAGCGAAATATAATAATTATTATTGTAACAAAAAAAAAAGTTTGCCTAATATGGTTTTGCAAACATAATGATATTTTTTTTAAGAGTTGTTTGCAGAGTAAATAAAATATGTTTTAAATCAACCAATTTATAGCCATTAAAATACCTATAGTAGATATATTAAAAAAATTAAAACTAATTTAGTAATTTTTGATAATTTCACGATTTAAAAAAAAAAAAACAAAAACAAAACAAAGCAAAATAAAAACCAGAACACATAGTTTATCACAGTTTCAAAACGTTGATGGTGATAAAATGAAAAATGAAAACGTAAAAAAGAAAACACATTAGAAACACTAATATCATATACGGTTATGCTATTAGTTTTTTTTTTTTTTTTTTTTAATGTTTTAAAACAAAATTAAGGTCGACGATTATAATTATTTAAATTAATAATTGAGAAGGTGTATAATTTTCAATTAACATTAAAATTTCATATATTTTCACCTAGATAATACAGCAAACTGAAAATTTAATCAAAACTTTATACGAAAAAAAGAATTTTTAGTAAATAATTTTTACACATACTAAAAATTTAATTTAATTAATTTTAAATAAAATCAGATAAGAAAATAATGAAATAAACAAAGAAACAAACAAAAAAAAGGTAAATAGACACACCTGCAAATGACACTTTTTTTTTACATTCTTTAATACAATAAATAATTAAATTGCGTGATAAAGTCAGTGTGTGCCTTTTGTTAGCAAAACATAATTTATTTTTGCATATTTTGTGAAAAAAATATTTTCATTATTTACGCAAAGCCTTTTTTACTATTGCTAATTACTTAGGATAATGGAATTAATTTTTTTTATGATAAATTGATTATTAATGACTGAGAACTATAAGAAATATTTTTTGTCTGTCTTTAAAGTTTAGTAGTTTTAATTCTTATGCTTAAATTAGTTTTAAAAATCGATACAATTAAAACTTGATCCCCTTTTTTTAAATAATAATCAATTATAAAATAAAAGAAATAAACAAAAATTATTAAATCAATAATTAATAAATTTTCTTAACATTTTCATGTTAAATAAAGATTAAAAGAAGCAAAACAACAGAAAAATAACTAATGAAATTAACCTGATGTGCTTTTAAGGCTTTTTATACCGCAATAATAATTATAACAATAATCTTCCTTAATATATATACTCTTTTCATATATTTTAATTAAAATAATAATAATAAAAACAGTCAAAATAAAATTAATAACAATAAACTAAAAAAAAAAAACAAAAACATAGATAAACTTTATAAATAATTACACTGTGTGTATTATAGGGTTTATATATTCGCCAATCATATTCTCGTAAGAATAGTAAAACAAACATGATATAGTAGAAAGGAATATTCAAAATTACAATTTGTCACGAAAATACAATTATATTTATTGCTAAAAAAAGAAGCAAAATAAAAATGATATCATAGTGAAAAAAAAAGAAAAGAAAATTAAATGTGAAAAGTGAAAACTATAAAATTTAATTAGATATTAATATATTTTTCATTGTTTTACATAAATTAATTATGTAATTAATAATCTTTTTTTTTTCTTTTTAAATAAATAAATAATTTGCCAACCAATTTCTTACATAAAAAAAAAAATAAACAAAATTACTTAATTTCATTACAATAATTCATCAGGAGAAATATGTTTCAGTAACATTACAGCACGTTACAGACCTGCCCCAATTTTGTACACAAACGTTTTAATAAATAATTTTCAAGAAGCAATAAATAACAACCACGATCAACCAATAAAAAAAAAATTATTCTGAATTATAATTAAAGAAATAATTTTGGTCACATTTTACGGAATAACCAGTTTTTTATATTTTGATTAAAAAAAAAATCCTGCCGAAACATTAAATATAAACGAAAAACGTCACATAATATGCAATTAAAGTGAAATAAATACTTAAAAAACCAATGATTAAAATCCAATTTTTGATATATACACAAGAATATTAATTTTAAAAGCTCTTAATAATGATAGTAATTACAGAGTGTTAATAAAGTTATTAAAAAATAAAAAATAATTATAATTCATATCATGACATTTTAACGATTAAAATTTAAATTGCTTTATGATCGATTTTATTACCATTTGTTAATTTAATTAGTAGTACTTGCAGCAATGTTAAAATTTTTTTTTTTCCAAAAAGCAAATTTATTGCATTTCAAATGTGACATTAAAAAATAGTTTTACATACAATACAAACTACAAAAATATTACTTTTAGAAAAGTATTAAAAATTTTGATTGATTAGAAAAAAGGCGGCAGTTTGTGTTATGACAGTAAGTAAACAATAAATTGATGATGACTTTCAAAATGTCTTAATTTAACACTTTTACAAACTGTATTATTTTACCGCATACACACCTAATAATAATAATAAAAACATAATCATAAATATGTAATTAATCTACAGGCACGATGAAAATGTTTTTTAATTTTTGAAAGTAGAAAAATGTCAGACACTTTTAGCCGATTTAACACCACAAAGTCAATAAAAGTTTTTGACAAGAATAGACAAAAATTAAAAATAGAAAATTAAATAAAAACACTGACAAGAATCAATTAAAAATAAAATTCCAACAATAATTAAATATTATTTAATTCAATGACCTTAAAAACGCGAAAAGAGATAAATAAAACCAAAATTTTGCCTCAAGGGGAGATGTTGATTGTTGTGAATGCTGCCTTTGTTTTTTTTTTTTTTTTGCTTGTTCATTTATATTTATTAACAAATATAATTTTTTTGCACTACATACTTATCGTTTTGTTTTTTATTTATTTTTTCCATTTCCATTTCTGCTTAGCTTATATTAATTAATTATTTAATTTATTTGTATGTTTTTGTATAAATTTTGATAAAATAAAATTAAATCATAAATAATATATGCTGACATCATTCTACATCATGGTGGGGAATAAACATATTTTATTATATAAACAAAATAAAATAAAACCGATGATAATAATTATTGGCAACAAGAACAAATGAAAAAAAAAAAAAAAAAACTGAGTCACTACAGCTGGAAAAAAAATCCGATTATTAAAACGAAATTATATCATAGTTATATTAAAAAATGTTAAAACACCTCACACGTTGTTAAATTTAATATTTTCTTGTTAAATAAACAAGGATCAGTGATTACCGTTGACCTAATAAAATAACCTCAAGACTGCACTGAAGCATAACCTAACTAAAAACCTCAAGTAAATTAAATTTAATTATTTTGCAATTTTAGAAACTAAAAATTTTTTTTTTTTTATTTGTTTTATTAAAATAATTAAATAATTAATTTCATATATGAAAAAATAAATTATAAATATTTTCGCTATTTCAGTCCATTTCAAGGTTAATTTATAAAATTCGCAAATATATAATTAATTCATAAAAATAAAATATATATGGTACTGAGTTATGTCTGGGGCTTATGCTTTTCTTATTATTTATTTTCACAAATAATTTAATTTAATTTGATTAAATTTAATCAAAGAAAGTTTTTTCTTTCATATTCATATAAAGAATATTTTATTTCTTATTTACTGTGCATACTATATACTATTGTTACTTTATAATTAATGAATTAACATCATTTATGACGTAGATTATTAATATTACTAAATGAAGTCAATGAACGGTTTTTTTTTTACATTAATTTATCAATGCTCGACGTCGTTGACTCGACTATAAATTTATTAATTCATTTTAATAATAATAAAATTAACTGACAAGAACAACTACAATATCTTAGAATACATTTTAAAGACAAGAAATAAACACAATAAATTTCCATTAAACTATAAATAAATTCAGTACGTTTAAAGTCTGCAGTTTTTTTTTTTTTTTTTTTTTCTTAATTAAAGATTTTATTCGAATAAATAATATACAATCGATGACTGATCAAAAATAAATAATAATTAAAAAAAAAAAAATACTTTTCTAAAACCAATTAAAAAATTTTCTTTTATTTGCCATTAATTATTTTTAAATGTTAAATAAAAAATTGTCGACTGCATATAATAATAAAACGATTTTATTTACTTGAAATATGAAAAGATTTTTAATTTTTTTTTTTTTCTTTCTCATTTATTTAATTTAATTACATTAACAAAGCGATAAGTTTTCATTTCTTTTGTAAGAAAAATCTAAATGAAACCATTGCGACTATAAAAAAAAAATTAAAAATTAACATTTATGAAATGAAAATCTATTTAAGGAAATAATAATAATTAATTATTTATTACAAAAAGAAAAAAGAAGAAGTTAAATTAAGAAAAAAAATATAATTAATAATTAAATGAATTAATTAAAAGTAAACCGGAAATATTGTTTGCAGTTGAAAAAAAAAATAAATAAAAAAGCAACAACGAAACTTATTCATTTTTATAGCGTTATGTTGGTTTATTTTTTAATTTTTTTTTTTTTAATACCACTATTAGAAAGAAAACAAAAATATTATTCAAAACCCAACATCATTAGCATCATCATCAAACTCTTTTAATAAAAATAATAATTAAACAAATAAAAGAAAAACTACTATGTATTCGCGGGCGCTTCTAAACCTAAAACATAAACTCAACACAACTCAGCACGTCAAAGCACACACAACATATTAATTCCATGCTTTCTACACATTATTATTTAAAGTAATTTATTTTCATCATCATCATCATCATCATCATCATCATCATCATATAATGTTTGTTTGTTTTCTACAAACAAGTAAAAAAAATAATAAAAAAATTTTGTTTTCGTTACTTTTTCTCTATTGCGAGAAAAGATTGAAATTTCAGAAAATGCATGTAAAACAAAAACAAAAACAAATAAAATTTTATTTTTTTTTAATTAAATTAACTAAAACACAACTTGAAAAAGCAAGGGAACGAACTTAACAACAAGTATAATAATTAAATATTTTAATAAAATTTATAATTATGTACATACAAGATTATTTTTATTTAAATAAATCTTTTTCATAAAAAATTATGAAAAAAAAAAGAAAGAAAAACAGAAAAACTTTCGTTAAATTATTTTTTTTTTTTCAATTAATTTTCGCATGATTAAACATTTAAAAATTATTTGTTGAGAAAAATTGTTTTTTTTTTTATTATATTTAAAAACGAAGAAGAAGCAAATTTTCTCTATAATTATATTTTTCTTTAATTAAAATTTATGTTAAATGAAATTTTCTTTATTTTTTTTTTGTTTTAATAAAATGGGTGAGACAAAAGTTTAATAAAAGTTTTGATTGATTTATTATTATTATTAGAGTAAATAAATTCTGAGTCACATCATTTTTAGGCCAGGTCAGGTTAATATTTTGTTTGTACTTATTTATGAGATACATAAACATGATTTCTGGCATAAACATGATTATAAAAAGAACTAAAAGCTACAACAAACTTGTCTATATAAAGAAAATAACAAAATTTGTGTATGCATATGGGACGACTTGACCTTTAAGTAAAACTTACTCATAGCTAAAAAAAAAAATTGATATAAAAAATACTGACATTGAAATAAAAGATCATTAACAATAATATGAAACATGATGAATATATAAAAAAAATCAATTGATATGCAAAAATAATTAAATAAATAAATCAAAGCATATCTGTGTGACTATAACATAACAAAAAAATTGATATGCTTTTACTCGGAAAAAAAAATCGTGCAAATGTTTCAGATAATAAAATGATTAATAATATTTTAATAAATTAAAAACATATAATAGAGATAAATGAATTTATAATAGAGGTCTTGAATTATTTAATTTGTTTTCTACTGCTCTCGAAAAATATGTTCCAGCACATACTTTCAGCTTTATTTTTTTTAATAAATCGAGAAATAATTTTTTTATCGAAAAACTCCAAGAACAAAGTCGATTCAGCATTAAGAAATAAACATTCCTGCAAAGTTCCAGCGCAATCAGAATTATTTTAATTTTTGCTGAAAAAATGAAATTTTTCCTGATACTTTATATGCATTTTTGATGAAAAAAAAAAAGTTTTTTAAATGATCTCAAATTTGGTCAGAACTTTCGTTTCGGGTCTCTAAATATGCTGTACAAATATTTCCGCCCTAAAAAAATTTATGGGCAATAGAATCTTAAATATCCAATTCCGACCTCTCACCAATGGTCTATAAAATAGTATTTCCAGTCTTATGACTGTAAATCAGATAAAATGCGTCTCAGAACCATACTTTATGTGGTTTTATTAACAAAAATAACTAAACTTAATATGTATATAATAAAAAAAATGCACTCAATACAAATTTTTTAAAAGAATTGCTTCGAAACATGAATTTCGCACCAATAATTAAATAAAAAACATTTAACAGAAATAATGATTTATCAAAATAAATATTTGTTATCCCCACATATGAACTTAAACATTTGCATTCTTTAATTTCAATGCTTAAATATTGAATTAAATCTTAATGAAATAATAATTTTTCAAACATAAAACAATACGAAGCACGTACTTATGATTTATTATTAAAGTAAAAGTTATGTAATTACACACAAATAAATTATCTAATTTTAATATTTATTATTTATTAAAAAATCAACTATAGAAACATTGATAATTTATATAATTTATTATATATGGAAATTTTACTTCAATTTATTTTTTTTATATAAAAATAGATATTTAACAAAAATTTAATTAAACAATTAAAGTTATTTCAATAAATTAAACAACAACAAGATTTCTAACAAGAAATAAACAATTTTAATTTTAATTTTCTTTTAAAAAAATATTTTTCTATCTTTAATTGCGAAATATATTTTAAATAATAAATATATAAATAGAGAGAAAAATAAAATAACGCTTGCATAATTTTATACAAGAAATAATGTTTTTAGCAAAATTATATAATACATAGAATTATTTATTTAATAAATTTTTTTTTTGTTGATTTTAATTTAAAAGTAATGTTTTAGAATGAAAATTATTTTAAATAAAAATATAATCAGAAATAAAATAACTTAAACAAAAAAAAACCACAAAAGCTCCAATTATGTTTTTTTATTTTACAATTTTTCTAACAAGTTAAACTAACTCGTGAAACTGTTGCTTTTGAAACAATGAAGAAAAATTGTTTTGCTCTACAAATAAAAAATTCAAAGAATGTTTACCCTGAAAAAGATTGGTTTCTAAAAAAAATAATTTTAATTGTAATTAATCATTTAATGTATCCTCTTCCTTAATTCATTATTAAATCGTAAAATAATGTTTGTGATCAAAAGAAAAAGTCACTAAATTACGCCCTTGATTAATTTTATCATTAACCCACAACTATATCCATATTACATAAAAATTATTTATAAACGATACAAAAAAAACATAATTTAAATAGCGTCAAATTGTCGTCTCAAAATAAAATAAAAATTGAATACAATAATTACATATAATTGAGAAAAAAACATAAAAAACCCAAAACAAAACAATAAGACAAAGTACGTAAAAAAAAATTGAGAAAAAAAATTAAACAAGCAACAAATAACAAATATTACTGAAACAATATCAAGGTTTACATTTACCTATTGAATATAATATATATTTTGATTAAAATAATAAATTAAAATAATTATTTTTATTCAGAAAAATGTTTAAAACAAACAAATTTATTTTCATTTTTCGTATGTTTAATTTTTTTGTAAATTAAATCGTTTATTTGCTGTAACGAAAACGAAATTACAAATAAATGTTCAGCAGTACCACAGTAGCAGACAAAATTTTTTGTGTATCATTTCTTATTATTCATAATATTTATTTAATAATTTTAATTTTAAATAAATATTTATTCAAGGTCTGCACAATAAAAACGAAGTAAATAACAGAAAATAAACCGTCACGCATGTCACCAAAAAAGAATTTTTTTTTTTTTGGTGGTTTTATTATTATTTTTCAAGTAAACACACATAGGAAAAATAATTTTTTATTTAATAGCGTAAAAAAAAAGTGTAAAAATAATATTTTTTTTTTTTTTTGGCAAACAACATGTAACAAAAAATAATAATAATTTCCTGTAGTTATTTTATTATCTTCTTCAAAAACCACCATTCACCAAAATAATAATAAATTAATATGCAAAACAGACAGACAGAAAGAAAAAAATATAAAAAATTAATTGTTTATTGCAAAATTTATTTGTTTTATTCTAAGGAAACACAGTCATCCTCCATCCATCCATGTTATAAAATATTATAATTTTGATTACAAATTATGATTATTATTAATTTTTTGTGTGTAAATAAGAACCAGGATTTAATAAAATAATGTTAGGCTTATTACACACAAATTTATAATTGGGTTAAAAATAAGTAAAACCACATCTTAAAAATAAATAAAAAAAAATAAAACACCTTTCTGTAAGAATAAATAACGTTTAAAATGTCTTGAATGACATTCATAAAGGTGGTAATATATTTTTCGACAATTTTAAATGTCAAAATAAAACGTTTTTTATACATTTATTAACACGAAAAATATGAAAACAATAAATATTCAACTATAAAAAATATAATTGTGTACTTGAAAATAAAAAATTCACAAGCCAAAATAGTTACAAAAAGTGTTACATTTCCATTACTTGTTACTAATTATTCAAAACAATAAAAAAAAAACGAATAGAAATATTATCCTCTTGGGAAGTATCAATAATAATAAATAAAAAAAAATATAGACAAGAAAAAATCTTAAAAGAAAAGCTAAACTCAATTAAATAAATTAATTAAAAAGAATAAAAAAAAAAATTGTAATTGAGACATGATGACGTGATATGTTATTTTCGTTTCTCTTCAACTTAATCATTATTGATTTATTTATTAACTATTAATAAAACTATTTAAAGCTTTTTTTTCAACATATTATTTCTGTTAACAACAAAATATAAAAATTGTTTTCAATAATAAAAAGCAATAATACAGAAAATGTCTTTGGTTATGATTGGTTAAAATTATAAAACAAAGCAACTGATGATATTTTAAAAAGCATTTATAAATGAATTATTTTACATTTTATTTGAGTGTTTTTGAGCCATACATATAACACAGAGCTGAGTTATTCTCTTTATTATAAATAATGTATAAAAGTGTATCAACACATTATGATCATCCACAGTGATTTTACAATAGTAATTATTTAGAAAGAAATTTAAACAACTATAAACGTATATGAATGTTTAAAAGAAAAAATGATATATGGTAATGTTAATATAAATGTTAAAATTACTTTCTTTTTTTTCGTTGAACATAAATTAACTGATGTATGTAATATGATATAATGTTCATGATTTTTCTAATGCACGACATTTTCAACTAAAAAAATTTATTTGATTGAGACGAACAAGCGAGTTGAAACATAAATAAAAAATTAAAAACTTTTTAAAAATTAAATTAATACTAATAAAAAATAAATGTAATTTGTATGAGTCAGAGCCAAGGTGTTAAACAAAATATTTACCTACTCATTATATATTTATATTAATATTTATAGAAAAAATATAAATTAAAAATACGTAAAACAATTAAAAACGGAAAAATTAAAATACAATAAATAAATTAAGTAAATAAAAAAAAAAATAAGAAAGAAAAAAATGTTTTCTTTATTAATTTTTTAATGTTAATTCCATTTAAGCGCATATATTTCCCACGTTAATTTTATTTTTCATTCTGTGTCTTAACTTCTATAATAATCAGAATTATAATAAATATTTTGCTTCATCATCTATTATAAAAACTAATTATAAACAAATTTATTTGCAAAAACTAAAAACAAAACACAAAATAAATAACAAAAAAACAAAATTATGTAAAGTAACAACAGCAACAATTTATGTTACAAAAAAATATACAAAATAAATTTAAATTAATCAAAATGCAATAATCATAAAATTTAAATTAAAATAAAAAATAAATACATTGGTGGGTGTTCTTATTGAATTCTAAACCAAAAATTGCATTACATTAGAAATAATAATAATAGCGAAAAAAAATAAAAATATTATTTATTAATTTTCTTATTTATTTCAGTATAACGAGTCTAACTAGTAACAACTTAAATGATAATATATCCACCCACGTCAAAATTTATGCACATTTGTTTTGTGATCTTTCGATTAATGTTTTCCATAAAAAAAAAAAAAAAATTTAAGGTTTTGTAAAATAAAGTAAAGTTAAGCAAAAGAGAACAAATATACAAATAAAAATAAGAATAAAACCGGCATAAAATTTACTAAAGATGCCAAAGAACTTTGCAAGGTAAAAAAAAATACGAGTAACGAGTTGCAAAACGTAGAGAGAACAAAAGTAAAAAAAAAAAAAACAACAACAGCGTGTATGGTAAGGTAAATAATTACTAATAAAAATGTTAAATTGTTAATTCCTACTTTATATATTCTTTATATATAAAAATAAAAAACATAATAATTGGGAATTGGGAATTCAATTCTTTACCTTTTTTTTCTTATTTCAGCGAAAATAATATGCAAAAATAATCCGTCTGGGATTTTTGTTGAAATATTTGTAAAACTTTTACATGAAAAATATGTACGTACCACAGAAATTTTAAAACTTTACGAATTTCCTTACAAAAAAAAACATTCATGCATAATCCTTTTAATTAAAAAATATCAGAACAATCCAAGATATTAGGAATAACAAAAAACAGTTTCCCGGTTTCAATCTTGACTCTCTAAAGGCAATTTATAAATTATAAATTTATAAATATACTGCCCTAAGTGCCAAAAATTATTAACGAAGTAAAACATAAATTATTGGTGAAAAAAAAAGGTTCAAAAGCTCTGTATAAAAATTATAAAAACAACTTTATAAAAACCAAAGCAAATAATTTTTCGCATTTTTTTTTTCTTTCTTATTGCTTGTGCAAAAATATATATATATATGTATAAAAAATTGTCATCAATTTAGCACAGCCGCCCGGTTATTTTGTAAATAAAAAAATAAACAGAAAAATTGGTTATTTGCTTATTGGTTATTAAAAAAAATACGACGATACAATTTTAATCGACATTAAATTACTGGTTTTATTACCACTTTGCCACTGTATATGCCATACAAATAAATATATTTTTATCTGTTGATAATTAATAGATATGCAAATTAAATAAAATTAATATTTTAACTATTATTACAAAATTAATTACATACTAGCGTTAAGAAAATAAAAAAATAAAAAAAGGTTTTAACATTATAATTAGCATATGTCGTAATTAATAATCTAATTTTACTTCCATATTAAACAATAATTTTTGAATAGAAAAAAAAATAAATAATTTTTTTAACGTAAATATAATTAGTTTAAATTAATTTAGGAAAAAAAAATATATTTCATAACGTTATCTGTTAAATTATGTATTCATATAATTAAGCTAAAGTTCACAATTATAATAATAATAACAATAAATTTAAAAAAAATAATAATAATGTGTGAAAATAGCATTTAATTTAAGTGAAGTAAAAAAAAAAAAAAAAATTATAAACAAAATACGATGATGACATACCGACTTTAGACGCACGTTTCTTTAAAAGTTAAATAAATATAACCCATTGTTTTATTAATCTATAAAAATGTATAAATGTAGTACATAAACTTCATCTTAAATATAATAAAAGAAAATAATAAAATATTAAATAACATCAGCAAGAGCAAAAATAATAACAACAGTAGAAGTAGAAGCAACAACAGCAGCAACAGCAGCTGTGTTTTAAGTATCACTACCATCATTTTATTATATTTTTTTTTTATAAGAAAAACAGGATGTAACAAAAGTTTTATATCTGTCTTCTTAAGTTCTTATTAATTAAATTAAATTAACTCAACACAATTAAAAACTTAAAAGCATGTAACAATAATAATTAAACACAAAAAATACAACCTGAACCACCCTACTGAAAAGGTCGCGGAATTCATGTTTTTCTTCACTTATATTTAACAATCATCTCACGTAACTTACCTGTAAGAAAAAAAAACAAAAAATTTTTAATAAAATTACAAAAATAAAATAATTATAAAAAAAAATTGTGTAATTATTTAAATAAAAATCTATCATTTGATAATAAAATATGATAAAAATGTGACAACGTAACACCTGTCATACTTTAACAACCTTTTAACATCTTAACGTGCCTATTTCTATTTTTAATTCATTTAAAATATTTCTCTAAGCAAATAATAATTAAAAAAAAGTTTTTATTTCTATTTTTTTTTTTTTAGAATTAGCAAATCTTTACCTCAATGACACGATATATAATAATAAAACTAATTAAGTGAATGAGACAAATGAGACTTGAACAGAAAACCGGCTTTATTAGCACAATATACAAGTGATCTAGTTAAAAATAATTTAATTTAACAATTAATACACTTTACTTGGTTTTTAATTAAAAAAATAAAAACCACAAAAAAAATAAATAAAGAAAGGAAAACAGACAAATTTTTCTCATGAAAATTTTTATTATTAATTTAAAAAACAGAACGAAACAATAACCGGCAAACTAATGAACCAAAAATTAAATTGAATAATACATAATTTAATAATAAACAAATAATTATTGTTAATTTTTCATAATACTTTAAATAATAATAATAACAACCGTAGAAGTGAGCAGTAACAAACATCACCGACCAAAACGAACCAAAGTTATAAAGAAAAAAAAAAAAAAAAAAAAAAAAAAAACGCATATAACGTTTACATGTAAAAATAGAGGAATTTTTTTTTTTTTTCAATAAACATATTTCCTTTTCCGGTTAAATATTTTCAATTTTTGTTAGGTAAATTAATTTAAAAAAAAAAAAAAAAAATATATACGTTCGTAATTATTTGTTTAATTCAATTCTTGATTAATAAAATAATAAATTAATGAATAACAATAGAAACAAACAAACAAACTTTTATAAATTACACAAATGTTTGATGTTTGTTTGATTATTGTTATTATTATTATTGTTGTATTTATAGGAAATCACATTTTAATAAAAAAAAAAATAAAAATTTAATTATAATTATTATATGCTAAGAAGTTTGTGCAATTTATTTATTTATTTATTATTATTATACATTACAAAGATGTACGAATATAAAAATCCAATAAATCGTGTTTATACAAATTAAATAAATGAATAAAATGATCAAAGGCATAAATAACAATACAATTGACAGTTGAATGAGGAAGATATAATAATAAATTAATATAAGCAAGCAAAAATTGAATTAAAAAAAAAACGCATAATTATGTTGCAAAGATTTTTATCATTTATTATGATTTTGACAATAAATAAAAAAATTACAATGGTTTGTCATCAATCAACAATGCGGATTAAAGAAAAAAAATTATTTCTTTATTCATCTTAAATTTTTTAAAACATTTTATGCTTCTTGTTTACTAGATGCGGTTTTCACTTTTTTCTTACCGCACTGGTCAATGGAAATAAGAAAAACAAAAAAAAAAATTATTAATTGCCTCAAATTAGCGAAAAATTTTTTTTTTTTTTTGAAAAGTAATTAAAGTTTCATTCAACCTAAAACAAGAAAAATGAGGCACATGAGGCAAATGGCTAAAAATAATTTTAAAATAACACAAAAAATAAAAATGACATAAAATTGAATTATATAATCAAAACAAACACAAAAATTAAAAATCTTAAATCACATAGTAACTCATTAAAATAAAAACATAAATATGCTTTTAATAATTGTAAGAAAAATATAAAAAACTAATTTTCAAACACCTCTCAAGCACTCAAACAAACAGAAACAAAATTCATAATAAACAAATCCACCGTCAATTCTGAATAAAAATTAATACAAATATGATGTAAAGAAATTATATTATTACATTATTACAGTATAATTAAATTATGATGACAATTAAATTACTTTTTTTTTTTTTGCGCTAAAAGAAAAAAATTTTTTTTTTAAATCAACAAAAAAATCAAGAATGTAAATAATGAGAAAACAGCAAACTTTTAAATTACTGATGAAAAATAATAATAATACATAAAAGCGCTAAGTAAAAACTCAACAAGAATTAAGAAGATATGCTGCAACCGTTAAGAAAAAAAAATTAAAAATAAAAATGTGTGTAGCTGCTTGGTGTAATTTTTTTTTTTTAAACTTAATTTCATATAAATTTTTTATATTCTTGCAAACGATTTAACGTTTCATCTCGTGAATAACAAATCCAACAAGAAGGGGTGAATACACTCTTTTTTATTAAAGTTTAAAAAAAAATATATTTATAGAATTACTTAAAAAACCAAAAAAAAAAAAACGCTTAACAGTTAAACATATTAATGTACTGCTGTTTATGCTTAATACTAACAAAAAAAAAAAATGTTTACTGTATGTCAAAAAACGTATTTTTTTTTCTTCTCAATAATATATATTTTCACTGTCTGGAATTAATCAGAGGAAATAAACAAAATAATAAAAAAAAAAAAAAAACAAGTCATAAAAAGAAAGAGCCTTTAAAAATTATGATGATTGTTATTATTATTATTATCATCATTATTTCTGGTTACTGTTTTTTTTTTGGTTTTTCTTTCATCATCTTTGCTACTCCTTAAATAACTATTACTTAAATTTTAGATTAAAAAGAAATGGAAAATGACTGTTTATATAAACATATAAAGAAAGTCAAAGACAAGTAGTAGTAGTAGTAGCTCACCATAAAACATTTGTATTTTTAAAACACAATTTATCTTTAATGTTACATAAAATGTTGTAATTAAGATAAAAAAAAAACGAGAAAAAAATGTTTAAACCAAATCAAAACCGATAATTTCATCTGTTAAATGCATTTAAAAAACATAAAATTATGTAAGCAAGCATGAAAACAGAAAAATGAAAATATTGAAACAATGTCATAATTATTTAACAGACATGTGAGACGACGACAACAAAGACGATGTTCTATATATAACAATTTTGTTTAATTTAAATATTATGTTAAAAAGTAATAATAATAATAATACCGTCGATTTCGACCGCGATTCACCTAGACAAAAAAAAACATCAAAAAGCACGAAAAAAAATAAACAAAGATTACAGAAAAAAATAAAAAGAAAAAAAAACACAAAACCAACAATAAAATAATAACAATTATGTAGTTCCTATTTCACAATATTGTCTTGTGGTTTTTCTATTAAAAAAAAAAATAAATAAATAAAAACTAAGAAATATGCATTATGACGGGAAATGTATGTTACATTAAGTTTTGTCTACAATCTACAAGTTTTTTTTCAAATAATTTTTAATTTCATTCATCTTAGGAAATGTGGTTCGTGTTTTTAACAAAACACAAAAAAAAAAAAAAAAAAAGAGTTTAAATAAACAAAAAAAAAATAATTATAGAATAATAATATAATTGTTACTTAACCAAAAAAAAAAAAAAGAAAAAAAAAAACATTTAACATACTTAGCATAACAACAAATAAATAAAAACATATTGAAAGCAAATATACATAAATGAATGTTGACATATGATACTGTCACAATTTTTTTTTTATTTTTTGTTCTGAACAGATAATACTTAACATCCACTTTACTTGCATCGACTCTTAAACAAACTTTATTAAATAAATTTTTATGTAAAATATTGCTTCAACAACCCAAGATTTTCTATTCAAAAAAAAAAAAAAAAAAAAAAGTGTTAAATTTTGACACATTTCTTGTATGTAAATATATTAAAATTGCTCGAAATTTATTATTTTAATTGTTCAAAATAAACAAACAAACAAATTGTAATAAATCATAATAAAATATAAAACACTTTCATAATATATTTAATTTATTTACAAATATTCTGTCGCATTCCAGTAATCATATAAAAATCACAATAAAAGATTCCACTGTAAATCATACATTATATTTGGAGAGAAAAAATATAAAGCAACATCAAAGACTACACACCAAATATAAGAAAAAGAAACAGAACTAAATAAAAAAAAATCATTTAACAAAGCACAAAAAAAGTTGACATAAACGTGTTTGGCATACATATTGAAACAGAAAAAGTCAAACCAAAAAATTTAAACGCGATTGTATGTAATAAACAAAATTTTTAAAGAAAACCATTGTACAGTTATATACAGCGTTTAATATTAGTGAAAAAAAAAATTAAAAAAACATAATGCCACAGATTCAATTTTGTTTCATTTGTGGTTTTTTTTTTTAGTTTCTTATCAACTTCAGCAGAAAGGTAAAAAAAAAAAAAGAAAAGAAAAGAAAAGAGAATTCAAAGCATATAAATTTTAATTAATATTATTTAACAGTAATTATTTATATATTCTAAAAATAGTCAAGAAGTTGATGATTATTTAAATAAAGTTGACGTCACACACTTTGTTAAATCATTTTTATTTATATTCGGTTTTTCTAGTGAACACCAAAACACATAACAACTTATTTTTGTATCTTCTTTGTAACATAAAAAATAAGCACAAAAATCTATTACCAATTAATAGATGAAATTAATAATAAGAAAAAAGAGAAAGATGAAACAACAATGCATTTAACTTTCAAAAGTTATAAATCGTAAAGCTTTTGTTAGCGAAATTATAAAGAATCCAATAAGAAATATTCATTAAATAATAGCAAATAAAATTGCAATAAATAAATTTTGAATAAGAATTTTCTTAACTATTAAAGATTAAAAATAAATATTATTAAATAAAAATATTAGGAGGACGTTAAATAATTTTTTTTTTCTTCATCTTAAAAAGATCTTAAAAGTTTTATTAAAAAAAAAAAAATAATAAAATGATTTCATGGCGCCATGCAATTTAATTTTTAAACAAATTTCGCTATTAAATTGATTGAAAAACGTGTATAAATAAGATATATATTATTAGAAAACAATTAAACGTTTATTAAAAGTTTAACAAGGAAAAAAAACTAAATTAATCGCAAACATAAAATGCTAAAATAAGCGTAGGTGCAATAATTAAAAAAAATCTCGATTTCTTTTTAGAACGTAATTTAACAAAATAATTTAGATAAAGAGATGATAATAATAAAAGGTAAAAAGTACAATAAATAAGGATCAGAAGAGCTTTTCAGTTTAAAAAAAAAATCAAGACTTGAATCACCGGTTGGCATGCAAGATCCAAGAACACGCTTATATTAAACCGAAAGGTCATCAGTTCAAGCAATAACACCTGCCTCAAGACAGACTAGAATACATAAAAAATAATAATAAAGGGCGATATATTTAGCACTTCCTATGCGCCACTGTAATATACAAAATCTTTATCGCATAATTCTTATCTCGATAAAATGTAAATATTTACAAAGCTTAATCAGTAAAAGAAAAAAAAAACATTTCGCAAAAATTGTGAAGCAATTATTATTAACAAAATCTTAATTAAGAAAATTAATGCGGTAATAATCGTTAAACAGCAAAACGATAAAATATGAAAATTACAGTAGACAGCGTATTAAAGTAAAAGTTACTTATTAATTACAATCACAAGATTTGCCATATAGTAAATAAATAAACCCTTAAACATAACAAGACAACCCACATATATAAATGTAATAATCATTAAACAAATTAATATACAAAAAAAATTTAATAGCAATTTTATTACGCTGCTCATACAAATAATTCGTATGCTGAATTTAATTGTTGACTGCACTATAAAAAAAAAACAGTTTTTAATACAAAATATTTTTGCATATTATTATTATTAAAGCTGTCTGATTTGTCATTAAATACAACATATTTGACATATTATTATGACAATTTCACTAGCATTAACATATTAATGAGTCATTTCATATCATTTGATATTTTAATCAAGAAAAAAAATAAATGCTGGTGCCCTCATCAGATTTTTATAAAAGAAACAAGAAAATGAAAAGTAATTTAAAAAAAAATAAAAAAATATATCAAACACATACTGTCCGCCGACCAGTTTGTGTTCGTCGTGTGAAAAATATTTATTGGAATTTTTTTTTTCTACTTATTTATACAATGCTAAAAAAAAAGAAAAATATATTAATTAAATTCAACAAACATAATTGTCTATAGAATGTAAAAATTTATTTTTTTTTCACTTGAAGAACAAAAAAAAAAATGATTATTAATCATAAAACCGATAGAGTAAATTAATTAGTAGTTGTGTAGAAGGTTTAAATTAATGATTATTCGATTTTAAACCTTTATTTTAATGTCTTATTATATACACGACCTTATAATTTCAAAGTATATATAATTTATTAAAGAAAACTAATTAAATATACTTTCAAAGTTACAATTGTATTTAATTTGTATCTTTCCCAATTAAAATCGTTAAAATTGTTTATCCTATTCAATTTATAATAAATAACTACATTCGACGACAGCTCATTATTTTTTTTATTTTAATAATAATAATAATAATTTGCGTTGGTTTATGCATTCTTATGATTTGTCTTGTCTTCGAAACACATCAACACAATAATCTTAACACAATTTAACTTTTATTATTTTTTTTTTTTATTTATTTCGTTAAAATAATAATAAAGGTAACACTTTTAAAATTATTAATTCAATTAATACAATAACTACAAGAAAATTAACTAAATCATAATAATATTAAGCAAAGCTAAAAACAGCGAAGCTCGTTAACACACTAACCTTATAATTTTGAAAACAATACTTTTTAACTTTTATTTATATTAATTTGAAACTCAGACAAATACAAAAAAAGAAAAATCAGAGAGATAAAAAAATATTTCATTAGGTAAAATATAAGGTAAAAACAACCAAAAAAAAAAAAAAAAGCCCAGAAGAAATCTCAATAAATCGATCAATCAAATAAATAAAAAAAAAGTAAATAAAGTGAAATTATTGACAAAAAAAAATATATAAAAATCGTGATGGTTTAAAAAAAATTAACAGTTTGTAAAAGGTGTTAAAAACCAAAATTTTCATAATTTCACTTCATTTTTACACAACAACAATAACAACAGAAAAAAATGCAATTAAATGGAGTGAAAATATAATTACAATAGCTGAAAAAATTGGAAATAAATAAATTATTAATTGTGAATAAAAAATTGCATGCAGAAGAAGAAAAAAAAATAAAAACGAAAATAATTGAAGTTTTTCCAATATTTGTGTAATTTAAATTTTGTTTTGGATTCTTTTTTAATAATTTATAAAATTTGCTGATTCATCACCGTATTTAAATTCATTCGAACGTAAAAGAAAAATTAAAAACCATTGAAATGAGAATATCCAGTAGTTTTGATTATGAATCTTTGGCACGATTTGATTTAAGTGAATTATCATGATTTGAAACGTACAGAAGGACAATCAAATTAAAGACCAAACAATGGTGATGCCTTATTTCCCTTCTATTAGACATACAGAGTAGAAAAAAAAAAACAATGCAAATAATAATCAATAAGAATGGGTTTAAATTGATTTCGGTATCGGTTTCCAAGCCAACCTTTAACTTAATTTAATTTCAGCCTTTCCATGTTAACTTTATCCTATTCTTATAATATATATTTGTTAGGGCGTGTTTAACCATTTGACCATTTAACCACTTAAACAAAATTTAAATCAAATTAATAGAATAAATAAATATATTTTTTAGATAACCTTTTTTAAAAATAAAATCAATAATTGTGTCATATTGGATGTAGTAACTATCAAACAAATATAAAACTACATAATAATAAATAAGTAAGGTGAATTTAAAGTAATTGGGTTTATTAATAAAAATTTATAAAACATAAAAAATAAATAAAACCTTCGATTATTTTATTTGTTTCTATTTATAATTTTATTGAAAAAAAAAACATATAATAATTATGACAAAAATTAATAAAAATAAATAGAAAACATTATTAATTTATTATTCATCATTGAAATATTTTATTTTTTAATTTAAACATAGTTAAATTACTGCTATTTATATTTAATTAAAAACAAAACATAATATGACGTTTAATCAATTAATAAACAAACAAACAAACAAACAAACAATAAAAATCAATTAAATTTCACATTAATAGAAACATAATTTAAAGTTTTACACGTATGAACAGCAAATATTTTAAAATTTTAAATAATTAATATTTTGTAAAAAAAAAATTAAATTTATTTAAATTTCAAATCAACTAGAAATAGTTTTTTAAATAAAAATTAATGACTTTCAAATATTAACACATTTAATAATAATAATAATAATAATATATGTATATACTAACAGGCAACAACAATTAAAAATAAAAAATATTCATACACCTTTATAGAAAAAATATTTTCTTTCTATAATGAATTACAAATGAATAAATTTAATTCATTTTTATGTCTAAACATGAACATAATGTAACTAATTGTTTATAAATTACAAAGAAATAATCCCATAATTACAATGTTGTCATATTATTTGTTTTTTAATTTATTTATTATTTGCTTCTAACTCATTGATTGCATTATTGCATTGAAAACTAGTTCATTTCATTCATAGAATTAAAACAACCAACACACCACCGAGAGGTAAAAAAAAAAATAATAAATACAATAATTCTTATAAATAATTAAAAAATTTCCGCTAGATTTTTTTTGTTTTTTTTTTATTTATTCATCAATTAATAAAAAAATAAAAATTTATTATTAAATACTATAAATGTAATTATACTGCGCCAATGCGCTTAAATTTAATTAAATAAATATTTTTATATAAATAGATAATACATAAAAACCTACGTTACGTTATTAAGTAATTGTCAATCAATTACTAGCATCTAGAATAGTAGAAATTATCATTTTAATTAATTTATTTTTATTAGCACGTAATAAATATTTTTCTTTAATAAAGAATAAAAAATAAATTTTTAAGTAGGATTAACGCAGCTATAGTAAAAATTTATGTTAATCATTAAAATTTACATAAAATTGAGTCATTTTTGTCTTTATTTACATTTATTAACATTATTTAGTATGAGAAACAAATATTTAAAGAGCTAACCATCCGTTTTAACACAGCTGCTTACTATATACTCTAGAAAAATGACGAAAGCTCATTATGTTGATAAGTTCTTAGTAAGTAGCATATTGACTTAACTTCCTTAAATTTCTAATGCAAAAAAAAAAAAAAATATTACACTTAAAACGTAATTTCTGACATAATCAGAGTCATAGAATATTTAAAAACAATAAACAATGAGATAAAAATAAAGCCGCGCGACTAAAAATAAAAAAAACAATATATACAAACATTGCATATATAAATCACATAAATAAATTTACTATTATTAAATAACAATAATAAACAACAATAATTAAAATACTTTAAAAGGACCGACGCCGTTAACATAAATTTATAAATTTATATTTATTTAAATAATTAATAATCAAAAACAATTATATCATCTATTTGTTTACTTTAATTTTTATTAATAAATTATTATCATGTCATTAAAAAATGTTATAATATGGCAATGTAGAAGGAGATTAACATAAATTAAACCAGAAAATAAAAAGCTTCAACAACAATTCTCACGTTTTTTCTTTTTTTCGGATGATTTATTTCAATAAAGGACACAATTAATTTTCTACATGCACGTTGTTTATACTCTTTATATAAATTATTATAGTGAAAATACACAACGCATTATAAATCAATTAAATTTTTAATTTCAACTTAATTTACATAAAAAAAGCATAAAAAATGTAAAAGAGAAAAAGAAAAGAAATTTATCAAAAATAAAGTAAAGAAAATTCGATATGTTTTATGCAAAAAAAAAAAATAAACATTGTTACTTTTACTGAATATTTTAATAATACAAAAATACTTGCACAAATGTGTAAAAAAAACACAAAAAAAAAGAAATGTTTTAATTTTAACGAAACTTTGAAAATTAAAATTAAAATTATTTTTTTTTTTTTTTTTATTTACTCAAATATATAAACAACAAAATGAAAGTAAAGCATGACCAATTTTAGTCAAACATAATTTCCTTTTATTTAATTATTTTTCTTTTTTTTTCACTACTACAACCAATAAAAACAAGCAGAAAATCATAATTATTATTATAAAAACTAAATAAAAAAAAATTATTTATAATTGAAAAGTAATTAAATACAAAAAAAAAAAAATTAACGAAGAGAGAAAGAAAAATAAATAAATTAAGAACATCAACGGGTTTTCAATTAAATTTATCATGAAATTTTATCAGCAAAATATAAAAATATTAAAATTATTTTATTTATTATTTACATTTTAGAAGCCTTTGCAAACCGCATTAATACCTGACCTTAAAAATAAATTTCTGAATGAATAAATAAATAAATAAAAAAAATTGTTACTAAAAATTATTGAATTTTCTAAAAATAGTAAAAGAAAGTTTTATTTTCTAATTAATAATTTCTGTTTGCCTAAAATTTAATTATAAATCAATTTTCAATAATCAATAAATAGTAAAAAAAATAAATAAAGAATTTTTTATCAAACGAAAATTCGTAACAGTTTCATTTTAATCATATTTAAACCGAAAAAAAACATCTGTGCATAAACCATGGAATCATATAATTTAAGCATAAATAATAAAAGATATAAAATAAAAAAAATGTATATAATCTCCGTTATAAGTTAATTGATGGACTTCATAATAAAAAGCAGCGTAAAAAATACAGACAAAGGGGCCAAAATGAAAAAACAAAAAAAAAAAAAACGTCAAGATTTTTATCATAAAAATGTTATTCAGACCAAATCCATATAATTTTACTCAGTTTTTTTTATTCAGGTGATGATAAAAAACAGAGAAAAAAAGAATAATTTGCAAACAGAAATGAATAGATAAAAAAAAATATCATTTTCAGCACGGTTTAACATTTAATCATTAAAATTCGTACGATTTTTTTTATTGTAATTATTGGTAATGTATTACGCGTCTTAAGTGTTTTTTTTTCTGTTTCTTTCACATTAAATAACAACGGATGATGATGGTTAATTTGCAAAAATTAAATAAAACACTTGAATCGTTACTTACTAATGCGTTTAATACGTTGTTTTTTTGTCACTTAAGTTAACCAAGTAAAAATAATTAAAAGCTTTAAAAGAAAAACAGAAAAATTATTTTTCCCAGACATTACACTAAAATTCCATGTATTGCTGCACTGTAGGCCATACGTAATGCATGTAAATCAAACATGAGAAAATATTATTTCTCGTTAGAAAAAATTATTTGTAACAAAATATTTTTTCTATCTGTTACAACAATAAGAATAATTCAGTTAAGTAAACATTCTATTTTGTACACTTCTGGCAACAGAAAACAATTGTAATAATGTAAATGAAGTCAAAACCAAAACCAAAAAAAAAAAGAAAATCTCTACGCCGACAACGAAACAATAATAATAATAAAAATTATTATTATTATCATTTTTATTAATCCCAGACATTAATGATATGAACAAGTAACAAAAATATGGCATAGCAGACAAACAAATGTTTTATTATTCTAGTTAATTAAAACATATAGATGAAAAACATAAAAAAAACAGAAGCAAAACATATATATATATATAAAGTTATGTTATTGTTTGCTTTAACGTATTATTTCAACAAATTTAATTTAAATTATGTCGATATTTGTTAATCTTCTAAATAAGAATTAAATATAATGTTTAAATGGAATGACGTATCTTAAATTATTGATTTACAAGTAAATGACGTAAATGAAAGTAATACAAGAAAATATTAATTTTATTATTTAACAAAAGAAATACCTTTTTGTTTTAAAAACTAAATTAATAAAATCCAAGTGTCATTAAAACAAAACCAACAAAAAAAAATATTTCATTTCAAACAAATCACAAAATTACACTACTGCTGCTGCTGTTGTAAGTAAAAACAATAAAAGCATATGTTTTTTTTTAAGGTTGACTAACTATAAAAAATGATTATTTAAATCTAAATACAACGTGTGTTGTGTGGTGAAAACGTGCATTTTATTAACAAAACAACATTTACAACAAGAAAATTAAGCACAGAAAATACAAAAACAAATAATAAGGTGTAAAAATATTACAAAGCACGACTAATGACAATTCTTATATAAAAAAAAAATAATTTATTTTTATTATTATAAATAAATAAATAAAATAAAATAAAAAAAAAACATTTTTTCAATTAAAATAGAAAATAATTGAACTTATCCAAGGTAGTGCAACACACATCATAATTAAATGATGATTTCATCGTTTTTATTTTAATTTTTTAATTTAAAATATAAAATAGTGTTATTGATTTATTTAATTAACGTAAGAGAATTTTAAAGAATTTAAAATAAAAACAATGAAGAAAAAAAAAACGCATAAATCGTTAATTTATTATTTTATTTTAACAATTTAATCTAAAAATAAAACCGTGTGTTAACCTAATTAAATTCAGCAGCTTAACAAAAACAAAAAAAAAAAAATAATCAAGAAGGAAAACATTGAAAAAAAAATTTATTCATTATTTTCATTAAATTAAAGACAAGAATCTAAGCATATGTAATATAAGACGGGGCCAAACCGTTTTTGTTAATCAAGTTAAAATTAATTGAATTAAAAATAAAAGAAAAATTAATTCTTTTTCTAGGATATTCAGTAGATAAAACCAAAACCAACAAAAAAAAATAAAAAAAAAGCTGTCCCATTACCCTAAAATCCACAACTTTTAAAATTGAAATATTAATAGCGGTGTCAACAGCGTACAATAATATTTAAATGTTTATTAAGATTTATTGCATAAATAAAGATTTTATTTTCAACACTTTTTTGTGTCGAATTAGAAGAAGAAAAATTCCTAGTGCTGCATTTGGGTTGGATTGTTTTCACTCATTATGTGAGACTTTAACTTTGGTTACACTTTGTAAGACACAATCAAAACTGTTATTATATAATTATAATAATAATAATAAAAACTAATTAAAAAATATTTAAATTAATTTAAAAATTAATAGAACAACAAAAACTAGCAGTAGCAACCCTGTAACAGCAACCAAATAAAGAAGAAACTCGAAAAAAAAAATTAAAAATTAAAAAACAGTAATGCAATAATACCTTTAAAGTGCTGTAACCGTAATTACATAATTAAATAGAAAGAAATAAATTAATTTTTAATTAAATAATGTTTTTATTAACACGCTAATAAATATAATAAATAATTAAATTAATTCTTTTACTCAGCGTACATTAGTCAAAAAGTTATTTAAAACTATTAGAGCATTTCTTCTATCATTTCATTCATCATACATTACCATCATATATTCTAACATTTTAATAATTATTATCTAAATTCTTTAAGAAAAAAAAATTGAAGAAAAAAATACTGTTTATTATTACATTTTTCATTAATTAAATAAGGAATATTATTTAAAATGTAGCAAACATTGTAACACAGTTATGACGGGTAATAAAGAACAGGTTGAAATTCAAATAATAATAATAATAATAATAATAAATACGATATATATACGCGATTAATAAACATTATTCTTATTATTTAAATTGAAACATGATTAACAATGTTATATAAAACATCGAAACAAATAATTCTAATAAATAAGCTTTGCGTACGTAGTAAACAAATATAATAAAAGAAAATAATCGGGGCAGAAAATCAACCAAAAATAAAATAATAATTAAAAATTGTTGAAAATTAATTTTAGAAAAAAAAAAATCGTCATTGTGCTTAACCATAAAAATAATCTGTTATAATATGATAGTTCTAAATTACACGGTTGTTATCGAATTTAATGCTCATTTACTATTACCAATATCTTTTCAATAATTTATCTTAATAAACCAACGATAAAATAATGTTTAATGTGCATGATGTTAAAGAGAAAAAAAAAATCTTTTCTAATCTTTTGACCTCCAAGCCTAAATTTGATTAAACAAAAAAAAAATGTATATGTAAAATAGTTTTCAGTTTTTTTTCAACTACTATGCGGTCTGTTTAAAGCACATTGAAAATTCAACATAACTGAAAAACAAGAAACAAACCTCCATCAACATTTAATTTTATTTATAAAACAACCAAAAAATAAATTTAATTATTTTTATTCAAAAAAAAAAAAAAAATTATAGCGCGATAGAATTTATGAGATCATTTAAAATGTTTTTTATGTTTTCAATATTTATTAAGAATTTTTTTTTTTTGTAATAACAGGGTGATTTGTAACATTTATTTATTATTTTATTTTGGTTAATAGCAGTTGATTGATTTATTGTGAAAGTGAAGTGCCTTATCCACTAGATTTTTATCTAATATGACTCAAACACGCCTTAATCAAGATAAGAATTTTTTTATTTAAGAAAGGCAAAGTAAAAACCTTCAAAAACAGACAGAAAAATGACTTCCGATTTCAAAATTAAAACAACCATAAAAAAACAAAAATATTTTTTAAAATACGTCAAGTGTTTCCATATTAACTATAATTCGAATAATTAAAATAAAAATAGTAATATTAATAAAAACCAATGATATTACTTAATAAAAACTACGAAAATTTATAAAAAACTTCATCCAATTGAAACAATAAAAATATTTAAACTTATAATAAGAGTCATGAATATAATTATGATTTTATTAGTTAACAAAAAAAGTAATTAAAATTAAAAATGATAAAAGAAAAATGGCATTAATGAAGCAATTATCCCTTTTTCCAACTTATTTTAATTACAATCATCGTCGCGTTGAAACTTAAAAATATTCAACAAACGGAAAGTATTATTATTATTATTATTCTTTTAAATTTCCATTTTACATAATTAAACACATTATAAAAATAAAGCATACAATTCTTATTATTATCTACCCTTTATTATTATTAAAATTATTTAGCGAAAAAAAAAATCAACAACTCTGTGCTCAATGATAAAACAAAATAAAATAAAATAAATTTCAACAACTGAATAACATAAAAAATAAAACCTCATGAATTATACAAAAAAAAAAATTCTTTTTGAAACAAATACGTTTCTACTTCCTGACAAGAATAACCAAGCAGAACAACATCAAAATCATTATCAACGTCAACGATAAAGGATAAAGTGTTGAATAAAAAACGCAAGTTCACAAAGTCAAATTTTAAATTTGTTTTTTAACAAAACTAAAATCAATGAAAATTCAATCGACAACAATAATAACAATAATACTACGCTGGTTGACTTTCCTTGACTTTATATATATAAATAAAAAAAATACATTTATTGGCACTGTTGTGTTTAGCAAATTTATTATTATTAAACAAACAAATTTCTATTGCGATAATAAAAACGAATTAAATTATCAAACCGAGTTATTTTTATTCACTAATTTTTAAATTATTTTCATATAAAACTGAATTTAAATTTGTCACACACAACTAGACAAATTTTATTTATATAAAATATAGAAAATTAAACAAATATTTGTTTGTTTAGCAGTTTGTTAGTTATTAGATTTTAGAAAAAACAAAAAAATATATTTTGTAATAGAAAGTGAAGAAAAATGTGTAAATTTTTTTTCACAACAATGTATCAACTGCATAAATATTTTAAATTAATTAACCTAATTTTTATTCATTAAAAAAAACATTAAAAAAAAAATAATAATAATAATCCAAAAAGTACAAAAGTTCTATAATTAAATACAATTCACACAGGGTCAGGTTAAAGCATTAAAATTAATATTAAAAATAAAAAAAAACCTATATTTTCCACATTTTTTCTTTAATTTAATAAAGAAATTAAAAAAGAAAAAAACTATTTACAAAAATCATCCGTATGTGGGTAATAATAATAATAATAACAAAAAATGAAATCATAATAGCAGCACCAATTGCTAGACAATTGCTTACTTTACTTACTTAAAGTTTACCTATTTAAACTTTTTCATGATTTAATAATTGAATAACAAAAATCCGTGGTTAATTTTATTTATTTTTTTTTAAAACATATATTAGATAATATTACAACAGAAATTTAAATTAATGAGAATTAATATTATTATTGCGGTGTGCTGCTTGCTGTTTTATATCAACATTATGTTTTTTTTTTTTTTTTTTTCTTTATTAAAAAACAAAAATTTGTTGTTTTTTTTATAATTTTATTAAATCATGACAAGGTCAAATTTAATTTTCAACAATATTAATAATAATTCACGTACAACCATAAATAACAAATATTAAATAGTTGTTTCTAGTGTAAAACGAGTGAAATAAATAAAAGCATAAAAAAAAATATGTTTTTCAAATTTTTTTACTTAATTCAATTCAATTCAATTTATTATTTTATTTACTTAACGAAACCAGCAGATAGTTAAAACTAAATAATACTGGGGCGTCATTAGGACTATTTTATTCAAAAAAAAAAAAAAAGGAATCAAATTAGGAGTAACAAATAAAAAAAAAAGCAAAAACACTACAGCTTAAGTAAGATTACATAAATGTTTTTTATTACAATTCATAAGAATTTATTGATGGCAAAAGATAAATAAGCAAGCAAGCAAGCAATAAAAAAACGAAAAACAGAACAAATAATAATAACAAAATTCTAGTATTATCTATTATTATAAAGAGAAACAATCATATAATTATTGCCCCATAAAAAAGCATTTTTTTTTTTTTTATTTCATCCATCCATCTATCCAACCAAACACATACATATAAATGAAATATTTTAACAACAATTAATAACTTTTAATAAATATTTTAAAACAATTTAAATTTCAAATTTTTTCTACACCAAAAACACTTCGTTAAGCTTTAAAAATGCTTTTAATTCTCTTCATTTCTTTGATTAAAAAAAGAAAAACAAAAAAAAATCTTCAGGATCTACTAATGGTATTTTCATTACTGAATCAAATATGTATAAGCAAAGCTAAGTACTTAAAAACATGACATTTTTTTTTGGAAGTGAAAATAAAAAAAAGCAAAAATAACATCTTTCTACTAAAACTTTAATTAAATAAAATAAAATAAAATAAAAAGAAAATAACAAAGTTATAAACGAGGAAAATATATGAGATGAAGATTTTTTCTATTTCATTATTAAGAGATTTTATGTTCTGATAAAAATTAATAAAACATCAACAACAAAACAATTTACTTAAGCAGATAATAATAAAAACGCAAAAAAAAACAACTAAAATTATTTTATTACAACAATATTAGCAAAATTGAGATTATATACAAAAAAAAAAAGCAGCAAAACGATGTAATTGTACTCTTTGAATAACGCAGAAAAACAAATTAAAACAAAATAAATTAATTAAATTAAAAAAATTGATATTAATAAACCAAAACCAGGTATCAGAAGTTAAACAACTGGCGAAAAAATAATAAATAATTATATAACAACCAACCGCATACATATTCATTTTATTTTTATTAATTATATAATAATAAATACAAATTGTATCATATTTTATTTATTGAAATCAAAAAATATACGCGAATGAAAAAATTGAAAAAAAAAAATTAATTTACCCTCTCTTTATGTATATGATTAAGTGTTGTTTCAATCGCAGCTACTGTATCCAGTGTTAATAAATTTATATTCTCATTTAAATAATCCTCTTTCATAGTAATTTTATATTATTAATTTTATAAAAATATAAACAAAATATTTCTTATTAGTTATGTTTGATTAAAAAAAAATAAATTTAATATTTTTATGATAAACATTTTTTTATAATTCATAGCATATCAAACATTTCACTACATAATAAGTTTTTTTTTTTTATAATTTATATCAACATATTCATTATAATTTATTTAACACTGCAAAAAAAAAAAATCCAAAATTTTAATCATTATAATTTTAAAAATTTATTTCAATTTTTATAATTAAAGGAAACAATTATTACGGAAAATAAAAAAACACAACGCACGCATCAAATATTTTGTAATAAAATTAAAAACAAACAAAAATCAATTTTTATCAGGTAATATTTAATAAGCAATATATAAACCGTGAATTAAAATGTTTAAAAACGACAAAAAAAAAAAAAACCTTAAAGGTAATTTTGTAACATTTTTTCTTTGTTTTTATTATAATTTTTCTTATTTTTTGTCATTGAATAATAATTATGTAATTATTTATTACACATAATAAAAATAAAAACGCAGCTAAAGAAAAAACTTGACTCAAAATTACAGCAATAAAAAAGAGAAAAATGCCATCATGTATGTATATCCTGATTTAATAATAAATTTTTCATTTATTTTCCAATTATTTATTTATTTTCCACCTGATGAATATTTACTTTAACGTTAAACAGTAATTCATTTTTAATATTTTTCTACACAACAAACATAAATTTGTTTTTTTTTTTTTTTTTCTTTATTAATTTCTGTTCCAACCATTGACTTATTTAATTTTCTATAATAACAGATGTTTTCATTTCTATTCCACGTAAAGACAAAATAATATAAAAAAAGAACCATTAAAAGCAATAAAGTAGATAGCTAGCAGGGCAGACAGCAGTTTTGCTGCGTTTTGCATTTTATACAAAAAAAAAAACTTTAATTTAAAATTAACAAACAAAAAAAAACTCAACAAACGTGAAAACAATATTTAATGATAAACAAAAAAATAAATAAACAATATACCGTGTAAAAAATATAAAACATACGAAAAAATAAATAGTTAAAAGCCCACAATGTTTCGATTCGTTTCTTTTTTGGTTTTTAATTCGTTATGCTTTTTTTTAATACATAAAAAGAATAAATTTTTTATAAATTCCTGTTGCAGTATATGCAATGCATTAAAGAATAAATATTTTACATTATATATTAGATTGGTTTTTCTATTACTTTTTTTTTAAACAGAAAGAAATATTCATGTTTGTTTCCTATACACACCAACCAAAAACAAAATAAATAAATAAAAAAAAAAAAAAACTTGCAATGCATATCACATATGGTAGTTTTGTTTATAAATTAATAATAATTATTCTCTAAATGAAAACTTATAAAATTTAATATTGGAACAAGCAAACAATATACTCAAAAAGTTATTACATATAACATGTTTAACCATATGTATGGTTTATTTAACATACAATGTAGCGAGACAATAATGCATTAACAAAAAAAGATTAAACTTGCACAGTAAAGGCATTTTTGTGTTTTTAACAAAAAAAATTTCTACACCACATGAAAAAACAGCATAAATTAAACATATTTCCTTAATTTAAATAATTTATTTTTTTTTCTTTTAAAAAAGGGCTAAATATAAAATATGTTTATAAAAATATTTAAATAACTAACAGCAAAGACACATAATTAACAATAATTTAGAAAATTATTAATTATATTATTTAAAAACAAAAAAAAAAACACAACAAAGCTCACTGTCCCGGAACAAATAACTAATCCAACCACAAAATACAAAACATTCTTCATCAACAAGTAAAATTATATAAATAATTGTATAAAATCAGGAAGCTGAGAGCAAACGCAAGCACACATTACTGTAACAATAAATTAATACGAAAAACAATTTTTGTTTAAAACAAAAACACAACCAAAAAATTAATTTAATTAAATTATCCTTGTAGAAAAGTAAAAAAAAAAAAAAAAAACTAATACAATTACTTAATATTAACTATTTAAAATAGTAGAAGTAAAAATTAAATTAAATTATTTATAGAAAAAAATAAATAAATCTTAAACAAGGTTAATTAGCGTTTTTATTTATTTATTTATTATTTTTTTTTTTTTTGTTATTTCAAGAAAAGAAATTTTATTTTAATAAAAATTAAAAACAAATATTTTCTACACAAAATATATTAAACAAAAAAAAAAAACAAAAAATATATTTTTTATTCCTTCTATATCTAAATGATAAAAAAATTCAAGTTTAAGGTAATAAAAAAAAAAACATCGTCAAAGAAGTTTAATTAAAAACAAAAACAAAAAAAAATTACTATGTACTTGGTTAATAGAGCAAGTGTTTGCTCTATAATTTGACATACATTTGAAAGACGACGCGTTTATAAAATACAATAAAAGTCACATAATACAAGACGACAAGACAACAAACAACGATATACATAAATTTAACATATTTTCTAATCTCTTTATTTATATTTTTCTTGGAGATGAAATTCCAAAAGACTAAACCACATACACATATCAAGCGAAAGAAACTCACATGTGACACATTTATTATATATTTTTTATTTTATATTATCTTTGAGTGAAAGAGTTTTTATAAAATGTTTTTTTATAAAATTATGAAGTGAAATTTATTTAATGAAATAAAAAATAAATAAATTTAACGGATGTAACTTTTAATTAGGTAATGCTTGCTTAATAACAGGCGGTCTGCTTCATTTTTTTTTTCTTTTCTTTTTTTTAAATAAATAAATAAAATTACTGTGAACCTACAGGTCATAATAGTTAAACTGTATAATCCTCTCAGAACATCATCAAATTTTTTTTTTATTTTTAGTTTATAAAATTAAAAAAAAAAATTATTATTTTGTAAAATGAAGGACGAATTCAATTAAATAATTTAAAATAAAAACAAAAATCCAAAAGCAATTATTTAATACAAAAAAAAAAACCAAAGCACAGTCTTTATTACAAAATATTTGGCGAGCGTAACAAAAAAATTAAATTAAATTATTTTTGTGTGTTAATTTCCTTCATGAGATTTGTTTTGTTAATTTCACAAACACATTTCACACTATTTCTTTATCATTATTACATTTTAATTTTATTTCTTTTGTATAATCACCTTGTTGACTAATATTATTTTATGTAAATAAAAACTTTTTATGTCATAAAGTAACGTAAAATTATCACTGAACACAAAACTGAATAAACTTAAAGTCACCACTAACAAAAAATTTTTTTTTTATTAATTTCCTTTTATTTTATTTAATTATAATAAAAAAAACTGAAATTTATTAAAATTAAAACTTGATAGAACACAGAATAATTAATTCGCGTTTCATGACGTACAAACACAATACGCGATTGCCAATTGACGTCTGACTCATTCTTAAATACATGAAAGCAAATTTGCCTCCAATATTTTTCTTTTTTTCTGTTTATTTTTCTTTTTTTTTTTTTTTTGTGCTTTTCAAAAACTCTTACACATTTATAAATTTGTGTCGTTTCATTACGTTTTAAATTGTTCAACAAATAAAATACAATACACAAAAGAGTATTAAATATAACTGAATTCGTTGTTTTATTTGATACTGTTCCTCCTCTACTGTATATTAAAAATATGCTGTTGTAAAAGCGCACTGTTTGTGTGCCGCTTCGTTAGGTTGGTGTAGTAACGAAACAAAATAAAAAAAAAACAAAAAGAAAATAAATAAATTTAACTAAAAATAAAATTTTTTAGAAAAATTATAATAAAACCGCTGCCGCCGTCATGCCGTGCCGCATTACATATTTCGGTTCGGTGCCATTCCGTGGGTATTTGGGAGGAAATTATAAATACTCAATACAATATTATTATGCATGTATAAATATGTTTTATACAAAATTATGACTGACAGACGTATATACTACATAACAAACCAGTAATATATGTATGTATCACACATGTACTCACACACTGAGATCGAATCGAAGAGTATTAAAATCCCCCACGTCAGGTTATTCTTTTTTTTTTTTTTTTTTTTTTTTTTTTATTAACAACAAAACATAAAAATTTACAGTCTTAATACTGTACTTGCTTCCTATAGATCGATTTACACATTTTTTTTTATTAAGCGATGAAAATAAATAATTACAATAATTAATTGTAAATAAAAAAAAAAAAGAAGAAAAATAAAAAATGTTTATTTCCGTAATTGATTAAAAAATGAACAATGCAACATAATTGCTTAAGAATAGAATCAATCATTAGAACATAATTATAAACTTATAATTCTTGTTTATACTTTTTGCAAGTAATATAAACGTTCGACCCCCTGTCTAGTAATGTATAGAAGAAAAAAATAAATAATAGGCACGACGTTTAAATCAGTTACCGCACAATACACAGAAAAAAATAAAACATTACTTTTAATCTAAAATATAATTCACTTAGTTGGTTTTTAATTAAAACAAGTACATTTTACAATACATAAATAAATTCGCTTTATAAATAAAAAATAATCACACACATGTGCATAAAAAACTGTGTCCGTCCACACTATACAAAAACTGTACTTTAGTATAAGAAAATTGTTGTTTGCTTGTTTTTAACTTGTTTTAACTTTTCTTCAATTTTTGTGTTGACTGATTTATTTTTTTTTAGGTCTGCAATTGGTTCTGTAATCATTATTAAAAACTTTAATGAAAAAAAAAAAAAAAAAACTCATTAAACATTACCTTTATTTTTCATATTACGCGACAACATGATAGCTTCAAAAACATTGCATGCAGCAATTGAACATTTTTTTTTTATTACAATAATTATTTAAACTCAATCAAAGTAAAGCGAAAAAGAAATGAAGACACACAAAGAAAAACGAAAATTAATACAAGAAAAGCAAACAAAAAAAATGGTTCCGTCAAATTTTGTAACTAGGAAGTTGATCTATATATAATGCCGCAACATAAAAAGTGCTTGAAACACCAAAAAAAAAAAAATACTAAATCGCATCAACAAAACCTACAAGCCGTTTAAAACTTAAAAGAGGTAAAAAAAAAGAAAAAAAAAGAAAAAAAAATTAAATTAAATTACCTTTAATTACCTTCTGCGAATCAACAATAAAAACGCATTTATTGGATGTTTTATTTTTTTTAATTAAAATTATTTTGCCTGTTTTATTTATTTATTTTTAAACCACACATAAAATTCGCGTATTTTTTTTTTGTATAAAAAATTAACATAACAAAAAAACATTTTTTTTTTTGTTTTAATTAAATTTTTGATTAAAAATAAAAAAAAATTAAATTACATTAATGATGTATTGAGTGGAGAAAAAAAAATCGGGAGACAATTAATAATAAGCCCACAAGAAGCAAGCACTCATCCCATAATTGTAATAAAGAAGCGAAAATATAACAAGAAAAACAATAGGTGGAGGAGGGCGGATTACAATAGTTTAACAATTGACGCTATTTTTATTATTTTTTTTTTCCTACATAATAAAAATATTTAAAATAATTACTTTAATGTAATTTTTATGATTTAATGGGAAACTCACTGAAACGATTTTTTTAATTTAATGATAGAAACTTTACTAGCTTGAGTAACCAGGGGTATTTTTCCAACAATACAAATTTTACGTTTATAGTCTTCGTGATGCTGATCTATAACCTTCAAAACTATACAAAATCCTACATAATTTCGTTATTAAAATGTTTTTCGCGACAATTGATAAGCTTTAGTAATTTAGATAAAAAAAAATAATAATAATAATGTTTTCACATAAATTTCGTAAAAGTATTTCAAAACCACTAATACTAAACAATATAATCTATTTACTTTCTAATCAACAATATTAATATTCAATCTTGAAATAATTATAGATTAATATCTTAAAGACAATATTAGTTAATTATATTTATATATTTTGCAGAGATTAACATCTAATGATATAATTAACAGAGGAAAAAAAAAATTTCATAACCAAAAATTAATTCGATTTTTGTTTTGTTAAATTCTGCGCTTTTAAGGTTCTGAGAAACTAAGAATTTTTTTTTTTTTTTGCTTTATTATTATTATTATTAATAATAAATTATTACAAAAAAAATATAATGACTTTACTGAAATTTTTTTTATTTTGATTTTTAAGTTACTTAAGAAAAAAAAACAAAATGTGCGGGCGCAATTTAATTTAAAAGATTTTTTTTCGTAATATTTATTTATTTATTCTTTAATAATAATAATAATAATTGTAATAATAATAATAATAATAAAGACAAAACTATAAATGGTAATTCGTAATATTAATTTTTTTTTTTTTCATTACAAATAAAAAATAAATAGAGAAGCCACAAGAAATATTACTGGATGCTGCTTCAATTTATTTATTTATTTATTTTTTCCTTAAGAAAAACATTTTTTTTTTTTTTTATTATTTTTTATTTCAATGCCAAAATTGTAATTTATTTAATTTAATTTCATTTTTCATTCTTAATAAATAATCTTAGTAACAAAATAAATAAACTACTTACGTTATATACTTAATAAATAATAAAATTGGAAGCTTTATGTTGATTTTTCTTCATGTTAACATTAACAACACGCAAAATTAAAGATTTCATTGTAAAAATAAATCTTTTTTTTTTTTTCTTAGAAGGTAGAAGAAAATAAGGTAGAAAATAATAAATTTAAATTAATTTTTTTAATAATTTATCGGCGTACAGTTAATGCATCGTTTTATGAAAAATTATCACAAATCCCGACTGATTGTTACAAAAAAACATGTTAACGTCATTAATAAGAAATAATAATAAAAAATCCTTCTTAATTAGAATACTAAAAGCATAAATCAATAAAAGTCCTATAAAGTAAGACAATCACAAAAGTATAAAAGTTTCTCGTTAATATAAGGATCGACTGTATTTACTATTAGCTGTAAAGCAGATATTTAACATAAAATTACATTAAACATTTAATCTTGTCTTAACTATTTTATTTTTTATTTAGCAAAAAAATAATAAAAACATAACTAGGGTTTCGTTTGTAAAAAAAAAAATAATAATAATAATGAGATGATGGTAAAACACGTGAAGGCGTTTTTGTTACAAAAATAAATAAAATACGAAACTCAAAATTAAATTAACACTAAACTGGTGTGTGGATGTCTGATGTAATTTAATTGCAATAAAAAAAAATCTTCATCATTTATAGAATTATAATTTTATATAAATAAAGCATTTTTTTTTCTATCAATAATTTTCAATAAATTAGACAAGAAGTCAATGGGTAGGTGGAAATGAAAAATTAAAAAAAAAAAAAAAATTGTACAAAATCCCACTAATATGATTTTTAATTAAAGAAACAAATTTAAAAAAAAACTTCAAAGGATAGATGACATGTAATAATGGTAATTAAATATAAGACAATCATATTTATAATTTTAGGATAGATGAAAAATAATAAATTTTATCAAATAGTAATTAAAAAAAAATCTTTTACACCTGGATTTGATTTGAATGTATCAATAGCAGTTATACCAGTTTCTCTCTTTATCCATTACCTTTTTTTTTTCCTTTTAAAATTAATTCAACTTAAATTACTGCACTTTAAAAATTGCTTTTTACATTATTCTCCTCGTTTCCAGACAAACGAAAAATATTTTGAAAATAAAAAACAGATAAAAATCTACTTCGATATCCGGTTATATATAAAAGTATTTTATTTGTAATAAACAATAATTTATCTAACAGTTTTACGTTATTTTATCATTAATTAATTAATTAATATTTTTAAATGATTGTACAAGATAGTTTAAAATAAGCGTCTCGATAGACTTGATAGTAGCACGAAAGAATCACATGTACAAGAGATCACATTGCTGGAGTTCGATTCCCCGTTTCATGCTTCTCGTTTTTATTCAATTTTCAATTTAATTCGGGATTTTCTTCTACAAAAAAGTTTATTGGAATTAATTTCCAGATTTTGTTCCCAGGAATTTGGTAATTTAATGGAATAAAAAACAATTCTAATTAAAAAAAGCAACTAGAATTTCCAATTTTAAATAAAAAAAACAACAACTGTAAAGTGTGTTTAAGGAATTGGCAAAAAAAATAGGTAAAAATACATTTTCCTCTATTAAATTCTATCGATTTATATTAACCAAGCGGGGGTCGGTTTTGCATGTTTTTTTTTAGTAAACAACAAAATTGGCTTAAAAAATTTTACACGCTTAATGGAATGACCTTTACATTAACTTAATTTTGATCTTAATAAAAAGAAAAATTCACTTGTATAAAAACACACACAACAAGCAGAGAGAGAGAGAGCACCCTTGGCGCGAACAAAAAAAACCGACCCCACACCACCCTCAACAACTACAACTACTAGTAATTAACTTTTTTCGTAAAAAAAAAAAAAAAGAAAATAAATAAAACCGCTGAAAAGAAAAATGCTTCTTTTATTGTAATTTAATTAAGTTTTTTCATGACGAATATACAAAAAACAAAAAAAAAAAAATCATCATGAGTCATTAAAAAATAAAAGTAAAATAGAAAAACCAATAAATATTGAATATAGATAAATAATATAAATTTTTAATTTTTATTTTTTGATAAATAATGGCATAAATTATTTTTTGTTTTCTTTTATTTATTTATTTTTTTTTTTTCATTATCATTATCATTTTAGTTATCAGTGAAAATTTTTTATTTGCGATTTTTAATTTAAAAGAATTTATTTTTTTATTTATGCATTTCTTCAATGTTTATTATTTTGTTTCCTTTAACAAAAATTTATATCATAAAACACAATAATTCCATTGAGTTAAAAAAAAATATATATATATATATATATGTTATAAAACATATTTGAACATGCATAAAAAATTAATTTTATAATAATTTTAGTACAGTAGTCAAGTGTATTATAGAAGAAAAAATAAAAATAAAAATAATGTAATTAAATAAAGGAAATAAATATTAAAAATATAAAACATGAAAATTAAATAATAATAATAACAAATAAATCATATTTGCGTGACGATGACTTAATTCGCGGATTTTATTGTTCATCTCTCTTGTAATTAATTTTTTTTTTTATATAATTAAATTAAATTATTAATACAGCAACAACAACAAAAATAAAAACAGCTTGAAACAGTCAAAAGCTGCATTTATAATTATTCATAACAATATCAAGAGCAATATCAATAGACAATGTAAGTAATATCTGGAAAATCCAAAACAAAACAAAAAAAAAATTAATTCAATAAGCCAATAACGATTAATCATCGTAATTCAATTGGAATAAATTATTTCATGGTTTGGCAAAAAACAAGAAATGCCAGACTGGACAAAAATGATAACAGAAACACAAAAATTAAAAAAAAAAAAAAAAGCGGCAGCAGCAGCTACAAGACAAGAATACCAAAAACTGAAGAAACAACAGCTAGAAAAAAAATCAATGAAGCTTCCTTTATGCCGATTATGGGTCTGTTATTGTATTTACTCGGGTAATAAAGAGTTTTTTTTTTTTTTTTTTGTTGTTATGTATTTAAAAATTTGATACGCATTCACTTCAGCACTTGTAATAAACAAGGGCGGATTTTTATTTGTTTGTTTATAAACAGAAAACAACCCACTTTGTTATAACTTTTTTTTTTTTGCTACTCTTTATCGCCACCATGTGTTATTTTATTTATTTTTTTTTTTTAATACAAAATCAGTGATAATGTCTTTTACATCAGTTTAGTAGCTGTAATTTAACCAAACAACTTGATGTTTAATCAAAAATTTATATTATGCTAAGTAATGACATGGTACAAGGACTCTCTGTTTATAGAAAATTAATTAATTTGATGATAAGAGTTTTGTGAGCATTTTATGTCAAATAAATTTCGTTTGTTTTAGCATCCGTCTAGTTTTTATTCCAGACTTCTGTTTGACCGAAAATTTTTAATAAACACTAAAAAAAAACCAATACGAAATTTATTTTTTTTTCTTTATTCCTTCAAGAATTTAAATCACGTATAAAGGATTTAGAATTTCCATTATGAAAAATTCGGTGGACTTTTCTTTTTTAGACACAGAAAAAGGTTTCCAATTCCACTTTATTTAAATATTAAGAAATTTATTTTCATTTCCAATATTTGTCATTTTCAGCAAAAACAGCAAAAAATTGGCAAATTTACAAAGAAAAATAATTTTTTTTTTTTTTTTTTTATTTAATTTAATCAAATGCAATAATTTACTAATTTTTCAATATAATTTTATTTCCTTTATTTCTTGTATAAATAATATTATAAAATAAATAGAAAATATGTAAATTAGTAAAAACGTTTGCGTTTTATTTTTGTAGTTCCTTTGCACTTGCGTTTGTTATTTATTGTTTGACCTTTCTATTAGACCGCGAATTAATTGTTTATTCATTTTATAATTCATTTATTGTATAAATTATATTTAAAAGAAATAAATAAATAAAATAAACAGTAACTAAAGGATAGAAAATTGTTTTTTTTTTCTAAATTTTTTTATTTATTTATATTACTGTATTGTGAAATAAATTTGTGTGTAGTTTATAAACAAAAGTCAAACAAAAAACCACTGATTAGACTTTTGATGAAAATTTTGCTATTCATATAGATAGTTATTTTTGTGTTAAGGGAAGTTTAAACTTACCCTATTATAAAACAGTGGTAGAGATGTGGATGGTCTTTTCTCATCTTTAATGTTATGAGTTCCAATTCCAGTACCAGACATTGGTATGACCTTTTCGCTGCATGACATTTTTTTTCTTGTTGTTATTTTAAAAGAAATATAAATACTTTTGTCAGAAATGACAAACTAATTCGTTCACAAACAATAATTGAATTGTAATCATTTTTAAACAATCAGAACTAGATAATCAGACTTTTATTATAAATATAAAAAAAATAAAAATTTCTCTCTATTATTATTATTATTAATAATTATTATTATTATGCATTGGCAATTTACAATCAAATAAAAGAGGAAAAAATAATCACATGCCACAGAACAATTTTTATTATTAACAATTATTATTACACATTTAACAAATATTTAATTTATTTATAGATTTAATTAAACATTAAGCACTGTTAATTTGTAAAAAATTTCACAATAGTTTTTATTAAAATTTACAACATTTATTTATTTTTTTTTTTTTTTTTGTTAATTTTTCTATTATTTTACTTGGCGCTCGTCATTTTTAATGTATTGTAAATTTTTATTTGATATAAGTCAATAAAATAGAAATAAAAAAAATTATATATTTTTCTTTCGCTTTTTCTTTTGACAATCTGCATTATCGACATTTGTCTAAAATCTAGTACGTTTACATTTTGTACAAGAATCATAAGTTTTCGAGTATTCGTACGACATTAACGAATTATTTAAGTAATCTTTGTGATTTTTATATTAAAGAAAATAATTTATTTTTATTAATTATATTAAAAATAATATTAATTTAAAATTAATAATTTATTTAAAATTATTTATATAATTTGACACATCATAAATTTTATAACTATTTTTGACTTTCGTAGTACCGTTTCGTTTAAGTAAGAAGGCGGCCATCTTGATATCGTCTCTAATCAAAGACCATTACGGCTAGTAAATTTCATTGTCTGGTTAGAAAAAAAAGCCAGATTTTCACAAAAATAAAACATTCTAAATGGCGTTAAAAAGAATTAATAAGGTATGTTTAAAAAATTTGTGTGAGTGATTCAAAATAAATGTAGTAAAGTTAAATGTGTTAATCAATTAATTAAATTGTAATGAAATAAAGGAAAATATAGATAAAATGTATATTTAAAACGCCCTGCTATATATATTTTTTTTCAGTCAAGGCAATGTGTGATGAACAAAAAAAGAAAAAAAAAATTTTTTTTTCTTCATTTTTATATATGCAAAGGAATTCATTCTGGATATTTCTTTTCTTTTTTTTTTTTTTTCGTAATTTTGCACAATTTATATATTACATTATGCTAAAATAATAACATTTTAATTCAATTTTGTGTTTTAAATGATTTTCACAATGAAATATAATGAATCATAAAAATGAAGTTATAACGGGAGTTCATCGTATGCGATGTAGAAATTATACAAAAAAAAAAAAATAATTCGTCACTGTAAAAAAAAAAGAAAAATAAAATAAAAATGCCGGAAACAACGTACCAAGAGTACTTTTAATTTTTAAAATTGTAATTTTTCATTATAAAAACAATAATTCCAATTCAAAGACAATAAAAAACGTAAATGTAATCAATAAACGTAATTTAAATATGTTATTTGGTGATTCTTTTATTGTTTTTACTCTTTAATAATATTTTTTATTTTATTTTAAATTAATTTTTCTTTTTTTTTTTATTTATATAAAATGGAATCTTTTTTCGTTCCTTTGCTGTGCTTTGCCTTAAGCTTTCCTTCTCTCCTTTTTGTTTTGATACACACGAGTTTATAGTTATCGATTTACTGTTAAATATGGAAGACAATATGTACTCCATGTCACCATATAAGGCTTATGGTCGCGTGGGGTTAATTCATCTAATATAGGATTCCATTAATTAGAAAATTCCACAGTGAAAATATTTTTTTCTTTATTTATTTTTTGATTGTTGTAATAAAAGTAACATAATAATAAATCCCCTTTCTTTTTGTTTGGTTTTCAGGAACTCCAAGATTTGGGCAGAGACCCTCCAGCACAATGCTCAGCAGGACCAGTTGGTGATGATTGTAAGCTTTTATTTAATTACACAATTCACAAAAGAAAAATAAATTAATTTTTTTTTTGGTTACCTAAAAACGTGTTGCTAAATATTTTTTTTAAAATTGTATTTTCGTTTTTTAATTGAAAAAAAATTTCTAATAAATAATTTTTTTTTTTTTTTTCTTAATTAAATCCATGACGCGTAGCTTTTTTTTTTATATTTTCTTTCTTTCTTATTGTTCACATAATTTTATATCTTGTTTAATAATTTTTGTGTTATTTATGAATTTTATTTAATTATAAATTCCTTTTATTTCGTAATATTTATCCATATTTTGTGATTATATTACTTTTATATAAAGAAATATTTATAATTAGTCCCCACAATACAATAATATTAATATTTTTGTAATTATTATTATTATTATTAATAATAATACAACAAGAGTAAAGATGACTAATAATAAATAATAATGAAAGAAACAACCTGAATTTTGTTCGTTCTTTTGATTAACTTAGCCACACAATTTTTTATGTCTAACATGGCATTTTAAATTTTTACTTAAAAATGTCTTTAATTACAATGATATTTTCTTTATAAACATACAATTTTTTTATTTATTTATGTTTCAGTGTTTCATTGGCAAGCAACAATTATGGGACCGGTAACTTTTAATTTATTATTATTTTTTGTATTATTAATTTTTATTTATTTATTCATTTTATTTTTGTTTGTTTGTAGCCCGATAGTCCATATCAAGGAGGTGTATTTTTCCTAACAATTCATTTTCCAACAGACTATCCGTTCAAACCACCTAAAGTGGCTTTTACAACACGTATATATCACCCGAATATAAACAGTAACGGTTCCATTTGTCTTGATATATTAAGATCGCAGTGGTCGCCAGCATTAACTATATCAAAAGGTAAATATAAATATTTATTTAATAATATTTGATTTTTAAAGTTTTATTTCTTGTTTAACTAGCTCAATTGTTAATCTTATAATAATCTATTTCAATTCCAATTTATTTGTACTACTCGGCTTTGTCTTAAGGAAGTTTTCTTTCCCAATAAGATTTTTATTGTGAATTATATGTGACATTTATTTTCTCATTTCTTAGCATAAACTTATTGTTGTTTTACTTGTTTTGCTTATTTTTTTTTACATTATTTAATTAATTAATTAAACAATAATACACCTTTGTTTGTATACTTTTAATTAATTTTCTTTTATTAACACAATTTTAGAACATTGTGGTACAAAACAACTATGCTTTAATAGTTTACTCATAGCATTACTTTTTACTACAGGGTCACAGCAGTGATTTTATTTTTAAAATCAAATATTATTTATGTTTCGCTGATTTTTGTTATCCAAGTCAAGTCTTCAACGGTTGTTGATTGTAGATGTATTTAAATTTTCCCATATTATTGTGATAATCTTTCTTAATTAAATTTTTCTTTTTCTTCTATTTTTTATATTGGAAATAGAATTTATTTATAATTTTTTATTTATTTATTTCTTTCTGTTGTTGTTGTTTCTTTTACATTACACAAATGACCTTATAGAATATTTATTTTTATAAAAAAAAAAAAGAGAAAAGTAACAACGAAAGGAATAAACATATAAATAAATTAATGAGTTTCAAATGTAACTGCTGTTGGTGTGGTCATGAAACACGTTTTACTTTTTTTTTGCTGCTTTGTAAATGTATTTTAAAAAAAACTTTTTTCCTTTAATTTATTTTTTACTACTTGCTGGAAAATTATTCAATAATTTCAAACGTCACTTGCTGCTTTAAGTTTTCTTTCAATGACACATGTGAATTTTCCATTTATGTTCTTTGTTTTGATTTTTCTTTTATTACTATGATCCCTGTTGTGATTTTGAAATTGAATTCATTTTTCTGTTTTGTAATCATTTGTTGTAATGAAAGTCTGTTATTTGGTATTAACCACTTTTTTTAATTTGATATCATTGTTTTTTTTTTTTTTTTTTTTGTATTTTATTTGTCGATAAATAAAGTAAATTAACCAGATAAGATAAAATTATGTTGTTATTGTTATTAGTTTATATGGTAAAATTATAATGAAAATAAATTTATGCATTTTTTTTTGTGTAGTTGCTGTTTGCTTGTAGTTTTTTTTTATTAAAATAATTTTTAATTATTGTTTTTTCTTTTTTGTTTTAATTTAAATTTCAGTTTTGTTATCAATTTGCTCTCTGCTCTGTGATCCAAATCCAGATGATCCTCTGGTACCAGAGATTGCCAGAATATATAAAACTGATCGAGAAAAATATAATGAACTTGCAAGAGAGTGGACCAGAAAGTATGCTATGTGATGCGTTCCAGTTAATGAATCGATCCATAAAGTAATAATTGTAATAATTAAATTTATTAATAATTATAAATTATTAATTATAAATATAAATAAAAAAATTAAAAATAATAATTTAATAATAAAAAAAAAGAAAACAACAACATCAACAACAACAATAACAATTGCAAAAAATAAAAATTATAATTATAAATATGAGAAATAATAATTAAAACATCAGCAAAAAAAAAATTAAAAAAAAAACAAACATTTAAAAGAAAAACCACCAATTAAAATTGCAAAACAAAATCCTAAATTTAATTAAAAATAAATAAAATAAAAAACAAAAAAAAAATCAATCAACAAGAATATTTATTAATTAATAATAAAAATATTAATAATAATAATAGTAATATTATTATTATGATGATGGAAAAAACTTTATAATGAAACGTCTTTAAAAAAAAAAAACAAATATTAAATGAGGAAAAATAACCTACAATATTAAAATTAATTAATAATTATAATTATAATAATGAAAAAAAACAATTGAGCCACATAATTAATTAATATAAATTGCAATAAGAAAAAACAATATTTTTTTTATTCTAATTTAATTTTCTTTTTAATTTTGCGTTTATTTTTGATTTTAAATCATTTTTTAATTTTTTTTGTTTTAATTTTTTTTGTTTTAATTTTTTTTGTTTTAATTAATTTATTTGAATTATTTAATTTAATTTTAGTTTTATTTTTTTTTTCTTTTACTATTACTTTTACTTAATATTTTTCTCAATATTTTTTTTATTTTCTTTTTTTTTTTTTTTTTTTCGTTTAATTTCAGGCTAAATAAAAATGTCATCAGCAAATTGTAATAAAAACAAACAAAAATAAGATTTAAAAAAGAAAAAAACTAAAAAATATATAAAAAAATAGAAAAAATAAAAAAAAAAATACCTTGGTTCCCTTTTTTTTGTGTCATTAAAAAAAAATCAACAAACAAATAAACAAAAACTCTTGATAATAATAATAACTATATATAAAAAGCAAAATAAGAAAAACCACCAAAAACGCCACGACCATCACCATTCACTTCCCACCTTCCGGTTAAATTATCCTCATTTTTTTTTTTTGTTTTATATTCATCAGATAAAAAGGATAAAAGAAGTTCGCTAGTTTTTATTTCTTTTTTTTTATTTTATTTAATTATTTTTGTGTTTTTCTAAATAAATGAAAAGAAAATTAAAAAAAAAAAAATGAATAAAAAACAAATAATAAATAATAATGAAAACTTATTTAAAATAAAAGAAAATGAAATTAACTTAATTTAATTTAATTAAAAAAAAAAAAAACTGAAGCTTTTTTGTTTAATTCGTTAATGAAGACAAAAATAATAAATAAATAAATAAAGGTTGAGAATAAGATAAAAGATGAGAGAGAAAAAGCTCATTAAACACAGGACAGACAGACTCATAGTTGCTTTATTTCTTAAATATAATTAAATTAATTTTTTTTTTGTTTCTTCTCTTTATTAAATAATAATAATAATGATAATCGTTAAGTAATGTGTGTGCGTGTTATTGATTATTTTTTTTTTATATTTTGTTTTGTTTTTTATTGCATAATTTAATCGAAAGAAAAGTGAAGATAGATGAAGACGAATAATAATTAAAACAAATTTTTGTTCCAAGAAAAGGAAATTTTTCTTCTTTTTTAAGGACGCGTTTTACGGACGCGCGTTGTGTGTTTTTATTTTAATAGAAATAAATTTGTCTCATGTAAATTATAATTATAATCATTATTAAAAGGGAAGACGAGAAGAGATGATGTGTAGAAGAAATTATTTTAAATAATAATTTTTAATTAAATTCATTTAAGTAGTTTTTTAAACAAAAAGAAAGAAAAGAAAAAGAATATTTTTATTTTTTCTGTTTTTTTTAATTAAACAATTTTTTTTTCTTTTTATTTTACTTTTTAATTAATTAATTTTTTTTTTGTTTTGTTGTTTTTATTGCTCAATTTACTTAGATGAAATTAAATTAATTAGTTTTTCTTTTTTTCTTTAATTTATAATTTAAATTGTTTACGTAATTTAAGTATGAAAGTAAAAGAAAATAAAAAATAAGTTTTTCTCTTGTGAAAATTCGTTTTTCTTTTCTTAAATATGATGATCTTAACAAATTTTGTGTTTTTTGTTTGTTTTAAATAAAAATGTGATTATTTTTATTAATTAATTAATTAATTATTTGTGTGTTCCTTTGAAAAAAAAATTAATTTTTTCTTTTTATTTTTGTTTAATAATGATTGTAGTTATTGTATTTTTTTTTTTTTTTTTTATTAACTTTTGAATTATGTGGTTTTGTGATAAACGAAGCTAATTATGATTAAGAAATATTTTTAATTATTAATTTTTTTTATTTGTATTATGGGTAATATTGGTGTTTTTTTTTCTGTTGATAAAAATGAGGCCTAGCCAGCCGTCTTGTCGTCTAGCACCTTGTTTTGTTACTTTTTTTTTATATCTCGATCCTATATGCACTTGAATAATAATAATAATTAATTTAAAAAAAAAAAGAATTTCTATAAATGAAATTATTAAACTTTTACTACCTGCCACTTTATTATCACACAACTATCTACTTTTATAATTTTTATTTTAATAAAATGTTTTAATTTATAATTGTTTAATTATTTTGAGAAAGTAATTTTTTTTTTTTTTAATGAAATCATCCCCGTACTTAAGAATTATTTGTTTATTTTTTTTAATCAAATCATAAAACCATCACTTTGTTGATTATTATTATTAGGTTGTTGATGCTATTAATAAAACGTGAAACGTCTTGTTATCAAACTGAAACAAAAAAAAAAAATTTTTTTTATTCTTTCGTTTTTTTTTTTAACAATTGGTTTCTGTTTTTTTTTTTTTTTTGTGCTTTGATTATTGTTAGTCCGGTGACTTATTTTCATCTTCATAGCCTTTAAAAATTGTGAAATATTTGATAGAAATTTGGATGTTGTCATCGTCGTCTGTAGTGTTTATCGTTTTTTGTACGAGAAAAATCCTTTCTTAAAAGTGTGATTAAAAAAAGAAATAAATTAATTCGTTGTAGTTGTTTTGTTGCGCTTCCTCGTCATCATTTTATTAATCATTAACCAATCATTAATATAACTCACGACATGCCACTTGTTGACTTGTTATTTCATCATCATCGTCGTCAACATAAATAACAGAATTGAATAATAGAAGCCAAGAGAAAATGACATGAAAAACAACATCGCCTTAACGCGCCGTAAACAAAATAGCCGAATTTAATTTTATTTAAATAATTATTTTTATTAATTTTTTTTTGTTTTTGGTAATAAAAGAACAAAAAGAGGTGACTGACCTGAAAGACATGAACATTAAAGAATTTCTAAAAGAAACAATTTGTGAGTGAATTTTAACCATAAAAACAATTTTTTTTTTTTTCCTATTTTCGCAAAATGAAATTTTCTTTAAAATAAATTTTTCGGTTGTTTTTTTTTTCAAGTCGTTTAATTTTTTTTTTGTTGCTTTTTAATATTCGCTGTTTAATAAATAATGAAATCTTTGCAGACAATTTAATTATTTATTAAAAATAATAAAATAAAATTTTAACGCTGTGTGTTTGTTACTCAACCAGCTTTTTTGATGATGTAAACATTTTTTAAACTGTGATTTTGCTTTCAATAACAATAATAATTATAATATTAAATAAAAGAAAACAAAAATAATTAATTTATTGATGAGATTTGCGTTTTTTTTTCTTAATTAAAAAAAAAAAACAGATAAATCCTAGTTATATTACAGATAAGAAATAAAAAAAAAAATCAGAGGAAATAAATTCATTCATTTTATTTGTCGCTTGTAAATTGTATGGTTTTCTCGTGCTGGACACAGAAACACGGATTTAAAACACTACAAAGGCAAAAACTAATCAATACCGAAATAATTAATGCGGCATTTAAATTGCTTTTTGTTGTTATTTGGTCGAATTTTAATGCGTTTTCTTTTTTTTTTTTTTGTTTTTCGCCCAGGTATTTAATGTTCTTTGTTTTCCTCGCATTGTGTATTTATGTTGACTCTTTGTTTGCTTCTTCTTCTTTTATTGATTTTGTAATTAACAAGGGTTGATTTCTGCTACACTTTAGTGCAATTAAAATAAGTGAATGCGGTAAGTATTTATTAAAATAACCTTGCAAAATATAATTAAACATCACAATGACGTAATTGATTGAATAACAAATTTAAAAAAGATTTAAAGAAAATAAAAAGCAAAAAATGTTTCCGCCCGGGATCGAACCGGGGGCCTTCCGCGTGTTAGGCGGATGTGATAACCACTACACCACGGAAACTTATATACAAATATAAAATATTTAACGAATATATTCTCTTTTATTTTCTTTGATATTGTTTCATGAATTATGATTAATAAATCGTTTTTAATTTTTAATAAATATCTGTCGCGTTCACAAACAATTAATCAATAAAATAATTAATATTAAATACAATTTAATTAAATATTCTATATATATATATATATATATGTGTATAAGCTAAACAAAAATAATTATAACATTGCTAATTGTTTGGTTTTTATTTTAATTAGATTATTAATTTATCATTATTGTAGTTTAAGAAACGTTTTAATTGGTACGAATCAATCAATTTTATTTTTTTATAAAAATGTTTAACGGAAATATACAAATTAAAAAAGGTTTTTATTAAAAAATAATATTATACGGAGAAAGATAAAATGAAAGCTTAACGTAAAATTAGAGTAAAAGCTTAAGAATTACAAATAAATAAGCAAAGTCTTTGTGTTTTTATTGTAGCTACCTGTTAAGATTTTTAAGAGCTAAATCTGTGTGCTGGTGCATAGTTGAAAAGATGGATGGATGGTGGTTAAGTTGCTGCAATAAACCAAACCATTTTTATTTATTTTTCTCATTTTTTTAATGTTTTAAAACAAAATAAATCATAAGAAACGCTGTAAACAACAATTTGTACTTATAAAGTGTGTCAATTAACATACGAAGTATGTAACGACAATACAATTAGATTTTTGTATTTTGATTCAATTAAATTTAATTTTCATACGTCAATGTATGTATAAAAGCTAATGTAGTTAAAGCTAAACAACTTTGTTTATGTAGTAAATGTTTTTTTTTTTTATTTTATTCATTTGCTTATTGTGTGTTGTTTTTTTTTATTTGCGAAAATGTTTAATAAAAACCTGAACAATGTATTATAAGTTCAATAAGAATAACCAGTGCCAAGCAAGTGTATGTAGTCAGAAGAGAATTTTTTATTTTTTTTATGTTTAATCTGAATGGAGTTTTATGATTTGATTGCTGTTGTTGTTTTAAAGTAATTTTAGTTGTTTGTATACCTTCAACAGTAATAGTTGGGTCAATAATTTATTTATTTATTACAAAAAAAAAAAAAAAATGATTTATTTAATTAATTTATTCAGTTTTTATTTAATTATTTAATTAATATATACAAGTTTTATCTAAGGTGACTTGTGATTTTTATTTGTGTGTAACATTTTGTTGCTTTTTAAAAATAAAATACTGCAGTGAAACAAAAATTCTTTTTCTGCACTTAATCAATAAGTTTAACTGCATTGGTTGTAGCATAAAAGTTGTTTTAGGTTAAATTAAAACGTTATTATTTAAATAAAAAAACGTAAATCAGTTTTAAAAACATAATTAAAGTTTTTTTTACAATTTTTTTTTTTGTAATATTTTAAAATGACCTATTAATGGTTTTTTTGGACACATGACACATTTTTTATTTTTACTTATTTTTTTTTTTATTGAATAAAGAATTGTAAAAATCAATGTTTGCATTTTTTTTTACATTTATTTAAATAAATTATTTAATAGAGTATTTTTTCTATAAATTATAAAAAAAATTCTTTTACGAAATTATATTTGAAAGTAATTTTTTATTAACTTCTTTAATTTTATTCAATTAAATTTAATTTATTTACAATTGTCTTTTTTAAAAAAAAATATATTGTTAGCGTGTTTGTCATTAAAAAAAAAAAAAACCTTTTTCAGTTAATTAATTAATTAAATTAAAAATTACAAGAAAACAAAAAGTCGCCAAAGTACACGCGAAGTTATCAGGATCATTTGATTTAATTTTAGAGATTATTATTTTTTAATTAATGTCTATTAAAAATTAAATTTAAGGTCAAAAAATAATCAAAGAAAACATTTTTAAGCGAAAATTAATTTTTGTAAATCTTTTTTCTTTAATTGTTTCGCAGCCATAACAAATACACGTGGTTTTGTAATAATATTTTTAATTAATTTATATAATTTATTATAAATAAGAAGAACAAAAAAGAAAGCTGAGATGGATAAGTTAAATCTAATTAAAGCGGAAATTGTGCCTATGAGTTCCAGTTCAAATCAATGTTATCATCGATTTTCTAAGGTAAACTATTTATTAATCAATTATAATTATAATTATTATTTTTTTTAAAATATTATAGCAATTAATTTTCTAAGTGAAAATCACTTAGATACAGGTAAATAATTAATTGAAAGTAATTAAACGCGATAAACAAGTAATTTTCTTAACAAAAAAAAAATGTGAAAACATCTGACAAGTAATGCAGGTTGCATAGCAGTAGGCTTTTGTTTTGATTGAATTTTTTTTTTTTCACTTATGGGATGCTAAAAATAAACATATGGACGATTTTCCTTATTTTAAATAGAGAAAAATGTATAATAAAACTGTAAAAACATACATTGTTTTACATATGCTAATGATAGACGAGATAATTAAGGCGTCGTCTTTTGTATAGCTATGTTTTCTGTAAGGAAAACAAGATTAGTGTTCAAATCTCGTGGATTTTTATCTCATCCACTAATAAAAATAATAAAGATTATGTTGTGTTGTGTTTGGTTTGTTGTATGCATTATAAGTATTAATTATTATTTCAAACAAAATAAATATTAATTAATTGATCTTTGTATAATGCAATAGTATATTAGTGAGAGCATTATTGAGAGGTGTTTATGGAGATTTGCTTCGGTTCCCTTCTAGACATCTGTATATAATGCTTATAGAAATAATCAAAAAAAAAACTCTTGTTTAAACTTTTTTTTTGCTATTGCTAAGTCAAAGTAATAAAATTAAATAAAAAAAATAATTAACCCTTAAAGTAGTTCAATAGTTTATTTTAAACTCGTTAATGAGAAATGTCTTATTTAAGATTTCTTAAAGACCTTAAGATGTGAAATTGTCTTCATCGATAATTAAGAGAAATTATTGGATTTTCTTTTCTTTTTTAATTTATTATTTCTTTTTTTTTTTGCAAGAAGATTTTTAAAATAAAAATTAGGTTAAGCACACAACTGCACATAAATTAAATTTATAAAAAAAAAAATAAAGATGCAAAAAAACCTTTTCATTAATTTTTTTTTTGTTAGCTTTCTCTTAGTTATTGTTTTTTCATGTTTTATTGCGTTAAAATCTGTAATAAAATATGCATAAAGACTGTTTTATGATTTTAAATACATAAATACATAACAAAAATACTGCAATTATGTGTGTAAAAAAAAAAAATAGAATTAAAGCAAACACTTTAGTGGTTTGAACCTGTCATTCGTTTCATCAAATTTATTTGTCTCTTTAACATTCATAAATACAATAGAAAAATGAACTTCAACCGAACATCTTACCGCAATAAACTTTCTTCTCATAATAAAAAAAATAAAGTCTTAAACTGTTCAATTATATTTATGCAAATTAGTTGGTAACACAATTTTTTTAAAAAAAAATTAATCGAAAATCAATACAAAAAAAATTCACAACAAAGAAAAGTAGAAAAAAAATAAATTAATTATTAGAAATACGCAAATTTTCTAGTTTTATTACATTTTAAATATTAACATAAGTGATTATTATTTCCGTAAATAAATAAAAATGCTAATTTAAAGCATAATAAAAAAAAAATTATATATATAATTTCAAAAGCATTAATAAGTTTGTCCTTGTTCTAAGCTAAACTAAACAGTAAATAAAAAATAAAAATTAAAATACCTGTTAGGTGTTTAACCTATAATTGTTAATTTTTATTATTTTGGGTAATTCCAAATATATTTCTTGATTGATCTTTCTACTTTAATCGATCAATTTATAATTAAAAAAAAAAAACAATTAATTTCTTTTAAGGAAGTAATCTGATTGTCTGATTGTATTTGTAAAAAAGAAAAGCAATGATTTACAACGACCTTGTCTAAACATTGTAAACAATTTGTAAATATTAAATAATTAAATGTTGAATATTAGAAGTATAATTAAACGGTTATAGAGAGAAAAATAATTTAACAAATTTTCAAGTACTCTCAAGGATGAAATTAAAGACATAAATGAATTTTACAAAAATATTTGTTAAAGTTCAGCCACCTTTTCTCACCTCTATTTAAGTTAATTACACGAAAATGTATTTAATTCAATTAAAATTTATTGTAAATCAAAGTTTACATTTACTTAGCAGTATAAATATACATCTGCATTCATTTATTTATTTAAAATAATCATCTTGATGGTTGTGCATTAAATAAGAAAATAAAAAATAACAAATTCGCATAATACAGCAGCATAACCGTCAGATTGTTGTAATTAAATTAAAGAAAATTGAAAAAAAAAAAATTTCTTCTTCGTATTTTATATTTTTATATAATTTCTATTTTTTTTTTATTATTATTTATTATTTTCTTGTTTAACATAAATGTAGAAAAATGAAACATAAAATTATGAAATATTTTTTACATTAATAAAATACCTTTCAAAATCATAACAGAATATTTATTTGCAATCGCGGTTGATAGTTTTCTTTTTATTATTATTATTATTATTATTATTATTCATTTTTATTTATCTTTAGCTTATTTAAATTGTAAATAAAAAAGCAGCAAAGCTTTTGATTTTATATTTAATAAAACGGTGAATAAATAAATAAATAAATAAATAAAAGAAAAATGATTAAGTAAACGTGATTAAAGTAATTAATGAATTTCAAGGACAGTTAATAATTAAATTAATTAATTAATAAAGCATATAAATGATCAATATTATCAGTTATAAAGTTTAAAAAATCAGTCACAACGTTGATAACAGTTTATTATTATTAATTTATATATAAAAATTTTTTAAAAATAATTATGCTGACGAACAGATAAATAATTTTAAGTAACTTTACAGCTGAATCTTTAATAATTGGAGTTATTATTGAAAGTTCATTAAAAAAGCTTGTTTTAAATTTTACACAAAGGTAAAAAAAACAGGTAAATAACAACACAACAATTGCATTTTATTGATACAAAAAATAAAAAACAGAAAATGACCTTCCTCTTGGCCCAGGTGATTTAATTTTTTCAATATATTTTTTTTTTTTTTTTTTGCATGAAAATTACGATTTTTTAATAATTATTTTTAATTCAATTTGATTCTTTGGACATAATTTATTTTGTATAGAAAAATGAAAAATATTCAAAAAGAAAAAATTGTCGCTTAAGTACATGTGAACTGACGCAAAACAAAATAATAAAACTGAAAGCTTTACAAAAAAACGTTGCAACATAAATTATTTAACATCTTTAAAGACAAATAACAAACAAACTGATTACATAAAGTAAATAAAAACAAAAAAAAAAAAAAAAAAAGGCACACATGCCTGGCAATAACAATAAACATTGACACGTTAAAAATCATAACAAAGTTTTGTTTTTTTTTTTAAATAAAAGTAAAAATAATATCAATCGACTTTCCCCACTGTTATTTTGTATTGTAAGGTCATCACTGTTATGCATACAAAACGATCATATCATGTTTGTAACCAACATATGTTTATTCAACGCTCAAAATTTTATATTAAGCAAGCAATAAAGGTAAAAACTTAATAAATAAAAAAAAAAAATTATAATTTCACTTGGCGAGCCTCCTACCGCTTTAACTACTCCGAGCTTTTAAACGTTTAAACACCAACAATATACACTGTATTGCTAAAGAAACAAGGAAAAATAACAAAAAATGATGAAAAAGAAGTGTGGAAAAAAAAGCTGTGGAGTATGGTACCCGGTTGTTAAACAATTCAGTCAAACTTTGGGTGTCACAAAGTTTGCCAGCAAATCGTGATAAAAAGTTTACAAAAAAAAAAAAAAAACCAAGTGATTACAGTGGTTGTTCGTTTCTTTTTTTACACTTCCTTTATTGGATTAAAAGTTTGTGGTATTCTTATAAAAAAAAAAAAAGGATTTTTATATTAAAATTTATAAAAAGAAAAAAAATTTGTCTTAAAAAAAAAAAATTTAATTAAAAATTTAAAAAAAAATATTTCGTATAAATTTTTGCTTCTCTAGTAAAAAAGTAAAAGTTTATTTTTTTTTTTTTATGAAAATGTGTTTTCGTAACGAATAATTATTTTTTTTATTTATTTTTAACCTTGTGTTTCTTTTAATTTATGTCTTTAATTAAATTAAAAATTAAATTTTTTTATTTTTATTTACGTTTTTTCCATGCTGTTGACAAAACTCTAGTTTTGGCGGATTTCAAGTTAAATAAACGTCCTTTGATATTAGGTTTTTTCCGTTGTTTTAGTATTATGAATGAAATAGTAATTAAACGTGCTTTTTAAGGAATTTGGAAATAAAAAATAAATGTTTGTCTGTAACGTCATGTTGTAGACAAGACCATAAGCCACAGTTAAGAGAAATCGAAAGTGAATTTCCTTTCATTTTCTATTTTTGTTTTTATTTATTTGCTGCTCTAGTTATTTTCTTTATTTTTTTTAATCCATATGTTTTTAATTTGATTTTTATTTATTATTTTCATAAAAAATTTTATTATTATTATTATCATTATTGTTAATAAATAATTTTATTACTTTACTTTCCTTGCTGTAGAAATTTATTTACATTTTTCTGAAAGTTATAAAATATTAAAATCATTATTATTTACTCTAGCTTCCTTAGGCTTTTTTTTTTGGTGTTAATAGTTTCTTTAATTGTTTTGATAGCCTGATAGTTTCTCAGATAGGACTTAAAAAGCATAAAAAAAAAATTATTTTGGTACAGCGATGTTACGAGGATTTTATTCTTCGTAGGTTTCTGAATAGAACAAAATTAAAACATCTCACATTAAGGCTACTAATAAGGATTACTTTCAATAACTATTTTTCATAAAAATTTATCAACTTATATTTGTAATAAAAAGAAATTTATTGATCAACCAACGTTTATAAAGTTTTTTATTTATTGACTTTTATCTTATAATATACGTTTAATGGAATATAACAAGAAACTTGTTTTATCTGTTATAAATCTGTTAATAAGTAACAAGTATAAATTATTTAGCACACATCAAATGACCTATATATGTGCTATTTAATAGAGAAAAAATAAAAGCAAAAAATCATTTTCGCATCTTAATAACAATTTGTTACTTGTGCAAGATCTAATAAAAAAAACAAAAATAAAAATCATTTTAAATATGATAATAATCATTTAAATAACAGAAAAATTAATTACCTAAACACGGAAATATGTTTATTACCGAAATAATAATAATAGAAAAATGGTAAAATCATTGAAAATCATCTAATAACGATGATGATGATTGCTTACGAATTAACACACTTTGTAACAGCATTTCAAGTGTAAATATTATAAAATTTCTTATTTCACACAGATATATAAACATTTTATTCATAAATTTTTATTTCTTTCTTTTCTTTTCTTTTCTTGTTTTTTTTTTTTTTTTTATTTGACATCAATTTTTTATTTTATTTCTATTTATGTAATTAAAAAAATAAAAATGTGTGTTAAAGAAAATTGCATAATGAAATTTTTTATTTCTGTATTTCTGTTTTCTCTCTTTCTTTATTTTTTTTCTGTTGCACCACAATCGGTGTTATTTCTTTATTATATTTTATTTATATTAATTAATTATTAGTAATGCTGTTTTATTTAATTATTACACGTTTTAAATAATATATAAAAATTATATTTTTTTTTTTAACTTTGAAAGAAGAAATCTTTAACGTGATGCTTTGTGTAGTAAAATTATTTTATCTTACAAAATGTAACAAGTAGTAAAAGCTTTAAGATTTTTCAATTATTTATCTCAACAATAAATAAATGAAAAAATATTTTTCTGTATTTCTGTACAATATTTTCTGTTAACATTAAAAAAATTAAATATAGGTAAACGAGTCAATAGTTATATAATTTCAATAAAACGACTAGTTTTTGTAGATCAAGAAAGAAAGAAACAATAAATTTTAATTAAGAAATAGTTTAAAGAAAAAGCTTTTTTTCTTTTTTTTTTTTAGTTAAAATCGGTTGAAAACGGTTATTAAAATTATATAAAACATTTTTTACATGAAATTTTCTTTAACAATTCAATTTTCCAGTTAAAAGAAAAATTAAAAAATTCAAGTGACTTAGTTAATAAAAAACAAGAAACAAAGTGTGTTTTTGATAAGACGACAGAAGAAGTAAAAATTTTTTAGTTTAAACATGAGCATAGCGAATATATTATCAACGACACAATTCGTTGATAATACACAAAGTGTTAGTAGTGAATTTATTATTTATTTATTAAATTATAACAGAAAAATAAATGTATTACATAAAAGCGTAAAATAAAAAAGCGTTATTATGTGATTTTTATGTTGGAAAATTATTTTGAAATTTTAATTTTTTTTGTTTTTTATATCTTTTTTTTTTTTTAGCAAAAACCTGATGAACGAATTAAAACAACAACATCGATTGGTACAATAACAGATGATATAAATAAAAAAAATAATAAAATGAATAATAGTGGACACTGTTGCTGTGATAATAATAATACAATTTATGCAACACCCCCACAAATAATATGCCAAAAATCGGATATAAAATGTAAACAAACAAATGAACAATTAAATCATAATAATAATAATAATAATATGGATAATGATGATAATTGTTGTGATTTAGAATATAAAAAATATAGAAAATTATTAAAATATGAAGATGTAAGTTGAATGTTATGCTTTTATTTTATAAATAATTAATGAATCAATAATTATTAGGCACCAGAACATTTACAATTTAATCCATTTATAAGAAGTGGTTATAGAACGTACTTACCAACCCGTTTATGTTTAGAAAGTGTTTTTTGGTGGACCAATGAAACGGTTTGTTTCTTTTTTTTTAATTTATTTATTTCGTTAATTAATTCTGATTATTATTTCAGGTTAATATTTGGACACATATTTTTGGTTTATTTTTATTTATTGGATTAACGTATAATGAAATGAAATTTTTAAATATGCACGCCGGTTACGAGGATAAAGTTATCGTTGTGTGCTTATCAATATGCTTTCAAGTAGGTTTTTTTTTTGACAAAACTTTAGCTGAATCATTTTTTTTTTTATTTTAATTATTTAATTACAGCTTTGTATGATTTTATCATCAATTTATCATACATTTTCGTGTCGTTCAGCAAAAGATTATGATTGTTTTTTAGCATTTGATTTATTTGGTATCGCATTATCATTATTAGCGATTTATATAAGTGGAATTTATTATGCATTCTGGTGTCATACCGTAAGTTTTTTTAATTTTTTTTTTGTTTTTATTAATTACTTAATTAATTAAACATTATTATTATTATTATTATTATTGTTTTTTAAGGCATTACGAAATTTTTATACAATTACTGTGTGCGGTATATTTTTATTAGCAATGATATTACAAATACCAAAATTAAATATAAATTCAAATATAAAAATGTTGGTGTTTGTTGCATGGGCTGCATATGGTGTTGTGCCAACATTACATTGGGCAATCGAATTGGGTGGCTTTGACAATCAAATGGTTCGAGTAAGTATTATTAATTATTTAATTAATTAATTAATTAAAACACATTTTATGTTTTACATAATCAATTATTAATACAATAAATATGCTCAAGGTCATAACGTATAAATAACTAAATCGATTTATTTTTAATAACCGTTAAATACAAACAAATTTCTTTATTTTAATACAAATGAAATATTATTTTGTAATCATCAACGGTTTGTACGATTGTATTACATAAAATTTATTTTCTTGTATTTTTTTTTATTTTACCTTTGTACAGAAAAAGCTAGTTTATTGATAAATTATGCTTGTTGTTACGTAAATGTGCTAAAAAAAAAATATTTTTATAATAAACGATGCCAAGTTTCTTATAAATTTATTTTTTTTTAAAAGCGACTTAAAATCATTGTAAAAATGACTAAAGAAAGAATTTTTTTTTAATTAAATTACTAAAATCACGATGATAAAATTTTAATTGCCTAGATTGTTAATATTGATATATATATATTTTTTTTTTAATTATATATTTTAATAACGAATAAACAAAGAAGTTATCTAGAGAAAAAAAAAGTAAAAAGTAAAAGTAAAATCAAATCTCAAAACATCAATAAAAGTGACAACGCATAGAAAACAAAAAAAAAAAAAAAAAAAAGTGTCACACAAAGTAAAAATGAATTTAAAAAAAAAAGTTTCACGTAATCATCAAACAACAAATGTGATTATGTAAAGCATTTTTTTTTTTTTTTTAATAAAACAAAGAAAACAGAAAAACATAAACTAACTGAATAATTAATAATAGCCCAAGCTCAACAAATCATGTAATATTTTGATACTGATGACATTCAAAAAAAAAAATAAAAAAAAAAAACATATTCGAAACACCAAATTTATGTAAATAATTCTTTTAATTAATTTTTTTTCTTTGTTCATATATTTTAGCTTTTAGTACCACGTGTTATTGGTATGTATTTAATAAGTGGTACCGCATTTTTGATTTATATAACAAAAATACCAGAGAGATGGTTTTCTGGTCGTGTTGACTATTTAGGTCACTCACATAATTGGTGGCATTTATTTGTTGTCGCTGCTCTATATTATTGGCATAATACTGGTAAGCTATTTCTTAGTCTGCCTATTAAATTAAATAAATAATTAAGCTTTTGTAATATTTATTTTTTATTCAAATTTACTAAACACTAAAGAAAAAAAGAAAAGAAATGTTGTCGTTGATAGAAAAAATAGAAAAAAATTTATTTTATTAGCTTTTTAATAAGCTTTTAATTATTTTTCTTTATTTTTTAATTAATTGATATTTTTTTTTTTTTTATTATTATTATTTATAAAATACAAAAAAAAAATCATCTAATAAATCTTTCATAATTGGTTTTAAAATGCTTTCTTTTTTTTCTTATATTTTTACCTGTCTTGCATGTTTTATTTTAACTTCTGTTTTCGTTTTTTTTTTTTTTTTATGTTTTTATTTTTTCTTTTATTTTTCACTCTGCAATCCTTTATTACCTTTTGTTTTCCTTTTATAATTTGTAATAAAAAAAACAAAACAAAACGAAAAAAAAAAATGCACAATTTAGGTTTCCTGTTTGGCATTTACATGATTGATAATGGATGTGCTGAGGATAGATCGAAATGTTATCGTCCATAAGTTTTTAATTAATTTTTTTTTTTACTGTTATTATTATTATTATTTTTTTAATTTTTAATTAATTGCTTATACAAAACAAAAGAGATTAATTAATTAAATAATTAATTAATTAATTTTAGAAAAATCAATTGATCTACTTTTTCCACTTTTGGTTGTGCTTTTTTTTTCTCATTTAGTATTCATTTACTTATTTGTAAAGCTTTTGTTAACTTCAAGGCTTTGAAGTTATCTTACAAGGCTGTTTTGTACTTAAACCTTGAGAATACAAAATTATGAAGATTTTTAATGCAGCCAATAATTTCTTTTTTTTTTTTTTATTAACGTAACTGAATTTTTATTAATAAAGCTCAACAAAGTTTGCCAAATCCTTTTAGATCATTTAATAAAAATAAATAAAAACGGTTTATGCGTAAATTTTTAATTCAAAATAGGAATATTCAATCAAAAGATGTACATTTTCTAATATATTATTAATTAATTATTTAATTAATTAACTCTTGACTCTGTCTTTATTATTATTATTATTATTTAATTATTGTAATTTAACTTCATTATACATAAAACTAAACTTTAATCTATAATCTTGTATACACTGCCAACAACAAGAAGAATTATTAAAAAAAAAAAAAATTAATTTATTAATTAATTAAGCAATAATCATACTGTTAGTTATACAATTTAATTAATGTGTATAATTTTGATCATGTAATTAAGTTATTGTCTTTTTTTTTAATTTTAATTACTTCTCTTGTTATCTGTTATGTCTTCTAACAAAACAATTAAAAAAAAAAAATTCTTTTATAATTATTGAAATATTTAATAAAAATTATTATTCTGTTTAACTTTATTAAAAAAAAATTTTTCTCTCTATATATATATATATATTATTGTATTTTGTAAAATATTAGTTAATTAACATATTATTTTTGCCAATTTTTACCTTTTTTTTTATTTTCTTTCATATTTATTTTTGATGAAAAATATTCTAAAAAAAAAAATGTTTTTTTTTTCTTTCTTTCTTTTTATCCATTTTGCTACCATAAATTTTTTTACAAAATAAAATTAATTTAAACGACAAATTAATGATAATCAAAACAACAATGAAAAAATATTTTAAATCAACCCCATCAATTACTACATCAATTACCACCAGGTATGATTTATGTTGAGTATCGAATGAACCATGGATGTGCAACAAATTTAAGAATTATTTAGAAAATTAATTCATACAAAAAAAAAAAAAAATATATATATATATATATATATTTAGTAATTAGTAAAATTTGTTATATTTGTTGTTGTTATAAATAATTAATTATATTTAAAATTAATAAAAAAAAAAAAAAAAAAAAAATAGATAATGAAAGATGAAGTCAAACGAAAGAGGAAGAGGAAAACTCAAATTAATGTACCTTTACGTTACCTTACTTAATATTTTTTTATTTATTTTTTTTTCTTTGTATTTGTTTTTAGTGCTTTTATTATTATAAAAGTTAATTTTTAATTTGTAAATAAAGAAATTTTAATTAAAATAAATTTAAAATAAAAAAATTATTTTTGTCTGATGCATAAAATGTTAAATCAAAATTTATTGTTAAATTATATAAGGTTAATAGAAATGTTATGAATAAAAATAAAATTAATAATGATACAAATAAATTTCAATTAATTAATTAATTAATTAATAAAAAAATAAAATTAATTATTTGTTTTATTGTTTAATAAAGTATTTATGTGTTCATGGTTTATTATTTTACTTTTACACAATTTTTGATGATAGTAAAAAATAAATTAATGATGTTTATATTATTTAGATGTACCGAGAAATATAATTTTTTAATTATCTTTATTGTTTTCGTTGTTTAATTACGTTTTTTAGAAGTACTTTCGTGATAAAAAGGTAAATCGTTATTAGTTAACCTCACAACCAGTGACATGTTTTTGTATCAGTGTGGCGCTGTAGTCATTAAAGTGAATAAATATATTTTCAAAATAAAACTTATCGTTAAGTGTCTTTGCTAAAGCATAATTTTTCCATCCATAAATAACAAAAATTCCACATTCATCTGCTTTATTTATTCTTGTCCAATGAAAATAAAACTAATTTTCTTAAAATTTCATATTAGTTAAAATGTAATAATAATAAAAAAACATAAAATACAATAATGAGATGTATAAAAAGTAGAAATAAACCGCGCAAATGTAATGAAATTTAATTTTATTTTTGTTTCTTTTTGCTTTGCTTTTAAGAAAAAAATAAAAAATAAATAAATAAAATAAAATGATTAAATGAGAAAAAGCACCGTCACAGTAAGGGAAATATAAATAAATAAAAAAAAATACAAAATTATGTCACGCAATAAAAGAAAGAAACGAATTCATCTAATGGAATTGCGACTAAATGAGATATTTTCTTTATTCTTTTTATTCCACAATTTATATTTTTATTTGTATCTTTTATAGGAGACAAATGGAATGGAAAACCCAGCAAAACGAAAATTTAATAATAATAAAAGAAAAAAAAAAAAAAAAGAATGAAAAGAAATAGCAATGACATAAACCATACATTTTCTTTATTTGAAGATTCCTAATTTTGTGGTGAATTTTTATTTGACTTTTTAATTAAATTAAATATTGTAAATAATAAGCGCCGAAATTTATACTGTACTACAAATTTTAATTACACGCGAAAATTTTCGCTTAGTTTCGTAGTTTTTCATATATTTAATGCAAAAAAATTCTATTTTAATGATTTTATTAATTAAAAAGAAGAAAGCTGCTTGTTTCAATCATTTTACTTCACTAAAACAAAACAATAAAACCATCAAAAAAGATCAAAAATAGAAAAAGTTTCCATCGAATAGTGTTTCTCGCAATTCTTTTATTTGATTGTAGCCAAGATAAAATATTTCTTTTTTGAATGGTGGGCGGTTTATACACATAACAACCCCACTAGTAATTTTATCTTTTTTTTTTTTTTTTCTTCGTTACATCAACATCATTCACGAGAGAAGCAAACAAACAAACAAACGAAAAAAAAAGTAATAATACAGAAGAAGAAGAAGAAAAAAAAACGCGAATAATGGGGTTAGGCTAGTTACTGTTTTTTGTTAGGCCAGAGCATCCCACATTCTTTTTGTCCGAGTATTTTTACTCTGCTATATTTTATTGCGTGTACATTTATTTTCCCATTCGTTTGGCTGCCACGAGACGTCCTGACGTGCGTATTTTATGTATAGAAAAAAAAAAAAAAAAAAAAACATTTTGCTTTCCGTCTTTATTCATAGCAATAATGGTGTTGTTTGATGATTTTTCTTTCTTATACATTTCGCTGGATGAGTGGAAACGGTGATGTTGGTGGTGGTGTTATTACCCAGCTATGTTATAATGTTCATAGAAGTGAATGAGTGACTTGCTTATATCGTTTCATTTTATTTATTTTCAGATGCCCACATATCATATTATTTATCCAACGTTTTGGTTCGTTATTTCATTTTCTTTTTCTTCTGTTTGTTGAACATTTTTACAACTTTTTAACAAGAATAAATAATGAGGGAAGTTTTATTATATTCGTTTCTTTCATTTTGGCTGATAATGGAAAATACATTTTTGCTTTACTTTTTCACTTTGTTTTATTCATTTTTAAGATAATTTTCTACACAAAATTTAATATTAAATGAGTAACAGAAAGCCACCCTGAATCACGTATATGAACCGAAAATACAATAAAAATTGGTTATTTTGATTGATATTCGTGAACCGTTTATGTTTAGGCACCCTACTGTTCCTTACATACATCTAAAGTATGAACAACCAACCAATCATATAATAATAATAAACAGGGTGAATAATAAATAAATTATTTATTAAATGAAATGAAATGAATCAGAAAAAAAAAAAAACTCTTGAGTTGATGTAACAAAAGTTAATTAATCATAAAATAAAAAAAAAAAGAAGAAACCAAAGTAAATTTTCTTAAATTCCTCCTCGTAATGTATAATGTTTGTGATGTGATTGTGAAACGAAACAATTTATCTCTAATAATATGTCATTATTGTCCATTTTTATTATAGTTTTGTTTTTAGTTTTTTCTTTGGTCGGTTAGTTCCCCCTTTTATCTTGAATACTAGGCACTAGCTTCCCAAAGAAAATATAATAAATCTTAGATGTCTTTCATTCACTTTGTCGTCTTCATTCGTTTATATAAAAAAAAAATTTTTGCTTTGCTTTGCTTTGCTTTGGTTTTTAGTCATCAGTAATTTTCTTATTACTGAGTTTCTGGACCCTTCATCCATCTCCATCTTTTCTTGTTGATGAAACCATCTGTTTTAGTTGGTTCGGTGTGGTTATCTTTACTCATCCCTATACAACATTAATGTTTTTTTTTTTTTTTTTTTTTTTACCAAAAACCGCCTATGTTGGGTAATTTTTCTGGCTTTCTCCAACAAGAAATGTTCCACCCATCCACATTTTTCACATTAAACATATATACACAAATTCACAGGAGTACAATCCACAATAACTTTAAGCCACCCAAAAGTACAAATATATATAAAAAAAAATAAAATAAAAATTACTTTCGCAATGAGTAACTGACGTTTGTTTTGTTTATAAAACAAGGGTAATATGTCTTCGTTGTTGGAAGTTTTTTTTTTTCTTTCTTTTTTATAGTATTTTCCATACCACAAATTACTGTGATTTACTTCCTTTTTCTTAAACATTTTATATATTTGTATATATATTTTTTTATAGAATGATTAGGATGGATTTTCATCTACTTTCTTCATTTTTTAAAATAAATTTCATTATAGCACTTTAGCTTTTTTTCGTCTCGAAAAGGTTAAGAAATTCTTAGTGTTTTATTCTACTATGGAACTAGATGGAATAATAACTTTTGTTGGGATAGTACCAAAGTACACCATCAGGCAATAGTCAGAAACACACCTGAAATAGTTTCTTTTTATTATTTTATTGAAAAAAATTTCTCCTTTTAAACTGCTCAAATAGCTAAATTAAACGAGAACAAATGTCTTACATTAGTTGCTCGTCTGCTCGTTCATTACTTATTCCGCTGCCTTAACCATTAACGTTAACAAAATTGTAAAAATGTTTTTTTTTTTTTTTTTCTGTGGTGCTGCTGCTTCCTTTTTTTGTTCCCTTTTTTTATATATTTATTTTACTTTTCTAGATGGGGCAATATATTATTCCGCCGTGACGTCACATTCTGTAATAAATCTTCAATGTTTCTTATTTATTTATTTTTTCTTTTCTTTTTTTTTTTATTTCCTATTTTGTTTATATTTTTCGGTTTTTATTTGCCTTATAGCATGGAAAAGAAAAATGTAAGAAAAGCAGTGAACATACACACAAAGACAAAAGCTTCTTTTATAAATAGTAATAATAATAAAAAAAAGCTCGATAACAGACAAAATGAAAAAAAAAAAATTAAAAAAAAAACGAATCATCGTTTAAATGCGAAAAGACAAAGTGATATGCTTCGCGGTCGTTTCTTAAATAATCAAAAAAAAGGACATAGTTAGGTTTGATGGTCGGTTGGTTTCTGCTGCTGCTACTGCTACTAATGTTGCTTTTTTTTCTTATTTTTTGCTATAGAAAGAATCTCCAACATTTTAACCATTCCATGGAATTTTTTTTTTATTTTTATTTACTTTATGTCGTGAATTTTTCTTTTATTTTCCTCTGAGAAGAATTTTTTCTTTTTTATGAAAAATTAACCATAAGACGGTCGGAATAATAATAAAAATAAAACATGATAACAAAATTTTGCTTTCAAGATGATGAATTGAATATAAAAGGAGAGACACTAAAAGTACACAAATAAGAAGAAAAAAAAAATTAAAACAAATGAATATTGATGAAACGTTTATTATTTACATTTTTCCGTTTTTCCGTTTTTTTTTCTTTTTATTTTCATTTTTTGCTGATTTAAATCATTTAAAAGCTTTTTCATGTGGAACGTTGGGAGAATCCACATTTATCCACCTTCATTGTTTTTTTTTTCTCTATCGTTGGTATTTTTTTCTTATAGTCTCTCTAGTCGTCGTAAAGTGAAAATGCATATGTTCACCTTTTTAAATTATTTTATAGATAAAAAAAAAAAACTAAATTCATGCATTTCGCATATCACAGTTGCCACATTTAAATCCATGTCCATTTTTATTCACTTAACTAAACTTGATTTCGTTCGATTTCCTCCTTTATTTTATCATTATTTTATGGGTAAGCAGTTATTGTATTTTTTTACTATACTATCAAAAAAAAAGAAAAAAAATTGGAAAAATGAGAGAAAATAACTTTAAGTATTGAAATTTTCCATTTTATTGTTCTATATAAAATAAATGATTGTAAAACTGGAACTTTTTGACCACAGTTTTTCTTTTAGGATGTTAAAGTGTGTAGTGTTTAAGTAGTTACTTGTAAAAAATTAGAAAAATTTCTTTTATCTACCATAAACTTTGTAACACGGAATAATAATAACGAATAACGAAGTTTTTGAGTGTTCATAACTCGTGAAATAATTTTGTCCCATTTGGAATTAATTTTTTTTTCAGAATTTCGATGAAAATTTTATTATTTTTAAATGAGCTGAACCGAAATGCAGGAATACTCTTTAGAAGATTCGTTAAAAAAATTATTTTCCGAGTTATGGGGCTTTGAACTACCAGAAGCCATTAAAAATTGTGCTTTTACGTATTTTTTAGACTGTGCATCATTTTAACCGTAAAATACTTGACCTAAGAATACAGTAAATAATATAAAATTGTTATATTTAGTCACACAAACAGTCATTCGAAAAAGCTCCTATTCTAAATGTTTTTTGTTACAAACAGATATAAAAAAAAGACATCTAGCCAGCACGAACAAAAACATCAACAAACACCAACAACATTAAGCGCAAAAACAATTTGAAAACAATAAGTTAAAACTTAATACTTAAGAATAATCCAAAATGGTCAATAATGCTTTAACACTTTTGTGTGTAGGTTTATTTTTTGTTTTGAAAACTTTGTTCGCGTATTTAAGGTGCATTAGATAAAACTGTTAAACGGTATTAAATGTTGAGCCGTTTTCAAATTATATGGTTTTATTATGGTTATTTTGTAAATATAATTTTAATACATTTTAAATAACCAAATTAATGTATTTATATTTTATTTCTTTGTTAAAGTTAGTTAAGTGATAGAATAGAAAACAGAGAAAATGTTATTATTTCGATTTAATATTTGTTTGCTATTAGCACTAGAATGCATTTTAAATAAATGCGCCGCAATACAGACTAAAGATTTTATTATTATCGATTAATTAATTATTTTTTATTTTTTTTTTTTATAGAAATAAATGGAAAATTATTGATTTGTCTATTTCTTATAAAGTAAAGAGCTTTAATGTAATTACATTTATTCACTAGTTTCTATTAAAATAATAATAAAAAATAAAAAAAATAGAAAATCATTTACTTCACTTCAATAAAAGTGACTCAGAAAAATAAAAATAAAACAGCACAGACTAAAGTGTGAATATGGTGCTAAAATCGTTTTGGCAAAGTCGTAATTTACATGGATTGTGATAAACATACAAATAAATATATATATACACATTCATACATATAAAAGTGGATCACCTGAAAGAATTGAATAAGAATCCCACAAAAAGCTACCGCTAATGTATTCTAGATTATCTTCAAATCTTTTTATCCCATCGCTAAGGAACAAAATGATGAAAAAAGGAAAAAAAAAAATAAAATAGCAAAAGGACTTTCTTATTTAAAATAAAATAGAAAAAAAAAAAAAAGAAACGAAGGAAACTTATCGAAGTATATATATTTTCATTCTCGTAATGCAATTTTAACAATGGGAATGGTAAACATTTTATTTAACACAGTGACGATGAGGCTAATACAGGACTATTTCTCTCCATTCTATTATTATTATATATATTTTTTTCTTTTTATTTACCTTTTACCTTTCTTTACATTACTTTCGTACAGGTTTATTGTTTTTTCTTTTTTTTTTTTTTTTCGCTTTCTTTATTCAAACTTATTCTTTTTTAAATTCGATAAATTTGTTCAATTTGTCGATTTCGCGAAATGTGCTTGCTTCCAACGATACTTTTGTGTCCCTATCTGATAATAATTTTTTTATTATTATTTTTATTATGTATTTTTGTTCCGTTTCTATAAACACCATCGAACACCTCATACACCAATAATATAATAAAAAAAAAAAAAAGAACACGACGATGTATGGTAAATGCAAGATAAATTGAAAATAATTCTTTGCATTACTTTACTCCTGTGTAAGTTTATGTTGTGTCTTGTATGCCTTGCCAACCCTTACTAAAATCTGGGATTTTTTGTGGGCCAAACAAAAAAAGAAATAAAATTCGTTTTATTTTTTTTTTTTTATTTAAATTTGCACTTAAATTTGATTGGGGTAAAAAAAATAAAGAAATGTTTGTTTTATGCTTGTGCCGGTAAGGTGCTAACAGAATAGTTTTTATAACGATTCAACTGAGTGATATTCAAATAATTGATGCTTAGACAAACAAAAAAAAAATTAATCGAGTTACAGAGATGCATTTTAAGTAATCAGTTTTTTTTTTTTTAATTTATTGTGGTTACTTCAAATATGCCTAATTAATATGCCATCTATCTCCAATCATTCCAATAAACAGAGAATTTACTGTAATTGTTAAAAGTAAAAGACTACATTCTGCCCCAAAAAAAAAAAAAAATTAAATTAAAAATAACAACAACAGTGACGATGACATAATTTATTTCTAAAATTTATTACAATAAAAAAAAAATTAAAATAGAAAAGAAATAATATTTCTTGTCGTTTAAAACAAGTAAAACGTAAACCGAAAAACGAAAAACTAAAAAAAAAACATCTTGAAAAACTTAAAACTAAAATTAGAGATCTCACTGATTTTAATCCATGATAATCCGCAACATTTTTTTTAATTTTTTCTTTTTTCTTTTTATTCCGTTTTGTTATTATTATTATTATTTTTTTTTTTTTTTGTATTTTCTAGACGCTGAAAATGTAGAAAAATATTAATCAAGAACGGAGGGAGAAATGCAGACACAACGAATTATCAGATGTTTTCTACTAATTTCCCAACAAAAAAAAAAGAGATTTTTTTTTTTAAACTTTTTACTTTTATTTTAAACAAGAAAATCGAGTAATAAACTATGAAAAAAGATTTGACTGTTGTCAGCTGATTTTTTTAAATTTTATTTCGTTTTACTTTCACTGTCATAAAGTCACTAAAAATATTCTTGTGTGTTGTGCCCGATTTGTATTGAATTTAAATTAAAATACACAAACCGCTTGAACACTCATGTACAGGACGCATCTTTATTATAAAATAAATTCCAATTACAAATACTTCCTTAATTAATCCTTACCCATTTTTAAACAAAATAAAATTAATTCTAGAATGAATTTCGTATTTTATTGGATTGATTTTTTATGAATATAATTTCCTGGTTGTTACATGCGGTAAAATATTTATCTTTCTTTGTTTAAATAAATTATTTATTAACTTGCGATTAGATTTTTAATAAATGTTTTGTATATTATCCTATTGATAACCTATCAGTGGTTTACCTTTACAGTAATTAAACCAAGATAAGCTCATGACCAAAATTAATCATAAATAAGAAAAAGAATCTGTAAACGTGACTAGAAACACGTTTAAACATTTGTTAATGCGAATTTTTTAATGTTATAAATCGGCAAAAAAATAATAAAATTTTATACAAAATAGGGAAACGTAAAAAACTTGTTTTTTTTGTCACAATTTTTTTTTTTTTTTTGTGAAATAAAATAAAAATCGTGTAAAATAATCGTACACGTTGTTCGGTTTGTTGTCTTGACGCGCCTTTTTCATGTTTCTTCTTCGCGTTTTTTTTTTTTAAATAATTTTTTAACAATAATTAAGTCTGCTTATTGATTAAGCTTTACTGATCATAACATCATTATTATAAATATCATCGATAAAGGATAATTAATATATTGTTGTTTATTCGTTTTAATGTTTTTCTTAACATAATTATTTGCACAATTACTTTTCAAGGTGTCATCAACATTGTACGCGTTTTTTTTTTTTTTAAATTATTATTGGTTAGTTGTGTTGTGGTTGTGGTTAAGTAGAGTGTCTTGTTGTTACTAAAATATCGTTTCTTTATGTATTTAATTGTTTTGTAAATAATAATTATAGAATTTCAGGAATTTTAATCTTTTTTCTTTGAAGGTATGAGGAAAAGGAAATCATTTTTCATGTCTTGTTAATTTTTTTTTTTTATGTTCCTTAAGAATTTGTTAATTTTTTATTAATAATAGTATTTGCTTGACTGAATACTACAAAATTGTTTATATGTTTGCATAAAGCATTTTTATTGATAGTAAATCGTTACTCAAATTTCTTTACATCTTAAAACACTCCCGACGTATAGTCCTATTTTCAGACAGATAATTTCATTATAATTAAATAAATTACCTTTAATATGGCAACATTTAATTGATTTAAGATTTTACTTAATAATTAATTTCCGCTTTGTATTAAAAAAGTGACGAAAGGTTACCGATTTAATTGTCATTAAATGTGATGAAATAAAAAAAAAAAAAAAAGAAAAGAAACGAACAAACGAAAAAAAAAAACCCCGGTAAAGCCAAAGTATTAAAAAAAAATTAAGTATAAATTGCTTAGATTAATTTAGTTTATTTTATTATAAATTGGTATTAAGTGAATTAAAAACAAAAAATGACAATCGGATTATTAAAACAAATTAAAAAAAAAAAAAACACCAGAAGACAGCACTAATTAAGAGGTAATAATTTAATCACCTGCTTGCTTTTTACACCTGAATTTAATGGAATAAAAAAAAATCAGTCACAATTTCACACCAGAATTTTACCAAAAGCGGATTATGATTAATTTTTAAAATGTTATTAACAAAAAAAAAAAAAAAAAAAAAAAAATACCAAAATTGGCTTAAATCATTCATTTAAAAAAAGATAAAAACAAGAAAAATCACCATAATTGATTTGAATTAATTGAGAAACGAGTTTTTTTTTTTGTTTAAAGAATTAATTTAAAAGAAGTTTTTTATTTGTACGTTGTCACCTTAAGATATATATTTTTTAGGCTGCATTTTGATTTATCAAAAATATAAAAATTCCACATTTGAATGCATTTTTTTTTTACCCTCTGTTGTTGTTTTAGTTTTTTTTTTTTTTTGTGGGATAAAATCCCCTCTTGTTGAGTTTTTTATACTTTTTTGTACAATTTTAACTGTTTTAAATAGATAAATTAATGTTGTACAAAGGCACGCACGTTACTTGTCATGAATTACATACATTATAGGGTGGATGAGTATTTTCCTTTTTTTTTGTATAATAAACAGTGGAAAGGTTTTTTTTTTCATTCTTTCTTTTATTTAAGTTTGTTTTTTCTTTTTTTGCTTTTAGTTTCACTGAATTGTAAATGTTTATTTTTTTTATTTTTTTTTATATATATATTTTGGTTTATATTATAAGCAGTTGTAACGATATATGAACATCAGTCGTGCCAACTAGACAAGTAAAGAGGATGGTCTTAAGCCAGGGGATTATAGAAAAGAAAGGACCAATCAAGGGTAAATGTTTTTTTTTTTTTTTTTTTCTATTATTTTATTTAGTTTTATTCGTTTTTATTTATTATTACTATTTTGTTAGTTTCAACAACATTTATATAAATAAATAAAATGGGGTTCTATTTTTGCCTCCTCTTTCTACAAGAAAATAAATATAATGAAAAGACAATAAAATTTAATTTTTTTATTTTCATGCCAAACTATTTTAACAGAAATTTTTTTTTTTTTATTATTTTTATCAACAGTGAAGGATAAAAAATTTAAAATGAAAAAAACATTCAAAGTACAATTACACAGCAGTCTTAAATTAATTAAATAAAAAAAAAAAAAAAAATGTTTAATGTATATACACAAAAGCTTCTTATTTTTGTTTTTATAAAAAAAAAAAAATTCTGGTTTTGTAAATAAATAAGAAATCAACAGTAAATAATTTAAAATATTTAAAAAATAAATATTAAATATTGTTTGTTTGGTTGTTTTAACACTTTATGCCTGTTTTTTTTTTTTTTTTTTTTTTTTTGTATTTTAATTAATCACATTGTCAATAGATGTTAAAGAATTCTTACATTTTATAAGATAATTATAATCCTGTAAAACATTGCTGCATTGATAATAATGATAAATATATAAAAAAAAAAATTATTATTATTTTGATGATGAAAAACATGAATTTCTTAACTACTTCCCTACACATACTATTATTGTTATTATTATTATTATTATTATTATTATTATGATTATTATAATTGTAATAATAATAATAATGATAATAATAATTAATATTATACCTTAAAACCTTAAGGATTAAATTTAATTATATTAAGTAATAAACATTATTTAAATAACCATATTGTGCTTTATAGAAGTTAATTCTTTATTTGTATAAACATATAATTTTAGATTGAAATTTGTTGTACATAGGACGTGTAATAATACAGTGGTGGAGAATAGAAATATTTTGTTGATGAATTTTTACACTTAGAAATTGCTTTTTCTGGTTAAAAAAAAACATTCAGAATGATGGAGATGGTTTTAAGAAGAAAAATATGACACTTTAAAGCAGGTTGCACCTTTAAAAACGTAGCGAGTAATGCAATTACTTAGTTAGTCTAAGGGTAGCTTTACATAATTTATTTTACCAGATAATCTTGAAACGCTATAATACGCACTTTACAACTCCGCTACTGTTCCGAACAGCATTACCATGTATTTTATTATTTTACAAGGACAAAGAAGGAACAAAAAATTAACCTATGCTGTTTATGATTACACAAAAATGTGCTCTAAAAAAAAAAAAGAAATGTTATATAACAAAAAATATATTTAAATAAATAAACCAAAAACAAAAAAAAAAACAGAAAACACAACAAAACAGTTAAAAATAAAAAAGAATTAATTATTATTTTGTATAATGGATAGAGAGTTAAAGAGAGAGACTAATTGTGTTATTCGATCAATCGTTATCAAATTATATTTATCTAGATATTTTAATATGTGTGTATGTATGAATGTTTGTATTTTGTATATAAATTTTCGTATCCATAAAACCCAACCACCGATCTATTGTTTTAATTGGATATAAACTTTATATCCTGATTGATGACATAAATGTCATATCTCATTAAGCACAAAATTTTTTTAAAGCAAAAATAATAAAAAATAAACACAGAAAATAGTTTTTATTAAATTAATTGATTAACAAATGACAATTAGTTTTATTACAAACAATTTATTTAATTTTGCTGAATTTTTATTTTTTTTTTTAAATTTTCTCCTGTTTTTTTTTTTTTTTTTTTTTTTTGGTTTAAAAGGGTAAAACAATACAGAGTTATTGGTTTAGATAGATAATAAAGATAAAATCCATTATAAATTGAATAAAAATGAATTTAAGACTATAATTGTATGTTGTTTTAGACACTTTATAAGTGACCTAACCATTAGAACTCCTTGAAATCCTTTTCTTTTTTCTTTTTTTTTTCGTAGCATAGAAATATTGTATTTTTTTTTATAATAATAACAAAATTTTACCCTATAGCTTTAAAAAGCTTTTATTTTAAATAATATTATATAAAAAAAAAAAAATTATGTAGCAAATTCATTTTATTTCCTAACTGCACACCTTTATAATCGAATAGTTAAAGCCTTGGGTAAATCCTATTTGTCCAATAGAACACGTAATTTTATTCCATATAAAAATAATTTTTTTTTTCTTCTGTTTTCTTCATGCTGACTTAGCTGAAACTTTGTAGTAAAATTGAGGTAATGATGTGTTACGTTTACATTTTATTTTACCATAATTTTACTATAAGAAAGTAAATAAAATGGACAACAAAATGAGGAAAATTTGCATCTAAATCGAAAGATTGATGAACCTTTTTATTATTTTTTTATTTTTTTTTGCTACTGGGTTGGGTTTTTTTATTATTATTATTATTATTATTATTTGTTCTTGCCTTACCTATCTAAAGGTGATGTTGAGAGAAGCACATTTTCAATATTAAATGCACAATTTAATGTAAGTTTTATTGACACAAAATCGATTTTGAATTTAATTGGTTTTTAATATTTCTTTTTTTTTTTCTATGAGTTTAATTAAATCGAACAAGTGAATATGATATGATTGGGCTTTTTTTTTACTTTTTTTAAAGACAATTTGTGCTTTTTATTTACTTTTGTATGGATAATAAACGCATTCAAATTTTAAGTTTTATCTGAGCACAACTGCAGAAAAACTAGATTACATTCCAAGTAACAACATGGATATTAAATAAATTTTAAATAAAACGTAAAAGCATAATAATTTTAATTAAATTAATTTAAATTCATTTCATTCAAGTTCATTTTTTAGCGAAGCTTTTTATTTAAAGCGGATGACTTGACTGTTTTTAAAATTAAATAAAATTTTTTTTTTGTTTTTTAATTATTTGTTTACTGGATTTATATTGTTTTAAAAACAAAAAAATTATATAATTTTTGTTCACTTGCTTCATCTTTAGTAGGATAATATGTTCTTAATTGAAAAATCTAAAGTAAAGAAATAAGAAACGAGTAGAAAAGCTGTACTCATACCATTTGGGTGTTTATTTACTTTTATTTAATTTTTTTTTTTTCCATTTTCGTTTTTTATTTTCATTAAATTTTTCTTCGTTTCTTCGTTTTTTCTTTTTTTACAACTTTTACACATATTTTATTAATGCGAAGAGAAAATAATTAAAAGTCAAGTTAATCCTTTTATTGTACGACGGTCGTTGGTTTTTATATAAACAATTTTTTTTTTTTTTTATTTTACGACTGTTTTGTTGCCTCTTATAATTTTCTTCTTTATATTATTTTCCTTTAAGATAGATAGTACAAGACATTTTTGAGACATGTAGCACACATTATAGGAGTAAAGTTAAATAAATAAAGAAAAAAATAAAAAAATTAGACTGAGTTAAATAAAAAAAAAAAAAAAATACATATGAGATGATTTATTTTACTGCTTTTAATATTCTCCACAACCCATAGTATCAACAGCAACAACAAATATTCATCTTATTTTTTTTTTTTATTATTATATAAACTCATTCAATTAGCAAGATTTTTCATCGTAAACTTTTACCCACGCTTTAACAGGGTAACTGTACGTTTTGTTTTACTTAAATCATTTATTTACTTAAAATTTTTTATATTTGTATAAAAATAAATAAATAAATTAGTAAATTAAAGAATAAAGTAAAAAAAAAATAATAAAAACATTTTTTATTAAGCACACCCTATATATTAATTTTGATCTAATGTCTCCACATGATGGCGCTAAGAAATAATAATATTAAAAATTATTCGTGCTGTTGTTGGTTTAAGAAAGGTGCGCTACGCGTTATTTAGAAAATTCTTATTTGTAAAACTCATTCCTATTTAACATATATATAAAATGATAAAAATTACCACTGCCAACGTTTTTGTAGCAACAAATAAATAAACAACAACAGCAACAGCGGTATTAGCAACAGCAGCAGCACCATCAGAAGCAGCAAGTAAGGTAAAAAAAAAAAAAATTTACAACGAACGACTATGTTCTTTTCTAGTTACTTTTTGTGTCGTTTTTTCTTTTTTTTTTTTTCTTTTGATATAAGAGATCGTTTTTATGTGTTTCCCTGGCTTACCTTTAAGTCACCTTTACGACCCAACCGAGCTAAGAGCTTCAGTCCTTATTTTACTTCGTTCAGTTTATTTTATTTTATTTTATTTTCTTTTAACATTCGCCTTTCACCTTTCTTTTGATCATAGCTTTTCTGTTTGAAACAGATTGTTTTTTCGTTTTCTTTTTTGTTTGATTTTATTTTGTACTCGCACTTTGTTTTGCTGGTTGAAAAATGTGTGTTTTGCTGCAGTTTTATTATTATTATTATTATTTTCGTTTTGTATCTGGTTACCGAATTTTATTATCTCTATTTAAAAGAAATAAATATAATATATATATACATACATATATTTGGCGACAACAGGACAAATTTTTATTTAACAATGTCGAAGGTTGAGTTAACAAATTTTTTCTCACAAATCCACATTTATTTCGATTTATTTTACTTTAACTTTGTGTTTGCTTTCCTTTTTTTTTTATTTTAGGTAGGGAAATTTTTGGATTTAAAAAGCTTAACCGTTTTGTCATATTTTACTAATTATTAAGCTACAATCATACAGAATTTTAAAATTAATTAATTAATTAATTATTATTCACTAAAACAATAACAACAGGGTAAAGTCAACGTTGTTGATTTCAAAAAAACAAAACGACATAGTGAAAACACCAAAAGAAAACAAATTCCAAAGTATTAAATGTTCATCAATAGCAATTGTAAGTAGTTTCGGACTATTGTTTTATTTTTGTACGGCTCGTACAACCATCAATAAAACATTTGTTCGTCGTCAGCTACTTGAACAACAGCCATCACATCGTCATTTTGATCTCTGTCGCGCGAACCAGCAAAAAGAAAAAAAGTGACAAAATAAAAAAGTAAAAAAATAAACGTAGATACAATAAGACTTTGCGCGCGCTTATTTCATGGTGAGCTTTAAACAAACATTAAGCTCTCTACAATAAAAACAACAACAACAACAACTAAACTGAGTACTTTTGGCGTTTTTCTTTTTTGCGTTTGTTAAGGGACTTGCTGTACGCTTCGTTACGTACAACATTATTTATTTACGGTATGAGATTTATTTTATTTTCATTTCTTTTTTACATTTTCTATTCTTTTTTTTTTTTTGTATGTACAAATTCAACTCTTAATGGTTGAAAAAGATATAAAAATGTACGCCCACCACAAACTACAAACCAAAACCAAAAGCAGATACTAAAATAATTTTTACCTTAAATTCGTAGATAGGTTAAGTTTAGTTACGTAACATTATGTTAACGTTATGTAGTATTTATAGCACAGAAAAACACAAACATATATATATATATATATACAACATCCTGTCGGTTGACAATCCCAGGGCTCAAACTCATAGGTCGTTGCTAGGGATTTTCTAAGATTTTCTAAGGTTCAAACGAATTAGTCCTGTGTACGATTGATTTTTTGACCTTTTCACTTTTTGCTTTGGTTTTTTTTTTTGTTTTTTTGTCTTTCTTTGGCTTTACTTGCCGTCGTTATTATTTCAACATTTGAAAGCATAAAAAACTCAAGAAAAATGTCATTATTTTCGATATATTTCTTTCCCAATTACTTACAAACAAAACGTTTTATCGTTTTATTTTCAAAATACATACCTAAATCTATAATTATAAGATATCCTTTGGTACAAAAATAATTAAAATAAACAAACAGAGATTAACTTTCATTGATTTAATTTTTTTTTTTTTTTGTTACGTTTATTACGTATTTCGGCTACTACAACAAAAACACGATGCATTTTTATTTGAACATTTCTTCTTCTATGCTTTGTTTAAAAGTAAAAATAAATTGTAATTTTTAACTATCAACGTTAATTCCCATGGATTAAAGATGATAGAATATAAAAATGAAAAAGACAAAAATAAAAATAAAATTCATTTAAAGAAACAAATAGATTTTGGTAAATTTATTTTCATGAATAATAAGATCGACTTAAATTTTTATGGTTGATTTCATGTAAAAACAAATCACGTAGTCAAAAGGATGTCAGCCTTTTATCTTATTTTATTTTATTTTTTCTTTTCGGTATTTTGGTTTACTACTGCAGCAAATGATAATAATTTTCTACTTCTTCTTCTTCTTCTTCTTCTTGTGTTTGCTGCTTTGGATTTGATTTTGTTACAATGTGAATGGCACTACGGATGATTGAAAATTAGGACAAACAAATTGCTATTTTATTACTATGAATATTATTATAATTAAACTAATATGTGTGGGGACTTTATTGACGTTTAATGTATTTTAAATAAAACAACAACAACAACTAAAATAAATAAATAAATTTTTATTACAAACAAGTGGCGTTTTAAATGTGTGGGAATTTTTTTTTGTATATCGTAAATTTTTGCTTAATAATTATTGGTGAAAAATTTATTGTTTTGCAATGCAACTAATCGTATCTACTGTTCTCAAAACGATGGTTTTTTGTCCTTATTTATTTTAAAAATGTTTATAATTTGAGAAATACCAAACTCGTAGAACTAAGTCGATTTTGTAAGTCAACCAAAAATTTCAACTCATTTGGAATTAAGAAAAAATGTATTTTTCGAGTTATGGGGGTTGGAACTGTATATCAAAAACTGTAATTTTGCTTTCATCGTGCTTATGTCATAAAATTTGTTAATTAAAAGCTGTAGTTTAAGGATCAGAAGAAACTTTAAAAAAATCCATTTATTTTTATATAAAGAAAACAAAAAAAAAGTTGTCGAAAAAATTAGTCCAAACAAAACACAAGTGAAATGAAAATAAATCTTCATAAGAGAATAAAAAAAGGAAAACAACAAAATAATGTATGATAAAGATGTTTTATGTTGAGTACAATTTCATTCTGTGACAGTAAAAAAAAAAACATGAATATGTACGAAAATAAACAAAAAAATGGTAAAAAATCGTAAAAGAAAAAAAAAAAGCAGAAAATAATAGAAATAAACTTCAATATCGGTTGTGGTATTACGTCTTCTTAGTTTATTTGAATGGATTTAGTTTGACTTTTTTTCTGCTGTAGGAATTTCTTTTTATTATTTTTTTTTTTTTTTGTTGTTGTAGAAACAAAATAAATTTCGTTTTTGTGGATTGTTGTGCTGTTATATGATCATATTGGGGATTCGTGATGTACTTTGGATATTGTTGTTGTTGGCTTTTTTTTGCTTTATTTGCTATGTGCGTGTGTACACCATAGGCTAACCATAAGTAAATAAAAACGAAATAACTTTTTGAAATGAAATGAAATGACAAAATCACAACACGTGAATTTTTTTCGTTTTCAACTAAATAAAAAAAAAAAAAAATTACCACCAATATGTGATCGCTGATGATATTTTATTTTATCTACTTTTATGAAGATTTTTATTTGTAATTCGTGGTTACTGAGTTAGTTAAAATGAATGAAAATTTATGTAAAACTGAGTTTATTTGTTTCAAGGTGAAACATACATGAAATATGGTTTTATTGAAGTATTTACCAGTGAAATGTTTCAATAAATTGTCAATAACGATTTGTTTTCCATGGAATATCTTAATAAAAATCTCTACTTAGTTATGTAGTTTACAAAACTATCTATGCTTATGGAGGCAATTTAAAATTTATCTTTAAAAGAACTTTGTCAGTTTTGCAACAATTTACTCCAAGTACTGCTTTAAGATTTATAATAATAATAAAAAAAAAATAGCAGAGTCAACTATTTAATAGCGTTTTAATGTTTTTATTATTATTATTAAAATAATAATTTATCGCTGTATAGTTACGATAAAGCAGCTCTAAATTTAATTAAATTTTAATTTTGATTGAATAATTGTAGAATTAGATTTTAATGAAGATTTTCCACAGCTTTTACTAAACAAATTAATCAAACAACGTTGTTAGAATCATAGTATGTAAGTTCAGTATTTATATAAAACGTAATGATAATTACATAATAACCTTATCAACTAATTAATTTAATTAAAACAAATTAATCAAACGTAAAATTTATAGACAATAATCAATAATAATTACATAAAACAAAAAAAAAAAAAACTGTTTTTTTATTTACTTAAAAAAATCTTTAGAAATCAAATTTCATTTATTATTGATGTATGTCGTCGTCGTATTGTATATATTTGTGAATTTTGTTTCTTCTTCAAACGATAAAAAGCTTTACACAAATATAAAATATAAATAAGCAAAAAAAAAAAAAAAAAATATGGGTGGCTTTAGTTATAAAGTGGTAAAAAAATGTTTCAAAAAACTACAATAAAAAAACAATACATCACAAGTTGATCCACTTTTCGTTTTTGTTGCTTTTTCATAATTTTCTTATTTTCTCTATATATATTTTACAACAAAAACAAAAATGTAATAAATATATTTCCTCTTGCTTATAAAATATAAAATATAAAACAAAGTAGAAACATTTTTTTTTTCATCAATATGTAGAAAAATAAGGCAGAATAAAAATGAAAAAAAAATGATGTCAATGTCTATAAAAATAGTAAAAGGATGATAAACGGTAGGTTGAAACAGAAAAACGGAAGACTTTAAACACACACAAAAAGAAAAAGAAGAAAATTTGCCATTTTTCTCGTTTCTCAATTTTTCCAATCAAAAATAACAAGAAAAAAAAAAAAGGTATGAAAGGAAAATAAAAAAAAAATTCATGAAAATGAAATCGAAAAAATACAAAATGAATTTTCTTGAGTTTTTTTTTTTTATTTGTTGTTTTGTGTCTTTTGTATCAGTAGAAACAGTAGCTTCCTTGGTATCCAAGGAAGACAACACACAAAAAAAAAGAAAAACGAAGCAAAATGATTGCAATATAGGAGGAAGATGTTGCTCGTTGCGCTGTTTTATGTTTGTTTTAGTATATTGTGGCATTGGTTCTGTGTTTTTTTTTTTGCTTATTATTTTGTGTGTGGGTGGGATTTTCTTGTACTGAATTGTAGGTGGTAAAAGTAAATTGTATATTTTTTTACATTTGTTGCGTTTTTATCATTTTTTTTTTTTTTTGCTGTTGTTGTTTGTTTTTCTATTCCCATCGTCATCTTATTGTGCTTTTTTTTTTCTCTTATTTCTATTATATTACTTTGGTGGTTTGGTTTACTTCCTAAATTTATTTGTGGCATGGGTAAACGAATTTTATTTGTTTTATTATTCAATTTTTTTATTTTTCTTTTTTCGGTTCCTTCTTTTTCCTTTTTGTTTGACTAAATAATGCGTATCGTCACAATAATAATAATAATAATAATTTTTTTTTTTTTTATCTTAAGAAATAAAAACATTTTTTTCGTTTTTCTTATTTATTTTCATTTGTTGTGCGCTTTACTTGTTTGTTTTTCAATTTCAAAGATTGATAAAATAATTTTTTTATTTTTTTTTTGTGTGTGTTTATTTCTGTTTCTGCATGCTGTTAAAATTGCTTCATAAAAAGAAAAAAAGAAAATAAATAATAAGATAATGTAATAAAAGCAAATATTGAAATAAATATAAAAAATGTAAATTAATCAAAATCTTCTATACATTTATTGACATCGCGTTTTTTTTTTTTTTTTATTTCTTTCGTTTCTGCGTTTTTATTGATTTTTTTTTTTTAAATTTTAATTTAATTGAATTTATATTGATTATCAATAAATAAATAAGAAACATTTTTTTTTATTCATTGGTATTAAGTACTTTTGTGGAATTTTGATTGATTTGAGAAAAAAATTTTCTACTTTAACATTTTTTTTTATTTTATTTAATTAGGCGACAATACGTTCGTGTCGTTTTTAGCAAATTGTGACCTCGATATTAACATAAATATCGAGTTTAATGAGTAATTTATAAATAATTTTTTTTTTACTTTGCTTAAACCACGGAATTTCAGCGATTTAACTGAAAAAAAAATTTTTTTTTCTTTCTCGCGTCACAACGAAGAATTATCTTTATAGACTACTAACAACCAGCCAGTACAATAATTAATAAATCAAATTTACTAAATCAAGTAAATTCACAAAATTAAATATTAAATAATAATAAAAATAAAAACCCTAAAAATACAAAAAAAAAAAAAATGTGTTGTCTATGACGCCAATCATGTACATAATTTTTATTATAATTATGATTTCAATCGATTAAATTAATATCATGCGGCATATGATGAATAAAAAAATTATAAAAATAAAATTTAATCGAAATTAAAATGAAAAATTATTTACTTTTAGGTTGGAAAAAATAATTTTTTATATATTTTTGTTTGAATTGTATATCGTGCGACTATATGCGACACCAACAACAAATACATTTATGGGCTAACAATGCGTTTAAATTATTTATTTATTTTTTTTTTTTTGGTTACTTAAAAGCAAAGTTATCAATTTTATTTTTTGATATACTTGTGGCGCTACCTTAATCCACTTCTCTATTCAGTCTTTTATTTTTTTTTTTTTTCTTTTTCTTGTCCAAGACAAGAATTTTTTTTATTTAATTATTATTTAATTTTTGTTTTTTCTTTCTCTCTCTTATATCTCTGTATACATTTTATTATTATTATTATTATTATTTTTTTTTTTTTACGTTTATAAAACCTTTAAGCTAAACAAATCATATAAAATTTTCTATCAATAATTATTTATTTTTGATTTAATTTTAAATTAATATTTTTTTTTTTCAGACAAAAAAGAATTTTACCGACAAATATTGTTATATATTTATAATGAAGAAAACATTTAAATTAAAATTAAAATAAAAAAGGGGCAAAAATGCTCTATTTAATATTGAAAAGTCATAAAGAAAAGAAAAAAAAAAACAAATTTTGAATTAATTTTTAGAAATAGAATAAAAAAATTAAAAATTTAAATCAGAGTTTTATTTAATTTTGTATTAAATTTTCTGTTTATAAAATTAATTTTCACAAAAAAATTATTGAATAATAAAGTAGCGAGTGTGTCATGATTTGTTTATGACTTATGTTGGCTTTTTTTTTTTTTTGTTTTTGTATTCGGTGAATTTTTCATTATTTGTTGCGAATTTTAATGTAAATAAATTAAATTAAATTAAATTAATTTGGTTAAATAATTGAATCAGAGTTTTGTTTTATTTGTTTTGTAATTAGAAATTGTGTATGTAATAAGCATATACAGTTCTTTAGCAGAGAAGACATATTTTGCACGATTATTTTACACAATAATTTCACAACATAATTATTTATAAATTAATAAATAAAATCAATAAAATGGAAAGTTTATTACATTTAAAATAACCAAGATGTTCGTATCTATTGATAATTTTTTGCTCTATCTACCATTTGCATTGATTATTAATTTAATAAAAAAAAAACATTGATTTATCTAATGTTATTTTTAAATATTTAATTTTATCATTGACATACATTTGCGATTTATACAAAACCAAAAAAATGTTTTTTTTTTTTATTTATTTAACATAAATAAGGTCAGATTCTTGAAGGCGAAAAAATTCTGCAGTGAAGACAGCGAGTGTTTTTCAGCTTAATTTTGTCCATCGCAAGAAATACGGTGACCTATAATACAATAGTTAATAATTTTAAATGAATACTTCTTTTTGCACATGTTCATAATAAATATATTAAAACCACAAAATTCATCCAGCATAAGCTACATAAAAAATACCTAATTCGCATAATATTTGTCCATGAAAAAAATCAAAAAATCAAAAAATTGTTCATGGCTACAAACGATAGATTTATAAATTAATTAAGTTAAACTTCGTAAAGATGCGGAAATAATTGCTACTCATTGTGAAACAAGTTTTTTTGATATTTTTGTTATAGAAATGTTACCAGCATAATTTGCATAATTTTGTTAAAAATGCGAATTGTTTTTTTTTTTATTTCAAATCACAAACTCGTTTTTCTAATAAAAAAATCACAAAAAAAAAAATAAAAAAAATCGTTTTTTAAACTGATGAAAATATTTCTTTAAAAAGTTGCGTTGCATCCAGGAGGATATTAGTTGGTTTTTGTGCAAGTTTTGTTTAAATATCATCGATGGTTTTTTTTTCTGTAAATATTTATGGATATTGTGAGCAATTGGAAGTTATTTAACAGACGATCGTTACAGTTATTTTATGATGTCTTTGATGAACTACGAGCTAAAGCACAGTTTATAAATAAAATAACGTGAAAGCTCAACGCTTCTTTTATGCACTAGCATTTAACGGATTTTTTTTTTTTTTAATCCTGAAACAAAATTAAATTCTTTAATTAATTTTCTTTAAAAAACGAAAAAAACAAAATGAAACCGTAGTATGAAGTAAAAAAAGTAAAAAATTAAAAACAAAGCAAAAGGGTTAAAAGAAAATAGAAAATAGTAAATAAATGAAATAGAATTTGTTTATCAACATTTATGTTTCGTAACTAGTTGTTATATCCATTTCTCATGACTAGTTCTTATTTCAAACGATAAAAAACCGAAAAATAATAATAATAAAATATAAAAAACAAACTAACTAAAGTAAGTAATATAGAGAAAATTTAATACAATTTACTAATATAGGAGTTTACTTCTTTATTATTATTATTATTTTTATTATTTTCTTTTCGCTTCTGTATAATTTCGATTGTTTTTCTGCTTTACTTCTGCTGTTGGTGTTCTCTTTTATTTTTGTACAGCCATATAGTGAGTCTTTTAGTCATCTGTTCATTTTCTACAATTCGACTCGAACTTAACTGAAATAAACTTAAAAAAAAGAAGCAAACAGCAACGAAAAGATTTTCCAAAAACAATACAAGTCGAAATGAAAATATATTTATAAATTTTCGTTTAACAGAGAATAGAATAAAGAAAAAAAAAACGAAGCAAATTGCTATGGTAACCCCTTGCTATCAGAATATTACATACGAAAAATGTATCCCCATTTTCTTTATTATATTTCATTTGCGTTTGTTTGTTTGTTTGTTTGTTGGTGTTGTTAGTGATTTTCGTTAACGTAACAACCCAATTCTAGAATAACTATGAATGGCTATATTTCTATCTACTCCTTGGTTAATGTTAAGCAAAGGAAAGTAAACGCAAAGAAAACCAAAGTATATCTCGTTGTGATGATGATGATGATGTTATATGGTTGGGTTAGTTGTGTGTAGATTTTTCGTATTTTATAGTTAGAGAGGTTAAGGTGGTTGCTTTTTAAGGTTTTCTACAATAAATATAGATGGTTTTGTTGGTTGTTTGGTTGGTTGACTGGCAGGCGGCTGTTTTAATGTTCTAAATGTAGATATTCCTACTGTATAACCAAAAAATTCTTTTGTTAAATAAGGGTAGCTATTTTTGTATTGCGTTTTTTGTTTTGTGATGTGACGTGATGTGATGTAATATAATAAAGATGTTAAAGGGGCTTTAGTTTTCAAAAAGAAAAAATCATATTTTCAAATAAAAAAAAAATATTTTTTTTAATACCGCCACACTTAAAAGTTTCTACTTTTTTTTTTTTTCTTATTATTTATTTTACCCCCAACACCTCCACCCTCAATGATAGGAAAAATATAATTTTTTTTTTTTAATAATTTTTCTATTCTTGTATCATGTTAAAAAAAAATGTTTCTATAATTTGTAAGTTTTTTGTAATGGGTGGTGATTATGTGGTCGCTGTTTAACATTTTTTTTTTTTTTTTTTTGGAAACAAATTTTGATAAAACAAAGTAAAAGTTTCGTTAAAGAAATTGTCTATTTAGCTTTTAACAAATTTTACATTATTGTTAAAGTAAAGAAGAAAATAAAAAATCTTTTCTATTCAATAGTTAAATAAATAAGCAAGAAATAAAAGCACAACAAAGTTAAAATCAGAATTTTTGTTGTGTGCTTTTCCTTTTTTTTTTTTTTATTTCTGTTTTTTTTTTTCTTCTTCTCAGTTCTCAACTCATCACACAATTTTCCAATTCAGTTATATGTGTTTATATATACAAAGTAGTAATGTTTCTATAGCAATTTACTTAACTTAACAATTTTCTATATAAATAAATAAAGAAGAAGAAAAAAAAAAGTAAAACGAATATACATATATATTTGGTCCTGTCTTCTGTTTCTTATATTTATATATCCAATGACATTTCAACGATTCACTTCATTCTACTTAGTATGTTACTGCTACTGTTGCTGGTTGTTTTTCTTATTGTTTCTGGTATATTGTATATATATACAATAGTTAGGGGGATGAAAATTGTTTGTGGGTGATACTAAAAAAACAGAAAAACAGAAAAAGAAAAAAAATGAAAGAATTCTCATTGTATATACATAAATATATTTGCAGTCAAAGAAGTAGATATACATTGTTATGGAATGAATTTTTTATTTTCTTCTCCTTACGTACAATACGTTATGTATAGATGAAGATGAAGACATGAACACATTGAGTTTGTATTATTATTATTATTATTTTCTGTATTTTCTTTTTTTTTTCTTTTTATTTTGCTGCATTCATTTCATATAAGTTAAGTATAGGAGATGAAAATAGTAGTTGAAATCTTATTGTGTAAGATGAGTCGAGTAGGAATATAACATTAGTACAAGATGGTGTATTTATTTTTTATTTTTATTTATTTTTTGTGGATGGTAAATATCGCAAATGAATATAAAGGATAAGGACATACTGAGATAAAGATTAGGTTTAGAGGTTTAATCAAATATAAACACACATACAGAAAATAATGTTTATAAAGAAAATTATATATATAAATAGATAAGAACAGTAGAAGCAAAAAAAAAAAAAAAAAAATTAAAGAAAATAATTTCGATGAGACAAAGATGTTTAATAAAAAATAAATAAGGGTAGAGGTTATTTTGATGGTGGTGCTGTACGCTTATTTCTTTTAAATCTAATTTTGTCTAATTTGAAATAAACGAAGTATGAAAGGAAAATTGTATTATTAAACAAATAATATAAATGTGTGGTATTAAGAAAATTAGGATAACCTTACACTCGTTTTTTGATGTCTTTTCCTTTCTTTTATTTAATTTTTTGTTGTTGTTACTTCTTCAAGCATTCATTATGCTTATTTCTGTTGTTACTTTGCTACTACAACTCTGTCTTTTATTATTATTTAATTTATTTTAATACTTCTTCTTCTATACATTTTGTATTTTTACTTATCTTTAACTCTTTTACCATTGTGTTATTTCATGTAAAATTAATGAAATGAAAAAACGCAGTCATATGATGAAATTTTATTTTACAAAATTAATTAATTCACTAATGGATATTTATTTATATTGTGATTGCAAACTATTTTGCTGCTTTTATACTACTCATTATAATAAAATTTTATTTTTTGTTTGTTCAATAAAAAATAATTAAAATCATAAAGAAATCATGAACCAAAAAAGAAGCGAAGGCGACAATTTACTTGGACAACGCGTAATTTTAAACATTTTCTAAGAAATAACTATAATACAAAACCCACGCTATTATTATTATTATTATTATTTGAATTGTTATTGAGGACTTTTATTGTATTTTCTTTTTTCTTTTTATTATTTCCTGTTTTTACTGATATGTAAAATAGCAAAAATCAAAATGCCTAGCAAAGTTTTTTTTTTTTTATTTATCTTGCTTTGAATTGTTTAAAAAAATTTCATTGGGGATAACAAATGCTATACAAGAACAACAATTTTTTGGCTAAAACGCGTTTTGTTTGTATAAAATAGTCAAAAAATATCCACAAAACTGAAAAGAGTAAAGATGGCGAAACGAAAATGGTAATCAGTTTTGTGTTCCGTCCGTACATCCTTCTACTATTAACCAGCCAAAAAGCCACCCTTTTTTATTCTGTTAGGCACAAAAATTTTAACATGATGATTTTTATACTAAGTGGGTGTATTTGTATGTATTATAAATAAATAAATGTTTTGGCGGTAGGGGTAGTGGTTTTTTCTGTTTTTCGTTATTTTTTTGAGATTGAAAACGTTTATATATGTTTTTAACATTTACTAAAAGCGACATTTTAGCTGCGTTTTATATACACAACAATACAATATTCAAACATTTACCTCAAACCATTTATTTATTTATTATAAAACATTTAACCCCCCCAATTTATTTATATTATGTGAAAAAAAAAATATTTGATATTCAAAATGGCTGTTGGTGGTGGTTTTTTGTTGTGTGTTGCTGTTGCTGATGTCCACAACGTTGTTTTGTCCACAATAATAAAAAAAAAAAAAAATAAATAAATAAAAATAACGAAAAAAGTCGGCATAATTTCCTATATATAAAGCGAGAACAGAATACAATGTTCACTATTTATGTAACACATCACATCCGTTTTTATTGTTATTATTTAAAGTGAGAACTCGGGGTTAACTTTATGATGTTTAAATTTTTTTTTTTTTTTGGTTTTGATAAGCAGAATGCTTTATTCAATGTTTTCCTGATGAATGCTTTTTTAGGCCATTCCTAATGCTTAATCGATTATATTATAATGCATTTTTAATGGACGGTTTTAAGTAAAAATTGCATAAAATATTTAAAGTAGCCGATTAGAAGCTTTTCTTGCCCATTTTTACAAGATTTTTTTTCTACTAATGCAGGACAATTTTTTTTTATTCGTATTATGAATTATTGTCACAGCATTAAGTATTCCACTTAAACAGCTTTTCTTATCAAACACAAACAAACAAACAAAAAAAAAAAAAAATTAAATTAAAAATAATTAGCGGCGGGGCGAATAACAAAAATCAAAAGCCAAAGATACATTTATAAAATATAAAAGCGAAAATTATTAAAAAGAAACCAACTAAAAAAGGGGGGTTGGTGAAAATGTTATCTATTTTTCCTCTTCTGGTAAGCGATTATAATATTTTCCGGAAGCATTTGAAAAGAAAAAAAAAAAAAAACTTCTTGTTTCGCTTTGTCAAATTCTATTTAACGCGAAATTGACCCAAGACATTTTGATCCAACAAAAAAAAATTTTTTTTTCTTTTTATTCCGAAATAAAATCTTTGCCGCGTATGCTTACAAGGAAAAAATAGGGGAATTTCTCTTGCTCTTCAAGCAAAAACATTTTTTTTTTTTTTTCATTATTATTTTACATAAATTGAAATATGTTTACTTGTCGCTGTTGTTATTTTCATTGTGGGTGGTTTGGCATTCATTTTCTTTATTCCATTCTATATTTCATTATATTACAGTTACGAATGAATAAAATTAAACAATAAGGGGCGATACTTAATAGACATTTTAACAAGAAATACTTAAAATGGAAAATTTTAACTGAATAAATTCTTCTTCTAATTTTTCCCAACTCTCTTTTCATTATTTCGAATTTTTTTTTTATTTTTTTCCCTCATTATTTTTCTTTAATCAAAAAAGTCAAAAGTTATTTCGCCTGGTGTTTTGTTTCTTTTTATTTTTTTTTCGTTTTCGTTTTCTTATTCATTGAACTCCACGATAATCTTTTAATATCTTTTACTTAACCAATTTTACTATTAAATGAGTTACAGCAACTAGACTTAAGTTAGTTAATTATTACGAAACAGAAGTAGAAGAATAAAAAGTGAGAATCAATTAAATTTGCGTTTTTTTTTTATTTTATTTTATTTTGGCTGCTTGCTTTCTTTAAACTAAATCTGATCGGTTGCGTTATTTTTTCCAACCCCCAAAGGCGGATTTTTTCTTTTCTTTTTCATTAATAAAATTACTATAAAACTTTTTCTTCTTCTTCTTCTTCTTCTTCTGCTTATTTTTCATCGTCTTGCTTAACTAAGAAAACTTAATTTAAATAAAATTTGTTAAGTGGAAAGCTTCGTGTTTTTTTTTTTTTTTTTTTGTATTTTGCTTTTATTATTTATTTATTTAAAAATCAAAATTGGATTTTGAAAAAGTTTTTTTTTTGTTTGTTGTTGCTGTTAAAGAACAAGATGAAGAAAAATGTAAAACTTGAAAATTTATTTACGAGAAAGAAAATTATGTTGCTTTCGTAGAGGGAAAAATAAAATCGAAAATGTAGTGAAAGGGAAAATACATAAATGACAACGGGAATAATTTTCTTAATATATATATATTTTTCACAAAAACAAAAATAAATATAAATACATAGAGAATAGTAGATGAATATAACCCTTTGAGACAAACGACTCGAATGATTCGACATTTTGCTTCTTGACTAATAGAGATCACCCCGGAAAAAATGGGGTTGTTATATTACAACCAAAGCAATCTATATTTATATGTAGGAAAGCACACACAAAAAAAAAAAGGTTAGAGGATTTTATATACAAGCTATATATATATATATATATATATATATGTATAATGTGATAGAAAACAAAGCAGAGTATAAAGCTCATCGTCGTAGCTAGTTTATGTAGAGTTGGCGCAGCATCAGCATCCATCAGAAATGTTTTTTTTTCTTTTTTTTTTTTGCTTGCGTTTATTATTCTTCTTCTATCGAGTTTATTATATGCTTCTTTGTCTTATTTTATTTTATATTCTTCATCTCAACCAGCAACAACAACACCAATAATAATAATAATAATAATAATAATAACAATAACAAGCAGTAGCAATAGCAAAAAAAAAAAAAAAAAACGAAGAGAAAACAAGTAAAATGGGTGGTTTTTGCTTTTGGTTTGAGTCTATGATTTGGTTTTATGTAACGCGTGCCGTTACTGTCATACCCCTTTTTTTTCACTATGTGTATTTTATAATAATAATTTTACATCAACATCATCAAGTTACCCAAACCAGTGTGGGGGGTATGTTTTCTTTACCGTACCCACTATTGTGTAATAGTAAATTATAAAGCTTAACCTATTTTGCTTTTAGTAAATGCCAACGTTGCTGTTGTTTTTTTTTTTTTTGTGTATTTTTGGTGCGTCTATAGGGCGTCATTTAAGACAATATATATTACCCAAAATATTTTTACTTAACATTAACAATATAGAAATTTATTTCAACAAAATGAATAGAGATGTTTTGTATTGTGAATGTCTGATGTTTTAATAATCGCTTTTATTATTATGATTATTGTTGTAGCTTCTAAATATATTTTCGAATAAAAATAAAAAAAATACAATTTCTATTCAATGGAAATATTTTCTATTTTACAAATCATTGTGAGTTTCTACATTACTTAATAATTTTATTTTGTTTATAATTTTCCTATTTCTAATAATAATAATTAATTAATTTATTCGCATGAAAAAATTTTCAATGTAGAAAATTCTGCTAGTTCTATGAATGTAAGTGACTTGGCTGTATCATTTGGCTTCAATTAAATAACGTAGCAACGGTAGAGATTTTCTCTTTTAATTTTAACAAATATTTATACAAAAAAATTTATACGAGAAAAAAGACAAAAAAAACTTAAAGCAAAGGATTATTATTATAAAAAAAAAAAAAAAATTAAGTCAAAGTAATATTCTTGGCAAAAATATAATTTAAAAAATATGGTACGAGGTAAATTATGTGAAAAATTGTTGTTACACTAAATTTTCTTAAGGACTTTATTGCTTTTATAATGATAATAATATAACCTTTTTACTCGTTTATCTTATCTTTTTAAAAAACATCTTTACACCCTTTTGTATTTATTTTTCGTTATTTTATTCCTCTTTGGTCATTTTACGCTAATAAAAAAAAAAAAAACACACACAGAGAGAAAAAGGTTGAAGGGTATTTTCAGATTTTATTTTATGTTTATTGCAATGCCTGTCAAGCTATAATTTTGTATGCAATTCATAAAATAAATATTTTTATTTATTTTAAATAGACGTGGAGAGATGAACTGTCCGTAGGAACAGCAGTAACTAATGGGTATTTTGATTACCAGCTATTTCCTATGAATCAGCATAACATGTAATAAACGAGAATAAGATCAATAATAATAGTAAAAAAGTAGTGATAATAACCACCAGCATTCTCAATAACTCATAACATGACTAGAAAAAGTTTTTTTTTTTTTTTTTTACTAGGAACAACATTATCAATTCAACAACAGAAACAACATCAACTAAATAATATGTTTTCTTTTTCGTTTTAAGTATGATTTGAATAAATTTTCGTATTCTGATCCGTTGTCTGTTTAGTTTAAAAAAAAAAAATATATATATAAAAGAGATGGTTTTACGTGTAGCGTAGATGAGGAATTGACTAAACATTACGTAAAATTTACTTTTAACGAATATAAACAGTAAAAAACAGAAAAGTAACAACAACAAAAAAGTTGAAAAATCCACCCAAAAAAATGCTTCAAACCCTTAAAAATAACAAAACAAAAATAAAAAAAGAAAAACAACCACTGACAACACATAAAGTATTCAACGAGCAAACTTTATATCATATAATTGTAGTATTTCTATATACATAATATTTACTAGAAGAGTTTATTTTACATTCAGAATTCATAATTGGCTTTGAAAAGTTTTTTGATTTGAATATTTATGACATGACCGATTCACTAATTAAGGATTTAAAATTTTCTCTTCTATAAATATGTATGTATATACTACATATATATATATATATATTTATATACTACAAAAAAACAGTAACAATATTCACCATCAACATCACAAGCTACACTACAGTTGATATATTTTTCGTACGTTTTTGGTTACAAAATATAGAAAAAAAAAAGAAAAAAAAACACACAGATAAAATAGACAAAAAATAAAGAAGACGAAGTAGATGGAAAAACAATGAAAAGTCTTGAAAACTTTATTTCAACATAAAAACATAATTAAAGTTTGACAAAAAGGGTAATTTTTTTTTTTTTTTTCGTTCTACGTTCTTTCTTTATTATTCTAATAATTTTAATTGACTAAATTTATGCTTGCTAATGATGATTTATAAGAACAAAGAATTGATTTTTTTTTTCATTTCTTGTCTCCTTGTTATTTCACATGAAATAAATTAAAATTTTCACCAAAGTTTTTTTTTTTTTTTGCAATTTATTCGATTTTTTTTGGTTGAAATAAAAAAAAAAACAGAAAGCGAAATTACAAAAGTTTATTCAAAAGTTTAATTATCTTTCAACCATAATGGGTAATATTTTGGGTAGAAATATATAAAAAAATATTTTTTTTATTTTTATAAATGATATGCAAATAAGGGTTAATTTGGGGAGTAGGGTTTTTGAAACTTTTTGATAGACCTACACACATTTTATTTTTTTTAATTGAAGCTGCGAATATCACTCAATTTATTTTTGTATTATGAAATTAATTTGTTATTTTAGGTATTTTGTTAGGATTGATGTACATTGTTAGGGTTATTTAGAAAGAAATCTACTGTTTAACGTTTCATCAGAAAAACTTCTACAGGGTTTAGCACCATAGCCATCTTTATCTAAGTTAAATCACCAACAAAAATCAACATTTATTTCCCCGCAATTAAAACTAGAATCACCTTATAATAGAATCAACAATGCAGTAAAAAAATCTTCTTATTCGATAAAAAAAAAAATTGTATTCAATAAAACGTCGAAAAACACCATAAAAAAACAAAAATAAAAAGCCAAACAATTTTTTTTTCGTGTTTTTTTTTTTTTTTTTTCATTTCTATTTGATTAAATTTAATTAAATTTAACCGCCTATTGTGGGCGGATACAAAATAATAATATTAATAATAATACACCAAAAAAAAAAAAAAAAACTGAAATTAAAAAATATTTTATTATGTGCTTTTAACTAATGATAAATGATAAACTGAAACAAAAAAAAAACAAAAAAAAACACGAAAAATAAAGTAAATAAAAAAAAAAAAAAGCGAAAAACATTACACATGTCATAATTTTCGTGTTTTTTTTTTTTTGTTTTTATGATTAAAAATAAAAATGAAGGTAATAAAATATTTTATTATATTTCGTGTCTGACGAAATTGATTAAAAAAAAAATCGCAGCAAAATTAGGATATTTAAATAATAATTTTTTTTTTTTATTCAACCTCAAATGAATAGTTTTTGAGGGTGTTTTTAAATTAAAAGGCATCCTGTTGTCTCCCGTCGTTTTTTTTTTTTTTGTGATTTAGTTTAATGTAAATTGTAACCACTATTCATTTATTCATTATTATTATTATTATTTCATTCAATCTCAGTATTTATTATATGCACCCTCTAAATAAATAACCAATATTATTTGCCATCCCTTTGTATGTTTTTATTCAATGCGAGACTAAACAGAAATGCGTGAGGAGAAAAGAAAAAATAATAACAACAAAAACACCACAACGCATAAATGATGACAAAATATGTTAAAGACAACAGTGAAAAAGAAAAAAAAAGAAAAATTACATTAAGGGCTGATGATGATGATGAGGAATGAATTTAGTTTTAGGGTGGAATTTATTTTTTTTTTTCTTTTTGTCTTTTCTTTAGCTGGTGTTCTGAATAATCAAAATCACTCCCTCGGTTTTAAAATTATTCTTTTTTTTTTTTTTTTTATGTCTTTTAATGGAGAGAAGGCGGTTGGTTCTATATTAGAGAATAGGGAAAATCAGTAATAAAGTTGTTCCTTAACTCCAGATTTATATTAACAAAAAAAAAAAAAAAAAAAAAAACTAAAGAAATTAAAACATGCAAACACTAAGCGGGGTATAATTAAATTATAACCTTATTTATTATATTAATTTTTATTTTAAATTAACACATTAGTGTTAGATAAAAAAAAAATTAAAATTTTATTAAATAAAATAAATCGCGAGAAATTGTTTTAAAAATATATTAATAAAAAAAAAATGTGATAAACAAACGGAGAGTATAATAATGATAAGGAACATAACGCACGGATTGTGTGTTTGTTTGAAGAAAAAAAAAAAAAAAACAACCACAAACCGGTGTGCACATCCCTTATTTTATTTTTCTATTATTATTATTATGATTAATTTGATTAAAACGTAAATATTGTTTATTTTGTTTTTATGATTTACTTTTCTTTTGCTAAACATCAAATTTTTGTTTTATTAACATCGTAAAATAAGGGTCAACATCATCAAAATTATTACTTTTAGCAGCTTTGTTAGTTTTTTTTTGTATCTATCTTTTTGTTCCTGAATGATGAAAGCACGCCAAAGTTCATCACATTAAACATACATTACACAGTTAAATAGAACGAATGTTGTAAGATTTCGGGTTTGTATAATAATAATAAAAAAAAAAACCTCATAACAAACGCATTACAAGTACAACGGTGACATAAAATAGAACAAACATACCGAGACGCTAAACATTTATTTTATATGATTTAACTACTGCAACCATGAAAATATAAAATAATTTTGTTTTTCATTAAATTCAGCTTTAGAAAACTGATTGCTGTTATTACAACTGTTGTCGTTGTTGTTAATTAAACTCCGTTGTCATTTGTACACACAAAATAAGACGACACGATAACACAAAGCTCATACAAACCCAATAACAACACACATCAAAAAACCATAAAAAACCATAAAAAGAAGTTTTTTTTTTTTTTTTCTGTTGATTAATTTTGTTGTTCTCCTATTTAATTAAAATCACAAAAAAAAAAAAAAAAAAAAAAAAAAAAACAAGACAGAAACAGGGGTGAATTAATTAAATTTAATAAAACACATGGAAAAAAAATTATTATTATTTTTTTTTGCTTAAATTTTTCTTTATTAATTTTCATTTCGTTTTTTTTTTTTTTTTTTATTTTGTTTTTCATCCTTTTTTATAATTTCTTCTTTTTTTTTTTTTTTTGTTACTTATCATCACCTTGTGACTAGACAACTCCTTTCTTTGTTTACATTTTTAATTTTTTTTTTTAATAATTAATCAAATTTTTATTGGGTTTTCTTGTAAAGGTTTTTTTCTACTTTTACAAATTGCTTTTTTTTTTTTTGCTTTTTAATTTTTTTTTTTTATTTAAGATAAGTACAGTGCTTTCACTTTTATTTCTTAATTAATTTCATTTGTTTTTTTTTTTGTTAATTAAATTATTGTACATTTTTTTTTTTTTATATAATTACAATTTAGCCTCTTCGTATTTTTATATTTTTTTTTTCTTACTTAATTCATTCATTTTTTGTTTCTTACTTAATTATATAATTTTTATTTTTAATTTTCTCTTAATTTTTAACACTACGTAATTAATTAATTAATTAATTTTTTAAATATTATTTTAATTTAAAGAATTATTATTATATAATTAATTAATTAATTAATTAGAAATGATTTTCAATTAATTTTTTTTTAAAGAGGAAGAAGTCAAAGATCATTTTATTTTTTTTTTTTGTTAATTAATTATAATTTTTCTGTTTTAACTTTTAATTAAATTATGATCAAACATTGATTAATTATTCTTTTTTATTTTTTTTTATTTATGAAATTTTATTTAATAATTTTATTTATTTTTAATTTTAGTTAAATTTTATTAAGTTTTTATTATTAATTAATTAATTAATTATTTATGACAAACAACCATTCCATACATAATACTTATTATTAATTTTAGTTTTTTTTTTTTATATTTATTAATGTTTTACTTTTTCTTAATTTTTTTTCCCGTGTAAGTACAGAGCGTGTCTTTTTGTTAAATTAATTTTATAATTGTTAACACACCTTAAGGAATTTTTAACTAAATTAATTTTTTTATTTTTTGTTCGAGTGCAGAACTTGATTAATTATTATTATTATTATTATTATTTTTTTTTTTTAATGCTGATTGTTTTGTGATCTGCTTATTTTTGTAAAGTGAATTAATCAGCAAAAAATAAAAATCAAAACGGTTTTAATAAACAGAGTTTATTATAATTTATCCTGATTAAATAATAAAATTAAACGGATATATAAGAAACTTAGCCGTATTCACCGTATTTATTATATTAAAACATCAGTGCTAATCAAGAAACTCCAATAATACCGTCCATATCCGATAAAAAAATTTTTTTTTTCTATCATTAATTATATACAAAATCAGTAATTAAATTAATAAAATTAATTAAAAAAAAAAATATATTTCTGTGCCTTAAAAATATTTACAAAGAAATAAAATGAAAAAAAAAAATTTCATTTATTTTTTATTTATTAATTTTACTTACATTTGGTTACGTTTCTTACTCTCGTTTAGTTAATTAATTATTTGGTTTATAAAGATTTTTTTTTTTTTTTTTGAATTAAAAAGAATTTATTAATTTTTCTTTTCTTTAATTATTAAGTTTTTTTTTTTTTTTTTATTTTAATTTTTCATTTTTTTTTTTTTTTACAAATTGCACATTTATTTAATTAATTTTAATTATATATTACTTAGAAACATTTATTGTAGTTAATTATTAAAATTAAAGTTTAATTATTATTTTATTAATTAATTAATTAAAAAAATAATATTTATAGACTTGTTGGGTGATTTTTTAATTAATTTTTTCTTTGTTTTTCTTAAAAAATATTATTTGTCTTTGATAAAAAAGAAAAAAATCTTTGTTTTAATTTATTAATTAAAAGTAAGGAAAAATTTAAGGATTTTAAATGATTAATGTTATTAGACGCTAATAAATTGTGTCTTTGTTGTGAATTCTGCTACATGAACAACATCAAAGTGTTTAGTTGTTTTCTTATTAAATAACTTTGTATCATCATTAGAATAATTAACAAGATGAAAATGATTGGAGACAAAATTTTACTGTAATATCCCGAAATAGAATAGCGAACTAATAAAAATAAGTAAATTAAAAATGATAAACAGCAGCAATGTAAATTTAAATTTATTTCAATAATCCATGTTTCTTACGTAGTCAATGCGGAAAATAACAAGTAATAACCAGCAATAAACACCTTGCCAAATATTTAATTAAAAAATTAACAAAAAATGTTTTATATATATTAAAAATAATTAATTAATTAAAAAAAAAAAAATCGTTTTTTTTAAACAAAATAAACAAACAAAATCCATGAATATTAAAAGAGCTTTTGTTTCACCTTTATTTATTTTTTTGGGTAATATTTCTGTTTATAGTTGACTTAAAGTTGCTTAATAAAAATTAATTATTCTTATATTACGTTTAATTTTTAATTACTGTTAATTAAGTCAAGTGATTTAAATCGCATTTAGAAGAAATAATTAAATTAAATAAAGAAAGAGTAAAAAGGCGAAAACAAGCTAATAAAAATGTTTTGTTTTTGGGTGACTTTGCTTATTGCAGACATTGTAAAAAAAGAAAAAAAAATATTTAAATAACGTAAACGGTTAGTAAAAATTACGTTTAAATGGCGTCATTTTGATTTGACTCAGCTAATCGGTTTATTATGACTGTAGGTGGTTTGATTTTTATTTCTCCTAGTAAATAATAAAAATAAAATAAATATTTATTGAGATCGGAACGGTGAAATCAAAGGTTTTAAAAAAAAAAAATAATAAAATTATTTGTTTAGAATTCTTTAAAAAAAAAAATTACATAGAAAACGCCACCATCAATCAATCGTTTTGATTATTATAGAAAATTACGCGTGCGATCATCACTAAACCATTTATTCGTTTCAAGCTTAAAGGATTTAGAATAAAAGTTTTCCGGTAAATTTACTGTTAAAGGATCGTCTGCTGTCACTGTATTAATAATTTTAATTAAAACAAAAACAAATTTAGGTTGTTATCACATTTTGTCACCGCTGATCTACAAAGTCGCGACATTTGTTTGTTTTTGTTTAAAAATATTTTTTTTTTTTTTATTATTTTATATTGTTTGAATATTTTTTTATTTAATTTAATTTTAATTTAATTTTCTTTCATTATCTAAAATGAAATTTTGTTGCTGTGGTGCGTCGTTTTCTTTTTGTACATTTCGTTCCTGTTATTTACTTTATTATTCTTTTACGGTTCGTTTAATTTATTTACAAAGTACTCAAATTATGTATTTTTCGTGTGTTTATTTATCTGTTTTTTTTTTTTTTTATTTTTTATTTTTATTATTATTTTGTGGTTGTAGACTAGATAGTTTGGTGAACGCCTTCTTTTATATTTTATTAGATTGGCTGTAGCTGTGGGTTTATACAAAACAAAAAAAAAAATTTTTTTCTTTTACATTTCTTTGATTAATATAAAACATATGGCGGAATATATTTCTTTTTATTATTATTTCGGGACTTTTTTTCATTTTATTATCATTATAATAATTTTGTTGTTGCTGTTGCTTAAAATAAATAAATATTTGATGAGACAGTGAAAATAAATAAAATACAAAATTTAACGCAAAGCAAATTGATTTGTTTAATTATTTTTAAGTTCATGATTGGTTGTTTTGGTTTATTATTATTATAATATTTTTTATCGATTTGTGGTTTTTTGTTTTGTTTCTTTTTTCTAATTTGTGATAACAGCCGAAAAATAAAAAAAAAAGAATAAATAAATAACCGAAAATTAAGTCAACTCCTCTTTTTTTTTATGACTGTTTTGTCGGCATAAATGCTTTTTTCCTTTTATTTGATTTGATTGATAAGAAATTTTATTTTTGTTGCTCGTTTTAATTATAATTGGAAATTGATGTACTTTTTTCTGTGTTTTTTTTTTTTTTTGGCTGTTGTTGTTTGTTAATTTAGTTTATTTGTGGTTTTACTTTTAAAATTTACTTTTGCGTGTAGAGATTACAAACAATATTTGATTGATTTGATTTTTTAATTTAATTCAAATAGAGGAAAAAAAATAATATAAAAAAGGTAAAATAGAATAAAAATTAACAAAGTAACATGATTGCCCTGTTGTCTATGATGATAATAAACATAAACGAAAAATAATAATAATAATAATTATTATTATAATAATAATAAAAAATATAAAGTAAAAAAAAAAAAAAATACTTACTAATTATATTTATAAATAGATTAAGACCAATAAATGCATCAGGTTGTTTTAATCATTTTTTTTTTTTTTTTCATTTTTTCATTTTTGCTTTTATCAATATTTTTTTTTTAATTAAACTAATCTAATATTAGGAAACAAATAATTACAAATCATTTGATAAAAAAAAAATTATTATTATTATTTTTATATATTATTTATATTATTATTATTATTATAATTAATATTAATATAAAAAACAAAATTATATAATCGCCAATTAAGAAAATTAATAATAAAAAAAAAAAAAGGGAAAAAGGATATTTAAAAAAATTTATATATATATTTTTTTTTTGTTTAATAAATAGAACGCAGCCTGTAGCATCGGTGGCGTTCTAACCAAAGAAATATTATTCTTGGATATCATCACAATCATCATGATTATTGGCGCCATTTGAATTATTATTATTACTATTATTATTATTATTATTATTACTATTATTATTACTATTATTATTATTACTAATATTATTATTGTTATTATTATTATTGTTGCTGTTATTATTATTGTTGTTATTATTGTTGGAGGGCCCCATCATATTGTTGTCATCATCATCATCATCATCATCATTGCCAACACAATTATTATTACACATTTTCCGATTATTGGGCTGCAACTGTTGATGTAAATGATGATTATTAGACAACAGGGAGCCCAGGGCGTTTTCTCAAACGGAGTCTGTAACACCAGCATATTGACATGCTGAGAGACCAGCTGAATTAGAACGTGATATAGGTGATGGTGCTGAATATGGGCTAGCAAAACCGGATGTATGTTGTTTTGCTTTTAATCTTAATGTTGCAATACTAGAACTCATTGCATTACTTGGTTCTGTTGCTGTCCGATGATGGTACATTGTATACGGATTTGAAGGTGTTGTATACGGGCATGGTGGTGCAGATACACCAGTACCCGGTGTACCACCACCTAGTGAACTACCCATACCACCTGGTAACATACCGCTCGAACTCATCGCCACCGATGTGGCTGATGAATTAAAACAATTCACCGAATTTTGATGATGATTTGTTGTTACAACGGAACCTAATGGATTAACCGGCCACGGGAATGTCTTTGTACCTAAAGGTGATGGTACCTTAGCTGCCCAATTGTTGTACGGTGAGTACGATGGATACAGTGCATCAGCATCAGTAAACGGTTGCATAAATTGCGTATTAAAACCATTTTTAAAGTCTGCTGCTGCAACGGCGGCCGCATTCATTGCATTACGTTCCCTTTTACGCCATTTAGCACGACGATTTTTAAACCAAACCTACATGAGAAAAAAAAAAATAAATAAAGGCAAAAATTAGTTTTATTTATTTACTTATGTCTCCCATGACAATTAAAAGGCAAATAAGCATAAAATTCCTATCTAATTATGTTGTTAAAGTTAAATTTATACCGTGAAACAATTACAAATAGTTCACATTACTTAATTTAAGTCAATAAAAATATTAGTTACAGCTTGTTAAACACTTATTACAGTTTTCTCTTGTAACTAAAATTTATTTCATTAACAGAAAACATGTAAAGCAAAACACCCCTATGTATAATTGACCATTTTAACATATAGAAATCTTTTACAATTTGTTGTATTATTTTTTCTAGCGCGTGCAGGTAATTATTGCATTTCTATAACAAATAGTACTATAGTGTAAAGCAGGGATTAGCATTTGTAATCCTTTATAACATTGTACGCTCGTGTCCTTAAATCAGCATATCGAATTCAATGAATATTTATTATATGTTTTTTCTCTCCTATACAGACAATTTCTATTATTATTATTTTGCTTTATATTTTCCACAGATTATTTCTTTTCTCTACAGTTTTTTTTTTTTTTTTTTTTTAATTCATTACATTTTGATTGTAAACGATCAACAAATACCCCATCCACCAACAAAAAAAATACCTAACAACCATTAAAACTAATTCATTAATCGTTTATTAACTTTGATTATAAATTAGTTATAAATAATAAATAAATAAAAGTATTATTGTTTTATATTATGATTATTATTATTATTGATTCGTTTATTTAAGGTTTAATCATTATATATATTGTATTAATGAATTATTCTACCCCGTGCATTTTACATTAATGATTTAATTTAATTTTGTTTTTATTTATTAGATTTTTACATACAAACATTATGAGCACATTCAAAATATTATTAATATTTTTTGTGTACTTAAATAGAATAAAGGTTTTATGCTGTTTTTTTTTTTTTTTTTTTTTTTTTTTTTAAATGTATGAATAATTCAACAAATATTTACTTTTGTTTTAATAAATTATGAAAATATGGTTTAATTGCTGTTTTTTTTCTTTTTCTGTTTAACGCATATTGTGAAATATTTTATTATTATTAATGAAAAACGTTAATTTTGGAAAATTGCTTTGGTTTTGTGATCATTTTTCTTAACGTAACTGTTAACTGTGTTAACATTATTAGATATTTTAAAAATAATTTAATGCCTTGTGGTTTTAATACACCAGCTACTTACAATTTTTGAAATTTAGAAACACATTAGCCAAGTGATGTTTTAGTTAATAGTTTTATGATTATAAAGTAATCAAAATTATGTCATTTTTACTACATATCATCACGAGACAAGGTAAATTACACACTTAAAAAAAAAAATGTCATAATACGACAACAGTGCTGTCACAACAAGACACTTAAGTAATATAAATGAATTAATTTTACAACATAAATCCCAATCTCTAATCGTTAATCCATTTTTTACAAAAAAAAAATTAACAAAAACTTACATCGCATAATAATTATAAATAATTTTAATTACATAATTGACATAATGTTGACAAATGTAGATTATAATAATAATAATAATAATAAATAATAAAAGGATAACAAAATTAATTAATATACATACATTATAACTATTATAATATTTATTTTGTATTTAATATGTATTATAATAAATAATTATTTAATTGTAATAAATGTAATTATATTTGTATAAATAATTTATCATATATTTTAAAGACAAACAATTATTTTAATTTCATTAAAAATAGAGTAAAAAAAATTATGCTATTATGAAAATTATAGATTATATGATTTGGGTGGGTTAATAATTGTTTATATTCTGTTTTAGTTTTTTTTTTTTTTTTTTTTTGTATTTTATTTTACTCATATGTTTTGTTAGATAATTTAAATATTAAACATTTAACTATGGTATGAGTTTAGATAAACATTTCTATTACATATTATTATTAATGTTATTACATATGTGGGTGGTTATATATTTTATATAAACAAAAAATAAAAATTATTATCAGTGAACACAAAACGTATATAATGTTATATAGAAGTTATTTCCCCATACACAGTTTACACTATATATAATGCTTTATGCACATACAATTCAAAAATTTAATAATCCATCTAGATTTATTGTCTTAATCATACAAAGGATTAACCTTATACCGTTGAAAGGACCTAGACTATATATGTTTTTAATATAATAATTTATATAACCATTTAGAATAATATATCATATAGTTTTTAGTTAAAAGGTAAAACCATTTTTATTTTTTTTTTTGTTTTTTTAATAATAAATAATAAAATAGACAAACAGATTGTATGTATACTAAGGTAGAATATATGTAATGACACATAGAATATACATATGTGTATGCACAATTTATTCATATGTGATTTATTAATTAATGAAGAAATGTGTTTTAATTTAAAATAGCCAAACGTTGTTTACAAGAATTTATGATGACACAGGACCCAAAAAAAAAAAATAAAATAAAATAAAAACAGAAAATAAAAAATATTTATTAAAAATAATTATTTCTCTGCATTTTTAAGTCGTTTTTTTGATGCAGTATAACGCATGTTACAAATGCGCAATATATTAACTTTAAATAACAAACCCTAACACAATCTATCATTATAAACTGATTAATGGTTTTTAATTTCACAAAAAAATTCATAGGCGTTGGTAATAAAAAATGATTCATTTCACCAGAAAATAACAAATTTAAGTTTATTAAATTAAAAACAGCCGAGAAAATAACATAATTAAATAATAAACATTAAAAAAAAATGACTGATTACACCTTTTATGGTAGTAATATTGCTTAATTTTGAGATAATAAAAAATAAATATATTAAGGGTGGTTTCGTATGGTAAATTATAAAATAATTTTGGTTAATTGAATGAAAAATTTATTTCTTTTGACGGTAGCGGAAAATATTTCGTAAAGAAAAAAATCTTAACAACATAAAATAGGCAATTAAATTCTAACCACAATGTTTTGTTTCGTTAATACTAATAAAAATGTGGGTGGTGTCAAAATAAACGTAACACAATTTTACATTTTCTTCATATGAAAGAAAAATTATATAAAAATCATATCGTGTATGTAATTTAAGTTAAAATAAAAAATATTTAGTAATAAAAATAACACAAAAAACAATCACAAACTAATATAGATGAAAAATAGGGGGTAGTAAAGTAATAAATCAAATTCATAGATGACAAAATTGCACATCGTACTAAATTAAATGAAGTTAACCACATCCGACCACCACCTACTCACTTTTATTAGATTTGTTTTTTTATTTTTTTTTTCTCGTTATTTAACCAACATTTAACAATGGTGCTCGTTTTTGTTGTTATATTTTTCTAATAAAAACCGAAATAATAAAATAAATAGAAAAAGAAAAACCGATTTATAAAATAACCAACAACGGACGACACGTGTCAAAATATGTGTAAAAATAACAATATTAAATGAAGGAAATCTTTTTTCATTCTTCTGCCAAATGTCATGACAGGAGGATATATAGAAAAGTTTATTGGTTAAAATGATAAACCTATTTTGGTCGCTTGTTATTTCCTTTTTATTCGAATAATGCAGTTTTATTATATATTGATAATAGAATTGGTGGATAGTTTAATGCTTTTAGGGTTGTAAAAGTTAATAAGAAATTCATACAGCTATTAACTTTTCAATCAATTTAACATTTAATTAAAGTGAATTACTAAACACCTGAAATAATATGTTTCAACTAGAACATACGACATAACTAAGCATAAAATCGTTTTTCTACAAAAATATGATTTATTTCATTTTAGTAAAGCTTTGTACAAGCTTTTATTTAGCCTATTGTTATAAATAACTCTTATATGAACAATGCACAATGCAATAATAAACAAACAAAACAAAACAGAAAAAAAAAATATTATTTCAAAATAGTTTAGGCTTTAAAAGCTTAATTAACTTTTTAATAAAATCATTTTTTTTACTTTCTCTATTGTAGCATAAATTTATGCTAGTTTTTGAGTATATTTTTTAGAAAAAAAAAACTTTTCCAAAAAAGGCAAAATGAATTAAAAGGAAAAAATAAACTTTCAAAAGGTGGTGGTGGTGGCGGTGATAAAAAAAATGTTTTTTTTTTTTGTTATTTTACCACAAAAATAAGCATTTTAATAATAATGCGCATGTGTATATTTCGCGCGGCCATTAAATTATAAATTGTGGGGTGTGTAAGTGTGCTTTTCGAGTCCTTTTATGCTTTATTATCGTTTCTTTTTTTTTTTTTTTGTTAGTCTTTCTCTACAAAACCAAAACACGTTTATATTAAAAACCAAACACACATATAGAAAAATAGCGAAAAAAAAAAAATAAAATAAAAATGCTTGAATCAAGATAATACAAAAATAAAAAATAAAAACAAAAATGGTGTAGATTGTTCGGTGTAAACTTATCACTGCACACAAAATGGTTGATTAAAAAGCACAAAATAAATTCGTTTTCCTTTGCTATTATGGCTTGTGAATAAATTAGTTAGTAAAATGCAACAAATTTATTTATCGCAAACAAACATTAAATTACAGATGACGTTCGCCGAGTTTTATTTTTATTTTTTTTGTTAACCACTCTGCATAAACTTGTCAATTTTGTAAATTTTTTTCGTCTAAAATTTAATTTAATTTGTTTTTTTTTCTCTGTGTAATAACAACTTGTCTAAATAAACAGATAAAACCAAAGCAACAGAAATATGTAAAAATTGTTTTAAAACAAAAATATAAACGTGGAAAATGAAAAGTTTTTTTTTTTCCATGAATTTTAAGATAACGCAGACATCAAACTCGTAAATGAGGATTAAAGTTTTTTTTTTGTATCTGTTCTGTTGTTTTTTTTTTTTTTTTATTTATTTTATTCTTTCTGTTGTTTTCGTTGAAGTTTTTCTCATCTGTTTTTGTTCTTTTTTTTTATTCCCTGTTGTTGTTCCTTTATTTCCACCAAATTTACTGTGCTTTGTACTGTAGCATTTTTGTTTTTTATGTTTTTATTTCAACGTGCTTAAGTCACAAAATATTTTATGACACAAAAAAATAAAAATTATTTTATTAATATTGTTTTAATGTTAATCCAATATTTATTAACATGAAAAATAAGTATATTAAAATCAATGTCGTGTATCTTGTTGACTATAATTATGCATTTTCTGTGTATTTTCGTTGTATTTTTTAAACAAAAAAAAATTATAAAAAAAAAAACCCAATGAAAAATGCAGTAATTTTTCTTTACTTTAATCCATACTAGATTTGTTTATTGCTTACAATTATATAAAAAAAGAAGAAAATTAAACGAATGCACATTTCCAGAGAAAACCCCGCTTTAAAATTAAACGAAATAAATTTAAACTTTGTTGCATGACAAAAGCAATTTTTTTTTTTCATTTGTAATTACAATCGATTTTAGTTTTGTTTTTCTTTTTTTTGTTAGTGTAAATTTACAACCTTTGAGTTAAATAATTAATTTTATATTTTATTATGGTAATAATAATAATAATAATAATAATAATAATAATAATAATAAAAAAATGTACGTCAAATATGATAAATTAATTTCAGTGTGTAAGGTGTAAGGTACAACACTTGGCGTTCGTTTATTGATGACACAATATTTTCATAGACGTATTTTTCACTAATTACACAGTAATTTAAGGTTTTTCGCTTTAAAATATTTTTGATGAATTAATTGTACTGGAAAAAAAATCGAATTTATTGACAATCAACGTCATTAGAGACGTCATTAAAAATAAATAAACATATAAAGGGGTCATAAAAGAGCTTTAAAATCGGCTTCCTTTTGAACATAGTAAAATAAAATTAATCATCAGTTGTTTTAAGCTTAATATAAATACTTGGCTTATCAATGTAATTAATAAATCGAAAATGAGTGTGTGTGCTCTTTGGCTTTACGCTGAATTTATAAAAGTGACCACAATAGTAATAATAATAATAATAATAATAATAATAATTAAGAAATAAAGAGTTTCTTTAAGTCTTTCGACTTTATTTTTTGCTGTTTCTTTAAGTCTTTTTAATATAAATGAAAAAGTTTATTTCTTTTTGAGTTATTTATTATGTGAGATATCTTCTGAACTGTCATTTTGTTCTTATTGTACCAAATGTAAAGAAAATCAAAGAGGAAAACCAAAAAATAAATTTATTTCACTATAAAATAATAACAAAATAATATGAAAAAAACCTATCACGTAACAAAAAATGAAGAAGAAGACTTGCTCAAAAAGTTTCATGATTTGACCATCATTTGATTTATATTGTTATTTGTTTATAGCAAAGTTTTTATTCTTTTAACAATAATAATTTTTCATATATTGTACGAGAGTATATTGAACGATCAAAATACATTGCCATTGTCTTATTATATTCTCAGCTCTTCTTGGCTTTGTCTTTTCAATGATTTCTTACTTTATTCAGAAATAGTCTGATTCGTTTTAGTAGATTCGAAAAAGATTTTTTATTTTTTTTTTATATTGACAAGTAAAATATAGCAGCAAAACGAATGAATAACTTTAAACATAAGCATAAAAAAAAAAAAAAAAATTCCCTATTTGTGTGTTGAATGATATATGTTGTGTTATGGGGCCAATCATTCTGTATTTATCTCATACTACATTCAATCCTTTTTCACGTTTATTTTTTTTTTTTTTATCTAAATAAAACACAAACAAACAAATAATTTTTTTTTCGATCATTTTTATATATGCGATGATAATATACTTTATGTCCATCTGGACTTAAATGATTTATTGACATTCCATTTGTATTATTTGATTTTGTTGTCTGTTATTATTGTTGCCATTTTTCATAAGCATCAAAATAATTCATTTAAAATAAATTGAATTTTTTTTTCTCTCTCTCTCTCTATTTTTACTCTAACTTATTTTAACATCTTTTACTAGTAACAAAAAGAAAAATCAAATTCATTCTCTTTATCAACGAAACAAAATCGAACAAAACAGAAAATTAAATCGATTTATAATGTAATTTACTTTATTTTTTATGATGATTATATATATGTTGTTATCGTATACATATATATATATATACAATAAGCAAACAAACAAATTTCTGTTCATTGATCAATCAATCAATAACATCTATTAAATTATATAAAAATAGAAAAAGTGAGAGAAACCAAAAAAAAAAAAAATAAATAAATAAAACATCAAAGAAATTTTTTTAATCAGCCGCAATTAGGATATTCGGCGCCGTAAAAAAATAATAAATAATGCAGTTATTGATGGTAAAAGAAAAATTCATTTTCTCTATAAACAATTTTTTTATTTGATTAATTATGCCAGAAGAAAATTTATTTTTATTAAATTTTTTGCACGTACCGGGCGTCTCCACTTGCTTTAGTTTATTTTCTCGTTTCCCTTTTTAAATAGTTTTAAATATAAATTTTCGTGGTTGCAATTGCGACAAAAAAAAAATGAAACGAAGAATGAAAACAAATTTGAAAGACATGACATGAAAAAAAAAATCTCCTGCAAAAACCAAACAACAATATTAATATAAAAAGCTTTTTAGAAACTCTAGCAGAAATTTTGCGTTTTTTTTTTTTTGTTTTCTTCTGCTGCTTTATTTTTTGAATTAAGTTAAAAATGATTTATTCGCAAAAAGCGAATATTTTCTTTAAGAAATGATGAAAAAAAAACAGAAAATTATTCTTGCTACTTGGTATATTGCTGTTAGTACGGTTGTGGATCAATACTCTTAACTTTCGTCTTATTTTTTAAGGGGAGTTCCTTTTTTTGTTACTTTATTTATTCTCTTTCTGTTGCTTTTTCTGTTTTTGATATATACTTAAACAAAAAGTAAACGCGATATTTTGCTGTTGTTGTTTGTTTGTTTTTATTATTTCGATTTCACACATAGCGAATAGAAAATACGTGTCTGGAATTATATTTATTTTATTATTCTCATTGTACATGTACTGTTCCTTTCTTTCTTTCTTTTTTTTTTTTGTGTATTTTTCTTTATAAATACATTTTAATGTGGGGTAGAAAATAAAATAATATAATATAAACAAACATCCCCTATTTAAAAAAAAAAAAGAAAATAGAAGATGAAGGAAAATTAAATGTAAAGAAATGAAAATAAAAAATCGAATTATTTTCATGTTGATGTATATTCGTTTGTTAACTTACAAGTCTTGTCTGCATAGAATATTTCTATTAAATTATAAAATTTATGGGGCAGACAAACGCTTATTACTTATTATTATTTTTTTTTTTTGATTGACTGCTTTAACTAATTCATATTATTCACACAAATAATTATTAACTTTTAAAGAAATGAAATTTCAAATTGAAAACACACGGATTAAATATAAATTAATATTTAATTTATCATTTTTATGTTGATAATATTATTATTCTTATTATTATTTTTATTATTATAATTGCATTTTGATTATAATATTCTCTAGTTTTTATTGTTGCGTCATTAAATAAATTATTTGCTTATTGTTTTTAATGATTTGACAGAAAAAAAAAATTATTTATACTAACTTAATGACTTTAAATGTAATTTATTGCTTAAAAATAAAGCTAAACATTTTTCTTTTCTTTTTTTTTTTTTTAATAATAGAAAATAAATATTCGGATAATCTGTGTATATATTTTTTTTTTTGCCTATATAAAAATCGCACACCAACAACACAGTCTAATCGATATTTCTTTATCGAAAAAATTATTATTTAATTAAAAAATTAAAGAATAATTATTTTTTAATTTTCTTATTCCATAATAATAATAATTTTTTTTTTATTTACTTGTTATTTCTTTATCATAATAATGATATATGAATTAAATACAAAACAGTAATTTATACTCTACCCAAAAAAAATATATTTATGTATACGAAAATCAATTCATTATTGATTATATTTTTTATTAACTAACTAAAAGAATAAAAATAAAATTCATTACGGTTACAAAAAAATTAAAAAAAAAAAAAAACGATATATAAATAATACTAAAAAAAATTATGATAAATTACAAAGAAAAAAGAAAAAAAAAATTAATTATTAAAAAAGTAATGAAAAACATCCATTAAACCATAAAAAAAAAAAAAAAATAATGAAATAAAATAAAAGATCAAAGTAAAGAAATATTTGTTTTATTTAATTAACTTTAAAAACCATAATAATAATATTAATAATTTACGTTTTTTAATTAATTATTATTATTTTTTTTTTTTTTTTTAACGGTAGGATCAATTATTCTGTTTTTATTACATTTTTTTTTTTTTTCTTTTTTTATTAATAATTTATGAAATAACCGATGTTAAATGGAAATTTATTTGATTAAATTTGTTTTGTTTTTTTTTATTAATTTATTGCAATTGTAATGAATTTTCAGCTGTAATTATTAATTGTGTACAAAACGGTTAAAAAAAAAAAAATAGACAGAAAAATGTAATTGAGTTAAATAATGAGTGGAAATTTTTTTATTTGAGTGTAATCAAAAATGTTTATGTAAAGACAAAAATAAAATTTCTTCATAACAAGAAAAGCACATATAGTTCTACTCTTATCACTCAGAAGAAAGAAAATCTTTGTCTATCGTGTTGTTTTGTTTTGTTTTTATTTGCGTGGTAGTAGGTACTGCTGCTTGTTTGTGTTATTATTATTATTATTATTATTGTATATTAGAACAAATGGTATATAGTTGATGGTGCGGTGCTGGTTTTAGCATTGTTTTTCTTTTAGAAGAAAAAAAAAAGAAAAGTAAAAGACAATATATAAATGTATAAAAGACGCGCGACTTGTGTATGTATATAAATAGAGATTGTTGTAAAGAGATATGAAGGATTTGGGTAACTACCTTTAGAGAGGATATAGCTAGTCTTATATTCTCAGACTAGGGAAATCCAGGGGCTCAAGTTTAGATGGGCCAAAAAGGAAGTGCACTGTCTCATCTGGAATTTATTTTTAATGAAGTGCTGCCCGTGTATGTCTATTTTATTTTTGTTGTTGTTGTTGTTGTGCTCCTTTTATATTACGTTTTATCCGCTTTTCTTTTTTTCTTTTTTCTTTTTCATCACAATAAACATAGCATATGTGGTATTGTATGTTTACTATTATTATATATTTTTGCTTTTATGATATTGTTTAATAAAAATTTATTGATGACAAATTTACGGTTTCTAATTTGGTTTTTATTATTATAATGAATATATAGAGAAAATGAAAGAATGGAAAAGAAAGAAAAAAAAAACAACAGAAAATTATTCAAAACTATTTTTCACCCCTTAAAAATAGTGTTAAGGGTTAATTTTTATTTTAGCGATTATAATTAAGAGGGTAAACATTATATGATTTCTTTCTTTTTTTTTCTGTTATAGAATATTAATAACTAAATATTCTAAGGGATAATTCTATTTTTATTGTTGGTTTTGTGTATTTGAAACAAAAAATAAGGGTTGCGCTTTTGTTTGTGTGTGCGTTTGTGTGTGCGTTTGTGTATCTGTATAACTTTTAAATAAAGAAAACGCATAATACTATTTATTTATTGTAGTGTAATTGTTATAATGATTATATTAGCCCCTACGGTACAGTGGTTGACTTTAATTTACATTCAGTAATGTAACAAATAGTACAAAAAAAAAAATCTGGGGTGGCAGAAGCAACAAACAAATAAAAAAAAAAAAAAAAAACAACCGATAAGGGGTGAATATTGGTCTACCGAAAAGAATTTATGCGAGTCATTAGAAATGTGTTTTGGCAATTTGTTGTAATTTTTTTTTTCATCTTTTTTCTATCTTTTTCATCCCTATCATCCTTTCTTTGTTTTTTTTTTTTATATTTATCATCGATCCTTTATTTATTTTTTATAATCTTATCATATAATTCCAAAATAGGAGAACAAGGTGTTTTCCCTAGTTTTTTTTTGTTAAATATTAGAAGTAAAAAAATATTGAAAACAAATCAGTAAAAGATGTGAAATTAACCACAAAAGCACGTATTCGAGGTGTTAAAGTCTTTTTTTTTTCGCTCTGTGGTCGCGATACATTCAACATAATCGTTAATCCAGATATTATATAAAAAAAAATTAACAGCGAAATAACCACAATATTTCAATGAGAAAAAAATAAAACATAAAAAATCAATTCGACGAGTTGGTTAAAATTGAACGAGCGTGAATATTCATATCGACACATTGATTACACTTGGTAGTAATAATAGTTGTAATATTGTTGTATTCAATAAATAAATAAAAATTTATTATTATGGAAATTTATTACAACAATAAAAGTACAAAACTAATAAAATTTAAATGAATTCTAATGACTGAAAAAAACATTAACAGAAAAAAAAGGGTGACGATTTATTGTCAAACATTTTATTGCAATGCACAACGGGAGATAAATAATTAAATTTATGTAAAACAGATCTAATGATAATAAACATATCGAATAACGTATATAATTTTATTTATTTATTTAAAATTATAATAATTACCAACAACCCTCATCCCCCAAAAACACGTATACAAAGTGGGTTTTTATTTTTCCACAGATTTTATGTAATCGCATTTGTAATTATTATTTCTAATTTTGCATAATCGCTATATACAAATATATAAAAAAAAAAAAAACAGATTTTTTTTTTACACTAAATTTCCATAAATAATAAAATAAATAGAAAATTGCAGTTGGAAAATCCCTTAACACCCCTTTGAAAGACTAAACAAATAAATTTAGAAATTTTTGCATTTTTCTTCTTTTTTTTTTTGGTAACGTTTATAAATTTTATTATGTCGATGTGTTAATTTGATAAAATATTAAATAGCTAAATAATGCATAATTTGATTATGGAGATAATGGTAATTATGTTGACATACAAAGCTAAGCTTTATGTTTTGTTTAATGCAACAAAAAAAAAAAAAAAAAAATTTAAATTACTCACCCTAACTCTAGCTTCTGTTAAATTAGTCCACATAGCGATCTCCTCTCTGGTCGACATATCCGGATAACGATTTTTACTAAATGTATGCTCCAACTCTTGTAATTGTTGCGAGGTAAAATGTGTCCTTTGACGCCTCTGTCGCTTATTTTTTTTATCATTTTTTGTTTCCTCAGTCGAAACAATTGTTTCATCATGCCCAATGCCCGGTGTTGTTGTTTCAGTTTTAACATTTGCCTCATTCAATGATCGTGTCCCTGTAATCAATTATATATATATTTTTTTTTAATTAATTAATTTCCTTGATAAATTTCAATCATAACAAAAAACTCTCACACACACACATAATATGATTATTTTTAATGTTTTTTTATCTGTTTATAATTTTCAAACAAAAAAAGAAGGAAAGAAAAAAAAAAAACTAAAAACGTGCATAAATATAATTATGATTCATATTATTTGTATTTATTTTCTGTTAATTATCTTATCGGGCTTTAATTTTACTTTACATTACAGTCAGTTGTTTTTCTTTTTTTTTTTTGTTTCTTTTTATCTTGATAATACAAAAAAAAAAAAAAAAATGCGAAAAAGAAAACGAAAAGTAAATAAATGATAACAGAAATTGTAAACGTGAGATTTTTACAAATTTTTTTTTTACTATAAATTAACCTTAAATGCAAAAAAAAGGCAAAAAAAATCAAATCAAAAATTAGCGTTAGACTCTTTGTAATTTTCCGTTTAAGTAATTGACCGTTGGACATGTAGAAAGAAAGGCAACATAATTTTTTGAACCATCGATTACAGGTAATTGATTTTAAAGAAAAATTAAATGAAAAAAAAAAACTGTTTATTATCAATCAATCATTGTAATATTTTATTAATTTAAATGACATTTTAGGAAATATTTGTCACGACATAATGACGACGACGACGACTCGTTTATTTATTTAAGTCAAAGACTTTTTATTTTTTTTTTTATAATATTTAGCTTATGTTGCACACGAAGATGATAAAATAATTTTGTTTTTGTTAAACAGTTCCTTTCAGCGTAAATTAATTAATTAATTAATGAATATTTAATTAAAAGAAAGTCTTGTTAACTAAAATATAATACAGAGCAGTTAGTTAGTTTTATTATGTTTAAACAAATAATTATTGTCGCCATTAAATTAATCCTAATTCAATAATAAAACGACTACTTAACTTACTTAATTGTAAATTATATAAAAAAAAAAAATCATAATAATCAAAGCTTTCTTTGTAATCAATAATTTGTTACATTTCAAAAAAAAAAAAAATAAAAAAATCAAAGAAAAAATTACATTTTACCGCCAAACCGCGATAGTTGTTATAAATATTGATTTATTAAATTACTAAAATGAGCTTAAAGAGCTATCATTAAATAAATAAATAAATAAATTCGGTGATTTTAATGAATTATAGACAATTATGTAAATATTTGTATATATAATTTTTTTTTCTTTTTCTTATTCTTTTTTACACCCAATAAAAGTAATAAAAAAGTTTTTTATTTAGAAACGGGCACTGTCTGGGCGCCTTTTTTTTTTACGTCCATATAAATAGTCGTCAATCAACCAAAATCAATCATTAATAAATAAATAAATAAATAAACTATTTTTATTAACTTTTCTTTAGTCATTTCGTCGTCAATAATTGGTGATATTATGACGCCTAATTCAAAATAGTTGAAACTAGTTATGATAAACAATTTAATTATAATTAAATTAAAATTTATTTTTTTATTGATTTTTTTTTTTGCTAATCAAAAAATTCACTCACAAGCAAAAAAAAAAAAATTAAAAAAATAAAAGAAAGAAAGCAAAAAAATGAAAAATAATTAAAATCAATCATAATTTATATTATTAATATTATTATTGCGAAATATATATCTAAATATATAATGTTATTTGAATAAAAAGTAATTTTAATGCATCATCATTAATTATTTTTCTTATTTATTTTATTATTATTATTTTTTTTTTTTCCAGATAAACTTTATCTGATTGTAATCTAGTCGCGTGACTTAATTATTTATTTTTATACCAAAATATATATATATATATATATGATGAAGCAGAAAAAAATAGAAAAAAAAATAAAAGTTAATAATAACGTAATTTTTAGCAAAGTGGTATTCTTATCACTGATTGCGTTTTTTTTTTCTTTTTTTTTTTTGTGTGTAAAATATAAATAAATAAATTTAATTTTGTTAACAAATAAAATAGAATATTTAGTGAAATACCCTGTGTATATGTGGCTTACAATTCAAATAACTACGTTGTTGGTTGGTTCTGTACAAACAAATTTTTTTTTTTTTTATCTTAAATCAATAATGTTGCTTTTTTTGTTTTTTTTTTTTTTATTTTTCTACTTAATAATTTTTATTAAAATGCTTTACAAGAGACATTAGTGTTTTAATGAAAAAAAAATATTTATTTATTTTTAAATAAACAGTGTTAACAGAATAATTTCATGTTTTACATTTTGTAAATAAATTATTTATTTATTTTTTATTATTGATTTAAATTGTAATTGTTTATATACTTACATTTGCCATCGTTCTTACGATCTCTGCTACGTCCTCGTGATGCTGATGTTTGAAAATTTAATTGTGTATGATCCATGCTACCACTAACCGATGTCATAACACTATGAGTGTTATCACGAAAGTCACCTGTCTCCGCCCATACTGTAAAATCAGTAAATTGAAATAAAACATAAAAATTAAAACAAATAAACAACCAAAATAAATATAGAAAAAGTGAATTAATCATTAAAGCTTTACAGTTCTTAACTAAATAATCATCCACTTAGCGTTAACTAAGTTTATATTAAACATTAAGTTGGCGATCATTAAGCTATAATTTTACTACAATACTCAGGATTTATGGTTTTATTATAACAAGACGTAAGGCGGTTAAGATTTAATAAACGACTTAATGTTAAGCAGTCGAGTAGACGACGCGCTTCTCAACGAACTAAAAACCGCAACAACAAAATGGTGAAAGAAAAAAACATTAAATAATAATAAAAGCTTATAATAGACTTTTAGCAACTAAGAATAAAAATGTATAAACTTTTAATATTCATTATCGTCTCGCGAAGTTTCTTTTTAGCTTTTTATGTTTTTACAGTTTTCTTTCCTTTTAGTTTTCAATTCTTGTTTATTCTTTAATTTGAGTCCACTTGAAACTTTAATCAAAAGCTTATTATAGAAACAGTTAGTTTCACATAAACATAATTCAATAACTTCTGGATTCAAATAACAGAATTTTTTTTTAATTAATTAAATAGTAAAAGAGAAGAAACTTCATCTGAATCCATACATTTTATAATTTAATTATCTCATTACACAGTATAATGATTCATTGCATAAATTATTTACAGCAATTACTCATCAAAAAAAAAAAATGTATTTAAATCTTCAACAAACATCAAAAATAAAAACCATTGAAAAAAAGAAAACTCAGCAAAGAAAACTAATAAAAAAAAATTTAAATATACTAAAAATACATAAAATACGGGCCAACAAACTAATATATCTCATTTAAAACACTAATAATAATAAAATACAACAAATAACACAAAATTCCAACATTCTTGACAAGTGTTAAACGTTCAAAATAATTTGCTGTTAATTTTTTTTTTATTATTAAAATGAATATTTCAAATGGTAACGAAAAATTGAAGAAAATTATTTGTTGCAGTAACGCAACGATAAAGGGAGAGTCACTAAAAAAGAAAAGAAAAGAAAAAAAAAAAAGATCAACAAGAAAAAAGATAATAATTTAGTGTTTTGTTAAAAAAAAAAACAATTAACATGAGTAACTAATGATTCTCTGTCAACACCAATTAGTTAACAGTTTGTCGTTTTTCTTTAATAAAAATTAACACAAAACAAATAACAAGATGATTTTGTTTTTCAAAAAGAAATCTACGCGTGAGGATGCTGTAACAAAAATTAAGTAAAAAAAAACAACATCTGTAGCTTTAAACATGACACGAAATAAAAAAAAAATTGTTTTTTTTTTTTTGCTTAATAAAATTTAATAGGTTTGTAGAGAAAACTTGTAATGAATGGATTTTTGTTGTGTTCGATGTTTTGCTTATAGCGAAAAATTCAATTTACGTAATCTTTGGATGAAATAAGCATCGCACAATCGTCTCGTCTTAATAAATAAATTTTTATTACCTATTATAATTATTGTTATTAATGAAATTACTAAATAAAAAAAAAAATAAATAAGCAGATTATTCGCTTTAATTCATTTAATACGATGAAATTAAAGAAAAAAATATTTTATTTTTTATTTCTTATAAACAAACAATTTTAAGATTTAAAATATTATCCCGATTTTATTTATTATTATTATCATCCAGACTTATTTTTTGATTATTATTATTAGTAAGCAAATATTTATTATAGAAGAATGTTTAAATGTTTGCATTTTATTCATTCTTTATGATTTTGAAGAAAATTTTCACATTTCTGACTAGGATTCGCTTAAAAAAAATGTATGATAACTTAAAAAATAATTTTTTTTGGGGAAACGAGTACAACAAAATCGATTTTGGTCCTAAAGTGTGTTGCTGCAAAGTTTCAGTCCATTTGGAATTAATTTTTGCAGTAATACTCTTTAGCACAACAGAAATCGACTTAGTTCTAAAGGTTTTGACCAAAAAAAAAGTTTATTTCTCGAGTTAGAAGCAAAATAAAATCAGCGTTTTGCCAGAATTTTATTTATTGAAATTTTCTTTAAAAAAATTCTAATTTTAAAAGACCTTATCTTGATAAATAAATAAATAAACGTTTGTAATAAGAATATAACAGCGAAGAGACATTTTAAAGAAAAAATTATAAATTAAATAATTTAAAACTATATTTCAACGAGATTATTTTCCGCGCTTACAAAAACTATAAAAAAAATAAAATAATCACAAAAATTATTCAAAAATAACTTGTGTGATAAAGAGCCACAAAATTTAAGCGATAAAAAGATAATTACATTAAATTATAACAATAAAAATATTGTTGTAGAAGCAAAAAAAAAAAAAAATAATGTTTCTTAAGAACCGTAAAATTCATAAAAACAGTTTGTTATTGTAATAAATAAATGTTGGAAAAGAAGAATAATAATAATAACAATAATAATAATAACATATTAAATTGTCTGTTAAAAATGTTGTTGCCACAATATATTTTGTCTGCCAGTTAACACTAATCATGCCATCCGTCAGTTTCTCTTACATATGGTTTTTGTGTTTCAATTTTTATTATTTTTATTTTTTTCGTTTCGTTCTGTTTTCATTCTCTCTGTTTTTTAACAAAAAATAATAATAATAAAAATCAACGGAAAAAGAAAAAATCCAAATTCTATATAATACAGAGCTGCTAGTTGGCAAGCTCCTCCTAAATACAACAAACACACAACAAAAAACATGCAATGGTTACCCACAGAAATATTAAACAATGTATATAACACAACAACGCTTATATGTTTTGTTGTTATTACTGTTTTTTACTCCTTAACGTAAAACAAAATGAATAATTCTCTGTTGCCATTTACTTAACAAATAATGGATAGAAGGAAAGATTTTTCACTAGTTATTTTCATCCTTTTGCACCAATTTCATTATATATATTTTTTTTTTATTATTTCGCTATACTTTTTGATTTATTTACATAAATCGGTTTTAATTTTCATGAAAAAAAAAAAAAAAAACAGAAACAAAAACCATTTATACTTAAGACTTGAAAATAATTGTTTTTCTTTGCGTTAATAAATTTAAATTTAAAAGAATAACAGAAATGTTATGATTTATTTCTAAGAAGCTCAAAGAATAATAAAAAATTAAAAAGAAAAAACAAACAAGAATAAAACGAAATCACTAAGAATATAAAAAATAATCTTTAAAAGTGTTAAAGTTTAAGAGAAATGCAACTTTCTCTATAAATTATTATAAAATAAATTAAAATATTTTTATGGGTCATTAACTGAATTTTCCTTCATTTTTTTTTTTTTTTTTTTTGTTGCTTTATTTTTATTTTAACGATTTTAACGATAAAGAAATCAGAATTTTTCAATTTTTTGTTTTTTAAAATAAGTAAAATGAATGAATCTTCAATGAAAAAAATAAATAAAAGAAACACCCACACCCACCCAATATTATTTTATTTATTAAAATTTAAATGCAAAAATATTTAAGAAAAAAAAAATACACTGATATGATAAGTAATAAATCTTTGTACGGTTGGCAATTAATTCTTTATTTCTACGTTTAATTTTTTGAAATAATTATTTTGTGGTTATGTACTCTGCTTATTCACATGCAATAATAATGTAAAAAGAAAAAAATTAATAAATTTCAAGAGTGAGTGTTAAAGGATTATTTTATTTGTCATTATTATTACTATTGATTTAGTTAAAGAAAAAAAAAATTCGTTGTCGTTATTTCGTTATTGTTGATACTAAAAATGTCATTGAATTAATTTTATTTGTTGAAAAGACGCCAACATGAATATTTATTTATTTATTATTTTTAAATAAAATTTGTGCCGAAAAGAACAGAAATTTCTAAAAGATTTAATAGTTGATAATCAATAAAAAAAGAAAACACACTCAAATTTGAGTAAAATATTCTGCTCAATATTTTTTTTTTTTTTTGTATCACCCAGTTATTTATTTAGAAAATATATTTATTATTATTATTAATAATAATAATAATAAATACTATTTATTATGGATTATTTAAACAGATTATGTATGGATCAAATTTTAAGTATATGATGACTAAATTGTGACAACAAAATTTAAATAAAATTTCAATTAATAAACACAGAAAATACCAACAATAATAATAGCGAGAAATAAATAGGTAACTAAATAATTAAATAAAAGCAACAGTGAGAGCTTAACTATATTTTTATTAATAAAAAAAAAATACTTTTTTGTTTGCTTATAGATTTTGATTTTTCATTAGAAAAAAGTCATTTATTTAATCTGAATATTTAATTCTTATTTATTGCATGATGAATACATTTCAATTCACTTTCTTTACTAAACAATTTAATTACACAGATGTTTCTATTAGTCATTTTTTTTTTTAAAGACATAAATATATAGTTTAATAGAGTAAAATAGAAAATTATTTAATTAACTGAACAAGTGTACGTTAAAAAATATATAACAACCCAAAAAAAAAAAAAAACCACAAAGTAATAAAAGTAATAAAAAAACGAAAAATTGAAACAGATTTTTTAGCAATAATAATAATAAAAAATAATAGCTTAATGTTAGATTATTTTTCAATGATCTGTTAACAATATTTGGATTATAGAAGTCATCCAGTAACTACAATATAATAGAGACAAAAAAAAAGTAATAAGAACAAGTCATAATATTGACATTGGGACAATAACAGCAAGTTGTTGAACAAAGAATCGGAAAAAAATATGGTCCATGAAATCAACCCGTTTTTAAGTTTGTTTGTTTTTTTTTTTTTTTTGTAACAACAAATGAAACAGCAATAATAACCTGTAGGGATGCTATACCGATTCATTATACAATCCATTAACTATACAGAGTTGCAAAAAAAAAAAAATGCAATAAAAATTTATTTCGATATTTATATACAAAGAAAAAAAAAACCACTGACAAACGATGTGTGAAATTTCCATTTGTCCATCACACATCTTTAATTTAATATCTAACCACACTGGTAAAATATATAAACAATAGATAAAAACAATAACAACCCTTTTGTTCAGACACCAAAAATGTATTAAAGCAAAGAAAATTGTATGTAAAAAAGTGTGAAATCATTTAGTTATTCGGATAACAACAAAACGTACATCTGTCATCGTTATACAGAAAAAAATAAATATGCGTTAAAAACTAATAAAACTAAGTCAAATAAATTTTCACTTAAAAAAAAAAAAACAATAAATAATAATTTTTTGGGATGTTAAAAAGTAAAAAAAAAAAAATAAAAGTTTATTTAAGAAGTTTATTATTAGTTAATCTTTTAATCTAGGACTTCCTGAAGGAATTTTTCAAAAATATTAATACATAACCGCGGTTAGTACTGTGAGAATATTATTCTAACGTCACTTAAAAACAAGAAAAAATTAACAAATTTTTATTCATTCTTATTCACCTATCTAAGCAAATAAAGTAAATTTAAATGAAATTGTGAAAGTAAATTTACTGTTTTTAAACCAAAAGAATGAACACCGAACAAAGTAAAAAAGGTCAAAAGGGTTATATTCGCATAATAAAAACATATTTTTCATTATTTATTCTAATAAAATCTATTATTTCTCTACATATGTTATAATATGTTGTGATTTTCATTTAAAAACCACCCCGGACAACATATAAATAATTTCTATTACAATTTTATTATATTAAGGGTGCTATCTGCTATCAATAAGCAGAGACAACATTGTAATAAGGATAGTGAACCCTTAAATACGTTGAATGAAGAAAATGAAATAAGAGAAAAACCCTATCCACCATTTCGTTATAATTTTATAGAAAATTGGTCCCATATGTCTATTTTTTTGGTACATACATAATCATTGTAAGACATACGCACATAAAATTACAAATCTATTGTGGTGACACTGAACAGTCAACCACCCTGATCCTTAACCATAATAAAATAAAATAAATACAAAAACAAAAACAAAAACAAAACATAGATAGATGACTAGTTTCAACCAGCTAAATGATTCGTTTTATTTTTATTTGTATTCATCTTCGGGCCATAGCCAACGAAAATATTTAACTTGAAATTTTATTTTGATTGCAATTGTTATGTACGTTTACTAGATTGAGATCCTTCTGTCTTAATAATCATTTTGCAATTTTGTTTATTTTTATATGTATTAACCAGCCAAGCATATAATTATTATTATCTAATATATAAAGCTGATTTGTCCGTATATAGTTTTTCCAACAAGGAAAAAAAGAAAGAAAGGAAACTAACACCTACCACCCTGGTAATGGTTGAATAAAATTTAGTAGAAAAGAGAGTGGATAAATGATCGAGGGTGTGTATCTTGTCATGTATCTTCTGTAAAGAATAGCAATTGGATTGGCATGTAGACAAAACGATAACAACATTAGGGACCCTTTTTTTTATTCGGTACGTTTAGCTGCCAAACACACAAGCATAATATTGGGGTTGATTGCAATAATAATTTTCGTTTTACAAGACCACCCACAAAAAAAAAATCATCTAATGTTATTATTATTATTAGGGAAAATAACCAGCAGCACCAGAATCAATCTTTTATATAAACAAAGTAACAGATTACAGTGAACGACAAATTAGTAGCGGTTTAAATTAATTTCTAAACAAGTCGATCGATCTTAATTTAAGTTTTTTTTTTTTAATTAAAATTTTAATAATTATTTAATTTATCTTTGTAATAAAATAATGGTAATGATTTAATTTATGCTTTTTTTAATTTTATTTTATGTTTAGTAGTTTGTTGTCTTCCATGAAGCAAAACATATCGGATAATTTCTTGTTTTTTTGTGTTGTGTTTTTCTTTTTTACTTTGCTGTATTTCTGGTCCATTTACAAACTAAAATCCTATTTAATCCATTTTTATTTTGATACATCACATACTAATGCGGCAATGCACCTGACTTTTTTTTTATAAATACATAAAACGTAAGTAAGTAGGAATAAAGTCTCTTAACCAGACCGGAGGCACGTTTTATCGTTTTTCTGTGCATTTTTTTTTCTTCTCTTTTTTTTTTTTTATATAAAAAATCTCATCGATCTTAAATGACTCAATTAAAACTCTTTTTTTTTTATTTAATGTAAAGTTTGTTATCTGTTTTATTTTAAATTACCACACCGAGTATGTGTTTTTTTTTTAATAATAATAAAACGACCGCATTTGCGGGCATAAAGCGATACCCTTGTTGTTGGTAGCTTATGTTCAATGTTTTTGCTGCAGTTTGCATCACTTTTATTTATTATTTTACAAATTTTTTCGTTTTTTTTTTTTTTTGTGTATTAAGCATTAAAGCGTTGGTTATATATTAGAATAATGTACAATTTTCTATATATATATATATATATATATATATTTTTGTAAAATTTTATTAAATGATTTATGTTAATGGACACCTTGCGAGTGTGACCAGCTGTTTAACAGTTTTTTTTTTTTTTTTCAAATCGTTTTTAACGAGTTTAAGATTTTTTTTAACCCACCCACCGTATCCTATTTTATTTTCTTATTTCTTCTGTTCATTGTTTTTAATTTATTTATTTTTAATTTTGTTCTATACTTTTCTTTTACAAATATTTCGCCTTTGTGTTTTTTTTTTCTATCATTTTTATGGGTGTTTGCAGCGTTATGTCGCTTAAGTAATTTGTTGTCAAAATAGTTTTAAAAAAGAATAAAATTCCTTCTACGAATTTTCACTATTTGAAATTCGAGACAATATAGAAAAAACTAGACGAAAACATTTTTTAATAAAAACAAGAACGACAACAAAGTTTAACCACTGAAACGAATTTTCTTATCAATAAAACAGGCGACACGTCAAAGTGGCGCTAACTTTATATAAACAATTCTAATCTAATTTGTTTATTTATTTATTTTTCTATTTTCTCTGTATTTATCTAGTTTATTTTCCCATTTTTTATTATGAAAAACCTTAAATAAACTAAACGCATGTATATCCAAAAAGAAAGAAAGAAAGAAATTTCTTATTATCATTTTTTATTTTTTTTTTTTAAAATGCGGTTTGAGGCCTTTGTGGATTTTTATTAGAATTGGGACATTGTTATAAAAAATAAAAAAGTGTACATATTTAATTATTTGTCCTTAATAAAAAAAAAAAAAGTTAATCCTGAACCATTTTTATCACAGTTTTATGTTTTGTTGACACTAATTTAGCGCCCCGTTGTAAATTTCTGTGGTTTTTTTTTATTATTTTCACTTCAGGGAAAAACAGGTAGATTTTGTTTATTTTTTCTTTGCTTTAAAATTTTTTCTAAATAGTTTATTACGACAAAAAAGAAAATCCGTCGGGTAGTTTACATTACAATGAAATTTGATATTTCTGCTTAAGACAGCCACTTACATGTGTTTTCGCTTCTTTTTTTTCCCTTATTTATAAACGGGCAAGGTCAAGTGTGCTTCACTTTTTGACTTTTAACATTTTTTATTTTTCTTTAAATTTTTTTTTTTTTTTTTTTTGTTCTGTTAAATTACAAAATAATAGGATTTATTTTTATTTTAATAATAAAAGCAGTGAATAAAAGTGGATAATTCTTAACCATTCAGAAAAAAAAAAACCGATTTAATACCATTTTGGATCAACCCGTCTTAGTCATAAGCTCTAGGACTTAATGAATCACAGCCAAGTTGTAAGCAGGAAGCTATACTATATACGTATACACACTTTAGATACAAATAATAAACGAATAGAAGACGGAAAAATAAAAACTATAGAAAAGTTATAATAAATGATTCAGAAGAATAAAAATCAACCAAAAACCAATGCAAAATGACATTAAACACATTCAAATTCAATGAATTAAGGCAAAACAGAAAATTAATTTTCATTCAATAAATGGATAGAAATTTTATTAATAAAGCCAAGAAATTTAATAACTTAATTCCGTTTTGTAATTATTCATAAAAAAAAATTAAAAAAATTGTTGACTTAAAACAGATACTTAAATTTCAAGTATTTTGATTTTGCTTCTTTAATTGATTCATTGAGAAAAATAACGGAAATGTTTCCGGTTTAAACATTAAACAACACTTGAAAAAAATATTTAAAAAATCAAAATTTGCAAAAAACAAAAATGACTTTCGAATGATACAAAAATTAATTAAATCATCATAAACACTTGATTCTAATTTTATTATTATTAAACCCTAGTGTTGTGCAGTCAACAAAATAACAAACAACAAACAAAAAAAGAAGGTAATCATAAAGTAATTGTAATCGTTGTTTAATTGAATAAACACAAAAACTATTGTGTTGATTTTATTGTTGCTATATAAAGGAGAATAGGAAAAACTAAAACACCTGACACTCGTATACCGTAGCTAATAAATTCAATGCAATTTTAATTCAATTTTTTTTTTCTTTTTTTTTTTTTTGTTATTTTCTGCTACTGCTGCTTCTATTCATAAATGTACTTGATTTTCCTTCATCTGTATATTTTCGGCAACAAGTGTACAATTTTCCCATCAACAGCTAAAATAAAAAAAAAATGTTCTCTTTGTTGACAATACGGGTTTGCAATGATGACAACGTATCGAGCTGCTTTTTTTTTTTTCTTTTTTTTTCTTTTTTTTTCTTTTTGTGTATAAACAAATAGCATGGAAAAACAAAAAAATTGAGCAATCATCTTTCAAAAAAATAAATTACTTTACTGATATGGTGTGAATGGTGATATGTATAGAAATAAATGGGCGGGAAAAGGACATCCGCTCGGTTACGGCTAATTGATCACCCTCTAAATTTTTTTTTTTATTTTATTTTATAAATGTTATGTTATACAAATGATGTAAGCGTGTGCTTCTTCACTAGTTTTGTTACTGCTGGGTACATTACACACCCTTACTTTACACTACAATAACAACAATTATAATAGCGTAGCAGCAAAACATTAAAAAAAAAAAAAAATGAAAAAGGAAACTTGATTGAGGGTGACGATAAAAATTATTATATAATATTTCCGATTTTATTTTCACTGTGTCTCTCTATTAATTTGTTCACGATTATGTTATTCAAAACAAGAATAATGAAAATGTTTATTGAATTAAATGAATCTAATAAAAATTAATTCATTATCAATAATCTTTTATTATTATTATTGAGGGAATTAAATATTTTGTAAATAGACGGTAATTACTTGATAGATGCTTTTCGAAAAAAATAAAAAAATAAAAATAGAAAAAATAATAAATAAGAAAAACTTACATTTTAATTTTTCAAGGGGTTCATGCAGTGACGGTGTATGTGGCACAACACTATGATGATGATGATGATGACTTGAGATATCATGTGTACTTCCATGATGTAAATGGCTTAGACCAGATCCACCAGATCCGGCAGACATAAGTCCGGTTATCGCTGATGAAACACTCACCGCAGCAGCAACAGAATCATGTAATGAATGATTGTGTAGATGATGATCACTGTTGTTACCTGAGCCACCGGTAACTAAATCTTGTAGACATAGTCCTGTCTCTGATATATTATCTAATCCTCCACGTTCCATAATGCCGTTAGATAATATTGTCGCAAACGTTGTTGCTGATCCACCAACTCCTCCCAAACCAAATCCAGTTACTGAATTTGATGATGATGATGATGGTGGTGGCGGTGGATATATTCCGGACAACTGATTGTGTCCTTCTTTATACGGTCGGAAATAAATCGTGTTGCTTTGATTTGTTGACAAGTTATAATAATAATTTTATTTATAATAAAAATAAAAAATAAATAAATAAAAACTATTTCTATTTTTCCTTTTTTGTTTAAGAGCTTACTGCAAAAAAGAAAAAAAAAGGTAAAAAAAAAAAACGAAAATTATGATTAGTTAAGTTATATGGCTTAAATATTTTGTACAAGCAACAAACAAACAGACTTAAAGTATTAAATATTTTAATTGATTATAATTATTATGTAATAATTAAACATGTTACACATATTTTAGGTAATAATAATAATTATTATTATTTTAATAATATAAATTCAATTTTAATTAATGTCAGATTTGTATATAAGATTTTCATTTTAATATTTATTATAATCCGTCTATAATGTTTACTAAGCTTAAAACAAATAATTATCATTAATTAGTTTTAAGAACCATTTAACCATATATTTTTATTTGATAGATTATTATAATAATAATTATTATTATTATTTATATTTATATTAATAATAATAAAAAAAAACCAAATAAATAGAAAATTTGTAGTTTGGTTAAGAAAAGACAGAAATAAAAATTCAACAAAAAAAAGAAGCAAAAACTTAAACCCAGAATCCTTTTTATCCATACTTGATCTCTAGGATCTAGGATATAATATTTTAATCACTTAGCTTAACTTAGATTGGCTGATGTTTAATACGTTTAATGTTTTTATTTAATTTACTTTTGATTATGTTCATAAAATAGCGTAAAAACCAACAAAAAAAAGAAAAGGAATTTTTGTTATGCTTTGTGAAATTTGTTTAAACAAATTATTTAATTTTTTTTTTTTTGAACATTCATAGTGACTATTCTGTGGTTTTTTTTTTATTTTAATTTAATCTATACACTTCATCAGACTAATAATAATAATAATAATAATAATAATAATAATCTTTAATATGTATTTTTGAATCGTTTTCTTGCAATGAAAAAACATTCAACGCGAATTATGTTAAAAAAGTTGTTTTTTTTTCTATGTGTCTCTTTAAAATTTTTATTTTCTTAAAGAAATATTCAGAATTTAATGTGTTAAACAGGGATTAACATAAATATGTTATTAATACAAAAAAAAAAAAAATCTGTTCAAAATTAAACTCAATGGTTTTTCTTTATTAAAAATTAAAAAAAAGAAAATTTCTTTCATTAAAAAAAAAGAGAGAAAGAAAAATAAAAACAAAATCTTGTCTTGTCGGTTGTTTGTTTATTTTATGTTGGATTTTAAGTAATAATTTAACGTACACGAAAAACGGTTAAATTAAACTAATAAGAGATTGTTTTTGTTTTTTTTTTTAATTTTAATTTTAATTAAATTATTAATAAAAAAGAAAAGAAAAATTCCCTTGTATGGGCGTATAGAAAAGAAAAGAAAAAAGGTAAACAAAACAAAGTTAAATTACGTTGATTAACAAACTAACTAGTCACAAACTAAAATGAAAGGGTAAAGCTTAGTTAAAAGAAAAAAACGTTTATTATGTAAAAAAAAAGCTCCGCCTTTGTTTTCATTCATTATTCACTTTTTTTTTTTTTTGTTCAGTTATAAAACTAAGAATTTTTCTGTTATTTTTATATAAAAAAAATTTGTGAATAAGAGAAAATGAAAAATATTATTCGGTTAAATGAATGAAAAAAAAAAAAATTGTTATCAAGAAAAAAGAAACAGAAATAAAGGCGAGTTGAATGAATATTGTCCTTAAACAATCTGTTATATTATCGCACTATTATTATCGCATTATTATAAATAAAAGTTATGCAAATATTATTGTTATGACACCTATTATATACTTTAGTTATAATTTTAATCATTTCTATTGCAATAAATAATCAGAATACTCTTTAACCATATTTTCCTGTTGATCACAAATATTTCAGCAAAAACATTTTCACAAATTATTGCACCCAAGCCATTATTTCAAATTTTCTTTTCTTCGTTCGTTTTTCATGTTAAACTAACAAAACTAAAATATAAACATTTTATCCATTATTGTAAACAGATAAATGTACATAAAACAAATAAACATAAAAAAAAGCATGAAAAGCACAGTTGAATAAAACATTGTTCACAAATATCAGTTTTATAAATTATCGAATCCTGTTGAACGTTTTTTTTTTTTTTTTTTTTTATAGAAAATGTTTGTAGCTATTGTTGGTGCTATGATGATGACTATACATTGGTATAAAAATATTACTGGACAATTCGAATCTATGTTTTCTGTGTTTCAAAAAAAAAAAAAAAAGGAATAAAATCAAACAAACAATTTATAACAAATCCTGTTGCAATCCAAATCGACGGCGAAAACAAGCAAATCAACGATGAAAATAGATCGTTTTATGAAATAATTTCGATGTTATAAATAAACAAATATTGCTATATATGTTTGTCTATTCGTTCGTTCGTGTTTAACTCTTTTTATTTATTTGTACACATTTTAATCCGTCCGTATGCAAATATATAAATATATATAGAGAAAGAGAAAAAAAAACGTTTAAATTGATATTATTTTCGACGAAACAATGAATGCAGTAGAATTTTCTTTATTCACTTTTTTTTTTATTTAGCTTTTTATAGCAGCTTTTCACCAATTTAGTTGTGTTTTTTTTTTTTCTGGCTTGCTCAATATTTCAACAATAAATAAATAAACAAACGGATTGAAAATTGCATAAATAAAAATAAAAAAAAATGTATGCGATAGTTGAAAAGTTTTAAAATTTATCACATTTCTGCCGTTTTTAAACTGTATGACAATGGAGAGATTTTTAAACGAACGAAAAAAAAAGTGCTAAAAGCTATAAATTATTCGTTTTTTTCTGTAAAAAAAAAATATAAGGAAAAAAGAAAATGTTTGTTAACTTTTGGTGAATTTTTTGTTTTATGTAAATGCTTGATTAACTGTGATTTTGTTTTAGATTAAAATACTTAAAGATCCGTTCGAAAGTACTGAATTTCGGTCTTAATAAATCGATTGATCCAATGAACCGAAGGTAAATACACTGTGAACTTTAAATTACAGATTTAAACTGAAAATTACCTGTTACAGTCAGAATAAAGGAGTGAAATGTCATTTATAGCTTATTTGCCTACGTTTTCTTTATTTATTTTTTTTTTTTTAGTATTGGAATATTTGTTCCTTTCAACCCGGTCATCTAAATAAATATAAAAGAAAAGAAGGAAGGCAAACGTACTCCTTCTAAGACTGTAAAAGCTACGTAAAAAATAAAAATGTAGTGTCGGTGTCAGAATCCCAGCATGGCTTTATTATAATGTTTTTGGTATTACACAGTGGCTGCTGCTATTTGTATCTTTTATTTATAACCGTAGATTCTAAATAGTTTTCTGAAGTAACCAAGGTAAAACAGAATATTCTACTGGTGTATAAATACCTAATTTTGGTTTTTTTTTTATTATTTTTATTATTATTATTATTATAATCGTACATGTTGTGAGATGGGTGTTGTGTTTCATTATTGTTGTTATGGCTATACATTGTCTCCTGTTTTTTTTTTTTTTTAAAGCATTTCTTTTCTACTCTATACTCTTAATCTATATATTAAAGATTTATAGTACTCTAGTGTACGGTTATTTATAATTAAGTACTATATGCTCAAACATTATATATACTTAAAAACTATTTACGGGATACTCTTTTAATTATGTCACATCTATTACACGTAATTTTAGTCATATTACTGCATCGTATATTTATTTATTTTAATAAAAATAACAATCAGTGTATTACGTTGATGTTATCTTAATCATTTTTCATAGATTAAATTCTTATAGGTTAAATCTAAATTAATTAACATATTTAATAATTAAAAAGAAGAAAAAAATGTATTTTTAACTTGACATAATTACGTTGTAATGATATTAATAATTATTTTTTATTATTATCATTTTTGTGTAATAAAAATTTCTACTTCCCGACGGATGATAAATTTTTTTTTTTACTTGTTTTTGTCGATTTTATTTAATTTTTTTATTTTTTTTTTTTGTTATTTTTATCATATCTTTATTACACCGTTTTTTTATTATTTTTTTTATTTATTTTTTTTTTGTGTTCACTAGTTAATTATTTATGAATGCTTTATTTATTATTTAATTTATGTAACCTTAATGTGTAATTGCTTCTTAAATTAACTTGTTTCGGTTGTATTTTTATTTTATTTATTTTTTTGTTATCAGTGTTATTTTATTTTATTATTATTTTTTTTTTTATTATGCCTCACACCGTCGGCTTTAATCAAAAATCGATAAAATTCCCAAACAGCGAAAAAATTAAATTAAAAAAAAAATTTACTAGAAAACAGTCATATCTTGAAATGCGGATCAATAAAACGAATAAACTTTAAACGATAATTATTAAATTAAAAAAAATTACGAATTAGATTGACAGCGCAGTGTGTGCTACTGTAAAAAAAAAAAAAAAAAAAAAAAAAATTTAAATCAGTTAAACAACGCGATTTGTGTGTGTTTTTTTTTTTTTTTTTTGTTGTTGAAATATTTCTGTTTAACACAAAACGGCGATATAATTTTTAATCACATACATTCACCACAGCATAAATTTTACATTTTCTGTTTTTTTATTGGAAAACAAAAAAAAATTTAAATTAAAGCATAAATCCACATATTTATGTTTACGCGTTTACACGCGAGATTCCCCTATAAATGATTTTTTATTTTATTGTTACACGATTTTTACTAGTAATTTAGTCACGCGATTTTTAAATAACTTCAAATTGTATTTGTTATTGTTGTTTTTTTTTTTTTTTTATTTTATCATAAATGCACAAATTATGACACAATTAGTTTAGGAAAATATAAATAAATAAATAAACAAACAGTTTTTCTTTTTTCTTTTTTTTATTATTTGTTAATGTTTGCATATGAATTTTATACTGCTTTCCGTTTGTTTAAATTTTATATGTTGTGATAAAAATTTATTTTTCTATAAAGGTAAAAAAAAAAAAAAAAAAAAAATACACAAATTATAACAACGATAACATTTAATTTTAACTTTAGTTGAAATTAATCATAATTATAATATTTCTTTTCGTTTAGTTTATACAAAATACAATTATTTGCCGAAATTTAACGTAAATAATAATGTTGATTAGGTAACCAATCTTTGATTATATTGTTTTCTAAATTATAATTGAAACACCCAGTTATCTAAGTAATTGATTTATTAATTATAATTAATTTTTTTTTTTTTTTTTTTTACAAAACTACTTTAAACATAAAAAAAAAATGTTTTATCAAGAAAATTATTCGTTTTTAATCAAATTATTCGATTTTTTTTATTAGTATTTTTGAGAAAAATAACGAGTGGAAACTTATTTTATTTTTAATAAATAATAATAATAATAATAATAATAAAAATTGCCCAGATAAATGCGGTCTGTAAATAATATATCTTATCAATTTATTAGACCTAAATTATTATTATTATTATTATTATATACCCATAACCAAAACAACCTCTCTCTTGTTGTTATTATTATTATTATTATTATAATTTTTTATTATTATTAATAATAATGTTTATATCGCGCGTCTGTGTTATTTGTGCAACAGTAAATTACACTTTGTTTACCGTCGTTTATTTATTTTTATGTTGATATTACATTTTTTTCTTTTTTTTTTTTTTTTTAATTCTATCTTGTAAATAAATGGTGTACGCTATGTGTGCTCTAACCTTTAATACACGCGTGTATTAGATTCGCATATAAAGTAATTCGGTTTAATCATATTTAATTTATAAAATTAACAAGAAGAAATTCTGTTCTATTGTTTAATTACGAAACAGTGAAATCTCTTAGCGAATGAATCAAAACCGATACCGGTTGTATTAGATAATAATAAAATAAACATTTTTAACGAGATTCCACTGTTATTAAAATTCTACTGTAATTTTCCTTTAATTTATTAAAAATTTACACAAGTTTTTCATGAACATCAGTAACATTTTTTTTATTTATTATCATAATTAATCATTTTTTTTTTTTTTTTTTTGCTTTTTTATTCGCTTTTTCCTTTAATTTTTTTTTTTTTTTTTTTTGTCATTTAATCGTTTACACAAAATTACAAAAACACAAATTATAAATAATTTACTTGATTGATTTGTTGGAGAATTATTCATTGTTTTTCATTCATTTTTTTTTTTTTAATTTTTTCCTTGTTTTTCTTTTCTTCTCTTTTTTATCATTTTTAATTCATATTTCTGTGTAAGACAGTAGCAGTAATAAAATTTAAATTAAACAAGAAACACATTCACACTTCTTACTGCACGTACAAAAGCGAATTAAAAATTAAATAGAAAAAAAAAAACTAAAAAAACAAAGATAACAATATTTCTCACCTTTATGTTTATTTACTCCAAATTAATTTTTCTTTTAATTTAATTTTATTTAATTTACAAACAAAAAAAATGAAAAAAAAAAAGAGAAAAAATTAATTTTTTTTTTAACCAAAAACACTTGTCAGATTTTTCTGTGTAAAACCAAATCGATTTGATAATTTTTTTTAATTGATTAATTAATTCAACACCTTTTTAACACAATTTTACACTAAAAACAATTTTTATTTTTTTTTTGTACAAAATTCATTTTTTTTTAACTTTTTTTCACTTATTGTAAAAATTCACTTTTAAATCCCATACAAAAAAAAAAAAAAACGATTCACAAATATTTTAATTACAGTTCTGCGGTAAGTTTTATTCTATTTATAATCTCCCAAAATCTTGATCTTTATTTAAGGAAAAAAGAAAAAAATAAAAAAGAAGTTTTATATAAATTAGAAAAAATAAATAAAATTCTCCACATAAATCCCTGAATTTTCTTAACAAAACAAAACAAAACCGCATAAATAGGAAAAAGAAAATTCATTTACCGAACGACCGACACAAGAAAATTATTTATTTTTATTTTTCTTTTATTAATAAATAAATAAAAAAAAGAAAAAAAAGTCTTAACCCGTCTTAAGTTTTGGATTTTAACTGTGGTCCACACAATATTAAAACTCTTCTACTCTTGTGATCTGTTTTTAAACGACTGTGATTCTGATGTTTATAATACGGTCGCGCGGATAACACTCACTAAACAAAAAAAAAAAAACAAAAAACACATCCAGTCACGCTTTGTATCGTCGGGTTTTTGATAAATAAATTTTTTTTTCTCGTTACTTTACCGAATGGGTGGTGATTTTTTTTTTTTATTTACCCTACTAAACAACGGATCGTAGTGTAAGTGTATTGTGCTGTACTTTATACCATATCGTATGTACTACTCTTGTTACTAGAAAATCAACCGACAAACTAACTGGATGAAATAATATTTTTTTATTTTTTTTTTTTTATTTACTACACGAACAAGAAAAACAAAAATAAAAACCAAAAAAAATCTATTTATCTTCCTCTTCCGCTAAGGTTTGTTTTGCTTCTTTTTTTTTTTTTTTATTATTATAAAACCAAAATTATGCTTAAAAAGTCTACTCTATAGTTTGTTTCCTTTAACTTGTTACTGTTATTCAATTGGAATTAGCTTTTAAAGCTTTTTCACCGTAATAACTTAAGAAAAAAAAAATTTTTAAACAAGGATTTTTCTACTTTTTAAAACAATTGCGTAATTAACTGACCATCTGATTAATTAATTAAAAGATTTTTTTTTTATTTAATACAAATATAAATTAACGATCAAGAACCAAGTTGTACATACAATAATTTTCCATTCTCAGATTTTTTTAATAACTGTTTACGAAATCGGCGACTCTCTTATTCACTTCACTTTAAATCAGCTACTGTGCTTTTATTATATTTCACTTGTTTTTGTTTATAATGTTGACAAAATTATTTTGTCTATAAGTAAAAAAAATAATTTTTCTTATTCCGCTTGTATTGTTTTTACTTTTGTGGAAAAGAGAGATTATGATTTTCTTTCTTTTTTTTTTAATCAAAAAATAAAATAAAATCCACGTTTTAAACTAAAAAAAAAAAAAAAAAAACAGAAAAGAAAAGAAAATTCGTAACAAATACTACTTTAGTAATAAACTAAATTCACTGTACGTTACGATACGATGCTATATGTTACTACTTTACTAGTTGTGTGCTGTTTAGATGCGATTTAGTACGACTATGACTACGTTTTTGTCTATGAATTTGATGTAAAGTCAAATCTAAATGCCTGTTGTATGCCTGTGTGTTTTAGTTTCTTTTTTTTTTTTTTGTTGTATGGGACCCTCTTGATTTTTCCGAAACAAAAATATAGAAATATATAGAAAATTTTCCGTTTTACTAGACAAGGAGATAATGATTTTGTATTATATTAGACGGGTACCGCAACAAATATCAAAAAAAAAAAAATAATAATAAAACCACGCTCTACAGATAAATAAATTTTATTTAAATAGAATCGAAGTGACTGCACACACAATAAAAAGAACCCGACCCGACCCGACACACATTTCTATACAAATGTTTATCACAAATAAAGCAGATAAAATAAAAAGGCACGTTAAATTATTAAGAGACAAATATATACCGTTTTAAATGCGAGATAACAATTTCAGTTCACTGATAACAATTTCTAAAGTTACGATTTTTCCATTCGGTTTATATAAAAATCGTAACGAATATTTTATGCAGTTTTATAGAAAAAGATGATTAAGAATTTATTTTATTTTTTTTTTCGGCATTTTCGAGATGCAAATTTTATAAAATATTTAAATTAATTAATTAAATAATTATCAATTGAAAAAAAAATAAAGCAAAAAATTTTTAAAAAACACTAATTTTCCACTTTGTTGAATACAACTAATTACTGTTAAGCAACAAATGTAAATTAACTTCATAATTGCTTATGTTTGGCTAAGTACATTCAATTAAGCCACACCCATAAATAGTATTCGTCTCTAGGATACGTAGATTTTCTTTTTTCCTCCTTTTTAGTTAAATATTTTTAAACTTTTTTTTGCTTTTGCTTTTGATTTTTTTTTTGCAATGTTACTAGTTGTCTCTTTTTTATACATTATTTCTAATCAAACTTAGTACTTATCTTTAATTTAGTACTTTACTTACAAGTGGGCGGGTTATTTATTACACATATTTAGTTGATTTGATTTTATATGAAATAAATATTATGCCGGTGTTTTCGATGAATTTAATTTTTTTTTGAGTAACTTTCCTGTATTATGCGGTTTAAAAAATAAAATAATTAATTTTTTTTTTTTTTTTCATTATTAAACGAAACGAAAAACAATTTTATTTTTATATTTATTATTGAATAAAAAAAGTTAAAATAAAAAATTCATACTCAATAGGATAAATTTCACTCATCCAGATAATCACTCAAAATAACGTTTCGCTGTATTAACGCTGCACTGTATTCTAGTGTAATTTGTTCGACTAAATGCTAAAATAGAAACTCCGCCCTTTTTTATTTTTGTTTGAAAATATAACGATAACGCATTTATTATATTCTCCACCCAAAATATAATTATTTATTTATTTTTATTGCCATAAAGTACTCTATAGGCGTTTAATGTTCCCTTTCTCAAAACGGGCGTTAGATGTATAACGGTTGCGTTACTATAGTTACACCAATATAATCCCTAGACATGAGACAAGTAATAGTTTTCATTAAAGCAACTACAACTGTCTTGCTTCTTCGTATCAAGTAATAAGAAATTTTCACGAAAAATAAATTTCTCCGTCTCGTTGGGAAAATTGAGAATTTTTATTTTTGTATGAAAGAAGCATGTCGTTCCTTTTGAGGACAAATAATTCGATTTTTTTCCTTGAAAAAGTTTTTTGTATTTTCTGTTGCTGCTGCTACTTCTGTTTTTTTTTTTTTTCCTTTTTTTTTTTTGCTAAAAATGTGACAAAACATTGTGATTCTCAAAGTGAATTTTCCACGAATTATTTTTTTATTCTGAATTTTAGTTAAACAAGAATTCTTTTCTTTAAAATTTTTTACTTTTGAATTTGAAATTCGCAGTTTTTTTATTAGAAAATTTTCTAATTAAGTGATTCTTTCATAATAATTGTGGTTTGAAGCTTTTTGTGCTTTAACTGTGTGCCCTTGTTGAAAATCAATAAAACTGTGAATTGTTTTTGTGTGCAAATATTTGTAGAAAAAAAAATTATGGCCCACGTTTCTCGATTTTATTCAATTAATTAATTAATTAATACGGTTCAAATATATATATATTTTTTCTTGGTCTCTAATTAGTTTTACTTAGAAAACAATTCATTACCGCGATAAAAAATGATAAAACAAAAAACTCATGACGTTATCATTGATTACATAAAAATAAATTAAATAAAAATTAGGCTTAGAAAAATTGACGGATTTTAATTTAAGAAAATTAATTTATTCATACAAAAAAAAAAGAAACAGAAAAAATTGAATCATTGAAAAAGAACCTTTTGGTGGTCGGTTAAAAAATATTTATTAAAAACTAAAACTGATATCGCACCACCTAATCACCTTTATGAATGAAATGAATGATAAAAAAAAATTATTTATTAAAAACATAAATTAAGTTTGTCGCGTTATTTAAAAATAAATTCGATAAAATTATTTAAATTTTGCAAATGAATCTAAATTTTTAATTTAATTTATTAAAAAAAAAAAAACAAAATTATTCGTTGATTAAAAAAAAATTTCCGCATTAAAAATTAAGAAAAGAAATAATATTTTTTTTTTATTTTATTTAATTTTTTATAATGATAACAACGCAGACTTTCAGTCGTTATCAATATTCAGAAAAAAAAAAATTATTAAATTACAAATTTAAAGCAAAAATTGATTTGGAGAGAGAAAGAAAAAAATCGATTAATCATGCGGTGGGCGATCAAAGAATTTAATTATTGAATAGAAATTTGTTTTTTTATTTTTTTTTTTTTTTTTGTATTCAATAAAAAAAAAAAACAGAGAAAATGAAAAATTGAATAACATAATTAGCATATGTTATGGATTAACACATCGCAAATAATAAATTATCTAGAATTTATCTAGTTTTTTTTTTTTTATTTATTTATTTATTTGAAAAACGTTAACGATACGAAGCAACAAAATGAAATTTATGATCTAAAAAACATTAATTATTTTATTTTTATATTTTCGCTTTCTAATAAATAATCATTTTGTAATAATTATTTATGCGTAACAAGTAATAATATGTAAAAAAAAAAAAAAATTAATTTATTGTTTTATTGGTGGTGGTTTGTTTGATTTGGGTGGTTATGGTTTTTATTTCAGGTGTTTCTCAAGTATATAACAGAATAAAATTTATTATTAATTGTTTTTCTGTTATTTAGTTTACATTCACAAGCCATAAATCCATGTATTACCCAACCATAAACACTTAACTTTAGATATTCAACTGGATTTACTTAATGGTTTCTTGTACAACAATTTTCTTTTTGCTTTTTTTTTCTGTGTACAAGGCTGTCGACCATGTAGTCTGTCTATAATCTTTAAAATACTAGACTTAATAAACTTAAGTACGTATCAAACCTACAGCTTTGAAAACAATGATCTTACTTGATCTGTCTTTGGCGTTAAAAAAAAAACGTCTTATTACAGCTGGAAGTAATATAAAAAAAAAATCTAACAAGTTCAGATGCACTCCTCTAACAGAATTCACCTCACAGATAGATTAGAATATATATTTATATATATAAATTTTGATAAAACATCAATAATTATTCAGATTTTTACTGTTTTATTATCATTTAATTTTATTTTATTATAATTTACAATATTTATTTTATTATCAGTTGTTTATAATCAGTTGTATTTTGATGGTAAAAATAATTTTTTTTTTTATTATTATTTATGTCGAATAATGGTTTTATTGTGTTTTGTATTATTGAATTTGAAATCAATAAAATTTATGTACGATTTATTTGTTATTAGTGGTGATGGATTTAGTGGTTTTTTTTTTTTTTTTTATAATGTATTTCTTCTATACAATAAATTTATAAACTAGTTTATGTCTGTTCTATTTCTTATTGAAAATTATTTTTCTATTCAATATAATTTGATTAATAACATTCCTCAGGTTATGAACTCGTTATAACAAACATTTTAATAACAATGACATGAGTCCTTGAAATATTATTCAACCTTTCAATTTCTTATCGCTATTTGTTTATTTATTTAATAATAAAAAAAAAATTAAAAAAAAAAACTTCTGCACGAAAATGCATAATTTGCCAATACAAATTAATTTTATTTAATTTTAAAATTATTAAATAAATTTTTTATTGGAATATAAAGTGTAGAAGATGATTTATAAGCGTTTTGCTTTGTATTAAATTGAAATAACGAATGAGTAGACATGGGCGTAGTAATAACAGAAATTAATTAAAAATAATAAACAAAAAAAAAAGTTGTTGCTGTTTAATTAATAAATGCTTGTAAATGATACAATAAATTAATTAATTAATTTTTCATTTTAATCAATAATAAATAATTGATTTTTATTTATAAAAACAAAAAAAAAAATAAATAAACAGAAATCACGTCCCTGAATTTAAAAAAAAAAAATAAAAGTAAAAGCCCTAAACCACTTCTCTTCATTTCATTTTTTTTTTATACATTTTAATCAGAGGAGACACAATATAAACAACGACATGTTGTTCGATATCATAAAATAACATAAAAATAAAAAAATAATTTAATTTCTATTGCATAAAATTCAATATGAGTGCGATTTTTTTTTATTCGTTGTTATCAACGCGAAAGGTTAAAATAGTGACATTTTAGCGATAGTAACAAGTTTTTTTATTTTGGTTTTTATTATTGATGCACTCAGCTGTCATTATGTGCTTTGAAACTACCAATGAATTGTTTTAAAAGTTTCACATGGTAACGTGAATGCATTTATAATTCGTTCGTTTACTAACAGACTTGAAAAGTTTTAATCAATAATTAAAAAAAGAAAATTCTTTGATTTTTCCATGGTTTGTTTGTTTAAAATTTTAAACCAAATATTAATACATGTGTTATGGTTTTTCTTTGCTAGTTTACAATAAATAATAAAATATAAATATTTATTAACTATTTTGAAGCAAAATAACTATTTCTTAGCATAAGTTTAATCCTCATACTTTGCCACAAAGGATGTACCGAATCTTTGATTATTTTAAATAAACGGGAAAAAGCTTTCAATATTATTTTATAAACCAAAGCATTTTCCATTTCAATCAAATTTAAATATTAAACAAAAAAAAAAAAAAACAATTTATCCGCCCTAAATGTTTTTAAATATTTTTTCAACCAAAAACCACTTAGTTTTTATTAAAAATAAAACACAAAACTATCATCAGTTACAAAATTGCTTTATTTAGTATAATATTCTAATTACCGACGATAGTAATATACAAAAAATAATAAAATACATAACATACTAACTGTTTAATGATAATTTTATGTAAAAAACATCTGTCTAAAGTTCAGTTAAATAATTTTAAAAAAATTTTAAATTTACGCCAATTGTTGTCGCGTTTGCATTTTTTTTTTTTTTTTTTTTTTTTTGGTAAGTGATTTTCAGAATACAATCAATTAAATTCCATTTACTTATTTATTAATTTATTATAAAAATGACAAAATAATAAAATAATTATTATTAAATGATTCTGTCTTTCTATTTTTATATAAATATTATGATTTGTCTTTTAAGTATTAAAAATTTTTAGTAAAAAAAAAAAAATAAAATAAATAAATTCAATCATCCATCAATAATTTCCTTCGCACACGAACACTATTAAATAATAAGAAGAATAAAAAATATATATATAGAAATAAATCAATAAATCAACATCAATAGTTGTTTAGAGTGAAGAATCATTAATATTTTTATTTTTTTTTTTTTTGTTAAAATAATATTTACGTCGTTTCACGCCTTGTAAAATGTTTTTTTTTTCTCTGTAATTATTTTTTAATTTTTCATTTTTTTTTTTTAAGCACCTTTTCCACAATTCATTCATTCATTTATTTTTTTATTTTGTAGTTATTTTTATTGTTAAAAAAATATTAATAAAAATAAAGAACAATTTACCGATGACATGTCAGACCTCCTGCGGTTATGAATCCATCATTACGTCAATATTTCTTCTACTTTTTGGTTGGCTACTGAAAAAATTTCTACTTTTACATTGCACGATATGCTGAGGACGAGAAGGTTAACTTAAAATTCTACAATCTTTGCACTTTGTACCATCGATTAACTAAAATATTGATGACGAAAGCAAATAGGGTGGTTAGTCAGCCTTTAAAAAAAAAATAAAAATAAAAACAAACAAATATTCAACATTCTCTAAGGGATAATGAAGTTTTTTTTTTTTTACACATCTCATATTTTCAAATCAACCCCATAATTTATTCTTAACGAAAAAAAAAAAATTTTGTTTAAATTAATGTAGCGTATAATATAGGATAATTTATGAAAAAGAAAATCATCAATGAGCGCGTGAAATATGCGGAAATTGTTTAAATTTTTCCATCAATTTGTTATCGAAGATTCTGCGGAATTGAAAGAATTTAAGCAAATATATTATTTGTCGTTAATGTAAAAATCGCATAATCATAGTGTTAAAGGGTGCTTAGATTAATTAATTCATATTAAAAAAGGTAATATTTCGCTTAAACCTAGGTTTAAATGGGATCAAATTACCTGCAGTAGTCGCAACGACCAAAAATTTCAAATAACAGGTTGCTAATTATTCACTTAACTATGTACTTATTTAGGATTACGTTAAGTTGACTTAAGTTAAGTAATGTTAAGTTAATTAAAATATTTTATAAAACACTCACACAGTATTGTAATCCATTATACGAAAAAAAAAAAATTCCCTCTAATTAAATCTTAACACAAATCAATTTTTTTTTTGTTGTTTGTTTTCGTTTTAATCTATTAAATTCGGAATAATAACACTTTGGATCTTTTTTCAATCCAAAATAATCACTTGTACTTAAATAATAAATATTAAAATATCAATTAATAACATTAAAGTGGAAAATTCCTAGTCAATAATTAATATTCGGGAAAAATAAAACGCAGAAATGTAAGAGCAGCATCAGCTAGTAGTGGTAACAACGGCAACAATTTTTAGTAACAACTAAACAACATCAAATTGTAATTTAACTTAATAATGGATTAAATGTATTTATTTTAATTGACCTGTAATTGATAAATTGTTTTGTTTTCTTCTTCCTTTTTTTTTTGTTTGATATTATTTCTGGTTCTTCAGTGTTTCTTTCTTTCTTTACTTTCAAGCGCTTCAATGTTATATGAAAATCTTTTAAAATCATCAAAATCTTAAAAACTTATGTAACTTACTTACTTACTATTTAATACTTCTATTTAATTTCTTTTTCTTCTTTCGTTATTATTATTATTTACATTAAGCTAAATGAATTAAAAATTGTTATAAAGAAATAAATATATTCAAATTAGTTTTTATCTTAAAATGGAAAAAAAAACACGAACAACAGACACCAATTAGAAGAAAACAAATTTAATTTATTTATTTATTAGAAAAATGAAAAAGAAATTTTAAACGAGTCACTTTTCAATACGCTAATGCAGTCGATTTGTTAATATTTTCTTTTTATTTTTTCTTTTTTTCATATTTCTTATTGACGAAACAAAATTAACAAAAAAAAAAAAAAAATAATAATAATAATAAAAAAAAAAATTTTATTTATTGATTAGAAATAAAAATGAACGATGTGTTGATTAATTTTTTATGTGGTTTTAATTTGACATTTTTGTTATTATTATATAGAAGTGCCAGGTGATTTAATAAAGGCTTAAGTTTTCTAGTTTTTTTTTTTTTTCGTATTTTTCTGATAAACAGTTTATTTAATCAAAGCGGTTTCCTTTTAATAAAAAAAAAAATTTTTTTTTTCTGATGTATTTATTTTTAAATCGCAAGCGAAGAAAAATAATTTTTTTTTTCTTTTTGAAATTTTAATTAAAAAAAAAAATATATAAAAAAATAATTATTAATCATTATCAAATCATTGCGCACATCACATAATTATATAAAAATATAAAAATAATGATTATACGGTTTTTGTTGTTTTAGTTTTAAAAAAATTTTCAGTGTGAATATTTAATATTTTTATTTTACTGATTGCACTGATATTTCATGTATTTAACAGGAACTCAATTACGGAATATTATTATTTCTTTATTAATGATGATTTTTTTGATGTTTCTATCGTTGTGATTTATTTGATTAGCATGTTGACAAGGTACAATCACTGATTTATTATGTAAATTGATCATTAAGTACCTTCCAGTTATGGATAGTTGAGTCTAAAACGGCAGTCTTAAATGCAGAGGCTTCCATTTTATGATTCTAACTCACCGCAAACCTATGCTAAAGCCTTTATTTTGATCTTTTTGCAAGCAATAATAAATAAACTAACTGCTTTCGTCATAAAAAATAAAAATAATAAAAAATTGATCAGAAACTATGCCCAGTTGAGTACCAGATGGCAATCAATCATGAATGCAGTGTATTCAATTTTGTGGCTATAACTCAGCAAAAACGTGTCTTAGAACAAAGATTTTTGGTGTTTTGAGTTAATAAAAAAAATAAACTTTCGGAAAAAAATATAAAAAAGATGCACCCAGAACAAACTTGTTCAAATAAATGGTCTCAAATATGCTGAAATGTTATTTTCGATGAATTTTTCAATATTTTTGAATTGTGGTGTCACCTCAAAATGAACATTCCTGCAATGTTTCAGACTGATCTGATTTTATTTAATTTTCATTGGAAATTTTTCCCTGATATCCATTTTTAATGATTTTTTTTTATTTTTTATTTTTTTAATTCACTCAAACTTAGTGGAGAATCTTTGTATTCATTCCCATATCATTTTGTTTTTTTATTAGTTATTAGTATTTTGCTATTCTTACTGCTAGTTGGTGATAACGCTTTCTAGAAATGAGATTTTTTTTTTTTGTATTTTAGTCTAAAATTCATCGTAATAAAATCCTATAATATTTCAAATCCTTTTAAACATATAAATACATCGTATTTGATTTTTAATTCAATTTATTTAAAAATGTAAAAAATTTAACAACAAAAAAAAAAAAAAACTGAATAAAAAAAACAAAATCACGTGCAGTATTTATATAAATATTGTTTCGATTCGTCCTTTTTCTTTTTTTTAACAACCAAACGCTTAATAACAACAAAACGTATCTGCTCTGTTTAGTTTTAATATTTATTTTTAAATAAATTAAAAATTTAGATCACGAAATAAATAAAAAGTACAAAAATGCATATATGCTAACACCCCATTTCCTGTGTGTGTGTATACAATATTTATGAATATTTTCGTTTTACTGTATGTACTGTTGGTGGTGGTGTTATGATTTGGTTTTTGTTTAGTTAGATTAGGTGGGATAAAGGGTTGCCGTACGTAGTGCATCATGTAGAATTTTAAAATTGAACTTCAACTATATTTGACGCTGAAGTGTTTTGATTTAAAATACAAAAAAAAAAATAAAAATAATAATAAAAAATCATATGCTTTTCTCATGCATCTAAAACAAACACGAACAACCGAACATCATAACTTTAGCGCAAACACAACCTAGTTGAGTGTTTTTCTATATTTCTCGTTATTATTGTTTTCTTTGCTTGTTTTTTTTTTTCTTTCTAAACACTAAAATTGACTTCATATGTTTTTTACAACCCTTAACCTAATGTTTTCTTAAAAATTTCATGTGAAAAGTTTTTTGATTTTTTTTTTGTCTCTTTACTACTTGCTTACGTGCTTTAAATTTATTTACTCAAATTTGATTTTGTTGACAGTAAAACACAAAAAAAAAAAAAAAAAAAAAAAAAAACAAAAAAAAAAAAAATAAATGCGAAGAAGATAAAAATAATGCATATATTTATAATTGAAATACAGAAAAATTCTTTATTCTTTTATTATTATTAAAAGAAAAGAAAAACAATTTCTAGAATAAACAATATAAATAAGAATTTACTGTTGCGTGTTACTTGTTTTATCACTAATTGAAAAACAATGTCATTGTTATATGCAAATAGACAAGTCATAATAATTATAAGAATAATATTATTTTATTAATTAAAATAAATAATTAAATACGCGTCCTTAAAATTGTTTATTTTTATGCTATAAAAGATATTCAACTGTAGCTACTTTGCATTTATAAAATAAATGTTTTCTTCGCTTTTAGTTCTTATTCACAGAAGTAGTGATTTGAGAAGACTATTTTTTTTGGGTACTTTTACCTGATTAACCGACAAACCGGTAATTATCATTACATAAATTATGTAATTCAAATTTGAAAAACTTCCACAAGCAATTAGTAAACTATTATTGCTGAAACCGTGTTAAAAAAACCTTGAAAATCACAGCATAAATGAGGTCATGCAGCATTTCTAAAAAATAATTTCTTCATTTAAGTAAACAAACAAAAATTTTTATGAGTACATATTGACAAAATCAATAAGCACAATAATCGAATTATTTAATAATTCGTTTTGATTTACTTTAGTATCATTGTCAAAGTGAAATTTCATACGAAAAATTATAAATCAATTGCAACATTCAAAGAAATATGTTTTTTTGTTATTTTAAATAAATCGTCATATATTTACCACCCAAAAAAAATCGTGAAATGTTGTAATATCCGAGACGTAGCTCTTACCAGCATCAGCCCATCCTATAAGAAATAAAGCGAAAAAAAAAATTACTTACAGCTTAAGTGAAAAGAGATTAAAATTCATTATGCATACACGATGGTCGGGATTTGTAAACCTTTTAAAAAGCTTATTATTTTTTTTTTTAATAATTCTTCGTTTTTTATTATTAGATTTCAAAATTTCCATTATTCTTTATTTTTTTCGTGTCCTTTTTCTGCGCTTCGCGTTTTTCTTTTTTTTTTTTTTAAATAAAAATATTTTCCTTGCTCTTATGCTTTGTTATTGTTATTTAATTTAGTAATATTACCGCCGCGTTATTAATAAACAAACAATATGATTTGTTTACTTTAAGTAGAAAAATAATTATTTTTATTCACTTTGAAAATAGAAAAAAGCGAAAGTAAATTGAAGATTATCTGTGTTTTGGATAAAAATTGGAAAAAGTCACACCATTGACTAGCAAGTGCACTCAATATTTAAAAATATTATTTATATTAATTTTTTTTTTTTTTTTTTTTGTTATAATTTTTAAGTATTTAATCCGGATTAATAATTTTTTTTTAAATCTAATTTTAACTGTGATGACATACAAAAAAAAAAAAAAAGGTAATTTTTCTTGATTTTATAGATAAAACGAAGCCTTGAAACGATAAATACAATTTTTTTTTTTATCATTTTTGGTGAGTTTTTTATTTAATTATTAAAAAAAAAAGCACAAATTCACTGGTGAATAATTCACGTCGTTATTAATTAATATAGAAATGAAGTTTTAAAAAAATATGTTTAAGGAAAATTTTAAAAAACGAAGACAGGAACCAAACAGCAGGTGTTTTTTTTTTTGCGTAAAAAAAAATCGAATTATTATTTAATAACAAAAATTAATAAATAATAGATAAAAGAGAAATTATATTTTACCTTGAACAGTTTTATTTTTTTTTTACATCACACTTTAGTTATATTTCCGATTATATAGTTATTTAAATAGTATGCTGATGGCATTAGAAGTTTATTTAATATTTAAATAAATAACAAAATGAACAGATTATCCAATCAAATGGAAAATATTTGGTTAAGTCACGTGTCTTGGGTGAATTTTCCAACACAAATAAAAAAAAATTGTATCATCAAGGAAAATTTCCTCGTCCATCATTCAATTTGATTGTAGAATAGAATTTTGTTTATAGTTTATTATTTGTTTTATGGGAGTTAAATCTACGTTTGACTAACACCACACGGCACGTGTTTATAGTTATTGTTTTTATTTGAGACGAAACGTGCAAAAATTTATTTTTCTTCTATTTTTTCTTTTTTTTTTATTTGCAAAATTATTCCATCGCTGAAAATGAAGCTCATATTTCACAAGCTTCACAAGACACATATATATATGTATATATATGTATACAGTGAATAATAATAATATAAATATAACCATTGGACACGTGTCATTACAATTATAAAACCACCCTTTTCATGTTATTCTTTCTAATTTTACGCTATTTAAGTGAATTAAGTGAATTATTATTAAGAGGAGTGATTTGATTTTTGTTTTAAGTTTTATTTTTACGTTCTTTTTTTTTTTTTTTCTTCATTCTTTTTTACAATAAATAAATAAAGAAAAGTGTGACACAGAATCGTGATTTTTGTTTGGTACTCTGTTTATTTATTTAAATGAATTAAAGTGAAAGGTCCTTTTTGGTATTTACAAAAAAAAAATAATTCAGCTTGTATTTGTTTAATTAATTAATGTTTTGTTTAGTAAGGGTATTGGTGGTTAAATATTTTAAACATTGATTGTAGGGTAATTATTATATTTATGTAATTCATAAGAAAGGAATTACAAATCCCACACTTTTATTGTAAATATTAAAGTGTGGCATAAAGTAAGTGTTTTATGTACTGGAATATAAGGTGATGCCTGTTATTCTCAGCAAAAGATTGTAACGAATTAGTTTTTTAGCAATAGGGTTGCATAATAATTATCCCTTGATATTTAAGTAAAAAAAAAAATAGTATTTAAGTGGCCCGTAGTTTTAATTAGCTATTTAATCAAGTAAAAAAGCCTTTAAATCGTAATCATCTAGGATAAGACTATATAATATTTTTGCAACGAAATAAAAGTCTGTACAAAAAACAGTTAGCTACCAGAAACAAACATTTGCAGCCTATGCAAGCGAAACAAAGAAGATAAAAAGCAATAAATTAATCAAAACTAATGACAATAATGACTAGCCCAGTAAGTAAATAAATAAACAAAGTAAACCGCCCATAAAAATATTTTTTATTTTCATAATAAATTGTTTAGACTGGGAAATTACAATGCAAAATGTTTGCTTTTTTTTTTCTCTGTTTTCCTTTTTTTTTTTTTTTGTTGTTTTTATTATGGTTGGATCTTTTATTAGTGACAAAAGGCTAGCAGGAAAATTAACCACCAAATAGACGATACAGTTTTATTGACATTACATATGACCCGATTTTTGTTTTGCCTGTGTCATATAATTTATTATTTATTTACATTTCACGTCTCACACAGTACAAATTATCAACGTAAAATAAATGTAAAAATGTATCAATGTAAAATGCTCATAGACATAGTAATGTTGTTTAATAAAATTACTGCAAGCATTAACATTTACGTTATAAATTTTTAATTAAAGCGAATTTATTAAATAATAATTTAATTTATAAATAAAAAATAAAAACAATGAAAGTAATAGGTAGAGTGTTTTTTCTAAGCGGTCAATGTCGTGGATTTTTTTTTTCTTTTTCACTTTTCACGAAAAACAACAATTTTTATCGATAAATAATTTTTTTGTAATATTATATCACTAAAACCATTCTTTTTTTAATTAATTAAAATTATTTATAAATAATTGACCTAGAAAAAGTGACAATACATTAATTAAAAAAAAAAAAAAAAACTGAAATTAAGAAACCAATAATTCATTTTTAATCAATGCGATATTAGCAAGGTAATTTGCTATTGAATTTTGCACTTTTTAATTTTTTTTTTTTTTTGTTTTTTATTATTATTATTATTTGGTTTATTGCTGAATAATTTTTTTGTGTATTTTCGCAATAGAATTGTAGAGGAAAAATAAACAACAAAAACGAATAAACTGCATTATGGTTAAAATGTGTAAATATTAGGGTGATATCCTGTAATTTATGATAAATTGTTTAAAATTTTATTTGTGTCCTGTACTGTAGTAATATGTGTATCCCTTTTTTTTTTTTTGTATATTATTAACAATACAAATAATAACAAATAAATAAAAAAAAAAAAAATATTACAACAAATAATAATAAAAATTGTCCATTGAAAGATGTGAAAGGTTGGTATAAAAACCACCTAAAAAAAAAAAAAGTGCATTTTCATTGTTTCGTTTTTATTTATTTATTTATTATTTGTCCAAACAAATCTATATAAATAAAAAACCAAAAAAATATTCACACAATTTTTCATTAATTTTATTATGTTTATAGTAGGAAAATTATTTATTATTAATAAATGGTTATCGCGTCGGATAAAATAATTAAATACTTTTGTAAAGTAACTGAGACATTTCTTAACGGTTTTATTTATTATTTTTACTTATTTTTTTTTTTTCATTGGTTTCTGTATATAAAATAAAAATGAAACCATTTAGTGATTTGTTAAAGATTACTTGGTAAGAACAAGAGCTTTAGAGTTAGAGAATTTAAGTGATGAAAGTTTAAGCATTAAATCTTGTTACAATGGAGAGTCAGACAAACAAACAGGTTGCATTAGAGATTATAGCCGTGATGGGATGAAATGTTAAAGGACATAATCTTGGTTTGATTTTTATTTTTTTTTCTTATTGAAATTTAATGAATATTTAAAGGAACGTTAAGTGAAATTTAACGTAATTTATATTTTGAATATTTTGGAAAAATGTTTTTACATGAAATGTTTTCTTAAAGTTTTCTCGTATCAAAGATATCTGCACATCAATAGTTTTTGTTTTTTTTTTTATTGAAAAAAAAAACTACATTTCTATGAAGTTACTAAAAATAAATAAAATTAAAAATTAATATACCCCCAAAGCATATAAAATTTGAAAGTTATTATTTGATTGGTATTTACTCGTTGTATTTATATAGTTAATTCAGGATATTTAGTTTTTATTTTATTTTTTCTTGCTCTTCTTCATTTTTTGTTTTCATTGCAATAATAAAAATAAATAAACCAACAAATTGTATTATTGGAAATAAAAATGTTTGTTCGTTGATAATTTTCGTATTTTGTGTTTATTTTTGTGTTGTTGTGTGTTTTTTTTTTGGGGTGTTAAAATAAAATTCAATTTACTGTTAAATTTTCTATTATTACAATTTATTTTTGTCTGTTTGTTTGTTTTTCATCTTTTTTTTTTTGTATATATATATATATATATATATTAAACAAAAATAAATAAAGAGAACAAATTACGAAACAGAAAAAAACAATTTTAAAATGACAATTATTGGTTTGAGGTGAAATTGAATTTAGTATTGACAAGAACCAATATCAATGACTAAACTGGGTGAAATTTTATTTTATTTTTTTTTACATTTTGTGTTTTGTGTATATAAAATTGTGTATTTTATGACCAAGCGTAAACCATAATTTTGTTGATGTTGGAGGACACAGAAAATGCGTTTTTTGTTTGTTTACAAAATGATGGGGTGGTAGATGCGCGATTCTCATCATTTGTGTGGGGTCGTTTATATATTTTATTGTGCGTCATCATTCCTGCTACTGATGATGTTAAAAAAAACTTTTTTTTTTTTTTTTCGTTTTACTTCACCATTATTTCGGTACAAAAAAAAAAAACAAATATATTTTGACATTACAATACAATAATTTTGGTTTTGTGCTTTTTTCCTCAATTGGTTATATTTTTTTTTTTTCCAATTTAAATAACAAAAAAAAATAAAAAATTCATCTCAACTCGCATATTGTCTATTTTTGTATTGTTTTTCTTTTCTTTTTTTTTTTTGCCTATATTACAACTAAATAACGCAGCAAGTAATAAAATTTTTTTTTACGATTTTCATCATCATCATATATTACATTTGCCATGTCTTTATATTTACAGAAGAAGAAATTTTTTTTCTTTTTTTATAGCTTGTGCGGTTCAATGATAGAAACGAAAAGAAAATGAAAAAATATTTTTTTCAATTTTAGAGAATGAGATGATTCCCTTATTTTTTTTGTTTGTTTTGTTTGTAAATAAAATATATAACATATATATACAAGGACTTTTCTTTTTTTCTTTCTTGGTCGCTACAGACTATAGAAATATATAAATAATCAAAAATATGTCCTTCAATTCAATATAAATATAATTTTGCTATAATCAGATTCAATGATTTCGTTAAAAGAATATTAAGAGACTAATAATTGATTATAATTATATGCTTAAATAAAAAAAATTTAATGATTTTAATTGATTAATATAATCAATGTCGGTAAATTATTTTTTTTTTAATAAAATAATTTTTTAATTATAATAATTATGTAAAAAAAAAAAATTTTAATATTTTTAATAAGAAACTAAGAAACAAGTTTTAAAGTTTGTTTGGCTGAGACATAAGGCACGATTAAAATTCGTCACTAAAAACCTGCTTCGATTTGTCAAAAATAAAATAAAAACTAAAGAATAAATTAACAAAAATAAATAAATAAAAATCCACCCTAAATTACATTAATTTGTTTCCTTGATTTACATAAATTAATAATAATGACAATCTGTGCTAAAATTAAATGAAATAAAGCAAATAAAAATTATTATTATTATTGTTATTACACCGCAATACAAATGATCATGATAATAATAATAATAATAAAATAATAACAGAAAACAAAAGCATCAAGGAGAGATGAGAAGAATTAAACCAAATAAAAGTTAACACAGAAGCACAACCATCTGGTATTGGGCGTTACTTTGTAATGTTAAAATAGTGTCAATTTATGCTAACATGACATTATCTATATATACGTTGATGTTGTTGCCTTGTTACATATTTTACGTATTTTTTTGTTTATAATATTTATAGGTAGGGGTGATTGTGATTGAAAGATAGAAGACATACGTTGAGTCCCTTTTATTAAAATTACGTACAGGATTTCTATTCTCTAAACAAAAATAAAAATAAAAAATATTTTTTACTAGGAAAAATTACGTACGCACTGTTTTTTTGTGGGGCGGCTATATGTTTCCATATGTTTATATTAGAGAACATAAAAAGATGATCAAGAACAACCCCCTAATACATATATCAAATAGACAACAACAACAACAACAACAACAACAACAAAATGGAAAAAAAAGAAAGGAAAATACAAAACTAATCCCAAGTAATAATATATTGCATTATTTGGTGTCGCATCCTCCTTAGACTGCTATCAAAGAGAATCGTTAAACGCAACAAAGTAAACAGTTGCTTATGGATTTTTCTCTGTTTTCATTTATTTCTTTAAATGATCTCTTCGGGAAGGTTAAGACCATGTAACTATTTAAAAAGTAATTTTATTTGTGTGTCAAGAAAAAAACAAATTTTTTTATTTTTAGCGAATTTAATTGATAATTTTTTTTTTTATCAGATTGTAATTAATAAAAATTTATTTCTATGTGATTTTTGATTAAATTTAATGAAAAATATATATATATATTTTTTGAGTATATTTGGTGGGGTAAAACTATAATAAGAATATTATAATTTGCTAGTAAATTTATTTATGCATTGGAATGAAACATCAAAAGCAGTTGAATTATTTAATTTAATTATTTTTTAATAATTTTTTCCTTTTGTTTCGTTTTTACAAAGAAAAAAACAAAAAAAAAAAAAAAAGATAAAAAGGATCTAGAAATGTTTCGTTGGTGAAAAGTAAGTAAAACGGAGACGGTAAATGGGGTTGATATATTGAATTGAATTGGATGAAACATTACTCCTTTATTGAATCTGACATTAGCTTGTGCCTTTTATTATTATTATTATTTTGTTGATTTCACTGTTGATGTTCAACTAAATAATAATTTAAGTTGCTTAAGTTGTTGTTGTTTTATTTTTTTTTTTCTCTATGTTTAGAGACACGTGCTGGTGCAAAATATGTTTCTCATTTCCTTTTTATCAATTCCAATAATCAAATTTGAATCTAATATAGAAGATGAAAAAGGTAACATAAAACGTTGAAAGAATTTATTCTCTCAACTTTTCGATAGGAGGATCAGCTTTGTGTTGTTTTTTTTTTTCATTTTTAAACCAATTTAATCAGTAATTTTATTTTCTGATTGTTTGTTTTTCTTTTTTTTTTAATAGAAAACATGAACAAGAATTGGGAAATTGATAAAAAAAAAGAAAAAACACATGGGAATTGAAATTTAATTATTCTTTGTTAATTTTTGTTATTTAATTATGTAATGACATGACCTTTGATCGTTTTTTTAATTATATTTTTTAGTTAATTAGGTTTATTTACAGATGAAATTTTAACATGAAAATAAAAATTATTTTCAATAGTCTTATAGGTTTTGAGAAAACTTACTTACCATTTACTTCTACAGTGCTATCAGTGCCAGCTAATACAAATTATTCATCAATATCACACCAAACTGCACGTAGTAAATAAAAGATAAAATATTTTCTCATCATTAGTTTAGTATAAAAGATTAATTAAGACTGGTTTTTGTTATTCTCTTTAATAATTTTTGACAATTTTTTACAAAAATTCATAAATTTTTAATTTTTCAAGGTAGGCACTCCTCGAATATTATTTTTTATTTTATTTCCCGTATTGTACGAAAAAAAACTAAATAAAAATATTATTTATTGTGTATATATCTAAAAGATTCAGCTTTTTTTGTTATCTTTTTTATTATTTATTGCTAAATCTTATGTTTTACAAGCTTTTAATAGCGATTTATCTTTTATTATCATTTGAAATCTGTTTGCTATTAGCTGGTCTAGACCTTTCATAAGTTAATTATATTTGTAGAAAGAAATAATATTTGAATGGTTGCTGATATTTCTCAATTACTGTTTGCGTGAATAATAATCTTGCGTGTTAAGTGCTCGGTATTTAATTTCTTTAGGTCAGATTTTAATGTATGCTGTGTCAGTTAAAAGTTTTATTGTTGCAACATTATTTACCTTTCAATTAAACTTACTCTATTCAAATGGTACAAATTTTTTTTATTTATTTTAAATAATTGTTTCTGTTTTCGGTGTAACATACAGCATCAATTATGATTTGTAAATGAGTCAAGGATTCTAAAAAATTTGTATGAGAAACCATTAATAGTTTTTTGGTATATAAATAAGAATTTTGTGACTAAAAAATTTATAAAAGATTCTTCTGATATTGAATTTAATAAAATTAAATCAAAAACAAGTTTTTTTTACATTTTTTTTGCTTACTCTTTAAAAAGCACAAAAATTCATGCTGTTCAAACAATAAAATGTCAAAGTTCGTTTAAACTTCAACTTCATCACTGCCAAAATAGTAATTTTTATTCAAGCGTTAATATTTCTTTATTAGAAATTAATTAAACAAGTAAATTTGTTGATCTAAATTTTTTATTCAGTTTAAAAAAAAAAAAAAATTTAACGACTTGTTTGTCTATTTAATGAATCAAATTTACTATCCGTAATTAACATTTTACTCTAATATTTATTTTAATTTTATAAAAACTTTTTTTTTATCGTTTTATTGATGATCTGTTAAAAATATGTGCATTGTCATTGAGACAAAATAATAATAAACAAGAATGATTAAAGTTTAAATGCATTCTTGATCCGTGTTGTTTCGTCATAATAAACTTATTTTTAGTAATAAAAAAAAAAAAAAAAAAAATTATTTAAGCAGAAAATTAATTGATTTTTTAAAGTTTTTTAACTGTCAATATTTGGATATTATTTTACTACTTTTGTTTTTTTTTTTTTTTTTTTAATGAACGCAAATAGCTAATTAGTATCAAATTTTATTTAACAATAAAGCTTTGATTGATTTTTGTTTTATTTATTTTAACTAAATTAATAACTCTGAAAGCTAAAAGAAAAACAAAAAACAGAAATTTGTCTGTAAATTGTATAATTAATCAACTGCGGTTTATTTTATACAGTGACCTTTCTTGTTTCAATTAAATATTTATCGTAATACTTAAATGAAATGGAAAATGATCAACGAAATCTTTTAATTACGTCAATAAACAACGAACCTGTAATGTTTTTCTTCTCTTTTTTATTTTTAATTCACCTCCCATGTTGCAAACAACATTGCAACAGCAATTTTTTATTCAGTTCATAATTTAGTCATCAATTAATCGTTTTTATTCTGTTTAACTTAAATTAAAAAAAATAATTGATTGATTAAAATCGGTACAAGTAATTCACATCCATTCAATAACGATAAAATGTGTAAAGACTTTTAGATTGACAGATGACGATAAGAAAAATATAAAATAAATTTTTGTAGACATTTTGAAACATTTTATTTCGGTTGATATTTTCCGTCATAAACATCAATAAAAGATAAATTAAAAGTAAAAATGTAAAAAACCATTAAGATAAAAAAAAATTAAAAAGTTCCTCAATTCAATAAAAATTGAATGAAAAATGCACCATAAACTGGAAAATAATAATAATAATAATAAAAAAAATTTTAATTAAACACTTCCTTCATTCTTTTCTACCTCATTTACTTACCTTTTACGAAATTTTATGAATTAATTTTTATTGTTAAGCAAATCACCTTGATGTTTCTGTTTTTAACTTTTTAACAGCAAATTTATATTGACTTTTTTTTTTATTGGAATGATGGAGACAAAACAGATAGCAGGTGAGTTTACTTGTCAAGACGTACTATTTTCTAAAAATAGATTACTTTGAAACGCGGCAATAACACTGGACATGTCACAACTCTAAATATTACAAAACAATTATCATAATTTGGTTATGATACGTTAATAATAAATTTTACTTTTCTTTAACAAAAGAGTTGAGTAAACTTTATAATAAAGAGAAGAAAAAAAAAACCACAACACCGTTTACTTAAGTAATTAGATAAAAAAAAAAAAAATTTCATAACATTTCTATTGACTTTCGTTATACTTTTAAACGAATTTGTTTGGTCCACAATAAAACATCACTACTGATCTAATTTCAATTTGGTTTTTATTAATTATTTTTATTAAAATTGTTTTTGGTTCTTTTTTTAATTAATAATACAAACTGGTTTGGCGGTATAAATATTTAAATTTTTCTTAAAATTATTTTTGTATTTTTTTTTTTTTGTTGTTGCATCATTTCCCTTTTTTTTTAACATGAATTGGACCGCGTTAAAAATGAAAATAAAATAAACAAATTACTATATTATGTGAAAATTATATCAATGTGTGATTTTAAGTGAATAAATTAATAAAAATTCAATGACAACGTAGCAAAAAATTAGCAATTCGTAATTGAATAAAATTATAAAAAAAAAAAAAAAAAAAAACACATTTCATTAAGAAAAATTCACGAATAATATTACTTAACTGATAATCTTAAAAAATAAAGCAAATAAATAAATAAAGTGTGTCACTTTTACTATTAAACGTTGTACTTGACTTAAGAAATGTTTATGCATTATAGCCGAACAAAAGTAAAGTAAAGCAAAGCAAAGCAAAATAAAGCAAAGTAAAGTCAATCGAACGTAATGCTTGTAGCCGGTTATAATTTTAAATGCTTCTTTAGCTATTAGCTGCGTATTATATTTAATGTGTTGAATAAAAAAAAAACTTGAATTTTACATTAATTTTTAACACATAAATCTTGCTTACTTATGCTTAATGATAATAACAAAAAAAAAATTATTTGTGAGACTCTGCACGTTTGCAAATAAGTTTCTTTCATTCCTCCGTCGCAATCTGTCATTAACATTGAACCGCTTTTATAAAAATTTATTTTTTTTCCTTCATTGTTTTATATTTAATTAGCAGTAGTTAACTTTAATGTTATAATAAATTTGTTTTTTTTTTTTTTAATTTCCAGCTATAACAGTTTGATTAGTATATTTCTTGAAAAACCACGAACCTCATCAAAAAATGTATCAAAGTCAATGACAAACAAAATAATTAATTAAATGCAATTAATCAAATTATGTAAAATGTTTTCGTCTCTTTTTTTTTCCGTTAAATAAATTAATTATTTCTGTATAATAAATCTAAGTCAATAACTTTAAAAGAATCGAAATTATGTTGCAAAAATTAAGAACGTGTCGTTTGATATAAATAAAAAAAATTATCATTTTGCATAAATTCCACTTTTTAATTATTTTTTAAATAACAAAAGAGTTAATTGTTAATATTATTAATAAAAAAAAAAACTAAATAAATTAAAGTTTTCACAGGTAAAGTTCAATGTCACAGCAATTTTAATGTTTTTTTTTTTCAACCTGCTTATTAAATTATAAAACATAGTAAAAATGTAAAAAAAAAATTGGTTTTTAATTGTTTTTCAATAGCAAATTATGCTTTTATTAGGTAAATAAATTTTTTAAATCAACTCACATTAAAAAAAAAAAAAAACAAAAAAAAAATGTGAAGCGACAAAACAGCAAACAGTCAATGTGTGACAAGTAATGAATTTTTATTACTTTATTTAAATTTAAAACAAATAACTTAATTTTACATAATAAACAATAGAAACAAAAAAAAAATAAAATAAGGAAATTATAAAATATTCAATAAAAATAAAGAAAAAAAATAAAATAAAAATAATAATAACGCACCTGATTCAGTCACTGTTTGTTCATTTTCACGTTTTTTTTTTTTTTTTTTTTCGTTTAACAAAATTTTATTATTTGATTATACATGTGCAAGGTTTACTAAAATAATTAGTCTTTATAGCAGGTAAATAAAAAATTAGCTCAGGTAACGCTTCAAAGACATCGGGAACATTTTTCCGCATTTTAAAAAAAAAAATGTTAAACAGGAAGCCAAAAAATTAATTAGATTAAAAATAAAACCAAAAATCAATTTAATTGCTGAAAAAAAAAACAAATTAAATAGTGAAAAAAAAAATTGTTATCTCATCTTAATTATCATTAATTAAAACTTTTACGTTAATGAAAATAACCGAAAAAAAAACAATAATCAACCTTCAGATAATTTTTTTTTTTTTTGCATATTTTCATCTCTTTAATTGAAAATTATTTAAATCATAGAAATAAATTTCATTTAAATTTAATCAATATTTTTATTTTGAAGGTGAATTAAAATGTAAAAAAAAAAATAAAAAATTAATAATCATATTCCGCTTGTCTGGTGGAATTTGGTTTTATTTTTCCGTTGTTTTTACTTTGACTAAATTATTTGTTTATATTTGTGTTTGTAGAATAAAATTATAAAAAATTAATTTAGCAAAAGTCTTTTTGTCACTTTTACTGCTACCCACCAAAAAAAAAAAAAAAAATATCACATCCTCACCAATATTCGTTTATAGTAGTAGCTACATAGTGTACGAATGCTTAAAATGTAGCTTTTTTTTGTTGCGCCTGTAGTCACAGGTTACAGCTTACTTAATCGCTATGCTTTAACTACTACGACCTCTTACTTTTCTTTACCAAACTTACTTTATTTACTACTTAACAAAAAAAAAAAAAAAAAAATCAGCCAAAAAAACTTGAAAGTGATGCTGAACTGGACTTTAAAATGTAAAAAAAAAAATAAATAAGTAAAATAAAAAACTCAAATAAATATAATTGATACGAAGCAGTTTAGTCATTACTAATCCACGGTTGAATCAAGTCACAGCTTAAGTTACATTAAAAATAAAATTTTATTTAAATTTATAAAAGCTTGCCCTTAAATTTTCTATTAATTTATTTTTATATTTATATTGAAATAATTTAAAGCAAAAAAAAAAAAAAAAATAGCCCAACATAATTCAGTTAAATTATTATTATTAAAAAAAAAAAGAAAACAAGGAAAATGAGTTAAGTTTGAGTGCTTTTCGTGCTTAATTAATTAACTTTTGTAAAAGTGTTTTAGTTTTTTTTTTCTTTTAATGCGTGTGAAAAATCATAATAGTTTAAAGTGATTTATGTTTATGTTTGTTTTAATTATTTTATTTATAATAAATTTATTAAACTAGAACTTAAAGGGCAACGTTTATCTTTGAAAAAGACTTTTGAGCAATTGTGGATTAATCAAAATAATAAAAACAATATTGAAAGTGTTTTTTTTTTCATTTTAATTTGCAAAATTTCTAACTAATTACTAACTAACATTAGAATAAGTAGTAAATTCTGAATAATCATGGAATTATTATATGGAAAAAGTGTTATTGTAACATCATTTGCAAAATCTTTGATGTATTTCTCACCAATAACATTAGCATTGTTAATTGGTATAATAGGTGTGTTATGGATCTATAATTATCGTCGGGCACGTATGGTTAAATTAATTGATAAAATACCAGGACCACCATCGTTACCGATTATTGGAAACACAATCGAAATAAATGTTGAACATGATGGTAAAATTTATTAAATAATTATTAAATCATCAACTTTCATTAATTTAAACTTTTTTTTTCACATTTCGTCGTTTTTTGTTTATTGTTTTCTTTTACATTGAGCCAGGTCATGGAAAATCATTAAAAAATGTTTTAAAAAATTTCAAGATCATAAGACATAATTGTGCTTCTTTTTTTTTATTTTTATTATTATTTAATCAATGATCAAATTTGGTTGTTTTATGTAAACAAATTAACAATCACGACTTAAGTCGTTTTATTAAAATGTTGAGGTGTAAATATGCGAATAATTTTTGCTTTTTTTTATGTTTTGCGAAATATAAGTGATTTTTCTTCGTTTTAAATTAATTGCTATTTGATAACATAAATTTTTATTATATTATCACTAAATACAAATTAATAATTAATTATAATAAAAAAATATATATATATATTAAAAAATAAATAAACGTGAATAAAACGTTCAAATTAAATCATAAATAATAACAAAATTCGCATATAAATAAAAATGTCATGTGAAGTGTGATAAGAAAAAGTAAAACAAGAAATAAAACCGCTCAAAAAATTGTACAAATAAATATTATTTACCGCCAATAATTAAATGATCATTGTTGATGGGAGTAATAAAAAATTATTAAACGAAAAGTTTTTTAAAAAATAGATAAAGAAAAAAATTGTTTTTTGCTTCTTTAAATATTTCTTTTTTATTAAAGCGATTAATCAAAAAAAAAAAAAATAATAATATTTTTATTATTATTATTATTAAAATTAAATTTTGATGAACAATTTATGACTAAGTGATAAACGGAGCAACTATTTTAAAACGTACAAACATAGCGACAATTTTACATATCGATCAACGAAATACCGATCATAAAAAAAATAAATAAATAATAATAAAAAATTCTTCTACACTCACCTTTTTTTCTTTTTTTTTTTTTTTTTTTTTGTGTGACACACAGTTATTGAATTTTTTTAACCGTTTTTTAAGCTTCGTGTATAAAACATACGTGAAAAGTAAATAAAATCGAATTTATTTATTAATTATAAATCAAATAAAATTCGCTGCTTTTGATCTATTTCTAATTATAATTACTGGATGACATTTTAAATTTTTTATAAAGAATTCTTATCAAATGCATAAAAAAAAAACCAAACGGTATTTGCACTAATAAAGAAATGTCCTTAACAAAAAAATTCCTATTCACTTCCTCGATTATTATTACCGGGAAAACTTAAAAACCAAAAAAAAAAAAAAATGATTATTTTGCAATTAAAAAAAAATATATTTTAATCACCGAAACATTGAGGAAATAAAACGAAATGTTTAATCAAAAAGCACCAAAAATTATGTTAATCAAAATTACCTTGAATTTTATGCTAACTTTTAATTTACTTTTTTCTTCTTCTTATATTTAAATTAGTTTGATTTCGTTGTTGAAAAACAATACACAAAAATTAATGTTTTTTTTTTTTTTTTTGATAAAAGATATTTATTAATAAATATGTTAAATAAGCTAGTAAACTGCCGTTGGGCGTTGATGATATTGATTATAAATATACTGTGAAGTAATTGATTAGCATAAAAACATTTTTTCTTTGTTTTTTTTTTTATTGATTTATTTAATAATCGAAGTATATAAGGATTTAAACTAGTTTTTAATTAATATCTCTTTTGAAAACAAATCTTGTTATGTGATTATAATTTTTAAAATGTTCCGGAAAATCGAATTTATTTTATTATTAAGACGTTAGACATTACACGTTTATCTGTATCTAAGCGTTTAATTTGATTATGAAAATTAATTAATTTTAAGCATTATTCGCACGTTTAATGAGTGGCGCAGCACTATTTAATCCGTCTAAAGGTATTGTTAAAGGTTGGTTAGGGCGTACGCCTTGGGTAATACTGTATCGACATGAATTGATTGAGGTAAATTATATAATTAAACTTTTTGTATTTTCTTTAATAAATGCATTAAGTGTACGACACTTTTTGACAAGACTCTTAATGCATTTTATTTCCTGTTAAATAATTCCACCAATTAGCCATAGGCTATTTGTGTTTACCCTTAACATAATTTTATGTTTATATGTTTTGTTTTAACAATTTATGTTTTAAATAATTATTATGTTTTATATTGAATTTCTCGATAAATTTTTATCGCTGTTAAAGTCAAGAAAGCGTTAATCTTGCACCATGATGACTTTTTTTTTTTTTTTGTATATTTAAATAAATTTTTTTTTTAATTAATTAATTATTTTTTGTTTAATTGCACTTTTGTATGTTCTGCGTTATTAGTAAAAAATAATTAACGGAACTAATAAAGACAGGTTAAGTTCCGAAATTTATTGCAATTTTTTTTTTCTGTTTTAAATAAATTTGCTATGGGTCGTTAAATAATTATTTTTTTCTTTCTTTAATTAAAAAAAAAATTGCGAATTTACTATTAAAAACGCTTACATTTTTACCTGTAAAATAAAAATATTAATCAAGAACTGGTTTTTTTTTTTAGCTATTTAGAATCAAATAAATCTATTTCACGTGACGATAGACATAAATAATAAAAAAAATATGTTTTTTGTTTGAAAGAATTCATGCTTTCTTTACGAGTTTTTTTTTTTTTTTTTTTTAATTAAATAATTTATTAGAGAAAATACTTTGTCTGATGATTTTTTTTATTAATGTTATTCAAATATTGAGAGTTTGTGTAAGAGAAAACCTTGAACTTATGCCTATTTCATGAACAAAATTTGTGAATGTAAATGTCATAAAGATCCATCAAAGTAAGTAGTAATCAGGGCAGTTTATTAATCAAACTGAATAAGGTCATTTAACTAACCTTATCCTTAGTTTTAGTAATGAAACAAATTGCATCCTATGACTAAAAATAAATATTTTTAATTGGAAAGCAACGGGTTGTCTTATTATTTTACATTGTAATTTAAGTGCAGCTATTAAAGAATTATTATTATTATCAATAAAATAAATCAAAGACATTGAGGAACGTTCTAAAATTAAAAAAAAAAAAAAAAACACAAAGTACATTCACTAACAGAATAAAATTAAATTTCAAAGGTAAATAATATTCCCCGTACATTCACCAGTCCATTTTTGAAACAACAATCATTAAAATAAAAATCCTTTAAGGTCGATTTTGTTATAAAAAAAAAAAATAATAATTAGCAATGGTATGCTGAAGATTGTCTGTAAAAGGACGTGCAGACTTTTATTTACCTTAACCACTATAATTTACCTGTGAAAGTCATTATTAATTTATGATTGATTTTTAACTGAATTTAATTTACTGATGCAGCGGAATTAAGTTTTAAATTATTGTAATTGACGTTGATTTTGATTGTCATTTACTGTACAAGAAAAAAAAAAAAGTTCGTTCTTTATTATTAATTATGAGGAAGTTAAAGAATTGAATTACTTTATTACTGAAAAATGAAAAAAGAAAACTGACATTTGAGTTGAATCAGAGAAGTAACGAAAAAAAAAAAACATTTTTTTTGCAGTAATAAAAGACAATAAAACGCCAATAATTTTGCATGAAAAGCATTAAAAAAAAACTTTTAATAGGTTATTGTTATTGGGAATTATTTGCATTACACAGCAGAAATAAGGTAGAAAATATCATTTTTGAAAGAATCATTTCATATTTCAAGGAAATTTAATTTAATTTCATTTTTAATTTTTTTGTTTTATTAATCTTGTTTTTGGACTTGACAAGTGAATTGATGATAAATGAAGGGCAGAACTATTCCATTTATTATCATTAAACAAAAAAAAAAAAAAAAAAAAAATGGTTATAATAATGCAATTTCATTATCAACAGGTAATAAAACAAAATTTTTAATATGAATTGTAGTAACAAATAATTTGATTTTATTCGATAACTAAGATTGAAATTAACGCTTCCTTGTTTTAAATTTAATCCTTTGTTAAACGAATTCGTTGAAATATTTTTATTTTCATTATTTTTTGTAAATACAATTCCGTGTTGTTCAAATTATAAACTCTGATTTGAACGTGTCATACGTTGATAATACATTTTTAAGTGATGTAGTTTTAATTAAACGTATTAAACGTATTAAACAATTAAATTTAAAAGATAAATAAATAAATAAAACAATTGAAGTTCAAGTTGAGTAATTTAATTTACAATAAAGTTATTAACTTAATCTGTAATAATTCTTAATTATTTTGATTAACTAAATAATAAAAAAAAACTCGTTTATCGGTTTGCTAGCAAGAACAACAACAACAGCAGCAGCAGTAGCAGCAGCAAAAACGATTTATTCCATTTAATTTAATTACTGTACTGTGCCGTTTACGTTATAACTGAAAAATCGCTGCGGTAATCACAACCAATGTAAAAATTATTTTTTCTTTAAAAAAAAAAAAACATAAATAAATAAATAAGCTGATGATGTGTTTTAACAAAAATAAAAAATAATTTATTTTAAAAGAAAGAAATAAAAAAACGAAAGTTGTTGACACTTTTGTTCAAAACTGAACGTCGTGTAACTTTGAAACTTAATTTTTCGTCATTGACATTGAAATTTATTTTATTTTTTTTTATATTTACGTTTAACGTTAACGCGTTTTTTAATTTTATTATTATTATTTTTTTTAATTTTAATTGATGCATGAAAAAATAAAAATTAATTAAATTGATTAATTCTTAAAAATAAAGCTCCAATCACTGATCGTATGCAAAAAAAAATAAAAAATAATTTTTAAGCATCAATAAATTATTCTTTAAAAATACATAAAATTAAAAAAAAAAAATAATGTCAAGTTTTTTATAAAATTAAACTATTAATTGGAAAACAAGAAAAAAAAATAAATAAATGCAAAAATTCATTATGAAATGAAGCTGAGCTATCTGATGGTGGTGAGGATTTAATATTGTGTCCGTTGTTGTCCTTGATAAATGATAAATGAAACTTGACTTTATTACTTTTTTTTTTTTTGTTTTTCTTAAAAGATAGATTTTCAGTTTCACATATTCAAAATAAAAGTAAAAGGATATGAAGTGTGAAGGCGCTTTATGTGGTTTGATAATATGCAAAATGTTGTATCAACCGCAGTTGGTGATTGCGAATTGATTTGCTAATAAGAGTGCAAGTATAAATAAAGAACAAATGATAGTAAAAGTCTATTTTAAGATAACTAGATAAGATTTGGCAGTTATAAATCAGCACAACTGATTTGTTGAAGGACAATCTAAGAAATTCTTTCCGAACTTTAAACATAATGACAAGCACGTAGGCTCTCTAGTTAAAATATTAATTAAGACTCGAGTAGAATCACCATTTAGTTGTCGCAGAAATCAATTAGCATGCTTTTAAAAAATATTTTTTTAATTAATTTACTAATGAACGAATAATAATTATTATCATCATCGATGTGTATTAAAGAATATTTTTTATTCACTTTGTGCTCTTTAGTGAAATTCACACAAAAAAAATTGGTTTTATTTTTAAGAATTTTTTTTTCTCTGTCTAGAATTATGAAATTCTATTAAACCGAACGTGACTTTTTATGAAAAAAAAAAAATTATTTTTTAAAATCTGTAGATTATTGTATGTTATTAACACTTATTTTCATTCAATTTTAATTAATTTTTATATTTTAAAATACTGTTGTAAAGAAATTATGGTAAAAAAAAAAATTTTTTTTAAACCGATGCATTAGTACAGGTAGAGCAGAATTAAAAATTCAAAACCGATAAGACATTGCAGAAAATTATTTAAATATTTGTTACGATTTTGCTGAAATATTTTTGCATAAATTTAAAGTAACAATAAATTGAAAAAGCTTCACAAGCAACTTTAAAATAAAAAATGCTCTAGAAATACGTTAAAAACGATTAGGAAGTAACATACAAAAATACAAACAGAAATGATGAGATTCACTTTTTTAATTAAAAACTACGGTAAAAAAAAAAAAACTTTTTTCGCTAAAAAATGTCGTTAAAAAATTTTTTTTTTTTTTTATTATATAACTAAAATACAAACTACTAAAAAATATTTAAATATAGACAAATCAAATGTAGAGAGACACTCCTAAATTTTACCACCAAATAATAAATTCACTCTACTAACATGTGGTTTTGTGATGATTAAAGTTTTTTTTTTTTTAATTTTTCTGTTTTTTAAGATTAATTTTTATTCAATAAATGAAAAACATGTTTTTTGTGTTTGATACAAAAAAAAAAAAATGAAACCAAAATTATTTATAAATGTCATCTAATGTTGTTTAGTTTTTTACTTATTAAAATTTATGTTTAATAGGCTAATCTGTTATCATTTGTTATGTGGGGGGGAATAAATAATTAATTTATTCCCTTTTGTTTGTAAATATCTATTTGTAAATAACATGTTTGTAGTGTTTAATCATATGTTGTTTGTTACACCTTCCTCATCAAAAACCATTTTACATTTTTCTCATTAAACAATTGGACATTACATCATTTTTAATCAAAGAAATAAAAAATAATTAATAAAAAATAAACTTATAGAATTATTTTCACGTATTAATGGAATGAGAAAATTATGGGGAAGACGTCAAGGTTTCAACAAAGCTTGGCTGGGACTATCACCATATATCCTTATATCAAAAGCTTCTGTTGTTGAGGTATTTTTTTTTTTTTTTTTTAATTATTTGTTTGTAAATAAATTTCCTAAATATCCTGCATCCTTAATAATAGTAATGTTAATATTAAAATTAAATAATACGCTGATTGTGGGTGTTTTATTTATAATTTAGCCAATTTTGGGTAGTCCAAAGCATATTGATAAAAGTCATGATTATGATTTTTTGAGACCATGGCTGGGCACAGGTTTATTAACTAGTTACGGCAAAAAATGGCATTCACGTAGAAAGGTACAAATTTATTTAACCACAGTTACCCTTAATAATAAATTAAAAATATTTATTTTTTTTTTGTTTTCTTTTACAGATTTTAACACCAGCATTTCATTTTAAAATTTTGGATGATTTTATTGATGTTTTCCATGAGCAAAGTGCTATTTTAGCGAAACGTTTAGATTGTGAGGTGGGAAAAGATTCTTTTAATATATTTCCTTATGTTACATTATGTACGCTGGACATTGTTTGTGGTGAGTTTTTTATTTATTATTTTAAAATTTTAAGAAAAAAACCTTCAAATCAATTTTTTTATTAAAACAGTTTTAACCAATTAACAATCAATTAAAACATAAAAAAAAAAAATTGTGTTTTTGTCACATTTTAAAAGCAAGGTTAACGTGCATTAATTAAGCAAACAACTGATTATCGAATTGTGTAAATGGAAAGATTGATAAATTTGTCGGTTATGTTAATTAAAACAGTAAAAAGGTGTTTAGTGTCTTAAAGTCATGAGCAAGGGCGTAAAATGTTACTTTTCAATTTTAAAAGGCGTAATGATGATTGTGTAGGCGTTTAATGAGACTTTTACTTCCTTAAAATGAACCACAAAAAATAACTGTAAACACACTGTTTTTAAACGTTACACATTTATGTTTTATTTTCAAAATCATACGCGGATTTCCTATTCGATTAAATTTATTATTTAAATTATACAATGACTAGTCACTTATTTAAGTTAATTTATTAGATAGACCATAAAAAAAAAAAAGAATCTCTAAGAAATTAAGAGATTTATGGAAACGAGAAAAATAAAAAAAATTGTTTTTTTAAAATGTTGAAAACCTTGAAAATTGTTTTTTTTTTTTAAATGAGAAATAAAGTTTTGAGACTTTTTTTTTAAAGTAAATGCAAATGTTTTGGACTTTAGATCATTTATCAGATTAATTCGGTTAATTTTTTTGTTGTCAAAAAATTGCGTAGAAAATTACGTTAATGTCACTCTTTAAGGTTTTACAATTAATAAACTTGGGTTTTTTGTATTCTTTTGCAGAGACTGCCATGGGTCGCCATGTTAATGCCCAAAATGATAGTGACTCTGAATATGTAAAGGCGATTTATGAGTAAGTAATCTTTTTGTTTTTTTTTTTTTTTTTGTTTTTTAATTTTCTATTCTACTTAAATTATTAAATAATAATATTTATGCAAATTATACTTCCTTATTTGCTTGAACTTTTGTTTTTTTTGTTTTTTTAATTTATCTTCAAACAAAAAACTTTATTAATCGTTTGTTATTCACAAAGGGAACTAACTAACTGTCTCTACCATACACCTTAAAAGTCAAAGTTAAATATTTAATAAAATTTATTAAACCAATAAGATCATTAATTATGAGTCATTAGAATATTTTCTTATCAAAAACTAACCGAAAAAAAACGCCTAAATCTACGAATTAAAATCCAACCAAAACAAAAAAAAAAATTAAATTTATTCAATGTAAATAAAAATAAATAAATATGATCACGTTTCTGAGGGTTTTTTCAGCATATTTATTATTATTTTTTTTTCTTTTTTTGAGCAGAAAAATAATTGAGAATTAATTAATTTTTTTTTTGTTTTGTTTTTGTTTATATTTTTAGCAGATAAAAAAATCAAAATTCTTCACCTGATAGATATCTCTATATGAAATAAAAATAAAAAAATTATTCGGTTAATAAATTTTATTTATTGTTAGAGAAATTGTTTAAAAAAAAAAACATAAATGGTTACAATTTGGGCTTGTTAATATGAACTATGAATAATAAAAATATTTTTGTTCAAACATTTCTTAGTTATTGTGAGCTTGTAAGCTTTAGCTGGTTATTTAATAAAAATTCTTTACTGAGCATTGCTATAATAAAAATATATATATATAGATTTATCCACGTGATTACACAACTAAACTACGACTTTCTACTAAATAAATAAATAAATAAATATTTTAAAAATAAAACATAAATAAATATTTTAATGAAATAAAATAAAATTTATTTTATTTAATACATCGCACGTGTAATTGCATATAAATTAGTTTATATCAAAAAGTATTTAATAAAAAAAAAAAAAAAACAACAACAACAAAAATAAATAAAGAATCAACAGATAAACAAAGCATAAAAAAATAAAATAAATCAACATAAAAAATAATTTAATTAATTTATTATAAAAATAATCAAAATATAGCGAAAAAATTATTTCGTTTTTATTGTACTGTGCACAGTCTTTGTATTCTCACTTAAGCTTTCAGTTTTTAACAAAAATTCTGCTTCATTTGCTTTGTTGCTTGATATCACGTCTTATAAATAAACCAACAAATATATAAATATTTAATTAAATCTTTATTCATTACAATCGAATAACTAAACAATACTGGGTAAAGTTTGGTTGGTATGTTTAAGCCAAAAAAAAAAAAAAAATAATAATAAATTCTTTTAACTAGGAAATTATTATTTTATTATTTTTTGCATTAATGTTTTGTTTTGATTTTAATTTTAATTTTAATTTTAATTTTATTTATTTAAAAAGAAAAAAATTTATATTGTTTTTATAAATACGCTAATTATTGTTTTAAAAAAAAAATAAACATCTGGTTTGTGCCAATGAATATTTATTTATATTTTTGAAAACTTGTTTGATCAGAATAAAAATGGTTAATGTTTTATTATTAAGCTTAATATTGTGATTAAAATAGGTTGTGGAAATTATTAAAAGCTTTTCATTAAAGAGAGTTTTAATAAGGTAAAACAACAAAACATTCTTATTCGATTTTTGCGAAATAATACAGGGAAGAAACATTAAAAAAGATTTAATCCTTTTGCGCATTGTGCTAAAACACATTTTTAATAACACTAAAAACAATTTTTTATTGACTTTATTTACCTAAATACTATAAAAAGAAAAATTCTAAAAAAGCGTTAAAAATTAAAACAACAACCTGTTGTCAACAGGCTAAAAGTCATTAATCTTTAATTAATTTTTATTAATAAAAACTTTGACGCAAAACACAAGATTTAATCAAGAAACAAAGAAATAAATAAACAATTTTGCGTAGCCGTTAAGAATGAAACAAAAAGAATACGAAAATTTTCCACATAATTTTCCGGTACATTAATCAGTTTTCAATTTTTTGTTTATGATATCTTTACTGCCGTATGGAAGATTTTTTATTTTTATTTTTTTCTTTTGTTTCCTCTAAAACCTTGTTATTTTATTCACCTTGTCGTTACCACCCCGTTCTGTAACTTTGGATATGAATGTAGAGACATATAGGCCTGTGTTAGCAGCAATATTCCCATTACCGTTCACTCTTCAAATGTGTCAGAGTTACCACGTCAGCTTGTCGGGAATTTTTTTTTTCCTTCCTATGAATGATTTTCGATACTCTAATGTTTATTATGATGACGTTTGTGTTCTCCTTGGTGTGATAGGAAAACATATTTCTATTTTTTTTTTTTTTTCAATCTACAATCTCTAAACTAACATCCCAAACATATATTTGTACGATGTTTTTATGTTTTAATAATAACGAATAACGTGAAATGTGTTCATATGGAACACATATAGTCATGACATAAACCATCAAATGTTAAGTCTACCGGAAAATAGAACTTAGAACATGAACTCACCCTTATTCAAATTAAATTCATTGTTTTGTTTATTAGCTAAAAAAATTGCTCAAAAAAAAACCTCACACAATCGCAGAATTTCATATGAGTGGGCGTAACATCAGCACATACCGATTTCAGTCTATAAAACCAGTCATTGATTTCAAAATATGGTCGTGTGTTCAAATCAATTGGAAAAATAAAAAAAAAAATTAAAATTCCCATCAAGCTGAGCTTAACCAGCAGAGAAAAAAAAAACGAAAATTTTTATTTTTTCGTTGTACGGCAACAGAACGCATGAATATGTTTGATATGTCAATCAACGCATTTTTCACCCCTTAACAAAAACAACATCAAAATATTATTTTCAATTGAATAAGCAAATTATCTGATAAATTTTTTAATTTTTAATTATTTTATTTGTAGAATTGGCTCGATCGTATTAAATCGTCAATCAAAAATTTGGCTACAATTCGATTTGATATTCAGGATGACGGAATATTATAAGAAGCATCAGCGTTGCTTGGAAATATTGCACGGATTCTCGAATCGCGTTATTAGGGAGCGTAAAGAGGAGATTAATCAAATTAAAATACGAAATAACAATTTATCGAATAATAATGACCAAATGGTAAATAATAATAATCTGAAAGACATGAACGGGAATGTGATGCAGAGTAAGATCTTTGATGAGGACGAAGCATTTTTCGGTAAGAAGAAACGCCTTGCGTTTTTGGATTTGTTGATTGAGGCATCACAGGACGGTGCTGTGTTGTCGAACGAAGATATTCGCGAAGAGGTGGACACATTTATGTTTGAGGTTAGTAATGATGGGGATTTACAATCGTTTCTCTGTGAAATTTATTTTTTTATTTTTTTTTATTTAAAGGGACACGATACGACGTCTGCTGCGATTTCTTGGTCATTATTTTTAATTGGTTCTCATCCCGAAATTCAAGAACGTGTTTTTCAGGAGTTAGACGATATTTTCTGTGGTGACACGGAAAGACCACCAAGTATGAAGGAATTGCTCGATATGAAGTATTTGGAATGTTGCATAAAAGAAGCTTTACGTCTTTATCCAAGTGTTCCATTAATTGCACGTCAGCTAAACGAAGATGTGATTATTGGTAAGTTTTTTTATTAATTTCGACAGTAACACATTTTGAATTAATCAATTTCATTTATTGTAGATAATTACACGATTCCATCTGGAACAACAGCTTTAATTGTGACATATATGTTGCATCGTAACGCAGATGTTTATCCAAATCCTGAACAATTTATTCCTGAACGTTTTCTACCAGAAAACAGTTATGGTCGTCATCCATACGCCTATATTCCATTTAGTGCGGGTCCCCGTAATTGTATTGGACAGAAATTCGCTATATTAGAAGAAAAATCTGTATTGTCAGCAGTTTTACGAAAATTCAGGGTGGAAGCGGTTGACCGACGAGAAGACTTAACACTCCTAGGTGAACTAATACTACGTCCAAAAGATGGATTAAGGCTGAAAATAACACCTAGATATTAGTTTTTATTATCAATTAATTTAACATTTAACGAAAGTAATTTTCTTTTTTTATGTTTTAAATAAATTTTTATTCATTCATTTTTAATTTTAATTATTATTAGGTTAGTTTTGTAAGTTTGTATTTTTGTTAGAGACAAAATAGATAATGTATTGTATTTAAATATAGTTAATGTAATTGAAAATAATAAAAGCAATAATTAATTAGTAAAAATAAGTAAAATTAATGATTTTTTTTTTTTGTTAAAAATTAATCTCCGGTTGAAAAAATTTAGCAAAGTGTTAAACCCGATAATATTAAGTTGCGAAAAAAAACGTTAAAAAATGTTTTTATAGGAATAAATAAAACTAAAACTGCGCCATCTATATATAAACATAGTTAATTGATTCATACAAATCAGCTGTTATATGAAAAATCGGTAGAATTGCGTGTAAATTTATCGACAACAAAATTTACGATGACAAATAAAAATTTATTTGTAATCAAAAGAAGGAAAAAAAAAAATTTATTTAGTAAAACGATTTCATTCGAGAAAGATTAATTAATAAAAAAGTGCAACAAATTAATAACATTAAAAAATAAGAATAATAAACATTGTGATATTAAGTGTATATTTATAAATAATTTTAATAATGAAGACGCTCCTGATAGCCCTTTGTGGGCTATTTTTTGGTAAGAAATTTCTGCGACGTAGTTTTTTTTTTTTTTTTTTGTTTAATGGACGACGAATGTCTGCTGTTTTCTTTAAAAATGTTTTTCTTTGTTACGATGTTTTAATTAAATAAAATTATTTTAAATAGGGGTTGCTGTATTTGCTACACCAGCGTTTAAATTAGGCGCCCGAGAATGCACTTGGGGACCATCGTATTGGTGCTCCAATATCACGTAAGTAAAAAAAAAATTGTTTTTTTTTCTTTCTTTGTTTTTCTTTTAATTCCGTTTCATTGTTGTTTAAATAAAAAAAAAAAATTTTTTTGTTTTGTTTTTAAATATTTTTTTTTGTTTGTTTGTTTGTGATAAATTATTTAATCACATAAAATGATTAAAATATTATTTCTGTGTTGGTTTGTAAGCCAAGTAATAAATTATCTTGAATATTAACTATGTCGGAACGGTTAGAACAAGTTTGCTGTTTAGTGTACAAAACAAGTAAAAATTTATTAACGATAAAAGGACAAAAAAAAAAAAATTAATCGAAAAATGACTAATTAAAGTAGAAGAAAAAAAAATTACATTTTCTGTGAAGGTTTTTGTTTGATGATAATTTTTATTAATAATAATTAACAAAAATTGATTTTTTATTTTTCATTTCATTTCCTTTTGTTTTATTTTTAGGTTTTTCTTTGTTTAATAACAAAAAATTTAAACCGATCAAGAAACGGTCATTAACCAGGGGTGGTTAGTTTATTTTGGTTTCAATTATTGATTTTTCTTTCTTCGTTTTTTTTTTTTTTTTGTTCTTGTTATTGACCAAAGAACACCTGAAATCAATATCTAGTTGTGTGACAATACAAATACTTTTAATTTCAAAGATAATTAAATTTAAAAAAAATCAACAAAAGAAGGTCATTATACGTTTTTATTTTTGACAAACAAAAGTATTTTTTTTTTTTGAAGAATACACAAAAAAAAATATATTTTTGTTCCAGTTTTATAATTTTTAAACAGCTTATTTTCGACCGCTGCTGTGTGTATTTATCAATTAATTTAATTTAATAGAATAGAATAAAATAAATAAAAAAGGCATAACAAACTTTTAAATATTAAAGGTTATCAAGCAAACATTCGCAATAATTTTTTTTAATATTATTTTTATTAGGATTTGTTTTACACAATCATTTGTTTTGCTTGTGTGGTAATTTATTTTTCTATGTTATCAGCTATTTAATTATAGTGAAACATGACTAGTTTAATTCTTTTTTTTTTTAAACATAAATAAATTTTGCAAATTCAGCATTTCTGTGTTTTTTTTTTTTTGTTGTATTCAGTTTGCAAAGTCTGCAAACTTTTCATATTTTTCGGCTCTGTTCTGAATAAATGTATGTTGCATACGATTTTTGCTAGTAGAAAAATATTTGCATTTAGAAAAATGATGAGAGAGAAATGTTTGTTGACCAATTAGTGCGCGTGATATCATTAAGAAACGTTTTGATTGGTTGCGGTTTTTTTTTTTGTATTGATTAAAAATTAAACGTCTGACGTTTTACTAGTATTAAGCTGCAGGGTGATTCTTTTTATTTAAATTTGTAAAACAATTGTCGTTAAATCAGCTCTTTTTGTTTATTTATTTAATTAAATTTGATGCGAATTTTTATAGCGGTGACTGATGTTTAGATATGACTGACGATTCTTTTTCTTTTTAATTTCAAAACGATGATTCATTGTTGTGTTGTTGTGTCTGCTACACAAATTAAATTAATGTATAAAAACGTTAATAAATGTGCCCGGATAAGAAAATAAAAATTAACTTGCAGTAAATTTATGCTGGCAAATTATGTTAATTAATTTTATTTCCATAAAGATAAATAAATAATTGAGTACTATTATTTTATTCTAATCGTTTTTAATAGTTTAAGGAAATTCTTTATTAAATTTTCATTAAAAATCATTATTAATTGGGTGGTTTTATATTTTCAAGAAATAAAAACGTAGCTGCTGCTTTGCATAGATTTTATTTCAGTAATAAAAAAAAAATGATTTAATAATTTAGTAATTAATAGGAAAAAATATAAATTAATTTTTTTTTGCTGAACTCTCATGACCACAATTATTAATTAAAATAATTTAATTAGATTAATATTTTTCTTGTGGGGTTTTTTTTCTTTCTTATTTTAATAAAAAAATAATTCATGTGCTTATTATTCGTGCTTTTCAAAGTTTAAAATTTTATTTAATGACTTTCGTAGGTAAATTTGGCATTTAAATAGAAACAATGACACATGTTTCAGGTGAAGCAAACAAAACTAAAAATTTAATGAATTTTAACAATTTTTTTTTTGTGTTTTATTTAAAACGTAATAATTTTTCTAATTGATTGTTAATTACTTTTTATTTTTAAATCGCAATTTGATTACGTATTTCGTGAAAGGTTTTCTTTCTATATTTGTAAACAAAAATTTATTTTGGATTTTTTGTTTTTTTTTTACTATTGTTAATGAAGCCAAATAATTGTATAATTTGTATTTATATACTTTATTATGTTTTTTTTATTTTATAAGCTAATTATTTTTCTATAAATTTTATTTTAATTTCTTACGTTTGTTTGTTTTTGTTGTTATTTAATAAAAAATTAAAAAAAAAACTACGTAATACAAGGTCACCCTGTTTACTTATTAGAAATGTTTATGTTTTGTAGTTTGTATTTAGCTATTTAATGTTAATTCTTATTATTATAAAACTTGAATTTAATTAATAATTTTTTTTTTTCTCTATAGAAATGCAAAAAATTGTAATGCTGTGACCCATTGTATACAAACTGTATGGGAAAAACATCCAGTGCCTGAAGATAATGATAGTATTTGTCAAATATGTTTAGATATGGTGAAACAGGCTAGAGATCAATTGGAAAGTAATGAGACACAGGATGATTTAAAAGCTGTGTTTGATGGTTCCTGTAAATTAATACCAATCAAACCGGTACAAAATGAATGTATAAAATTAGTTGATAATTTTATACCAGAATTAATTGAGGCATTAGCATCACAAATGAATCCACAAATGGTATGTTCCGTTGCTGGACTCTGTAATAATGCTGCAATTGATATATTATTAGATGAATATAAATCATCACATCCAGAATTACCACCACCAAATGTACAAATTGAAGATTTAGACTCAACATTTGATAATAAATTGTCGTGTAATCAATGTAATAGCGTAGCACAAATGATTACAAATAAATTCCAATCAACTGATCGTGATGTTATTTTGGAAAATATGTTACTTACCTGTGGCAAATTATCATCTTTCTCTGATGCCTGTGCCAATATTGTTCTAACATATTTCAATGATGTTTATGATCATATGACAAGGAATGTAAATAGTGATAATATTTGTCATATGGCTGGTGTTTGTTCCGATAAATATCACCAACATCCAGAAATTGTTGAAATACGGCCAATGTCTGATGTTGGCTTTGTACCAGTTAAAGCAGATATCCCGTGTGAATTGTGCGAACAATTGGTTACACATTTAAGAGATCTTTTAATTGCAAATACAACTGAACTTGAATTCAAACAAGTGTTGCAAGGTTTATGCAAACAAACTAAATCATTCTCAAAGGAATGTATTAGTATTGTCGACCAATATTATGATATTATTTATCAAACTCTTGTGAACGATTTGGATCCAAATGGCGCTTGCTTTATGATTGGTATTTGTCAAAAAGGATTACACAACTCCCAAGATAATGATGTAAGAATTTTTTATACAGTACCTTATATTCTATAATTAATATTTTTTAATTTTTTTTATTTTAGCAACCAATAATGCCTTTAATACAATTGGAGCCAGCAACAGTATGGACAACAATTCGTGAAATTAAAAACGATAAACCACCAAGAAAAATTCTTGGACAAAACGAACCAATACTTTCAAAAGAACAAATTAACAGAGCTCAATTACCAATTGATTTAATAATTGGTGCACCAAATCCAGATTATTTAGTTCAAAGCGGTGAACTATGTACATTATGTGAATATTTCTTGCACTTCTTACAAGAAGAATTAAGTACACCTGCGGATGAAGTATGTTATTTACTTTTTTTTTATTATTGTCGTCTTCATATTTATTTAAAAATTTGTTTTTTGTTATAGGAATACATCAAAAACGCAGTCTTTAAGACATGCGATAAATTCCCAAAGACAATTAAAGTTGAATGTCACAATTTTGTTGATATGTACGGTGATGCTGTTATCGCATTATTAATACAAAATATTGATCCACGAGAAGTTTGTCCATTATTGAAATTCTGCCCAAGCAATGTTCAGGATACCGAAGTATTTGCACCAATTCCAATTGATGTTAAGATTGATAGTCATTCCGGATCTGATAAACCATCATGCCCATTATGTTTATTTGCTGTCACTGAATTAAAGGAAGTTATTCAAAGCAATAAGTCTAAAGAAAATATTAAACATGCTTTAAATGATTTATGCTCACATTTACCAACAAAAATCCGTTCAGAATGTAAAGATTTTGTTGAAACCTATTCATCTGAATTAATTAATTTATTAATAGAAGATTTTACCTCACAACAAATTTGTGTTGAAATCAAATTATGTACAGCAGAAAAAGTTAATTTAGATTTTATAAATATGAAGACAGAAGGTACCATGAGTAATGGCGATGTTTGTAAGTTTTAAAAGAAAAAAAATCTTTGTCCGCCATTATTGTCTGTTTGGTAAAATATTTTTTATTTTATTTGTTTGCAGTAACAAATGAAATTCCAGATGATACAGTAAATGGACAATATTTAAGCAAGAATAGTTATGATTATCAAGTAAACTCACCGGATTGTATTTTGTGTGAAGAGATTGTTAAGGAAGCAGAAAAACGTCTAGGGCCAGTTAAAACTAAGGTTAGATATTTAAATTAGATGACTGATTGACTTACTTAAATATTTTTATTGAATTTTTGTATTCTCTCAACAGAAAGATATTGTAAACGCTCTCAACCATGCATGTGATAAAATCGTTAAATATAAAGCCAAATGTCATTCATTTATTAACTCAAATGGTGATAAAATTGCTGATTTTATAATAAAGGAAATTGAACCGAAAGTTATTTGTCGTGAATTAGGTTATTGTACTGCTGCATTATTTGATAATGAGGATGATGATTGTAAATTTATTATGATAATATTTGTTTTTATTATTTTTAAATAATTTTTTTTTTATTAATTTGTTTCATGAATTATAGTGGAAATTGATGAAGCAATTTCAGTGAGTTATATTGCATCACCAAATACAAATATGGGTTTAGAGAAATTCGATGATTTTCCATTAAAAAACGAAAAAACATCTGATTATGCAGTACGCCTAGAAAGTCCATTATGCTTTGTCTGTGCACAAATAATGGCACAATTAGATCAAATGATTAATTCATCAAGTACATCGGTATGTTTGCATATTTTGAATAATAAATAAATAAAAATATATTTTCATAATTATCTGTAATTAATTATTTGTCAGGAATCAATTAAATTTGCATTAGATTCCGTTTGTGATTTATTACCAAAAAGTACAGCAGCCGATTGTGATGATTTTGTTAATAAATATACAGATGTCATTGTTAAATTGATTGTAACAACACCACCAAAGGAAATATGCTCAATTATTGGTGTATGCGAAGAGATAAAATTAGAAAGTAAACTCGAAATTATTGAGTGCGCTGTATGTCACGAGTCTGTACGTGTTCTAGATGATTTCTTAAAGAATCCTAAATTTGATCGTAAAATTGAAAATGTTGTCGAACGTACATGTAACGAATTACCATCCAAGTATATCCAAAAGGTACACCACACCACACCAATATCAATATTTTTCTATAATCAAATAATTAATAAATTTATTTAAATTTTTAGTGCACAAGTATGGTTGAAATTTATGGCCAAAGTATGATTAATTTGTTAACGTCATATGTAGAACAGAAAAAAATTTGTTCACAAATTGGAATGTGTTACCCAAATGAGATTGCAACATTTGTTCAAATGGATAATGCGAGTAAGTTTTTTTGTTGTTGTTATTGTTATTGTTCGTTGCACCTTTAAAATGATTTTATTTTTATTTTTAGAATCAAAAACAGAAGAAAAAAAATTATTAGGTGCCAATGAGTGCACATTTGGTCCATCATATTGGTGTCAAAATAAACAGACGGCTATACAATGTAAAGCAGAAAAGTTTTGCATTGAGAAGCATTGGGTTAATGGCGTTGCACCGTTACTTTAAATCATTTAAATACATTTTCTGTTCTTAATTTAGATTATTATTAATTATATTATTTTCTCTTTTCCAATTTATCATTAAATATTATTATTATTATTTTCATTTTTACATAAATATTAAGTTTAAAAATATAAATCAAAAAAACAAACAGAAGAATATATATATATATTTACGAAAATATATGAGAGATTCATAAAAAAAAAAAAGAAAATAAAATGATAATAAATTAGCTTTTATTGAATTGAACAACAAATAAATATTTTTTATTTTATATTTAATCAATCAAAATTACTGTGCTTTTACATATTCAATTACTAGTTAATTGTAAATTAATTTGGTTTTAATTATTTATTTTGTTCCGTAGAAATAATTTATATTCCTGGAAAATTTTACCTTGCTTATTTTTAAAATTTTTAATTTAAAATTAATTTTTTTTTTTGAAACAATTAAAACAATCTTTTTTAAATTAATTATTAATTTTAATGATTGAACAAAAAGGATCAAATATGGATCATGTAATTAGATTATAATGGGCAGGAACTGAAACAACTTTCCTGCACCACAATTGGTTTTGGGTGGCAACCACATATAGAATCAGCGGTCCCCCCCATTTGGGAGTTTGGTTCTGTATTATTTAATACAAATGGTTTGTTGCAAGAGGGACATACGATATCATCCACGAGGACGCAAGAGTTGGTTGTATCGCTGCATGCACTCGGTGTATCGCCTGGTTCCGTTAAACCGCAATTATCAATTGGTTCATTTTTCAATGGTAGCGGTGGTGATTCAATATCACAATAGCAATCATTGTGGCAATCGTCCATTTCTTCCTTGTCTTCAGATTTCAATCTTTCTCGTTCTTCCTCTTGCAATTGACAGATTTTATGATAAACAACATCATCAGTATTGTATATTTCCGGTTTATTTGGATTGTGAAGATACAAATATTCTGCAAGCCATTCAATCGGCTCCAATGGCTTTATTTTTGTCATTTTATAGAGACCTTCCATTAGAATTGGATTAATGTGTGCTTGTAGATAATTTTTGTATTCAGTTGGACTTAAAACTGGTTCAATTATCACTTTAAAATATGAATCAAATGAGAATAAAAGATTTTTAAAAACATTATCTCGTGAAAGCAAACTAACTATTTGGGAAAAAGAATTTTATTTCATATTTTGCAGAATCAGCATTATCGCTGCCATGAACAGCGTTTTTGAATTCATCATTTGGATCAGCAAATTCTGCACGCAACGAACCTGGCCAATAAAATTTCGCGTCATTATACGATTCAGGACCCATTAAAGCTTTCCACTCTTTAATTGCAGCCAACTTCGATAAGCACATCGCCATTATTGGACCTTCTGTGAGTGTTATTACCATTAGTGGATAATTCGGATTATCGCATTTACTATTATAAAATTCTGATGCTTGTTCCGGTGTTAATTTAACAAATCGTTTCTATCAAAGTAAGTTAAAAATACATTTTTTATATTTAATTATGGAATATTTAATAAAAACCTGTAAAATACTAAAACCAGCAGTTCGAATTCGCTTCAAAATGGCATCACGATATTGCATACCATCCGGCTTTATTAACGCCAACGTTTTTTCAAGAATCGCAGTATTTATATCATCTATATTAGGACTGGTCATGCGCTCCATTATGAAACAAAATTAATATTCTTCTGTATAATAAATAAAATTAAAAAAAAAACAATGTTTATCCCATTGACATTTCAACACGTTAATAAAGAAAAACAAATTTTTTCAAATTTTTTTTTTGCTACAACTTCTTTGATCATTTTATTATTCAAAATAAAAAAATCATTTAAAAACGAAAAAAAAAATCAGTTTGGACATCCTTGCATGAAAGTTTTTTTTTCTTGTTGTGAACGCCAAAATGCTCCACTTGCACTATATACATCATTCTCACGCATACATAATATACAAGCCGGTAGTCATTTAAAATTTATTTATTCTAATCATTAGCAAAATAATATTTTGATAAAAACAAAATAACGCATGCGTTTTAAATTCGGATTAAATGGAAAAAAAATTATTTTATTTTATTATTAATAAAAAGGTAAAACAACAGAAGCAGCCTTAGAAGTAAGAAAAAAAACATAAAAAAAGTGAAAATTTACTTATTGATGACGCAAATTACATTTCTATTCAACAATTTTCATAATTTCTCTAACCTTTTAATAATAATAAAAAAAAGAAGAAATTCCTTTGTGTACTGACCTAATAACAATCACCATGTTGTCCTTCACAAAGGAAACCAACACAAACGCATTATGGTAAAATGAAAGAATATCAATTTCTGCAATAAAATAAAATAAGTTCTAAAACAAAAGAAATAGTTTTTTTGTTGTCGTTGTCATGTCACCCGTCTAGGTTAGAAAAAATTATGAAATATATAGCCAGAAACTAGCATAAAGCTTTTCTTTGACTTGTTTTTTATTATTATTCATAAATATCCTGAACATAACCTAGTAATAAAGTTGTTTTCTTGTTTTAAAAATGTAAAAAAAATGAAAATTTGTTAAGCTTTTCCGCAACAAACTTCGTACAGGTGTAACAATTGTTTCTTTTTTCGCTTTTTTTTTATTCATAGTGGAGTTACTGTTGATGTTTTGATGTTTAGTTAATAATTAATTGGAAAGGAATTTTCATTAGTTAGTTATTACCAATTATTTGCTTTTATTTTTTTTTAAAAGTTCATTTAAAGTAATTTTTTTTTATCTTTTCAGAGAATATTACAGCTTTAAAACAGTGAAAGAGAAAAAAAGAAACAAAACCTACAAAACTGGCGAATTAATTGATAATGAAAAACAGGGTTAAATACATCTTATTTACATGTTTATGTACATAAATATTATATATAATTCCAACAAAATAATTTCAAATTAAATGAAAAAATAAATAAACGAGGGAAAAAGAAGGAAAGAAATTTTATTAATGTCAATTACACTGTGATAAGCGACGTGAGCTTTTAGAAAAAAAAACCAACCAAAAAAAATAGAAAAAAAATCATAACCAATAGAAAAAATTATTTATTTATTCCTTTGTTTATATAATTTAAAGTAAATAAAATAAATTAAATATATTTGTGTTGTGGTAGCAAGTGAAAAAGAATTTTTTTTTTACAATTTCATTACAATACAATGAGGTTAAGTTCATTTAAATTTAATTTTTCTTTTATTTAATTTATCATTTTGTGAGCTTTAATCAAAACCAATTTTCGCAGAGAAAATTTTTGTGATAATTAGCTACAAATAAAATAAAAAATGTTTATCAAGTTACTAATTGATATTTCGTTAAAGTAAATAAACTTTTATAATTGAAGCAAATTTAAACTTGATTTGTTTTATTTTATTAATTTGTAAATAAATAATTAGATTTTTCTCAACGTTTTTAATAATATTTCTTAATTAGCATCTTTGTTTTGTTTTTATTAATGGATGGAAATATTTGTTGAAAGATAAAAATTTAATATAAAAATAAATGTGATTTGTTACCTTTAGTTAAATAATTAATTAATTAATTAATATAAGTTTTAATAGATGTAAATCAATGATTTTATTTAATATTTTATGTCCAATTAAGTGTTATTTAAAAAAAATTATATTTTTAAATTAAAATAAGTTTTACCGATGTTTATATAAATTAAGAAAAGCTTGTCCAGTGTATTTGTAAAATTAAATCAATTATTGTTAATTAAGTAATTTAAAAGACCAATTATTAACGTAGTTAATAAAACAAAACACGAATTAAAAATCATACAGGGTTTAATAATTAAGTAATTAAGTATAAAAAGCACCAAAAAGCATTTAGAAAACAAAGAATTTAATTAAAATGAATGAAATGATGTTGATTAGTAATCATACATTGGAGCAACAGTTACAGGATGAATTAAATTTTAGTTCATTTACTGAATTATGTCGATTTTGTTCATTGCGAAATGGCTCAAAATTACATTTATATGATAAGGAAGCAGAGAATAGACAAATTTTACCAAAAATACGTTTAATGTTACCAATTTCGGTGAGTTTTCCTTTTCTTTTTTTTTTACCTTTTTTTTTCTATATTTGGTTATGTTTTCCTTTTTTTCTTTCGTTTTTTTTTGTGCTTTGTTGTTATTTCTCCTTGTGGTGGCGGTTAGTTGCTTTTGTCGATTTGGTGGCAGTTTATAAACAAAACGTACATCAAACTGACAAGTCAACAAAAGTAACTGCTGTGTAGTTTTTTTTTATTATTGATAACTTTTATTAATTTTTTTTTTTTTTTCATTTAAATTAGATAACGCGAGATGATTTTTTACCTAAAAATATATGTGAACGTTGCATTGATAAATTAGAGCAAATGTTTGAATGGCGGGCAAAGTGTGAACAGACAGACATTATATTGAGGAAATACGCTGAATCAATGAGGGCAGTGACGGCAACAATAAATTTTCAAGTAAGGTTCTAACAATAACAGACTACACAAAACAGGACAAAATATGCAAAATAAAACACAAACAAAAAAAAAAAAAAAAGACACAGGAAAATGAACGCAACATCGCAGAAATGCTAGAATACAAAAAAAATAAAAAAATAAATACAAATATTCCCGAAAGCTTAAAAGCACACACACAGAAATTGCATAACCTCTTTGTTGTACTTTTTTGTTTGTTTATTTGTTATTTCGTTCATCTAGTTGCTGTATTTCTTCCCAGTCTCTCTTCTTTCTTTCAATTTTTTTTTTTTTTTGTTCATGAAAGTGAAAATCATTTTCCTCATTGACCGTGGTGGTGTTTGTTTTTTTATTACGTTATTGATAAAAACAGTCAAACAAAAAAAAAAGAGAAAAGAAAAATCTAAAATCAAAAACGCGACAGAAAACAAAATCAAACCAACAAAATGTGATTAAATTAGAGAGAAGAAATTAATTAATTAATTAATTAATTAACAGGAAAACACTTTAAAGAATTTCTTTTTTGTTTTTAATTAGTTTTTTTTTTTGTTTTTTTTTTTTTTGTTTATTGTTATTTAATTAATTAAAGAAACTAAAGAATAATCATCAAGCGATTACGAAGAAAAAAAAAAATAAACAGAAAACGTAGAGATAAATAGAAAATGGAAAGAAAAAAAGTAAAATTTTATTTAATTTTGTTTTTAATTAAACTTTAATCAAATGTTCTACAGAAAAAAAAAGTGGGTGGTATTGTGATAGATTTGTTTTTTTTTTTTTTTCTATTTAAACTAATTTTATTAGTTTTAATACATAAATAGTGTGATTGTGATAAATTTATAATTTTTTTTTTCTTTTTTATTCTAAAATTTTCTTATTTTTACTACTTAAAAAAAAAAGAAAAAAAAAAAGTTTTTTTTTTTTTTTTTGTTTCTTTACGAAGAAAAAAGTTGGGTAGGGTTTGGCACTTAGTTAAACGGACTAAACATTCATACAAAAAAAAAAAAAAAAGAAAAAAATCAATATTGTGTACGCTGTTTTCGTTATTATTATTCATTTCACCAAACTTAAATTCTATTCAAATAAATAAAAAATTCTTTGTGAAACAAAAAAAATAAGAAAAAAATGTGAATTTTATGGTAAACGAAAATTAAATTAAAAATTCACCCAACAACCACCCGCATTGTATAGTTAATTAAATTTACTAATGTGACATGTGTGGCTCAGTTTATTTATCCTTTTTTTTTTTTTCTTTTTCTTTTTTTTATTATTAATTATGATTATTATTAGTATTACCCGCCGGGATTATTGATTTTTTTTCTGTCTTTCTTTATTTGTTTATCAGTTGGCTTAGTTGTTGGTGTTATTGATTTTTAGATTATTTTTCGTATTTTTCTATATTTATTACAAAAATATTATTAATAATAATAATAATAATTAACCATATGTTACTGCTTTTCTATTGATTAAAAATATTATCAAAAATTGATTTGTGGTTGCTGCAATTATTATTGATTAATTTCAACGAAACATTTTTTTTTTTTTTATTTCGATAACAATTTTGTGTGAGAAACAGAAAACGTTTTTTAATTAAAAATAATTATGGAAAAAATTTATTATTTATTAATGATAAAAAGAAAAAATATAATATTATTTTCTTTTATATACATTTAATACTTAATAAATGTGGCATATAAATTAATCTATATACTAATTTTTGTGCTTTTTTTTATATATATAAAACGATCTTGAATTTTTTTTCTTTTTTTTTTTTGGCAATTTCTAAAACTTTGTTGCTAGTTTGTTGGCTGTGGTTCTAGCTTTTCTGTTTTATTGAAATTTTAAACATGCGCATAGTAGATTCTCAATAATCATACCACATATACACATTTTATTTATCATTGGAAAGAAACCGCGAAATTTTCGTTTTTATTTTCGTTGTTATATTTTTTTTTCTTTTTTTTTGTATTATGTAATACTAAATTAAGTAATTAAAGGATAGTTATACAGAGGATTGTCTGTTAAAATAAAAAAAACGTATTGATCCTTCATCCCAAGACCAATAATAAAAAAAAATAAAAATTCCTCCCAGACCAAATTGCATGTATATAATTTATATGCTGTTTTTTTCCTTCTTTTTTTTATGTTTTATTTATTTTCCATATTTTACTTCTTTTATAAATAATAAAAAAAAAAAAGAAAGGAAAACTTTTGTTCTCGCTATTTGTTCCAACAAAATATATATAGATTGGCGTGCGCGCGGCACGACGCCACATTGCTTTACTTTGTATACTTTCCTTAATAGAAAAAGATTTTGTTCACCACTCTTACATGTAAAAAAGCGGCACAAGTAAGGCATCAAAAAAAAAAAAAAAAAAAAACTTTCTTCTATATGAGATATTAGTACATTCATATGTATTTATATTTTTAGTTTAAAATTTTATATTTATATATAAAGCTTTAGTAAAAGCAGTCGTAAATGTTGTATTTTCGTTAAATATGTATACAAATATAATAGAAATGTATAGAAAATGGCAATAATGCTTTCTTTTATTTTGTTTTTCTTCTTTTTTTTTTAACAAACATTTTTATATTCTTTTGGGCAACAAAAATGGAAACGACGCCGTCGCTATATTATAGAATATTAAACATTTTTTTCATATACATATGTATGTTTGTATTGTGTACGGATGTGTTCATATATATTATGTTTGGGTCTGTTTTTATTACCGTTCTGTGTATATATACAGAATCACCCATTACCACCCACAATACATTATATACATTCAAATGTATTACTAAACGTACTACAGTAAAATAAAAGAAAAAGCACAAACATAAATACAATCTTCTCTCTTTCATCCTTTTCTCCTTATTTTCTTCTTGTTTTCCTTATTTTTTATTTTCATTTCACTCAGTTTTTCCTTTTTTTTTTTTGTGCTGTTGATATTGTTAGTTCTACTTAGTTGTATCAGTGGTGGATTTAAGAGCAAAAAAAAAAGAATAAAACAAAACGAAAAAAAAGAAAAAAAAAGGGAAAACAAATTTTATATGGTTTCATATTGGAATATTAAAACACCCTTAAATTAATTGACGCTATTTATATATAATAAAACTGAATGATTTTTATTTTTATTTATTTATTTTTTTTTTTTGATGCTCCTGCCGCTTGCCGCTGCTCTTTGTTTCTATTATTTGTAATTCAAGAGATTTTCTGTATAAAAAAAAAAAAAATAATAATAATAAGAATGATAATAAAACGAAAGAAGAAAAAGACGAGAAAAAAAAATTACATAATTTTTGGAATGTTTATATATTGCACCCCTTAATAAATTTTTAACATTCTGTCTCCTCTACACATATATATATATATATATATATTTTGGTTGCCCTTCATTATATTTAGTTTTATTTTTCTTCCTCTTTGCTGCTTTATTTTATTTTATTTTATTTTTGGTATTAAATTCCAAAATAGGGAGAACAAATAATAATCACTTTCACTATATATATATATATATATATATATATATATATATATATACTGTACTTGCTCATACGATTTATTCTCTTTTGTAATGTATAATTTATTTTCATCCTCTTTTATATTTTATTGCACATGAAATTTTTTGGAATCGGAGTTTAAAAACCTTTTTTTCTTTTTATTTGTTTGATAAAACTGGGTGTTATTGTGTTATAGAAATAATAATAATAAAAATAGAATTACTCAATGTAATAATTACCATTATTAAAAGAATAATAATTACAACAAATGTAATCCTTTCTTTTTTATATAAAATAAAAAACGAACTCTTTAATTTTTGTATCCTGTTTACAAGGCTCGTTAAATTTATTTTGTATCCTTATTGATATAACGTTATTATTATTACTTCACAGCAGTAGTTCAAACTAATAGCCAAACTATTAAATTGGACTTTACAGGGCAAGCTACAGTATATCAGGGCGATTATTATATACAGTTGGGTTTAAGAAAAATCAGTTCAATCCTGAAAATCAGTTTTAGTTTTCTAACTAAAGCTAGCAACTAATCTAAAAGAAATTAAAATTGAGGAAGGCGCAATGTTTTAAAATTAAAAAAAAAAACCGACACCGGGTTATCTCGTTTTTATGTGCCGTACCGGCCTAGGAATTAATTTTTTTTGTTGTTGCTACAGTTAAACAGTACAATAACAAAAGGTTGTTAATTACATTTGAATTAAAAAAAAAGTGTATTCATAAAAAAAAAATGTTTGCAATTTTATGAGCTTTTTTTTAACAAAAACTTTTTTTTTCAAAACATTAAATGTATTATTTGACGTCGATAACATACGATTCGTGTGCTTTTTGAATTTTTCATTTGCCAATTGAATGAGTGAGCTTTTTTTTTGGTTAAATATTAATCTCACTCTGTAATGCTTTTTTTTTTTTTTAATGTTATTAATTTCTATAAATAATTTATAAAAATTGTGACTACTGATGGTGCTTTATTTAATAACTTTTTTCTTTTATTAAATGAGAAAGAAAAAAAAAAAAAAAACATTTTGTGCGATGGTAGTCAGTTTTGTTATTTCTACTTGGTAAAATAAATTTGAAAAAAATAATAATATGAAGAAGCACTCCTAGCCACCCTCTTTTTTTTATTATTATTACATATTTTACACCACGCCAAACATATATTTATGTATTAAATAATATATGTTTGTTTAAATGTGTGTATTTTAGAGAGTATTTTATATATATATCTAAATACATAAATTGTAATGTTTTATTATTTGTATTTTTTTTTTTTTATTTATTTTTATATATTTTATTCTATAGTATGATATGTACATTGAGGGTATGTATAGATGGGTGGGTTTGGGTTGAGGGAGGAATAATAATAATATAAAATAAAAATAAAAAAAAAAAAAAAAAAAAATAAAAATAAAATAAGCTTAGTCGTACAGGTTTACCATCAGCAGGCAGACTTGATTTTATATTGCGTGCGCGCTTTTTGTACTTGGTTTGTTTTTCTTTTCTTTTTTTTTTTTTTTTTTTTTATTTATTTTTCGTTGGCTTGCTGCCTGTTTTTTCCTTGTAATACGAAAAAAAAAAAAGAAAAAAAAAAATCCCCTAAATATACCTAACCTAACCTCCTATTATTTTCTTTTGTGCATTTTTTTTAATACTTCTGTTATTCTAATTGTTGGTGATTTTTTCTATTAAAAAAAAAAAATTGTTTTGTCGTGTTTAAAAAATGTCGCAAAATCGTATGAAAATTAATTTAATTTTTTTTTTTTTTTAACAAATATTTTATGTTTTAAAAATATAATTTGTACGATAATAATAAATATATAATAATATGTAATAATATGTATATAGAGGATATTATATACTGAAACTAAATATCCATCTCACTTTGACTTTATTTCTTTATTTTTCTCCTTATCTGGAAATTTTTTTTGTTTTCGAACTTTTTTTTTTTGTTTGTACGTTTTTATTTTTTATTCTTTCATACAAATTTAATTCCAATGTATATAATAATAATATATAGAAATGTATAAAAAAATAAAATAAAACGGAAAAACCATTTAATATAATAAAATACGCACTATAGACGGATGACGACGACGCGCGACTTATATACATTAAGCGGCTGTGGCGGTACACGGCATACAAAAAAAAAATATTTTTTTCCTTTTTTTTTTATTTTTTTTTTATTTTTAATATCAGTAACAAGAAAAAAAAAATTTTTTTTTCTATGTAGAATTTTTGTTATCCTTTTTGCTTTAAAAAATAAAAACAAAACAAAAAAAATCATTTACTGCGCGCTGTTAACTTAAGTTAATTAATTATTGGATTTTGTTTTACCAATTTTAATTAATAAATTAATCAAAGTGTTGGTTTAAATAAAAAAATTAAATAAATTAAAGTTAAAGTTAAAGTTAAAGGAAAAAAAAGGGCAATAAAAGCACAATAAACAAATTAAAGGATCATTTTCTTTTCTTTCTACTATATATATTTTTTTTTTGTTTGGTTTATTACAAAAGGACAAAAGGACATTTATTCAAATAAAGCCATTAAAGTGTTAATAAAAAAAAAGAAGAAAATTATTCTCTTGAAAATAAATCAGGATTAATATTATTTTTATTTTCCATTTTCTTTTATTTGTTATACAACATTTATGTTATTATTTTGAACAAGGACTTTTTGGATATTTTAATCCGTTGTTACATAGAAGTAAAAGAAAAGTAAAAAAAAAGTGTCACATTGTGCAATAATAATAATTATTTTTATTTTATTTTAATTAAAAAAAGTGCTTTTTGTATTAATTAAATAATAATAATAATAAAAAAAAAATTAATTAAAAAAATGTTGAAAATTAATTAATTAATTAATTTTTTAATTTTTTTCGTTTTTTTCCTTTCTTTTTGAATTTTTTTTGGATTAATAAAGAATAAGACAAACGATATAAACATAGCAACGTTAAAAATGTATTTTGTGAGTGTTCTTTTTATTTAATTAATTTTTTTTTTTTTTTTTTTGTTAGATATAAGGAGTAATTTCGATTTTTTTTTTTTATTATTATTGGAAATATTTTCCTTTTTTGGTTTTGGTCTTTTATTTTTTATGTGGTTGTGTGTGTTGGATAAGTTATAAGTGGATTTGCGTGTGCTTTTTGTATTATGTGAATGTGTTTGTGTTGAATGGTGTAAGCAGGACAGTTTTATGTCCCGTTTAGGAATTTTCTTCTTTTGAATTTTTTTTTTTTCATTTATTTTTAACGATAAATTTAAGATTATTGAATAAATGTTAATAGTTTATTTTTGTGACATTCAAAGTGGGTGTATGGGCGTGTTTTTTGTTGTTTTTAATTATTTTTTTATTTATTTATTTATTCAAAAAAGGAAAATATCCTTTTTTTATATATTTAAATTAAATTTTTTTTTTTATTCTTTTTTTATTTAATTAAAATTATGTTACGGAATTTATTTTTTTCAAATAACCAAGAAAACACGAAATTTTTTTTTTTATTGTATCTCAAAAATAAATTTAAATGAATTTAAATAAAATATAAAAAAAAAACCAACAAAAACAGACAAATCAACAAAAAATAACAACAATATCTACTACTACTACTACAACAACTACTACCAATATGGATTACAATTATATAAATCAATTTAAATATACTACTATACAGGATGGTACAGTGAATGTTGATAAAATGACAGCGACCGAGAAGACGGCATACTTAGAAGCACACATGGTTGTACAACAGCATATGGCACATGCTGCTATGCAAATAAAACAACAACAACAGCAGCAGCAACAGCAACAATCGGGTTTGCAACAACAAAGATCGGACAATTCAAATACAACAGCAAATCAACAACAGCAGCAGCAACAACAACAGCAACAGCAGCAGCAACAACAGCAACAGCAACAACAGCAGCAGCAGCAACAACAACAACAACAACAGCAACAACAGCAACAGCAGCAACAACAACAGCAACATCAACCTGGTCAGTCACAACATTCACCATCAACAGTGAGTTCGAGTCAACATTACAGTAACACAATAAAGGTTTTTACAAACAATTTTATGCTGTTTTACTATGAAACATTAATTTTTCTCGTAACTATAGGTACCACAAATAAGCTCATCAAGTTCTGGTGGTGCTGATAGTACGTTTACAGTACCGGATGATGTTGGCATGGGTTATGAAGGTGGTGTACGCGTCCTTCAAAGTCTAGGCAACTGGTACTTATATAGAAATTTTTTTTTTTTTTTTTTTTTATTATAATCGATTATTTTTACAGGACACCAGATATCCCACCAAATGTACCGCGTCCTAATTTAATACCATTTACCGAACCATATGTTGAGGGTGGCTCAATGCATCCGGCTAGCCGTTTAAAAGCATTACAACAAGTACAACAGGCATCTGCAGGAATTCGTAAAACGACACCATCGAAAAGTAATTTTTTTCTTTTTTATTTTTTAAAGTCTGTCTTTAATAATAATTTTCTTTAACATTTTTATTGAGCAAGGTGGCAATAAGGCATTTGAGTGTAACGTTTGTGGTAAAGGTTTAGCTAGAAAAGATAAATTAACAATACATATGAGAATTCATACAGGGGAGAAACCATATATTTGTGAGGTAAACAAATTAAATATATTTTTTTTTATCTAATGATTTTTTGTTCTTTTTGTTTTTATTAATAAAATAATTTAATTTTTCTTTTACATAAAATATATGTCAAAGGTCTGTAATAAGGCATTTGCAAGACGTGATAAACTTGTGATTCATATGAATAAATTTAAGCATGTAACGCCTACAAATATAGCACCACTAGGTAAACGGCATAACAATATAACAGGTAAATGTATTTCATTAAAATACTTCTATTTTATAACAATTATAAATAAATATTATAAATAATATACGAATAATATAAAACAAAAGCAATTAAACCACATAAAATCGATTCGTGTTAGCACATATATTGTGTTGAAAGCACGACAGCAATATAATAAAAAAAAAATGAAAAAATAAAACTAATCAATTTATATTTAATCAATAAAACATAATTTTTCATTTATCGTTTCTGTATTGTTCATTTAAGATAAAAAGAAAGAAGAGAATAATGAGAATAATAAACAAAGCACTGTGGACCATAGTATGGTAACTCAGCAACAACAACAACAGCAGCAGCAGCAACAGCAACAACAGCAGCAACAGCAACAAACCGCTAGTGCACATATGGCGACGGCAAATCAACAGCAACAACATCAACAACAGCATCCGCAAACAAGTGCACAAGTACCACTTGTTGGTTTAACACATCATCATCAGCAATTATCATGGACGTGCGAAATATGCGGACGACTGTTCCCTAACCGGGATGAATGGTCAATACATGCCAAAAGTCATTTAGAGGTGAACAGTTTGTTTTTATATTTTCAAATTTCTAAATTAATTAATTAATTCATTTTTTGGTTGTTGCTTGAAATAGTATTGACATCAGGAACGAATGAATGGTGGTGCAACCATTGCTACCAATAATACAAACAACACTAATAACAATAGTATTGTTGCTAGCGGTGGTAATAATAACTATAATAATAATAGTAGTAATAATAATCTTCAAGATAAGGATAAAATGCAGATAATACAAATAACAAATACAAATACAATTAATAATAATGCGACAACAACATCAAATACAAATACGGTATGCACGGCAAGTCAGCAACAACAACAGCAACAGCAGGTATTGATAGCACAAACACAACAACAGCAACAGCATCATTCACAACAACAGCAACAAATTCAACAACTTCATCATACACCACATTTACTTTCGCCACATCATAATCTTATGCCAAATACTGCGATCACTGCAAATAATTTTACACATCAGGTAGTTAAAGATCGACATCAAAAACTTACCAATCGGAATTAACATTTATTTTCTTTATATAGAATTTTGCTGCTCGATCAGAATTTATGTTTCAAATTCGTGGACATTTTGTTGATGGTAAAATGAGTGTTGGTGATTTTTCAGGTGGTACATCGTCATCATCATCAACAGCATCAGCAGCAACGGCAACAACACCGACACCGCCAATGATCATTGATGCAGCATCAACGACAACCATATCTGCCGCCACAATACCATTGCCATTATCATCTGCTGTTACATCACCTGTCATCATTACAAATAACATACCAAGAAGCTTAATTGATCCTTCTGGTTTATGTACTTAAAATGGAATTTTTGAAAGAATTCTTTATATTTATTTAAAGAGGATTTAAATAAGGAAAAGGATAATTTTTAGTGATTTTTTTTTTAATTATTTTATTTTTGTATTTAAAATGGGAAGTAATGGTAGGTAAACTTTTTATAATTTTTTTTTTTTAATAAGACAATACGATTTGGATTTTAATGTAATGAAACCGTAGATTTTATTAAATTTAAATCGCAACGACTGCGATAATTGGATGATGTGAAGAATGGATTGTGTGGAAGATTTCCTTTATTTTATAGTTAAGTTATGCGTTTAAGCAATATTTTTGGATAGATTATAAAGGAAGAGAAAAAGATTTATATAATTGAATGAGTTTTTAGATTTAAGTAAGGCAAATTTATTTGTTGTTAAGAAAAAAAAAAAACAGAAGAAAAGATGAATCGCTTCCATCTTGTTATAGAAATACAACCATTTTGTGATATTTTTTTCGTTTTTTTTTATTTTGTAATTTAATTAATTTTGTTTTTTTTTAATTATCGAATTGAATGAAAATTGAAGCTGGAACTGACCATAATAAATATTGCGCAAAGGGAGAAATAAAAAAAAAATGTATAGACAAGTAAAATTATCCTTTAGACTTAAATTAAATAATTTCTCTTATTATTTTTCTTTTTTTGTTTTATAAATTAAACAGAATAAGAAGAAAGTTTAATTAAAAAAAATATTTTAATACAAGAAAAATAATTAATTAAGATTTTAATTTATTATTTTTGAAAAAAAAAAACTGTATATACATATATAATAATTGGTGAGGGAGGGAGGAAGGTAGTAGTAGGTGTGGGTGGAATGTAATATCAAATTATTTTTTTAAATAAACAAAATATATTGTTTTGTAATTTTAATTTTAATTAATTAATCTATTTATTTATTTTTTCCTTATTTTAATATTTCAACATAATTAAATTGTAATTTTGTTGTTTCAACATAAAAAATATTAAAAGAGTGAATCTAGTCAAAAAAAAAAAATTAATTAAGTTAAAAGATTAATTAACAAATTTAATTGTATAATTAATTATTTAATTAATTAATTTATGTATTAAAATATATAATTTAATAATAATTTAAAAATTTAATTTAATCAAAATATAAAAAAAAATATTAATATTTAATGAATAAAATAATAATTATAATTATATTAATAATAATAATAATAATAATATTAATAATAATAATAATAATAATAATAGTGCATTTTAGTATTTAATGAATAATACTTAGTATTTATAGGATAAAACAAATAAATTTAAATTTAAAAAAAAATTAAAAAATATACAAAAAACATAATAAATAAATGGGCAAAGGATAATTACAAGAAATGAAATAAAAAGATAATAAAGTTAAGTTTTTAATAATAAACCAAAAATATAAAAAATAAATAACAAAGAATAAACTTATAATTAATTTAATTAATTAAATAAAACTTGGTTAAATGATTTTTTTTTTATTATTGATAATTTTGAATTAACTAAAAAGAAATATATCTAGACAAGCAATAACTCTGTAGGTTTGTGTAACAACTAATAAATACAAACAAAGAAAAAAAAAAGCAAAAATCTACATATAAAAGATGTCGCTAGTGTAGTAAAGAAGTTTATAAAACTTCATAAAAAATAAAACCGTTTTATTGTTCTCCCTTCGTTAATTATTTTAATTAATTTAATTTTTGTTTGTTTCCTCTTTATTTCTAATAAAATAATTAAGTGATATTTAATGAATTTAATTTTTACTATTATTTATCTAAATAAAATTGAATTTTTGTAGACTTATTCATTCACATATCTCCAAATAATATCTTTCATCAAGTTATATAAAGAATTAAAAACGAAAAGAAATGAAGCAAAAAAAAAATTTTTTTTAATATTAACAAAGTGAAATAAAAATGTTAAAGTAATATCTTAAGAAGGAATTAATTAAAAAAAAAAATATTATTATTATTAATATAAAAAAAAAAAAATTATATTTAATGAAATAATTGTTGAGTAGAAATTAATTAAAGAAAAAAAAAAAAAATTAAATTCAATATTGAACTTACAACAAAACTAATTCAAAGAAAGAAAAAAAAATTAATTAAGAAAAATAGTTGCATTGTATACATTTTATGATAAATAAAATAATATTTTTATTTAATTTTAATTAATTTAAATGAAACAAATGGAATTTGGTAATAAAAACAGAAAACAAGAAAAAAAAATCACAATAAATGGATAAAACCAATTTAACAAACATTTTAAAAATTAAGTAAATAAACAAAACCAAAAAATTGGAAATAATTTAAAAGAATGTACAAGATTAAAATTAAATGTGTTTTATTAATTAATTCATAAAAATAATTAAACTAAATTTAAACTAAACCGAAAAGGTAAGCGAATTTCAGATTGTATATAATTATTATACCAGTTTATTAGTACAGACACATTTTAGCAAATTTTCTTACCTTACTATTTTCGATACAAAGAAATTTTTTTTATTTTTAACTAAACATTTAATTGTTTTTTATTATTAATTAAATATTTATTTGTTTTTAATTAAATAAATAGTGATAACGATTGTTTTTCTCATGATTTTTTATTAAAACATTTAAAGTTTATGATTTCTCAAAGCTATGTAAAGTGTTATTCCATCGTTCAATGTAGTATTAATTTTTTTATTTTAATTTCTTATTAGCTTAATTATCTTGTTTTTTTATTGATTTTTAATTTTTTTATTAAAAATATTTTTGTTTTGTGAAATTATTTAAAAGAAAAATTAAATTTTTGCACTTTAAATGCATTAAATCAACATTTGTATCCTGAAGCACTGGCGATAATTATCAGTACGTAAAATTTCTCTAATTTTGTTTTGTTTTGACTGGTTAATTAAATAATTAATAAATTAAATAATTATTTATGAATTAATCTGCTTATTTGGATTTTGTTTACCATTTTTAAGCTAAAAAATTTCTTGGATTTAGCATTGATTTAAAAAAAGGTAATTTTCCTTGCTAAATGCCAAGCTTAATTTCAGACAAAGAAATGCAAATTAATGATTCCTTCAATCAAAAGAAAAAAGAAGCCAAATAAAGCTTTATAAAAACGATAAATCATAAGTAAAACAAATAAAAACAATGAACATTAAGATAAATAAATAGTTTTTCTATATTTTTTGGTTCAATTCACTTTCATTAATTTAAATATTTTTCTATTTTCCATCTAATGATGTTTAGATAAAAAATTTAATTTAATTTACTTTACGTTTTTTTTTTGATTAATTTATTTATTTATTTATTTTAATAATAATAAAGCAATGAAGTACATTTTTGTTGAATTTAAATAAATAAATAAAATTTTATCTTAAAACCATAATGATGTGGTTGGCTTATGGTGAACGGTTGTTGTTGTTGTTGTTGTTGTTGTTGTTGTTGTTGTTGTTGTGCTTTTTGTTTTTGTGAGAAAATTTAAATTAGAAAAAGTTTATTTTTTTTATTTTTGTTTCTTTAATTATTATTCATAATTTATGTTTAGTTTTTTTTTTTTTATTATTAAATTAATTTAATTAATTTATTTATGGAGAAATATTTAATTGATTGAAAATGAAATCGGTTTTTGTTGTTTCAACATTTACTAATACATGTAGCTCCGTCTCTTGATTATCATAATCCTGAGCCAGCAGTTTTTGATCTAATTTCATTCTTTACAGGTGCTTGCAGCATATCAATAAGCTGATTGAAAGCAAGATTAAACATTTGCCAAATGAATCATCATTAACGTTATAGTAGAAGAATAATAATAATTATTATAAAAAAAAAATGCAAATGAATAAACCAAAGACAAGACAAGAAAAAAAAAAATAAAAACCATCAGGTAAAACTTGTTTCTCATTTCTTTATCATTAAAATATGAAATCAAAATTATTTTTTTTTTTTATATTTTCTTATTGTTTTTAAAGTAATTTTCACTATTTTTACTGCAATATTTATTTATCTAACTAAATAAATAAAGTTTCAATTTCATTTTAGAAATGCGTCTTCGGTTTTTTCTTGTCAATTTTTTTTTTTTTGTTACAGTTGCTTCAGCCAATATTTATTTTCTTTATAGAGTATTTATGTTGTTTGTTGCTATAAAACTGCATACAACTAGGTATGTTGCAATTGATTAAAGTTTATTAAACTTATGAACGGAAACTAATAGAAAACATTAAGAAATGCTGGATTATTATTAAGATGTACGTCACCAACAGTCACAACGTGATATTTTACAAAAACTTTCAATTATTTATTTATGTTTTAGGTTGAAAATGTTGTTTATTATTAATTTGTTTTTTTTTTTAATATTTTATTTTTTAAACATAGGTAAAAATATAAATCTGGCGCTTAAAAGTGTAAATAAGAAATAAACTTGATAAATTAATGAAACGTCTTGAAAGTGTTTGAGTGAGTAAGCTTTTTTTGTTGTTGAGAACTTTATTTTTTCTACTTCTTCTTAAAGATTTGTTTTAACGACAAGTTTATTGAAATTAATGGACAATAAACAAAAAAAAAAAAAAGCTTTACTTGGCTATCGATTTACTTGATAAACATCAGCGATGCTCTATTTTTTACGATGCCTTTATTGGGTAACCAAATGTTTTTAATTGAGTCAGGCACAATTAAACAGTTTTATTATCGGTTTTAAACAAAAAATAAGATCAATTAAGAAAAGAAATTTATTTAAATAATCAAAATACGAAAACCACAAGGGTTAAACTAGTGAAATCAGTGTTATTCCTTTGTTAATAACTTTTAACACCACATTAACAATAATATTTATGTTTACATTGCCATTAACTTCAATTACATTTTGTGGTTACTGCTGCTGTTGCTACTGTTCATTAATTTTAATTAATTAAAATACTACAGAAAAATAATTGTAAAAACAATAAAATAAATTATTTTGCATACAAAATTAATTAAAAAAAATTTTTTTTTTTTAAATGATTAACATTGAAAACTGCTTGTAGGTTAAACAAAAAAAAAAAAAAAAAAAAAAAAAAAACTTATGTGTTGCGATGATTATTGTAGACAATTTTTGCTTTATTATTTAAAATTTCTTCTCTCACCACTCAACACAGAGCTTGATGGTCATTAACAAGATAATCAAAAAAATGTTTTTTTTTTTTTTTTTTTTGTGTGGTGGTAATAAAAATCACTTAACAGTAGCAACATATTAGAAACAACAACATAAACTGCAAAAAAAAAAAAAAAAAAATGATGTCTGTGGATGGTGGTTTTTCGATGCATCATATCTGCTATAAAAGTGTTTATCAAATATTTTGTCGGTTTAGTTTATTCAAAAGTGTAAAATAAAGCGGATTAACATGAAATTTTTGGTAAAATTCAATTTTTTTCTTTTCTTTATTTTTTTTATTCATTTTTAACTTTTAATTGGAAAGTTTTTTGGTTTTCTATAAAAAATTTTTGGTGACATTGACTTTGAAAATTGTTTTTTTTTATTATTATTATTATTATTATTTTATCGATTTATGAAAATTTTGTGAAAATTTATAAATTTAGTTAACTAATTAGTGTTTTAATAGAAATAAAGAAAAAAAAAAATTTGTTATTTCGGTTAATAGCGCGCGTTTTTAAATTAACTTTGAAATTTGTTTAATAATTTAGTTTTTTTTTAAATTTCCAGATTGTATTTTGTGCTATTATATTGTCACCATTATTGGTACATGCGAAACGTGTTAGTAATAATTATGGTGGCAGTGCTAGTATAAGAAATACACAATTTAGTGATTATCATGGCAGTAGCTTATATGAACCAAATGAAGAACATGTGATAACAGGCAGCAAAGTAAGTAACTCCGTACGCTTATTTCATTTTGACCAAAAAATTAAAAATTTTATTTTTTTTTTATACAGTATTCGAAAATAAGTGGTAATAAATTTGGTGGACTTGGTTACACCTCATCAAAGATAAATAACTATGGTTCAAACATTGACGAGTCTTTGTTTAACGTGCAACCTCAAAAATTCCCATCATTAACATCGTCTAGTAGTAAATATTCATTTAAACCGAGTAAAGAAATTCCATCATATTTAAGTCCCAACACTGATGACTATAAGTTAGGATCCTCTGTTGACTTCCTCGGTGGTCAAACCGTTTCAACAAAATTCAGTGTTAATCATCCAATATCTTCCGGTAGCTTTCATAATAATCCATTATCCAGTTTTGATTCTGATTACAAATCTGTAACAGGTAAGCCATCGTATAATTTCAATTTTGATAGTGATAGCGGAAAGCCGAGCTACTCATTCGGATCATCATCATTATCAAGTGGTAATCTTCATATTGATTCTTCCGAAGTATTTTCTGATTTCCTTCCTATATCACCATATTATTCCTTTTCTAAAGATTCTGGCTTAAATTCTGGCTACAAGACTACCTTCTCCAAGGCACCACAGCAGTTTAATTATCCATTCGCCAACCCAGACCCGTCACTATTCAAGCAGAATTTCAAATTGAAGGACGTTCCAAATCTATATCCATCAGACGATCATTTATTCACTGAAGATGAATTTAATAAGCTAGTTGCCCAAAATAATGCCAAAAATGAAGAACTTTTTAATACAAAACCCAGTGGCCAACAGAAAGGACATCAAATATTCAAGAGTCAACCATCCCATGATTTTACACCAATCGAAGAAATTCATGAAGAAGTAGAGCAACGTCCCAGCAAAGGTAGTCAACGACCAAAACAAAGTTCCCGACCAGTACAAGGTGCTGGATCACGTCGTAAACCAGTTAGACAAACGGCACCAGGTAATTCACGTGCACGAAAACCAAGTCAACAAACACAACAAGGACAAGCAGGTCACAAACCATATGTTATTTTATCAGTACGTCATTAACGTATTTTTTAATCACCTAACAAATTGAAAAAAATCATTTTATTATAAATTTATTAATTTATTTTATACATAATTTATGATCGTATTTATTATTTAGTTTTTTTTTTTTTTTACTTAAATATTTAAAATTTTGAATTTGTAATAGAAAAATTTCAAAAAAAAAAAAGAGAAATGAAAGAGAAAATAATTATATATAACTAAAGATATATTTTAAATAAAGAATAATCTTGAAATTTGTGTTACTATTATTATTATTATGTTTTATTTATTTATTTATTTATTTGTGATTTATACGATTTTCTAAAAAGCAAAATCGTTTTCTTTTCTAATTTGTTTTTTTTTTTTTTTTTTGAACTTGAACTTACAAAGGCTAAGAGTAAAATAAACGAAATAAATAATAATAAATTGTATTCATGAACTTGACATTAAAGCGCGAAATAAAAAAAAAAAAACACAAAAGTAGCTAAAACTTTTACCGGAAAGCTCATACAAAAAAAAAAAAAAAAAACAAACCAAGTGTTTCACCCAAGACACAATCCACACATTTAACGTCAATTATTTTCCGTTTCAATAGAAACCAAATCAATGTGATAAATTAATTTATAATTAGAAAGAAAAAGAAAAGAAATAACAGTAAAAATGCTTAATTTATATGAATTTATTAATAAATTATATTTAAAAGTAACATTTTTTCTATAAAATAAAATATAAAAAAATTTGTTTAAACCAGATATTAACATAACTATAGTCAAGGTTATTTTATGTCGCTTTGTGTAACAGAATTATATTTATTTAAAATAGAAAAAAAAAATAAAAAAAACAGACAAATCTATATAAGAAAAACTACTTTTGAAACATATTAAAATTATAAAAAAAAATTCAATTAAATCGTGCAGCTTTAGATGAATGTAAAAGTTTTGTTTAGTGCTTTAAACCAGTTTTTTCTTTTTATTTTCATTACTTAGTTGTTTGCTATTTTATTTGTTAACTTCCGAGTAGTTATTATTATTATAAATTTTTTAAAAGCAAAATAATGAGTAAATCAATTTTTTTTTTTTTTTTTAAATAATTATAGAAATGTTAAATATTTAAGTATATTTGCCTGTGGGTGTTTTAATTTTTTTAAAAGTTTATTTATTGCTGTTCTACTTGAAGTGAGAATAATGTTTTATTTAATTATTTGTTTCTCCAGTTGTATAGTGACTGAAATTTACACAGGATATAAATAATATTCGGGTCAAGGGTGTGGTTGAAATAATTCTTATACAATATTACATCATTATTACATTTTTAAACTTTGTTCTCTATAAAAGCAGCTTTTAAAAAAGTCAAAACCTTTTAAATGCTGTTTTTAACAAAAACATTTACATGGTTTTATTGAAAGTCATCACGGTTATTAAACGAATTTAATTAATTAAGTCTGTAAGTCTGTCAGGAAATATAACTTAATATATAAAATGGATTAATTTTTTTTTTTCGAATAGGTAATGCAAAGGTAATTCAATAAAAAACAATAATTTTTTTTTTTTCGAGTATTATTATAGGACAAATTCTTATCACAAATACATTATCATTTATTTATTTTTATTTTAATTAATTTTTTTTAAATTTTTTTTCATATTTTAATAATATTAAGCATACACAATTTTTACATACATATTAATGTAGAAATTATTAATTAATTAATTAATTAATTTTTTCTATTAAGAATAATTTACATTTTACATTTTTTTTTTAAATTATTTTTATTTTTTTTTTTATTTTCAATTTGATTGGAGAAAATAGAAGAAATCAGAAAATTCAGTAATTATGTGTAAAAGTGAAAGTATCAGATGCTGAAAATATATATAAATTAATATTTAAAAGAAACAAACAAACAAAAAAAAAATGTTACAAAATAGATTCTGCGGTTTTATAGAGGAAATTAATGGAAATTAAAGAAAAAGAGAAAAAAAAAAATTTGAAGTATTTATGGGATTTGCTTGTGCAATATTGGTTTCAGTTAAGTAACAAATAGATTTGTGGTTAAACAGAATGTGAAATAATTAATTAATTAATAAAGAATAAAAAAAAAAAAAAATAATAACAAACAAAATTATAATAAGAGTTAGAGAAAAAAATAAATTTAAACTTTGTTGAAGCTATAGCTGAAACCGTCTGGTGTTCTATTTAAGCTCAATTTACCTGGTGGTTGGAATCTGTGGGGATTTTGTGTTGTATATTCTTGTTGTGGTTGATGATTATACTGTGGTTGTTGATTGTATTGTGGTTGTTGTTGGGGTTGTGGACGATATTGTTGGGGTTGTGGTTGATATTGTTGTTGTTGTTGTTGGGGTTGTTGTTGATAATTTTGTTGTTGTTGTTGTTGTGGAGCTGGTGCTGGTGCAGATGCACGTCCTGATTGACCACCAAAGTTTGGATCATTGTAACGTGGATCATATTGACCATCATCAAAACTATCGCCACTACCTAAGCCGCCGCTGGCACGGTTTTGATTGTATTGTGGTTGGGAGTTGTATTGTTGTTGAGGTTGGGCGACAGCGTGTGGTGGTGGTGCTGGGGCAACTGGTAAATGATCACCGGTTGCTTGGAATCTAATGGAATTTAATAATATTATTTTAAATTTTCTTTGCGTTAATTCGATAAGCCAATAAACTAAAAAACACAATTTCTTATTACATATCTACACTTTCCTAGTTATATAATAATTTTAATCGATAATAAAATTTACACAATTATTGCATGTTTGAACTATTTATGGTTGATTTCACAAGGAATTTACTGTGTTGTTACACTTGACTGCATATTTGTAGGTGGTTTTTTTTTCCCATATGCACAGTTTCACTTTTACTTAATTGATATAGAAATGTTAATTGCTTACCCATTTTTACCAGCTGTATATGAGATTGTCTTTCTTTGTCCATTTGGATCAATGTAACTGTAGGCACCACGTCTTGTACCATCAGCATCAGTTTCTTCCTTAAAATCAATACCATCCTCTTGTGTATATGCAGCACCAAATTTACCATCACCAGATAAATATCTTTGTTCACTAATTATAGCAGCTGTTTGTGGATTTTTATGGTATTGCCCATTATGTTGTCCTAATGCTAATACAGCAAATGTTGATATAAGTACCTGTTGATTGATTTTATTTTATTAATTTTTTTTTTTTTTATATTGATCACAAATATTTTATCACAAAATTCACATAATTTTTCATATCTACTATCTACTTTTATCTAATAAAACTCACAAATCGGAACATTGTTAAAACTGCTTTTTAGAAGCCTTTACACTATAATTTTAATTTTTTTATTTTATTTAATCCCAACTTGGCTGGAGGTATCAAAGGAACTGATTACTTTAGGATATGCACCATGATATTTATATACCATTCCGGTAACCAGCTTGTTTAAAATATTTTTTTGTTGTATTCAACAATAATGTATATAGAAAAAAAAAACCTTGGAAGGCCCCCTGTTTTTTTTTTTAATGTTTGCAAGTAAATTGTTGTTTTTAACACGATTTATTTTATTTTTTCAACTCAATCAAACTTATTTAATACAGAAAAAAAAAAAAAAAATAAATAAAACATTAAATAACTAAAACAACTACAGAGGTAAATTCATAATTACCGTTTGGGTGGGGTTTTTTTTTTTTTTTTTTTTTTTTTTGAATGCCTTGTCTGCATATTCAATAAATAATATATTAATCCATCGATTAATTAATTAAAAAATTTAAAATTTAAATAATACATGAAATGGAAACATGAGATTTAATTTCATTAGAAAGAAAATAGAAGAAAAAAAAAAAACAAAAAAAATTAGTTAATTATGTGAAATTATTATTAAATAATATAAATTTTAATTAATTTATTATTAATAATGTGAAATTTAAGTATTATGAGATAAGAGTTATTTATATTTTAATAGAAATTATAAATATTGTATGAAAAATTGATGAAATTACGATCCTTTCCGCCTTTCAACATAGAAAAACAGAAAAACAGAAAAAAAAATAAAATTCCTGATGAATAAAGCAATCTTCAGGAAGTAAAACCATTGAAAAAGAATAGCAGCAAAGTATGATCATCCAAATAAAAACAAACAAAAAAATTATAAAAAAAACATGTTGACATTGATTGAAAATATAAATCCTTTATCTACTCATATTTCAATAAATTTAATAAAAATTGTTTTTTTTTTTAAGAAAGTAACAAAACCGAATAATCTGAAATGACGTCAAAAAAAAAATAAAAAAACATTAAAATCATTAAACTGATTTAAATTTACTTAAAATTGCTATAAATTTTTGCGTATTTAAATTTATTTAAACAAGGTAAACAACATATTGAATCAAATTTTTATTTGCCTGCTTTATAGTATTTATTATTGAATTAATAATCCGATAAAATGTTGTAATATGCAGAAGTATTTTATGTTATAAAATAATTAAACGTGTAATAGGTATTTAAATTTTGGGTTTAAAAAAAAATTTCTTTTTATTCTTTTTGGGATATTATTTAACATTTAAAAATTACAGAAAACTATCGTTGATTATCTATAATCGTGGTAGCTATTAAATTTCCTAATGTTATTACAGTTTTCTCTTGTTAATGTTGCCTAATATTATTAAAAAAAAAAAAGCTGTAAACACAGTGAAAAATAATTAATAAAAAAAAAAAAAATAAAATTAATAAGCTTCTACTGTTTAAGATGTCTATAGCGAGAAATTCACAGTAAAAAAAGCTTACAAATAATAATGGATAATTGGCCATTGGTTTTAAATGAATTATGTAAAAATTCACCTTTTTTTTATTTAATTTAAACAAAAGAAAAATAAACAAGTAATTAAAGCTGCATAATAAAGCACACAATAAAAGCTACATAGTAATAATATTGACGTTAAAAAATTAAAATAAAAGTTACCGGAGAAGGTGGTAAAATATTTAGAGCATATCGAATTTTTATTTCTTGAATTTTTATTTATTTTTATTGTTTTTCAATAATAATAATAATAATAATAAATATTATTATTATATAAAAACGTTTTTAACCAACTTTATTTACCAATTATTATTTTTTAATTATAAATATTTGGAATTTATGCTTATTACCTAGTTTTGTTGGTTTTATTATAAACTCACTAAAAGCTTTTTATTGTATTCGTTCTTTGTGGAGAGTTTCGATACAAACTTTTTGTTTTTTATTTCGATTTTATTTTTTTTTGTTGGTTCATGTATGAAAGCTATTTGCGTAGCTATTTTATTAACTATAAAGTCCTTGGTTATCCTGCTTTGTTAAATAAAAAATCAATTTTTGTATGCAATCTATCTTTTACTTCTTTTCCCTATCGATTTAATTGAATAAATCTATAGAAAAACATTAACCAACATAAATCATCAAATTTCTTTTTTATTTAAATTAAATAAACGAAAAAAAGGTGACAGTAATGCACCTCTAATAAGCATTATGGAAAAAAAAAACATTTATTTCCGACAGCACCCATAACAAATTTATTATTTTTTAACAAATGATTTTGCTTATGACACACCTTGTTTGAAATTTTTATTTATTTTAATTTATCTTTAACAGGGTTTTGTTTTGATTTCCGATTATATAAAAAAAAAATAAATTATTATTTTTATAAAATAATTAATCAATTACAGTTTGTTTTGCGTTTTTTTTTTTTTTACTTCTTCGTCTTCTTAATTAATAAAAAGTGAAAAGATTTTTTTTTTTTTTTGATTTGTTCACCTTGAAAGAGTTCTTCTTATTTTACGTGTTTTTCATTAAATTCATTTTTTTTTATTTAAATTTATTAATAATATGGAAAAGTTATTATCATGTTGAAATATTGTGGCTTCAAGGAAAAGTGGTTGTACTGGCCAAAATGGGGTTTTTTTTTGCTGTTTGTAACCGAAGGAAGACGACATTCATTTTCCTGTTTGTTACATATAGGAATAAATTTTTAATTTTTATTTTACTTCCTGTTATATAAAAAGCATAACTGCGTGTAGAATGTGTATCTCAACCCAATATTTGCCAGCATAAATTACATAGAATTTCTTTACAAAAGACAAAAAAAAATTTTATTTTTTTTTTTTTTTTTGGTCGACAATTTTATTTCAAGGTAGACAAGCTTTTATCGTTCGCTTTTAATTTTTTTTCTTTCTGTTATTAGATTGCATTTTTTAGTTATGTTTTTTTATTTGTTTTTTGAGTTATTTCTTTTGTTGTTTCGTTTTCGGTTACGATTTACCTGGTTGCTGATTGCTAAAGCATTTTTTTAAATGACAATTATTCAAAGGTTTTTTTTTTATTTGTTTGTTTAATTATTATTATTAATTAATAATTTGTTTAATGAGTTTTGTGTTTTTTTTTGTTTACTGCTACTGATTAGATTTTGAGTTCTTTGATTTAATTACAAAATTAAACGACTGTTTAAAAAATGAAAGAGAAACTAAAACATCACGTAACAACTGTAATAGCATAAGAATCTGACATCAATCAAACGTAATAAATTCTTGAATACAAAATTAATTACATGATGCAAAAGAAATATTTTGCAATTAAGCATAAAAACTCTTTACCCACCTGTTTCCAGATTTATTTACTTTTTTTTTTTCTAGTTTTCCGCTTTACCTTGCGTTGCTGTCACTTGTTTTCGTATTTTTTCTTGACATTTAATTTAAAAAAATTTTTATTTCTCACTAGAAACCATTTTTTGCGATAATAATTTTAATTAACTTTTGTGTTAGACTGTAATTTTGGTGTCTTAATTCTTTCTACAAATTACTCTTTTTATTATTACTAAATAATTTAATTTATTATTCACACACCTACAAAGTCGTCTAATGTCTTTCTATATGCTTACCAATATTTTTTTTTTTTTTGTGGTTTTATGTAATAATGTGAAAGGAAATTGTCTGTACGATACAGACAGTTTCAACAGGTAAACATAATCAGTTACTGCTTAGTGTCGCCCGTTAATAAAACATATTTTTACAATGGCTAGTTATTTGAAAAATAAATTATTTCTTTATAATAAACATAAATGAATTAAAATGATTTGGTTCCGGATTATTATTATATACAGAAATATGATTTTGAAATTTATTTCAATTATTTAACGTAAAGCAAGGCATAGCAAGTATGACTGAAATAAAATAATAATCTCGTTTGGCGGCCCACAAATATTGGATTGTAATCGATAAATTATTATTTTTTATGTCGTAATTTGTATTGGTTTTTATATAAAATTAATAATTGTAGGATAAAATTATTGTTTTCGCATAAATACATATTTATTTTTTAATAGGAATATTAAGGTTCGTTTTATGCTAAATAACCGGTACTTTGTTTACAAATTCATAACTCTGCTAAGTTAATGTACGACACCTATTGGCATAATTTTTATAAACTTTTACTACTAAATGTGTGCTATTGAAAAAATAAACAAAAACTTATCACATATACAAACCATTTCCTATTTCAAAATATTTTAATATTATCTGGATCGAAACTTTTAATTAATGCCAATAAAAACAAAAAATTATTTTCTTATTTTTTATTTATAATTAAATACAATTAATAAATTACTTACAATAATTATTCCAATCTGTTCAATTAAAGACAAAAAAAATGAAAGTATTCTGTAAATTTGATGTTTTTATTAATCAACTTCATTCTTAGCGGGATTAGGTGTAGCATTCCTATGGCCACTCAAACTTTCTAAAATTTTCAAAAATTAAATACCTGCCGAAACCGAATTCGGAAATTCCTGTATCTTGAAAAATAATTTTTTTTCACCCAAACCTTATTTTGTCGTATACGATTTAGGGTGGCAAAAAAAAAACATCATTTTAATGGGAATAGATTCGTTATATAAAATATATGTTTAAAAAATATTTAACTTCCACATACGTCTTTTTATTTAGGAAAACAGAAATCAATTTGCCTCCTTTTGCATCAATAAATATATCGAAATAAAACAAATCAACCAAATAACAACAAGTTAGATACAATAATTCCTTATTTTTATCTTTTGATGCATAAAAAAATAAAGAAAATCACAAAAATAATTTAGCCTGCAACAGTAAACAACAATAACCAAATTTTTTATAAGCTGCGAAAAACATTCACAACCCGAGTATTTATTTAATTTCTGGTCCGTAAAAAAGGCAGCTTTAAAAATGCGATTAATAGAACAATTGAATTAAAATAAATAAAATGTAAAGTGCTTTAATCAAAATGTGAATAACAAAAATTCGACTTCTGTAATGAAATTGTACAAAGTGTAAGAGTTAAACCCCTTTTTGTTAAAATATTACCGTTTGCCATTACCGCGTCGCAGCTAACGCCGTATAGCACACAAGAAACCCTCTACAGGCGACGGTGTACGTGCTGTAATGTGTTTAACGCACTTAACCAAATTACACATAATTTTTCATTTGAAAACAAGAAAAAAAATTTTTTATTATTATTAAATTTAAATCAATTTGTACCAATTTTTTTTTGTTTTGAATTTAACTTAATTTTATTGTTATTGTCACCCCGCAATATTGTGAAACCACAACCAGATCCTTCTCTCAAATCAAAATAAATAAACAAAACAAATAAACAAATAAATAAACGAATAAAAAACCACAAAAAGTACGGAAAATAAAATATTTATTAAACAAAAAAAAAAAAAAAAAAAAATGATAAAAATTCACAACTTTGGTAACAGCCAACCAGCCAACAAAAGCACTAACAATAATAACAAACAAATGAAAATCTTTTTCAAGCTTTACATCATCATTAAAAGCGAATAAAATTTTCAACACCACCAAGGGATGCACAAATATATTTATATTTAGTTAAAAAAAAATAAATAAAGAAAGAAAGAAAGAAAAATGAATTTTTTTTTATTTTTCTTGTTATAAAATTTATTTCGAGTCAGCGAGTATGAATGGTGTGAGTATAGTGAATAAAAGCAGTGAATAAAAGCAGTGAATAAGGCTTGGAAATATCATCAAACACTAATGGTTGTAAAATGGTGAAGGCAGGAAAAACTTATGAATCATATGAATAAAATATATTTTCATTTGCATATAGGTGGATTCGTACATATATGAGATTCAATATTTATTCTATTTACTCCTGTAATGCATTCTACTTTGGCGGGCAGAAAGCAAAGGTAGTTTCATTGAAATAAATAAAGAGTTTTAGACTCGTAGACTAATAATAGTAAAAAAAAAAAAAAAAAGCAGAAAAAGCAAAAATTCTATCTAGCTACGTGGGTGGTTATATTTTGTGAATGTTTAAAATTTAATAGTCAATGAAATTGGTAATAACACCAAAAACGTCCCTTCGTTAAGGCTACACCAAGTAGCCTATCAGTGTTACTGTTGTTTTTGTTTGTTCAAAACACCACAGTTATTTGTGTAAATAAATTTTACTTTACACAAAAAATAAACTTTATTCAAATCACCTGGTACCACCCATTATTCACACGTGTATTCACTTTGTAGGAAAAATAAAACAAAATTATTTCTTAACAGAAACTGCAGCAAATCGGTAAAACAAATTATTGGCGTTAAAAAAAAAAAATTTTTTTTTATTAAAGTAACACAAAACGAAATATTCTGTGACCGATTAAATAATTAAAGTGTCTTGTCTAAAGGTAATAAAAAACCCTTTGATCATATCGTTGTATTTTAGAAAATTATACACAAATTAAATAAAAAAATAAAATCAAAGAACATAAGGATGCTTTTAATAAATAAATTAACAAAAATCAATTAAAAACACCGAAAATGTTAAAAACATAATTAGGGTTAAATTTTCCCTTAAAAATAGAATAAAACAAATATAAGCAAAAGAAAAAAAAATATTCAAAAGAGAGACACATTCTGTTCAGTTAAAAGCATCCTTAATGAAACCTTAATTTAAATTAACATAAACAAAGGCGAGAAAAATCTTAAACACCAAAAATAACATGGAATAACAACCCCATTTACTTGGTTTTCGTCTACTTTTTTTTTTGGCTTTTACATTAATATTTTTTAACTTGACTTGGCTTTGGTTTATAAAAATGGGAAACAAATTTCTTTTCTGTGACCCAAAAATGTTTATTTGTTTGTTTTGGGGTGTTGATTTTTTTTTTATTTAATTTGTTTGTTTATTTCTTTTTAAATGTAAAACCATAGTCAAAACCTTTAACAAAAAAGTAATTCATAAAATTTAATTCTATTTGTTTGACTTAAGTTTTTCATCACTAATCGTATTATTATTATTTTGGCAACGACAATAACAATAACAACAATAACAACCAGATAAAACTATTATATTTTTTAAAACATTTAATTCTTTTATATAATAACATTAGTATAAATTTAATTATTCAATTATTACTAATGAAGTTTGTTAGCCTAAACCTTTAGTGCTTTAATTTTTCTTGTTGTTAGTTTTTTTTTTACCAGTTATTTAGTCATTTACCACAGAGTTAAGAATTGCAGTTTATTAAAATTTTCTATTTTAATTTAAATAAAAAATAAAAACTTTTTATAACATTTTTATTACTTTAAATAACAAACATGGAAAACTAATTAGATATTTGCTTTAATGACCATACAAAAGTAAATATTTAATTAAATCTCTATATAATAATAAAAACATTAATAAAACAAAAATTGTTTCACAAGCATTTTTTTTTTTTTGTTTTAAGATTAATTTAATATATTTTTCTATTATGTCTTTATTAGAAAATATTCATTTTAAAGAGTATGTTTACCACAATATATTTCATTAAATATTTAATCAGAATTCAAAGAACTTTAGAAAAAAAAAAAAAATCAATTAATTTTCCTTCTGTTGTCCTTTTGTTAATAAATAATTAAACTTATTAAATACTATTCATATATTATTAAACATAATAAATAAATAAATAATTAAATATAATTAATATGGTTAAAAGCATTAACATAGAATAAAAAACTCAAAAAAAAAAAAATTATCAAAAAAACACCACGAAAAAAAAAGTATCATAGCTTCAATGTGTCTTGGATAAATCTTATGCAAAGTTTTTACGGATTTTTATTCAGTCAAAATTTTTTTCTTTTATTCATACTTGGCCAATAAAAGTTGGAAAAACTCATTGAAACTTATGTAAAAAAAAAAAAAGGAATAAAAAAATTTGTTTTAATTATAATAAATAAATAAAAAAAAAAAAATTATACATAAAATAACACAAAAATTTGTATTAAAATATTTAATGTGGTTAATGAATTAGACTAATTTGCACATCATTAATGTGGTTTACGTGAATGAATATGTTTATTTAATATAATTGCATGTTCTGTTTAATATTTATTCTTTCTTTATGTTATATAGGAGAATAATTACTTTTTTAGAGGGATGGATTGTGTAAAACCATTAACTATTGCATTGTTGTTTATATTACGTGGTTTAAATGATGTAAAACTCATGATTTTCTATTCTAATTTTCATTTGTTGATTTTATTATAAAACTATAGGACTTTACATTAGGCTATTTAATGTAACTGAAGTTGTAACTAACAACGATATTGTCTCACACTCATTAACCTTATTGTGTCGTCAAAATAGTAAAACTCTTATTATATATCATAGGCATATATATGTACTGCTATTATCACCAGTTTTACAATAACAATTATAGTAACAATAATATCCAACAAATGTAACAACTGATGTCAGACAGCTTTAAATACTGACAGAAGTTACCTTTGGTGTCGTTTGTTGAATATTACACTTTCATTTGGTTTGAGTCAAATGGATAAATGATGGTTAGTTTTGCATTAGCAGCATAGTTTACTACTGTTGTTATAACCATCGCAATTACATTCAACTAGAATGGTATAATGGTTCTTGTTTTATTTTATTTATATTTTCGTTAAAGCATTTTCACCTTTTTTTTCTTTTTTTTTTGTATATTTTTGATGAGAATGTAACTGTCGCCCTATAACAGTTGAATTTTATTTTATTTTTTTGTATATAGAATATAGATGAAAGTAGGTATCTTTCAACGTTCTTTGAACGTGACATGTTAATAGGAAAATTTTAATGTGCTACTCGGAAAATTATATAGGAGTTGAATTACATACGTATACAGCATTCACAGGTAAACAACTAATGGATATGACAGTAAAGTGCCAATTTAGACTCTTTCATATATATATATATATACATTTTTTTTTGTATATAAATTAGTTTTACTTCTCTGTTGCCAGTCATTAGAATCTTTTTTTCTTTTTTTCCTACTTTTTCATTTTAGAAAAAGCAAATACAGAAAAAAAAGGCGAAAGTTAAAGAAATTTTTTTTTTTTTATTTATTTCTTAGTCTCCTGTCTATGCCTTGCATAGTCCTGATTAGAAATGCGGAAGTATAAAATTTGTTACATAAAACATAGATGGTATATAGGAAAAGTGAATCGATTTAACAAGTGTTTGCAGATAAATAAACAATGTAATAAACTTCTGGTTCTAACATACTATTGGGTATTCATTAGAATTTTTATTTCTTTTTTAAAACGATTTTTGTTTCACTTGTGATTAACAGCATTTACCCAAAAGATAATAGAAATAGATTTTTCATCGTTTTTTTTATTTTCTAGTTTTCTATAAAAGTTCGTTAAAAAGCCTTTTATCGATTTAAATACGAAAATTATTATTTTTCGTGCTTTTTTGTAAATGTTTTGTTGGTATGAAAGCACAAATTTAAAAGCATAAAAAGAGAACAAGTGTAAATTTCCTCTTGTACAAAAAAAAGCATAAAATCTCTGCATAGAAGAGAACAAAAAAAAAAAAAACCGTAGCATAATTCATGTAATGGGTATTGTATTGTATTATTTGGTTAAGTATTAAGTTGTTAGCATAAAAAGAAAAAAATATTTTTCAACTTCTATTTACCTACCCACTTTAGTTACATCATCTAATACAATCACAAAATGATTCTACAATAGTTGTGTTTGTTATAAGGATTTTAGTGTTATAAACTAGCCCATTGGGAGCAACAGGCTTACTACATTCTACTCTAAGAATCACAAGAAAACAAAAAAAAAAAAAAAAAAAAAAAAATGAAATATATGCAAGACGTGAATAAAATTAGGATAACAAAAGGATATTATTTCCACTATAAAATATATTTATATAGAAACAACAAAAATTCAATTATTGTTTCTCTCTGTCTTTAAACCCAATGTTTTTTTCTATATCAATTCAAAAATTTATATTAAACAGGTGAAATAATGTATAAAAACTAGTCTAGATATAAAGATAATTTAACATTTAAAGATTCAATGTGGGGATTGGTGGTGGTGTGGTTAGCCTAATATAAATAACATGTGATTCTTATTTTATTTACTTGTGATGCTTAAATATTTATTGTTTTGTTGTAACAGAAAATTTTCTGTTCACATTTTTTATTTAAAACAATATTTTTTTTTTTTTTTTATTATTTACAACGAATAAAATAGATTAAAAAACTGAAAAAAAAAAAAAAAAAAACATTTCAATATGATGTCATATAAATAAAATTACGGGTGAAAAATAAAAATAAAATAAAATCATTGTCCAATGAGGATTTTAATGTTTCGACCACACTTTGTTGTCAACGCATTTTATTTTGGAATTTTTTTCATTTATATTGAACGCTTGTTTCAACAACGAAAAATAAATAAAAAAAAAAAAAAAAAAAAAATGAGAAAGAAGGAATAAAATAAATAAAAAATACCTCTGTGGAGTTTTGATGAGGTTAAAAAAATTTTTATTTGGTTGGAACAAAATATGTGAAATAAAATTGGTTGGAAAATTAAAAAAAAAAATAACAAATTTAACAAAAAAAAAAAAACCGAAAATTATATGATCAGTGTAGTATAAGCCAAGTAATTTATAATTTAATTTGAAATGTATAAATATTTCATTAATCAAACATGATGGAATTACATGAAAAAAAAAAGAACAGAAAAGTTCCCACAGAAAATTCCATTACCGTCGCGAATTATGTTTTTTTTTTTTGTTCTCTGGAAATATATATAAAAAAAAAAAAAAAAACGGAATAATAAATGAGGAACAGCAAAAACTTTGTTTTTGTTTCACATTTATTAATTTATTTAATTTTGTAACACACACACACACACACAAAATGTTTTTGTTAAAAATAAATATGATAGACATGAATTAAAAATTTTCCCCTTGGTGTCATCAATGTTTTTTTTTGTAACAAATAAATATAATTAAACAAACAGTGGAGAAACGATTATAAAACGTGAATAAATGCTGCATTATTTAATTACATTAAGAAGAAAACGAAGTAATAATTAATTTTAATGTTATTTTTTTTTTTTGTGTTTTGTGTTTTTCGGTTAACTAATTATAAGGACGGTAGATCATTAGCTTTTTGTTATTTAAATTCTTCTCTATTTTTTTTTTTTTGCCATCCTCAAAGTAATTTTCTATACATATGAAACGTTCAACGTTTGCTTGTTTGTTTGTGAATAAAAGTCAACAGTGACAGTGTCGAGAGGAATAATAATAAGTTGGGATGATTTTTTTTTTGATGAAGAAAATAAAATTTCCATATAATTTTCTCTAACTGAATAAATAAAAGTGTTAGTGATGACAGAATAAAACATTCCTTTCACTAATCACTCTCGCAATTCACTGTTTGTGAGCAAGATAAATTATTTAAAATAAAAAGAAAAAAAAAAAAAAACGCGAAAACAACACAACAATGAATGAATAAAATAAAAAAAAAAAAAAAATTTTACAACAGAAAAAATCTTTTAAGGCTCTTTTAGCTAGTGAAAATTTTTTTTCATCTCATCCCTTTGGAATGAGTGTCGGTTTTTTATGCAAACCTAAAATGCATTTTATTTTGATGTTGGTTGAAATATTTATAGTGAAAACAAAAATATTTCTAGGTGTTTTTAGCCGCTCGTGTTTATGAAAAAATTAAACAAAAGTTTCACAGATGGAAAATTATTTTGTTTTGTTTATATTACTGAGGTTGAGTGATTTAGTCTAGACTCGCGAAATTATTTTTTATTTTGTCAGTCATTAACATAGCTTATTCGTTGCTTATCAGATTACTTTAAAAGATCTTTAATATTCTGCTGTTCAAAATCAGTACGTTTTAAGTGATGATGATTTTGATTTTTAATTTTTTTTTTTTGTATAAATTGTCTTCAATCATTAATTAAATTTTTTTTTATTTGTGACAGAAAGACATTTGTGAAATTCTAATTAAATTCATTACTTTGTTAACCTTTAAAGTGGCTATTTACAACTTTATTACGAGAAATGTTACATCGCATTACTTTTAAATGTCACAGCATTCGATTTATTAATTTCTAATCAGCGATTTTAATTACAAAATTAAATTATTGACACAAACTTTAATTTTAATTTTAAAAAAATATTTTAAGTCTTTTGTAACAGCAAAAAAAAAAAAAAAAAAACATAATTGAAATAACTACCAACATCTGCTTGCCGGCTTTATTATCGTAATAAAAAAAAAGTAAAAAATCTCATTTAATTCAGTCACGTTTAGACAATTTAAATGCTTTAATTTCAGATTTTCTTCATTTTTATTAAAAAAAAAAAACAGAAAATTTCTTCTGCTTATTTCAATTTAATTTAGATTTTTTTTTCTCCTTATTGTAAAAGGTACTTTGTCCAGTCTTCTGCTGCTATTTTTTTTTTATTAAAATAATGATAAGCTTAATAACGAATATTTTATAAAAGAAGTTTAAAAAAAAAAAAAAAAACAAGAATTTAATAAAAAATAAAAAAAAAATTTGTAACAAAGACTTGATAGTAATCTCGTACCAAGGCACAAGTCGATACAAAAACTATAAAGAAAAATTTACAGTAAAAAAATAAGAATACGAAAGCTTTCAAATTAAATTCTTTTTATAATAAAAAAAAAAATTAATTAAAGTAATGAAGATAAAAAAAAAAAAAAAGAAAAGTTTATTTAAAAAGTAAAAAAAAAAAAAAAAGAAAAAACAATGAAGAGAAATTAATTGTTAAGAGAGCGATGTAATGGTCCAGGACTAAACACAGTATTTTTTTCTTCATCTTTATTTATCCTTTTTTTTTTTTAAGAAAAGTTTTTCTAAGTTTCTGTTGAGGTAGAGTTGCAGTTTTTTTTTTTCTTAATCGCGTGACTACTGTATGAGGTAGTAACCACCTGGTGATTTGTAATAAAAATGAAAACTTAAATAACCACAGTAGTTTTTAACGGAAAATTAACGGTAAGAAAACATAAACATAAACAGTTGTAATAAATTACGCAATGCTTTGCACCTGAGTAAGAAGAAAAGAGTTGAAAAAAAAGTTAAACACGAAGAGAAAGACACATTAAATATGTTTCTTACTTTGACGACAAAAAATAAAAGTTTTTACGTAATGTGAAAAACGAAACGGAAACTCACTATAATTCCGTGTAATTTTCCTTAAGGAACAAAAAAAAACCACAAACTTTTTCCTGACAAAAAACAAAAACAGAAAAAATAAACTTTTATTCCCTTCTATTTCTTTATCTTTTCTACAAATATTCCCTTTTGTTTCCTTACATTTAAAATGTCATAAAATATTTATCGTTTATTTAAGTTATTATTGTTTGTAATATTTTTGTCAAAATAAAAAAATTTATTTTTTCTCCCATGTTTACTGATGTATGATAAACAAGAAATTTGGGAAAACATTGAATACAAAAAAATAAAAAAAATTCTTAAATTCTTCATTTAAATTAATTAAAAAGTTTTTTTTTTCGCTTTTCTTTCGTTAATTTTACTGCACAAGAATTAATTTATAAAAAAATTTTTTTTTTTTTCTCTACCTATTTTTCTCGTCTTTTAATCGCAAACAAACATGCCGAATTTAATTATTACTTTAAATAGCTTTAGTTAAAAGTTGAAGTGCTTTTTAACTTAGTTTCTTAAGCGCAACAACAAATTCTCAAGTAAAGAAAAAAAAAAAAATGAAATTTTTTCTTTAAACTTCTGCAAAATATTTTTAACAACAATAAAAAAATAATTTTTTTTTAATACTAATTGGTGATTTTTATGAAGATTTTCTTTTTTAATGGACAATTTAAAAAAAAAAGATGAGGAGTATTAATGCCCATTTAGAAATAACAAAATTTTGCACCAAAAAAAAAAAATATTTTGATGGCTTTTTGAAATAATATTTTTCGCTGATGATAAAAATAGAAAAAAAAAATAATTTTAATAATAAGCTTACTGCAAAAGCTCTGTTACATGCAAAAAACATTTTAAATTATTTTTATTTAATTTAAATATTAAATTAACGAATGCATTATAATAAAAAAAAATATATATATATTAATTTCTATATCGATTTTGGTGGTTGATAGATGAATAAATTATTAGAGACAAAATTTAATCAATAATTAATTTTCTTTAATAATAGGTATTGGCCAGGCGTCTGTCATTTATAGTGTCGATAAGTAATTTTCGATTTTTTTTCTTTTTTTTTTCACATAACAATTTAAAAATAATTACTTTAATTGATGGGATTTACATTATTATTATTATTGAATAATAACATATATTTATTATTGTCTTGGTTTGAGGGTAGTTTTAATAACAAAAACAACACAACAACTACAAAAAATACCGTTTATTAGGTATTAAGGGTGCCTTAATATCATTTTTATTTTTTTTTTAAATTCGTGATTGCTTACGATTAACTTAATTTGATTGAAATTACAACGAAAATTGATTATCAATCAGTAAAAACCAAAAAAAAAAAAACAAAAAAACTTTCAAACAAAATACAGGGTTCGTGTCTTTTATTCTCAATGATAAATAACAAAAAAAAAAATCTTCTTGCACACAGAAAAGAAAAATTAAAAATTATTAATTAGCTACAACAGGTAGTTGAGTCTTTATTATTTTAATCAAATCAAATGCACAAGAAAAAATATACCACAATAAAATATATTTTATTAAATTACCACTGGTTACACGAATTTTAATTATTTATTTGTAATGGTATAAAAAAAAAGGATAAAAACCATACAGCAGATGTATACAAATTAATTTACCTTATATTTTGTGGTTAAAAATAATTAAAAAAAAAAAAAAAAAAAAACAAAACAAAACTAATATGAAACAACAAATTTAATTGAATTAAATAATAATAATAAAAAAAAAAACATAAATCAACCAATGATTTAAGAACGTAGAAACAGATTGGAACGGGTTAAATCAAAAACTGTATCAAGACTAAAATAAATTTTTCCTTTTTTCTTCTTATTTTAATTTTTTTTTTTTTTTTAAACTCTGCTGGTATTTCATGGAAGATTACAAATAAATAAATAAAAAAAAGAAAAATGTTTCCTTTATTTTTTTGTTTGGAAAGAAATGTGTTTTTGAGGAAAAATAAAAAAAAATTATACAGAAAAGTTAATCGAAGGAGAAATAAGAATAAAAAAAAAAAAAAAATTTGGTAAACAAATAACAAAAAAAAAAAAAAAAAAAAAATAAATAAATAAAAAATTGTTTGTGTACTAGATGGAAAACAGATTTGTAATATGAAGCAGGTGATGCAAGATTGTTTATAGAATTTTGCGCCGAAGCGTGCTCAGTAATTAGAATATTATGTTGGTTAGACTGAGAGGAATCAATGTGATTCATAAAAATTTTTATATATTAGCTAGAGTTAAAATGTAAATCTCCAAGCTAATATTTGTGTATAATAGTATTGTATTATCCCCTTTATAAAGGGATGTAAATCCATATTTGTATGTATAGATAACTTCCCCAAACAAAATGGTAACGAAACTTCCCTTTTATTCTCACTCATTGTGTAATATTAATGGGTGAATAGAATATGTTTTACTTGCTCCATTCATCTTCTTCTATTATTCACCCTTAGCTTCGTAGTAACAATAAATGACATGTGAATATATTCTACACACTTTTACCACAATAAATCGTACATATTATCCAACCTTACATTGTTATAAATTCTATTAAAGTATTGAAATAGGGGTAAACAGAAATTCTTTACTGTGCGCCTTTTGTTGTTATTCTATTCATTTTTATGGGCTCCTGCTTGTATTTCTGTATTTTCTAGAAATTTTTGACGACTTTGAGTCCTGAGATGAAATTTAGACAGACAGGATAAGGTGATCGTTTATAACCAAAGAGATGATTGAATTTTTTTTTTTTTTTCTGCTTATAATTTTCGTTTACCAGTTTAAAAATGATAGAAATTACGTTAAATTGTATTCAGGGGATTTTTTTATACTGGCAACTGACTGGGGTGTTGTTGTGTATTTTTTAATTAAGTTCATTAAATTTTATTCTATTAAAATTAATGTTAACATATTATTATTTTTTATTTACATATATATAACGTTATTAATATTAAATGTTTTAAAATAAAAAAAAAGAAAAATGTTTATAATGATTATAATTTTACAGTGTAATTTTAGGGATTTTATGATGATAATCGGGGTAATGAGTCACAGTAATAAAAAAAAACGAAAATAGAAATTTAAAGGGGAAAACAGGTAATGTTGGAGAATTATTGATATATTTAGAGAAATAAATACTCTATGGCAGCTCTGGGTAAAAGAGCAATCGTATATCGTATATAAAGAATAGGAGCATTAAAAATAACGATTAGTAAGGGCAAAAAACTCATTCCGTTGAACGTAACAGGTTGCTTATAATAATTTTTGTTTCGTTATTTTTTCTATTGTAAGCAAGTAAAGCGCAACTGGTGATATTATCAAATATGAAGAACAGAGATAAAGGTATTTTATAAAACCGTATATAAATTTCTACCTTTGTTTTTTCAACAGAGTAATAAGGATGTTATGTACTAGCAGAGCTTTTTCTACTATAAATTTGTCTCTTTCAAATAAAATAAAAGCTTTCGATTAAAATACGTTTCTCTTTTCTTTTTTTTTAGTACAACTAAAATGCTTTATATAATCTTACAAAGGATATTTCGTAATTACTTAAAGAATTTTATTTAGTAAAATTATATAAAAATCCGGAAGATGAGATTTTTTTTTATTTTTTTTTTTTCATTATTAAAAAGTAAAAAAAAAAAAAATAATAATACAAATCACCATTCTTAAATCATTTCCTTGAAGGGAAAATAAAAAAATGAAAAAACTTCTTATTAATAAATTTTTAGCTTTCCCTTCAATTTTTCTTTTATCGATTTGATTTGATGATGACAATCAAAGAATTGAAGTCTATTAGAATGAAAAAAAAAAAAAAAATAAATAAAACATCATGAATAGAATTACAGGAAACAAGATGAAAAAAAAAATCAAATAAAAATAAGAAAACAGATGATGGGCTTTATAGAATTTTTGTGATCTTTTAATTTGTCATTAAGTTTATTAAGCGACATACATTTCTTTTTTTTCATTTTTTATTTTCTGGTTCATTGTAGCCACATTAACAAATAAGGAGCGTGAAAATAAAAAATAATTATGGTTTCTGATATTTTAATTATAGACACCTAATGAAGTAATTTTATTAATATTATCATGATTGCGGGTGAAATTATGTGAATTTAATAAACACTTAATAAAATTTCTCAACAAACAAAATTGTTAGATAAATCATTTCTGCGGGTATTATAATCATGTAAAACTTCTGTACACACATTTCCTTTATCTAATAAAAACATTTAAATAGAATATAGGTATATGGTAAATGTATTTAAACTAAAATGTTTGATGTGATCGGTTAATGAATTTTACGCCTAATTTAAAGGGTGCTCTGTTTAGGCAAAATAATATTCCTTGTTTTATGGTTTTGTAATTTTTCTTCTATAACTTTATGGTACAGAGAAATACAATATACAAAACTATAATTTTAATCTTTGTCGTCCTTAAAATACAAACTAATACCACATTAATACCACTAAAAAATTAGGGTAGAATATTCTTTGCTTTTTATAAATTTTCTGGTTTTTGAGATTTTCAAGACAATTGAGATTATCTTATTTGATTTGAAAACAATGTAAAGTTTGTAATACATGCAGTAAGATGAACGAAAAATTATTATAGAGAAAATGTTAATAACGAGAAGCAACAATAATACGCCATCATTTTACCTCCCAAACTTTTATTAATAATATTATTATTGCAAAACAACATTATGAAAGCACTAACTCTTTGTCTTTTGATAATAAAATCAATTACCCGTGCATAATGAAATCATATTCTTCTCTCTAAGTTTATAGATACTTACTTCTATAATGTTTAATGTTTATGTTTATGTTTTCTATTTTTATTTTTTTTGTATTTTGAATGAACGTATAAAGAAGATCTTAAAGTTAAGATACGTTATGTATTTCGTGATGCTGGTTGAAGTTTTTGTCTTATTTATAACCCTTTTTACATGCATTTTATAAACTTTCACAAATGTTTTTCCTTTTTAGTTCCTTTTACTATCATAAAATATAATCATCTAACCATTATTATTGTACGGTATCGGTATTATGAATGTCTTAGACATATTAATATTATTATTATTATTATTAAAAAAAAAAAATTATAAGAAAAGAACTGATTTAAAGCTTAAACAACAAGTAAAACTAACTAACATCATTCATTACAAACGTTATGCATTATTATACATAAATAAATAAAAACAATCAGAAATTTTTAAAAATTATTTTTATTAAAGTTTAGTAAAAAAAAAAAGAGAAAAGAGAAAAAGATTTTCTGTAAAGGGAATTTTATAAAAATAGCATTGAACCATGATATTCTAATCCCTCTTTAGGATTTCCATTCCTTTTTATACACATATATATAGAAAATAAAATAAAGTAAGCTAGAGACCAAAGCACATAAAAGTAAAGTAAAGTAAAGTAAAGTTTAAGAAGAAAAAAAAAACGACCTTTTGTAGTTAGATTTTCAACAATATTTAAATCTTTTCTTACTTACTTAAAAGGACAAGACCACCTCATATTACTTGTACACAACAAATACCATTTCCATTATCTATTTTAATATAAATAAATAAATAAATAAAAATATAAATAAAGGGGAAGAAAAAAAATCTTATTTAAAGTGGGTGAAATGTGAAAATGTTCATATTAATAGGAAAATAAATAAAAATATAAAAAGTCTAGTATCTCCTAGTGAAAATAAGTACTGATCTAAATTATAATATTTTTCTTTCTTTTTTTTTTGTTTTTTTCTTATGAGATTACGAACAACATTTTGTTGCTTTTATTTTTTTATGTTTTAATATTATTTATGACAAGAAAATAAAAAATAATTTTTCTATATCTAATAAAAAATATACTTTTCTGCAATATATTTATTATAATTATTATTATTATTTGTATGGCTTTAGTGCAGTTAAAGTAGTAGACGTGATGGCTTACCCGGTTAATAGTTATCACTGATTTTTATCTAAGGTGAACACTTGTGCGGTTTTTGCAATTATTATATAAAAAAAAAGTTCACATGATTTTTATATATCATCAGTAATAAAAGAAAGAAAAAAAAAAAAGAGGGAAAAATAAATTAACCCTTTAAAACGCAAGGCAATTAAATAAAAAAAGAATTTTTCTTTCCTCATTTTTTTTTTTTTTTATAGTTTTATGCTTAACGCGTTTTTAAAAGCATTTTTAATGAGTTCATATCAATTTATTTTAAATATCTGAGCTTTTCTTGTACGTTTTTTTTTACTTTACTATCGCAAATATATGGTAATAGGGATGTTATGACACAACGTTTAGCCTTATAAATCATTATTAATATACATTTATTATTAAGATAAATATAATATTATTAAATAAGCTGTCTTAACAGTTGACAGGATATAACAGGGTTGAAAGGACATGGAAAGTATTTAATAATCCTTTTAAAAAACTTATTTCAAATATTTATTGCATTTTATTATAATAAATATTATGTTTTTGGTTTAAAATAATTCATGATTTCAAAATAAAACTAATAAAAAGAAAAGAAAAAGGATAATCGAGGATAATCCATAACTTTGATAAAGTATAAACATTAGAAATAACAATATATAATCTTATTTTACCTTGTTCTGTCCTTTTATTGATATTATTATTAGTATTGTTGTTTGTTGTTTTTTTTTATAGGATTCCAGCTTAAGGGAAGTTAATTTGCTTTAAAATAAAATGTTTGTGTGTATTTTGGAGGCTACAACAGGTGAAGTGTTAAATTTTATTATAAATATATAGCTATTTTATGTTTAAAAAACATCCATGGATGGACTGGAAAAGTCCATCAATACTCAACGCTATATATTTTATAAACAAATAAAAATGTAAAATACCAGTCGCCTCCACTAGCATATCACAAAAAAAAAAAAACATAATAAAATTAATTTTTTATCGTAAATTATGTGTAAAAAAATTAAAATAAAAAACGTCACTAATAGTAATCAATTAATACAAAAAAAAATAAAATAAATATGATTAATAATAATTTATAACAATATTTCAATAAATAAAAATATATTACATCACTGTTAACAGTTTTCTGTTATTAACTTTTCTCTTTTTTTTTTTTTAATTTTTTTTTTGTATTATTTCACCAACAAATTATTTATTTCACATTTTTTTCTATTTTTAAAATCGGCAAATGATAAATAATTCCCAAAAACATAAAAAAAAAAAAAAAATAACCCAGTCAGGTATTTTATTTCATTTAAATAAATTAAACAGAAAACATATGGAGAAGTAAATAAAAAAAAAATCGTGTGTGTGTGTGTGTGTGTATGTTGAAAACGGAAATGAAATGAATATTGTGTAAATTTATGAAATAATTTTTTTTATATATATTTTTTTTATTTAAATTTATTAGGTTCAACGATATTGAATGCATTTTTCATTAGTTTTTACCTTTTTTTTTTTCTCTCTGTTGCAACAACAAAAATAAAAATAAATGCATAAATGCAGATAAAAAAAGAAAAATTCTTGTTATTAAAAAAAAAAAATAATAATAATAATAAACCGATGGAATAAAAGAAAAAAAAAATGTTTTACATATGAATTTTTGGATCAATAAATTATTTTTTTTTCTTTTTTTTTTTCTAATAGAAAATTAATAGTTTTTGTAGTCAGTTGTAACGAGTCGATTACCTTTAGCTTATATTAGTTTTTTTATGCTGAGTTAAATTGTTTTGTAGAGCTTTTTATTATTATTACGATTTCCTGTGTGTTAAACATCTGTGCCCTAAGGTCTGCGGTTTAGAAAAAACAACGAAAATGTAGTAAACATTTTTTAATTTTAATAAAGTAAATAACGCTGAGAATAGAATGTTTAGTAGTAATAATGACTTTTTAGTGGAAAATCAATGAAAACTTGAAAATGATGAGGGAAACAAATATTTTTATTTCAATTATATGTTGAATCCGTGTAGTGGAATAAAATAAAAAAAAATCGTGGATCTATTGTGACACCAAAAAAAAAAAAAAAAAAAAAAAATAACATGTGTAATACAAACCAAATAACAAATAATAATATTTTTTAGGGGTTGATATCGTGTGGTTTTGTTAAAAAAAAAAACCAGAAAAAAAAAACATTTCCTGTGATCGAAATTTGACAGAGGCGTACACACCTTAGTTTGATATAATTATTGATTTTAATTTTTAATAGATTATTAATATAAATCAGTGAATATTTCCATTTAACCACTATAAATTATTTCCTGGTCAATTAAACAAGTTTTTATTAATGATAATAGTTGTAATAATAATAATTTAGTCTTTAGTCTTTTAAGTAACCGTATTAATATCGGCTAAAGCTTTTAGTACAAATATTTTTACTTAGAGTTTTTTTTTTCTTTTTTTGTTACCTATTTATACTAAAAGCACAATTAATGTTGATGATGTGAACGCGATACTATTATTTTTATTATATAGAGATACAATATGGTTGAAGGAAAGTTATTATTATTATTATTATTATTATTATTATTATTATTATTACTGGTTATATAAGATTAAGAGAAAATATTTAGAATTCATCAAACCAAACTAGGTTTTATAACATTAACTGAAATGAGAAATTATAATCCAAATTATCAATATTTTATTCAGATGAAAAACAAAATAAGCACCTTAAGAGGAAAAAAATTTTTTTTTTTATTGTTCTCTTTACGATAAATAATATAGATTATGTGGAATGGCAATTCAATGCTCCACACTAATAGATTTTAATATTTAACTAAGTAAACGTATAAATACGAAACCGAATAAAAATGGTTGGATTGTGTATCAAGCAAACACCGGTAGACTAGATATTTCCAATCCTTCTTTATAAGTGCTTAGCTAAACTTACATTATCTTAAATACAGGTAACTGCGGATATGGATAAGAATTCATTTTATCATTTACTATTTTTTAGTATTATAGTTCTACAAGCAAGCATGAAAAAAAAACATCCCATCAACAAAAACACTTGCAGAAATAAAAAAAAAAAAAAACCATTGCAAGTGAAGAAGCCAAGATGTTATTTCGCTATAAATTTGCAGGTAGAATTCTATGAATTTTTTAGTATATCAAGGAATAACCAAGTACGAATTTAATATGTTTTGATGGTGGTGGCTGATGCTGGTCATTTTATATGATAATCAGTTACAAGATTATAATAACTCCGTATGAATGTTTAATGTGTTGCGGTGTGTGGCTGAAAACTTTACCACCTTATGCAGCAACCACTTAAGTATTAATAACATTCGTTTTATTAATTAACAAACTAGAAATTTGGATAATTAGATTTGTATCGTAAAAATAAAATCATCGATGTTCATGACAGTCTGTTTTACATTTGGGTTTCCACTTAATGTTTTACATGCGATTAGAATTGTTTGCCAAAATTAAATCACAAAATAAATAACAATTTTAGCAATTTAATTATTTAGTGAAAAGTCATTAAAACTGTCGAGGAAAATTATAATAAAAATATTTCGTACGAATGTAATAGAAATAAAAAAGAACAAAAAATCTGTGTGTAAAGTGGGGAAGAATTTGGATTATTTACTTCAATATTCCCGTAAATTGAATTAAGCGACAGATTTTAATTGCCATAAATTAATGATTTTATTGCGGACAATAGAAAATTGTATAAAAATATTCGTTTCTGTATTAAAAGAAAAATAATAAAACCAACAATTTGAAGTTTTTTCTATCTTCTAACGATCTGAATTCGAGAATTATTATAAAATTTAAAGAAAAATAGAAGAAAAATATAAAAAACTTATTTCATAAAAGGAAAAATAATTTTTTTTCCCTATTTTCTTCCTTTTAAACCCCATAAAACTGACTCTCTATCTTTTTTTCCCACAGACAAAATAGACATCCCAAGCAGTAAATACAACGACGAGTAATAAAATTGGACGCAGTTTTTCTATGGGATTATCATTAAAGCAACAGAACCGGCAAAAGCAATATGAGATGTAGCATCTACACAAAAGGATGGTGAATACAGTGCGATCACTGAAGAAAATGATATGATGCGAAGGAGCAGGTAGCAAATACAACATAACGCAAGACAACACGACAACGGAACAATCATGTTATCGTGGGTGAGCAGATATTAATTTAAAATCGTTGCTAATATTATTATATTTTTTAAACGTTGTGTTGTATCGTTTTCACGAATGTGTTCTGAACTACACCCCAATATTAATAATAAAAGTGTGGAAAAAAAGTTAAAAGAAAAGTGAAAAACAGTGCATTGGGTGGTGCTCTGTTTCTTTTGTTATTTCTTCGACATTTCATTACATATTTGATTAAAAATCTTAAAGCAGATTTTCTTCCGTTTGTTCTTTATTTTTTAATTTTAAATCCCCCAAGCGGTTATGAAGGACTGCCTGGTTTACCCAATAAAACTTAAATTAAATATACTTTAAATGAATTCATTTGTAGATTTCGGTGTAGAGTGTAGAATGGATCAAATCTTTCATCAAATCGTATAATATTAAATATATGTAGTTAAGAGAACTCATCATCATCATTACGACTTTCTTGGCGAGCCGCCAATTTATAGAATAATGCAATTAAATTTGCAATAGGCAATCGTGTGGCGAGTCTCAAGAATGACATTTTAATTAATTATAATTACGTAATAGAATCTGAGATGCACCTGAAATACAGGCGTAAACCGCATTCATTTTTCTGTTTTTTTTCCTCGTCATCTAATTAACTCTATTCGTTTACTTTTGATGTGTTTATTACTGACTCACGGCGCGACACTATAGATATTTCAATTGAAGCAAAACATAAATTGTTCCTTCGTTAAAAATGATAAATGTGTCTATCAATTACGACTATTTATTTAATATGTTTCCGTCGCAGCTCTGCGCTTATTAATATTATTTACGAAAATCGTTTTTATTTGATAATTTCACTGTGAAGACGCAACAATTTAATATTAAAAGACATTTCATGTGGTTTGGGCTTTTGACGGCTTTAACATTTCTCGTGTTATTAATGTATTTGTTCGCGAAACTTTAATAAGAAACTTTTCAAAATATCTACAGAATGGCTGAGCGCAACAGAGGTAGCAAATGGAGAGACGGAATAATGTTCTTGTTTAACCATTTATCAAAATATTAAAATAAATTGTTTTGGAATACACCTTTGGCTCGCAATTAAAAAAAGAAAAGAAGAGAAAAACCACACTTGTCGGTTTAATGCTAAAGTAACTAAATGATATCAGGTGTTTTGGCTAGAATTTTATAGAAAATAATTTAACCAATTTAAGTACACAATGCATGGAAGGGTTACCGGTCTTATTTCTCTGTTAACTTCCTTATAGTTGGTCTGCGAATTACAACATTGATGCTTTTTAAAGCTTTTACCACTATTTTAACCATTTTGAATTTTGTTTATTTGAAAAAGTTATTCTACGTTATGAAATGAAAGAGGGGGAAAGTGAGGGAGCATTATCATAACTTTGCTAAGAAATTACTTGTGAAACATGTGAGCAGCCTATGCTATGGATACGAACATGAACTTTTAATGCTGTTGCCTCGCATAATTGTTGCAGATAAATTAAAATGTAATTTTCATTTTAAAGTCTTATAAAAACTAAAATTTTATTACTAAGAAATAATAAAAATTAAATGCAGGAGTAGCAACAGCATCAAAATGGTGAAAAATAAATCCGTGAATTTGATTTTGAATGGATTCGTTTTTGCCATTTATCTTGTTTTGCTTTGCTTTGCCACAACTGAATTTGTGTTTATGTTCTTACAACCTTAGCTTCGCCAAACGAGCATGTGTAATGTTTAATAGTTAAGCGCTAATGGAAAATTCTTTAAGCGTAACGTTGCACAGCAATTAGATTTTATATGAAAGGTAGCAGAGCAGAAATAATGTACGTAAATTGTATATCCGTGTGTAGCATGTATGCTTGCTGCCCGCTTACTTTATACTTCTTGTAGCTGCTGATGAGTTTTATGACTTAAGAAAAATTGCACTAATTATTAAATGTTCGTTTGAGAATCTTTCCACCGCAATTTCCAGCGGTACGAACATACAGCGCAATGTTATAGCAAAAACAAGTGTAGCAAACGCAGTTAATATTTTTAACATAAAATACATTAGGCAGATAAGATGATATTGTCTTGAGATTACTATTCACTCACATCTAGCTAAACATTTACCATTTTATTGTTATTGCATTTGCCGCGTATTTAATTTTCTTAAAACGTTCGTTCATACATTTAAATGATTATGGCAATGATATTGCGGCTTATGCCTGCCAGACGATACGAATCTAAATTAATATTCAAATAAAATCATATGTATATACTTTCTATAAATAATTTCATTATTTTTATTAAAATTCGTTTTATGTTTCTCTTCTCAAATATTATGTGTACGATTCTCTAATCGCTTTGGTTAATTAATTTTATTAAAAAAAAAAATTATTTTCTATGGGTAAGGATGATACCTGTCCGAAGTATCATTTTTAGCAATGTTGATACCACAGTTTATTTTATTAATTATTCTATGATAGAACATTGAAATGTGTTTCCACCTTATCTATTTTAATTAATTTACTAAATACAATTTAATAAACAAAAGGAAAATTGACGAAAATCAATTAACAAACAGAGATTAGTATTACTGTAAGTCAATCTAATTTTTCTATCTATGTCAAGAACAACATAAACTTTCCAAAAAACCAGACCACAATGTTACGTGACTAAATTAGATAATTTCACTTATTTTTCAATTAATCTATTGCAAGTTTTTGATACATTAACTGACATAAGTGTGTTGGGGTGTCATTTGTAGTTCATTTCTTGACCCCATTGGCATTGATCCAACATATTTTTATTATTATTTAACTCTTTACTTGGTGTTTTAAAATGAAATTTTTCATATTTGGTTTAGAAAATGGAAAGAGCATTAAAAATAAAATATTTTCTCGACAGTTTTCTTTCTTATATCAATAATTAAGATTTAATTAAGCATTATACACTGGTTGGATTACGATGCCACACATTTATTCAAATGGAAACAATAAACATAGTTAAATTGTAAATATCGTTAGTGTTTACCGACTAAATTTATTACAATAATCTAAACTAAAGAAGAATTTTATTTATAAATTTCGCTTCTTCTATGTATTTATTTTATGTTTTGAATTCTCCGTTTATCATTAATTCAGTTAAGTTCCTATCTACTAGATTCTAGCTTTTTTTCGTAAAAAAGTGTGTAAATTGGCGTTGAATTATCGTCAATTAATTATTAAGTTTTATTTTCCACGATAAACTTGTTCATAAATTTAATTTAAATAAAAAACAGAAATCATCCTTTTAAAGGATCAATTAACATAAACCGAAAGAGATAATTATCGTGGAGACGTACTGCAGTCGCTTCGCAAACTAAAATCTACAAAAGGTTTTATTTTATTAATTTTTTCATCCTTTTTCCTTTCTCCGGCCATATACGAAGCGAAAATGCCGGGAAAATTAAAATTGAAATATTTTTTCGAAAAATTATTTCAGCTAAACCTTCAGGCTGTACACGGTTTTTCTTTTTCCAACTTTCATTAAAAATCCTTTCGAACATGAATTCTGCTCTCGTTTCATAGAGAACCAAATGCGTTTTTGTTTTTCCTCTTTTTTTACTTTGTATTGGAAAAACATTTCATAATTGGATAATAATATAACAAAAACATTGCAATTCAATGTTAAATAAATAGCTGAGAGCTACAAGCGCAAATTGTTATTGTTTCGTTGGAAACAGTTCAAAGCGAAAAGAGCGAACAATTCCATTTTTTTTCTATATTCATTTAACTTCAGGTGTAATAAATTTCAACAATTTATTTCTATGAAATATTAAAAACATGATATCGGGAAAGGTAAGGATGGAAGTTTAAAAATAAGAAAAAAATGTAATAAAATTCTGCTGAACATCGTATCGTCCTATCGATTGGCTTTCAAATGCTTTTCATTTAAGTAAAAGCCTTTCTCATTAAGGGTGTTGAAGCCAGTTTGCGAGGTTGGGCGAAGAAGACTTAAATTAAATCCGTTTCATCTGAATGGAAAACCAATACCCATGGATAGACCGGAACAGAGTAGCTGGCTGGCAAATCTTGTGAGTGCGGTACGCATCCGGTCAGATTTCCGTTAGCTGATAGCATAGTCATAGAGTAATGACGACATTAAACAAGCCTGACTGATGTTCAGCGGAATAAAGGGTATAATAAAATAAGGAACGTTTTAAATTGGCCGACTTTAAAATCTGTTGTTGCTGGCTTGTATCTCTACTTCCTCTAGCATCTAGCAACACAACTCTACACAGCAATGTGTCCTGAGCGGTTAGCTTTTGTTCATGGACTTATAAAAATTTAACGAGGCTATTCCGGAAGAGATTAGAACATCATTTTTAACATAGCAATATCATTAAAGATCAACTGCACGTTTATAGCGTAAACACAAATGATTCTTAAAATTTTATTCTTCCCAGTATTACGTATTAACTGGCTGCGATACCCATTATTCTTTTTTGACGATATTAATTCATTACTCCGGTCAATTACATTGACACTTAAAATTTGTTATCAACATTAGAAAATTATTATTTCAATTGTGTTCCGCATGGAACATAAAATTAGCACGAAAGTGGTAGAGACAAGTCAATTTTAAATCGTTCCGACATATCTTCCTCTGCCATATTTTTCTATCTTTACTTTCACATTTCTTTTTTATTCTTTCGTTTTCGTTTTATAAAGTCTACTAAATAGAGTATGTTATTAGGGGCAACGCCATTAGAATACGTAACAAGGACGAAACTTTGCTGAACAAAATGAAATTTGTTGAATATTTTATTAGGAAATCATTCATATGGGAATAACTTTTTCTATACTAAGTGGGTAAAAGAAAAAAAAAAGACGGCAACGAAGAATGGAATTATGGGACCAACGAAAACAAACAACACCAACCGATTCTACATACTAAAGTGTACGCAGTTCTCATATACTCTGCTCGGAACAGTTTAACCCATTTAACCAAACACCACCCCTAATAAACATATTTTCATTGCGTAAGGTGAGTTCATGGTGGTTCGTTTTTTATTTTGTTTTCCTCGTTGGTCACGTAGTTTCTATTCAATTTCCTAACCTTTTTATGCACGTTACTATGATTATTATTATTATTGATATGATTTGTTTATTGAAATGCTGATATTGTTTATTACCAGCAAAGCACCACAATTTCATTCGACTAATTTATCGCTAAGAATAAAAAAATAATATAAATTATCATTTTAGGGTGAAATTCGACAAATATAAAGCGAAAAGAACAAGGAAATTAGTTTGAATTATACTCGGTAGTTTACGATACGAAAAGTGCGTGCCAGAAAATATAAAACTAAAGTTCAGAGAACACTATAAAAACTATTGTCAAAATAAAAGCCCATCAAGATGGTGGCATACCAACACTTTAAGCAAATAAAATTAAAAGGAGTTATTGTATTTATGTATCGTAAAAGTCTGCCACCTTTTACTATTTCATACAAATTTTGCTACTTGACAGCAATTCTTCAAGCAACTACCGTGCCCCATATTTAAAACAAAACAAAAAAAATATTGTTCGCTTCACAGGATTTTAATCAATTTTAAATATGGTTACATTTTCCACAAGAACAATTTCTGATATAATATGTAAATATAGCTAAAATAAAAGCGTACAAAAAAAAACAAAAAAAAAAGAAGTGTATTGGCCACATTTGTGTTCTCGCTTTCAGGCCTTACGTCTTCAAGTAAATGCAAAAATAAAATAATATTAAAAGTTGAAAAACAAACAAAAAATACCGCGGAAAATACCTTAAGCATAAAAAAAAAGTTTAATTTTAATCAAGTTAAATGAAATTCAAATAAAAATTGATATTGGTTTCAGGTGGGCTTTGCTTTCAGTGTTTTATTATTATTCTGCTTCTATAAAACCCTAAAGTTTTTTTTTTCCCATTTATATTTTTGCTACCGAAGTAAAAGCTAAACATTTTAACAAAGTTTAACAAAAATAAACAAAAGTAAAAACACTGGACAACATATTGCATTATTAATTTTATTTTTACCTTTTCTTTTAAAAATTATTTTACTATGTGATGTTGAGGGAGCTTTAATCATTGTTATTTTAAATTACAATTGTAGTTAGTCAGTCAGTAGAAGTAATAATAAAAAAAAAAACGTAGATAAGTATTGGCAATTGATTATTGGGGGTGGCAAATGAAAAGTAAAATACAGACATTATTTTCTACAATGAAAAAAAAAAAAAAAACTCAAAACAAAAATAGTGGAAAAACTATTTAACGGAGAAATGATAGAAATATATAAAAACTATCCATTATACGTTTCGTGACTTAACTATGAATGTTTAATAACCTGTTGCCCTGCTGTTTTTTTTTTCTTTTTTCTTCTTCATATTAACTTTTAGTCATTTAATAAACTGCAGGGCTGTTAACATCTATATGGCATAATGCAGAACTAAGCAATGAGAACTAGAAGAAGAACATTTACTCTCTACAGGGAATTTATCTTTATGTTTTTAAAAACAATTTTATTTTATCAGCAAATTTCTTTTTTGGTTTGTTGTTTATTGTTTGTTCCAGTAAATTTCGATGTATCGTGTTTGTTATAAATATAGATGTGTATATGAAAGCCATCAGTTGTTAATGTAACAAAACAAGAAAATAACACCCATCGAGTTGTATTCGATGTTATTTTCCTGTGATGTTTCCCTTCTACTTTTTTTTCTTCGATAAATAAATGGACGGGTGGTTCGGTAATAAACAGAAAATGATATAAATAGAATCCACACAAGATGATTTGATGGGAGTTAAACAGAGCAGAGTACTGTGAAGTATATAAAAGTCATATAGATCGTCTATGAAAGTGCAAAAGTTTATATCTGTCGATTAGTTTGTCTGTTTACTTTTATTCGGCAAACGTACTTTTCTTAACATTAAGCATTGACAAACATTCAGACACCTTTTATTGGTGAATTTAAGTAGAACGTCCAAATAATATTTGCCTACAATCGCACAACAATATTTTATTATTTTTACATTTATTTGTCTATGCGCCTATATTATTCAAGAGACTAAAAATCAATATCCATCCACCCACCAACAATGTTCTAACAATAATTACTTATCTTTTAGAAATAACAAAAAAAAAAAAATAAACTAAATGAAAATAGACAAAATTCTATAAATTATGTTTACCAAACAATACAGTCAATAAAAGGATTTTTTTTCCGTTGTTTCTCAAATATATTATTTATTGTTTTGCACTGTGAAAAATTTGAAATTCTGTAACAGAACAATTTTTATGTAATTTGTTGTTATGTAATGTAATTTTTATTTTCAGGTGTAAAATTTTGTCATCAAACAATAAAAATGAATATTTTTCATTAATTTGCGGAAAAATGTATCCATTTTCGGCTACTCTATTGTCCATAGATTATTGTTGTGTATTTCACGATAGCGAACGGTAGTAATAATATGTGATTTAGGTTGTTGCTTAGCTTATTTTACAATTTTTATGTAACTATACAACATCAGATCTGTATTTTATTGTATTTTCAGTGAACTCATTAAATTTCAATATTAATAATAAAAAAGTTAATAAAACAACCACAGTCTAACTTGACTTCATTGTCTTAAAATTAACCACATACCAATAATCTACCTTTAATTCAGCCAGCACTGTATCATGCTTAAATTACGACCACAAAATATATACCTTAAAAAAACCTTACCACCTATTTATAATCAAGTTAAGTAAACCCTCATAAACACTCCGCCACAATTCAAAAATTTTTGCAAAGGAAATTATTATCAATTTTCGATTAAAAAAAAAAAAAAAATAAATAAATAAAAAATCCTCGATAAAAGTCAATTTTCTACAATTTAATCGGTTATAGTTGAAAATCAATATTTAAAACAAAGAATTAAAAAATTATTTATTTACTTTATAGCTATAAAAATCGTTTTTAGATTAAAACAAAAATAATAATAATAGCAGCAATAAAACAAATATTTTCCACATTTATAATTAAAATTGTTGGCATTTTATTTTTATGTTATTTAATTAATTGGTTATAAATCATAATAAGTATTAATTAAAATAATTACACCGCAGCAAAAAATAGAAAAGAAAAATATTATTTTATTTATTTAACTGTGGAAAATATGATAAAAAAAATTTCTTTTTTTTTTTTGTTTTTCTATTGATTTTTTTTTTTTTTTTATTACCACACAAAGTACTTAATTATGGAAAAATTATTTTTTAAAACGTAAATGAAAGGTAAAGTAGTTTTTTTTTTTTGTTAAACAGTTTTAGATTTCTCACGAGTTACTTACACTTTGTCGGTTAGAAAAAAAGAAAGAAAGGACTAATGAACTCGACAAATAAACACAAAAATAATCTAATGGTGTTTATAAACAAATGTCATAATTAGAATTGTTTTATTCTAAAAAGCATACAGATTTTTTTTTTTTTTTTTATAATTATAAAAGCTCATTTCCAAGATGTAAATAATTAATTATTGGATTACATTTCTATTTTAATGGGTAAGTAGGGTAAGTAGAAGAAAAAAAAAAAAAAAAAAAAGGAATTAACAGCAATAATAATAAAAATTCATTTCACTTAATGTTGGTTTTAAGCATTAAATTGGAAAATAAAAATTAAATGCAAAAAGTTGTTATAGGTATTAGGGTATATAAATGTATATCCTGTTTACTTTTGCTGATCATTTATTTAAACCAGAATTAAAGGTAACAACAATAAAGCAACCTTCTTAATTTCCATCACATAATTTCATTAATTTCAGTTTTATTTTCTTTTCTTTTCTTTTTTCTATTCTTTTTTATCTGCTACTTCCGGTGAATTTATACATTTCCTTCATTATTTGTTTATAAATTAATAAAATATCATTTTGGATACAACACCTTCATGAATAAATTAATAATTCTATGTATTATTATATATATATATATTTTTTTTTTTTTCGGTTTTGTTTGTTACGATTCTATGCTTTGCGTTTCAACAGAGTCTTTATTTACTTCTCAGTGCGTATTATTATTACATTTTCGTTTTTCACAATTAATTATTTGTTAAGTAGGAACAGAGAAATAAATAAATAAAAACGAGAACCCTCTGCTTATATACAATTGAAATTCAACATTTACACGTGTACACATTAACTACTTTGTTTTATTATTAATGCATGATTTTTATATTCTATACGCAAAAAATTTCGTATTTAATGTGGATCTTTTCCTTAGAACTAAAGTACTTTCAGGAAATTAACTAATCATCAAATAACACAATAAATAAATTAATGAAACGAAAAAAAAAAAAACTAAAATAAATAAAAACTCTGTGACAAAAATAAATTATTAAAATAAAAAAGTGGGAAACATTTGGACAAACATTAATTATAATTGTTAATTAATAATAATTAAAAAAGAAAAATAGAAAATGTTTTAATGTAAAGAGATAAAGTAAACCGCAACGCTTCATATAACATTCAAAACTTTATTATAGATTCATCTAAATTGTATTTAAAAAGAAAAAAAAAGAAACGAAAAGCTTCGTAACGCCACACGATAAATTTTCTATTTATATAAGAATTTCCCCTTTTATCACTGTCCTAAAAATAGCAGAAATTAATACAATTTTTTTTTTTTTTTAAATAAACGTTAAGGACTTTACTTGAGTTTTTTTGCTTTTATTTTTTATTAAAACAACATTGAAAAGCACGATAAACTCTCACATCGCATGATTTTTTTTTTTATCAAAACATAAACAGATTGTTATTAATTTTTCTTTTAGTGAAAATTAAAAACGATTCAGCAATGTTTTGTAGCAATTTTTTTTTTTTTTGGTTTTTAAATTTATATCTAAATAACTAAAGAAAATTGTTTCTTGTTGAACCATCTTATGTTAGTTGATGACAAAGGCAGGTGTCATTTATAGCATCGTTTCGTTATACAAAAAGTGAAGGAACACAAGAAGTATAAAAAAAGAAAATATAATTATAATAAAAAGAAAGTAAACAATTTTCAATTGCTATTATTAATATTATTATTATTATTATGTTCAGAGGGATAAAATGATGATCTTCCATTGTCAACATTATAATTTTTAATTAAACTTTTTCCTTATAATATTAATAACAAGGTCAAGTTATTATTAATATTTTTATTTTTTTTCGTTACTGCTTCTGAAAATGCTACCAGATTAAAAAGTAATTTAAAGTAATAAACAATTTTTTTTTTTATATTTTGCCTAACTAAACGGAATAAGTTTTTCTTTTTTTTCTTTTATTTTAAAGGAAAATTCATAATAATTGAATTATTTTTCAACATAATGTTTAAAATGACAAACAGAAATTGAAAAAAAAAAAAAGTTTAAACAACACAAGGAACAATGACATAAATGTGAAATGGAATACCATTCACATATCCTTAGTTCCTACCTTTACATAATTATTTTTTTTTTTTTTTATTTTTCAATGCCTAAGGGGGTGTTTTTCATTTATATTAATCATATTTTATTTATTTTTTCATGTCATGTAATGTTATACTAACTTTTATAAATAACAAAACAAATCAAAAAAATGTCACTCACATTCATATGATGAATTTTACAAAATTGCTTCTTAAAATTGTTTTCCATTTTCGCTCTTGACTTGTGCTTTTACGGTTTTGTATTAAAAATAAAATTAAAATTAAAATTAAAAAAAACTTGAACTAGTATAAACAATGAAGTAAGAATAAATTTAAATATAACACAGGTGATGCGAATAAATATGTGTTGAAAAATTATTAATAAAATTTGAATAAATGATATATTTTGAAAAAAAAATTATGAAAATATTAATATTTTAGATGTTGATGACAATTAGGTGCGAGTGTGAACATAAACAGTTGTGTTTAAATAAATAAAGTTTAAACTATTTTCATGTAAATTATCATTATTATATTGTTTTATGTTGTATGTTTATGATGACGATGTTTTACCTTATTTAATAAAAATAAACGAGTCGTTCAAATTCGTTGTTTCTGTAATCATTTTTTGATTTTTCTTCTCTTGCATAGAAAATTGTTTAAATTATTATGATTTCAAGTTTAGCGAAATAGTAATAATAATAATAATAATATTCAGTGAGCGAACATGAAATTTATATAATAAGTTGAAATATCTTGGTTGAATAATGTATAGAATGTGGTTGAGGGGGTGGTAGAATGAGTAGAACGATAGATGTTAAAGGGTTGCATTCGTCTAGGTATAAGTTAAATACATTCGCGTAGTCGTATAACATATGTTGAATAGATGTTATTAGGATAATAGAACCTACATTGAATGCTGAATGTATTGAAACACACCTGAGCTTATGATGGCGTACATTGACGCCCTCACTCTCAATGTTTATTGACTTATTGGATCACCACACAACATACATAACAGATATATCTCCTTCCTGAATCTACGTACGTACCAGATTTTATAGAATGAAATGAAATAAAATGAAACTTCCAATCACTAAAATATTCAATAACTTTTAGCGAAATTTCGTTGTAAATATGATGGCAATGGCAGCATCCAAACCAGATTGTTACTGTACTTTACTTTACTTTGCGTTTTGTGTACTTATTTGTGCACCGTAACTAGTGGATTATTTTTTATATATGTAATATTAAATATAAACATTAACATAAATATGCGAGCTGTGATACGCTAACAAACATGTGCCGGTAATACTCGATACTGCACACCCGAATATTATTAAAAAATCTTATCGCTTGTGGTTTTTTTTATTAGTATATGCTGGCTGAGGTGACAATTTTTGAACAATTTTTGAACAATTTTTTCGGTTTTTGTTTACATTTTATTAAAAATTTATTTATTGATGTACAAATTTATAGCTGCACCAAGTACTCTTGTATGAAATTGAATTTTTTTTGTTCCGTTTTTACTAATAATAAAAATCACGACACCCTCGCTTTTTAGTTTCTTTTCTTTTTTCAATTTTTGCAATCGATTTCAAGTTTACCAACGAGAATAAAAATTTAAATATTTATAACGGAAATCGAGAGAAAAAAAAATCTCATCGTCGTCGTCGTTTATCCGCGTTTGTGATATTAACACCATTTATTATTATTTGTGTTCATTTGTTGCCACACAGCTCAAGTATTATGTCGTCTGTGTAAAATTTTGTACACCCAAAGTGACAAAGAACTGAAGAATCGAAATATTTTTTTTTGATTTCATGTCGAACAAATCGGGCAAAGTTATGATTCGATTACTAACAGTTGAATAGTAATGCGATGGTGGGCGGTACGGTAAACTTTTAACGTTTGTTTTTGGTAAGAATTTTTTTTTTCGCTACTTTTATCCACCGTTTGTACGATCGGGATGGGGGCCAGGAAAATCAAAAATAATCCCTTTTATAACAGTATTATTGTTTCTTTTTTTTTTTTTTTTTATTTTCGAATAACAATTAACCTGGTTGGGGGTAAATTTTGGTGGCGAATTTAAATTCTTTTTTTTATATCAACGAACCAACTGAATACATTTCAATTTCAATTCCATTTCTTTATTTTGCTTTTGTTAATCTAATCTTTCAGCGTTTATCATATTTTTGTTCAATTCTTTTCTCTCTTTATTTATTTATTTTTTTAATTCAAATTTTCAAACATTTTCTATTATTATTATTTTTTGTCTTGGACTTATCTACTTGTTATATTCTCTATCCTACATCTGTACATTATTCATAAATGTAACAACGAGGCTAGAGAATAAGAAGATTTAAATACATTTATATTATTTATTTTTCTATTTTGAATCCATCATATGTCGTTTTTATTATTATTTCGTATTATTTTCGTTGTCAGTTTCTTTTTCTTTTTTTTTTTTTTATATATACAATTTCGGTTGTAATTTTTATTTTTTATGTTTTCACTCTTCAGTATGAGTATCACATAAAGGATATAAAAATATGAGTTTTTTTTTTTTTTTTTTTATGAATTTAAAAATGTAAAATCCAGACAAAAATAATAATAAAAAAAACAGAAAAATATTCAAATAAATATCTCTCTGATACATAAAGGGATAAACATTGACTTACAAAATACCAACTCCAATTTAGCTTTGTCTATTGTGATAGGCAATGCAGTTGGTTGGTATGTGGTCATGAAGTTAGCTATGATGATGATGTTTTATGTTGTTTTTAGATATACAAAAGGACTTATGTCATGCTTTATGTATTACAAAACAATACAGCTTCGACCAGAATACAACCAGAAATATCTGTGAATAAATAAACATTCATACATATGACGAATACCTAGTGAAAATATAAATAAAAAACAAAAAAAAAATATGCAAAAGGAGTTAAATATTTATATAAAATAGGATATAACCTGTCATTTCAAATTCGTGTAAAATTATACGTGTAAAAGACAATAAGGATAAACATGTGTTAAATGTATGAAATGAAATATTCATAATATATAAATTTTTTTTTTTATTTTTACTCCACATTTAAAACGTGACATATCCATCATGTTCTCTTTGACTTTCTGGAATTTCACTAAGGAATATTTTCGGTTTACGCTTATTATATAATTAAATCAATCGAATAGTTAAAGCTCTCTATAATATTTATGTTTATACATAAGAACAACAAAATAGAATAACTACTCATTCCAATTGTAAAAATATGTTTTAATCAAAATTCATATTCATATTAATAATATAGCGCTTATAATAAATTGTAGTGAGTGATACACATTGACATACTTGGTTTACTTGTGAGTAGAAAACAAATTCATTTAGATTAAATTGAAAACAAATATTATATTTAAACTTTACATTTTTTTTAAATTAAATGTGAATAGCACTGGCGAATATAAAGAAACAACAAAATAATCAAATATATTGAATGAGATTTTATTTTGAAAGGAAAATACATGAAATATTTTATGACAAACTTAGTTCACTATTTCATCAATGTTTGATTTATTAATCATGAAAAAAGAGCAGAAATACTCTTTAGAACAACAGAAATCGACTTTGTTCTACTGGTTTGACTGAACCAATAATTAGTCCTAGTAAATTGTTTGGAAAAGGAGTCGGTCAGAAGAAAGAAACGCAATTAACTTGAACTATATTCAATATTTTAATTAAGTAAATTGAAAAACCATCTTGATTTCTGATTTTTCAGCAATGAAATGTTGATTGTGGTCTACAATCACCAAAATAAAAGTAACATTCTCCGCCGAATTGTTTTGATTGATGAAATTGAAAAATAACTCTGCCTTTCAATTATTATTAACTTGATTCATATCGCAGTTTAGTTTAAATATTCGCAGATTTATACATTTCTCATGCCACCGTAGTATTTATAATTTTTATTCATATGCCAATCAGAGCATTATTTTCTATTCAGCACAGGTTTTTGCATGATTGGAAAATATGTTTTATATGCTTTATGTCTATGCACGTATTTACATATTACAAATTTCAAAATATTGATGATACTTGGCCAGGTGATTTTACTTTTTTATACAAAAAAAAAAAAAATGAAAATAAACCGCGATTAAATTATAATTTATGAAATCGGTTTAGGAATAAAAATTAATCATATACGTTCATGATTGAACGGTAATTGTTTGTGACATTGTTGATAGTTAAATAAATGCGAAAATTTTAAGGTAGATAAAGCGATAAAAGTGATTCTCATTTTATAACCCCCACAGGATGCTGGATAATCTGGTTGAATAATAATTCTAATTATAATTGAATAAAATGTTTTTGCTATGTAAGTGATATAATTTTTGTTATCTAGATTATGTATAGCGCTGTTCAACAAGTACTGTTTATCATTAAACTAGGTCTGGCACGTTGAGATATAAATAAAACGCCATCCCACACTTGAACCACGTTAATATTGTAACAACCAGCAATCTATCATCGTTAATATCTAAATAAGTAAATATATTGCCCGCGAGTATGTGCCTTGTAGCAAAATGATAATAAAAAACAAAATCATATTGTTAGCCTAATTGATGTAAAAAAATATCTGATTTCAACATCATTATTATGCTAAAACGATGCAGTGTACCCCTTATAGTATAAAAATCATTGGTAACTACCAATTTATTTTTATTCTCGAGTCAATATAAAAATGTAATTATTCAAATTTTTATAAGTATATAATGGAGTTTACCTTGAAATTGATAATAATATAAAATAAAATTAATTAAATAATAAAAATAATATGTTTTGATAACAAATATATAAATTTTCTTTATTCTTTTTTTTTTTTTTTGCAAAATAATCGAATAGAGAAATATCATCTAGTTGCCTTGTTTAAAAGTAATATTTCAATCAAATTAGAGCTTTATTATTATTTAAAGCTTTTATTATTAATGTACAAAAGCAGATAGATAAGATTTTTTCTTTTTTTATTTCTCTCTTTCTCTCACAGAAGCAAATATGAAATAAATCAGAATTTATATAATTTTCTTATTTGTCTTATTTCTTTCTTATTTTTCTTTTCTTTTTTTTTTTTTTTGTACCTACGTTTGTTATTTATGCAGACTTTTTTTTTTTTTTTTTTCTTCACTTTACTCATATTTTATTAAAGCTCATTGCTGTATTTATACTTATATATAAATCATTTTATACCTTTCTTTATTTAACTTTACTTTACATTACTGTACTTTACGTTACCTAATGTTACTTATTCTTGTAACAATGTATCGTTGGAGAAAATAATAAAGTAATTCAATAGATGATGCAGCAAATTTAACCATTATAATATTCCCTATTATGTAAATTTTTATTTCTATTATATTAAAATTGTCGTTCAATTGATATAACGTTGGCATTTTCCTTTACTTACTTAATAATAAAAAAAAAAAAAAAAAAAAAACATTTTCATACAGTACTAATACAGTAGAGCGTTAAGTGAAATTTAAATAATAATATTTCATAAATAAACTAAGTTGACTCTAAGTGACACAAATTTATTCCATAATGCAGTTTTTTTTTTATTTTATAAAGTTATTTATTTTTTTTTTTAGATACTCTCAGATCATTTTATTTAATAATATTATATATTTACAGAATTTAATTGAGTAATTTTCAACTCATTATCATCTCTTTATCATAATTACCGCAATTAATAATCTTTTTATAATTGTACTTTTAAAGTAAATATTCACCCTTCGACCGAAAAAAGCTACAAAATTTTATTTTATTGAGGGTTTTGATTGTTATTCTACTCTCGTCTTAATACAATTTTAATGGGAACGCAAATAATCGATGCTCCACATAAATTAATACGTTGAGATTTATATTAAATCTCAATTACATATTTTTGGCGAACATTTAATCCGATCTAAGCTGATCACAGAATTTGATTGACTTTATGTTTTGTGTTAAAAAAAATAAATAAACAAACAGATAAATTTATGCAAATTCTGTGTCTTCTATTGACTTTACTCGTTTTATGCTAACAAAAAAAAAATGAAAATAATTTTTCACTTTGTCAAAATCGGTGGTGGTTTCTTATATATTTTGTGAAATTTTTAACCAAACGATAAAATTCTGATGATGAAATAAAATACTTTTGAAGGGTTTTTTATTTTCGAAATGATTGTGAAAAGATATTTAAAAAGTTTATTTATTAGCTCACGTATCCTGTATGTATGTTTTACATTCACAATTCAATTCAGAACAAAACCGAAACCAAAGTGTAGCCCTGCGGCTTGAACAGATAGACAAGATAGATAGGTGGATGGATGGATGGATGAATGAATGGATATATAAATAGATAGGTGGATTCTTTTTTCTATGTCATGGGAAATACGATTTGTGTATGGCACCAGCTGTACAACGTACGAAAATAAAAGCTCGAAACGTATATTTCATTTAAGTATGTCTCGATTCTGTGTTGTTTATGCTTACCTGATGTACGCTGTCGAGCGATATTTTTTGATATATGAGATGGCATTGGTTACCTATTGTAAGCGAGACCCTCCGCATTTACAATTTGTTACCATTGAATCTGTGCAGGTTCTACTAAGTATTCACTGGGAATTAGTGTTTTTTTTTGTTAATTATTTTGTGAGAGATTAAAAAGTTTTGAAGGAAACTACAAGATGCTAGTTAAAGGTGCGAGCTTTTTTGCCTTGTTAATAAATAAGCTCGTTAAAGGACTTAAAAACAAGACCAAGCAGCTTTCCGCTGGCTTAACTCGTGAAACATATTTCTTTTATATTATTATTATTCAAAACTAAATTAATACTTTGTGCTGAAACGAACACAGATATTCGTGAGGGTGGGATGTAGTTGATGAGAATATTTATGTTTGTCAAACTATAAAACTTTAAACTTTTAATAGAAACAACAAGTTTTTGTTTTTGCTCTACTTCCAACCGCAAACACACATCCCAACGTCAGACTCGATTGGTGGATTAATTCCTCCGTTTTATAAGACTTTGTTATGAAAAGGATAATGATGAATAAAAACAACAAAGATAAATTTGAAATATTGATCGTGATTTTTGTTCATTTTTAGTTTAATGCTTTTGCAACAGGAAAATGTTGCTGCGATGAGTTTTCACGTGCAAGGTGAATTATGTGGGTTGCTAGCAATATTAAAATGGAAATGTAGGCTGATGCTAAACAACACTAAGGAAAGGAGCTACTCGCGAATAGAAAGTGCTTTGTTTGCTGTTTGTTTTGCTTGAACAAAGCAGGGAGCAGTAAATGGAAATCCTTTTAGTAAAAGTGAACATACAGCCACTCGTTACCGAAAATCCACACAGTATTCACGCAGTAACAAGGTAAACGTACGACACAAATTTATTTAGTGCTAAGTTTGACACTTCAAACTTAATCTTTGTATAAGCGAAAGCTCGTACCATTCACGTACTTGTGTTTACCTGAAGATATGCGCAACTTAATCTAGCTGAATGAATCATCACAAGTACATTTAGTGTTGTTCTTTGCTATTGAATATCATCACCAACGAATTGGAAAAACAATTCAAAGTGAGCAGAAAACTCCCCATAAAACAATTGAATTTTCATTTTCGCTTTAACATTACAAGATGTGCAACGACGGCAATGATATTTCAATATTATGTATGCAGCACCAAGCAAAGGTAGCAACCGTTTCAACGAACGTGAAGACTTTAACTCAAAGTCTGCAATGAAATTTTAATGATTTAATACCAAGCATTGATGTAGTTATTATGTCGCTTTGGTTTCATTTGGTTTGTCATCACGACGCCGACTATTGTTCATCCAAATGTAGTTACAAGGATCGTGCTTCGACTTTAAGTACTCTTCTTGCAAATTTGACAGACTCGTCTCATTGTTGTCGTTTTGATATGGTGGATATATTTCAAAAGCTAGCATTTAAACTGGAGTGCATCCATGAGGGCGGAAACGTGCATGGAATGGCGTAAGAAAAAGTTTTTATGGCATTACAATAGCGAAAGTTAAGGAAAGATTATTTAATTTAATTTTATTTATTTCTGCAGAAATGAAAAGCGAAAAGTTTGTAAATTGAAAAGTCGTTTACTAGATCTTTATGTTGTGATTACAACGCGAAGATTAGTTTAATTGAAATCGTGCAGAAGGAAGACTACGAGTCACGCATTATCTTAATTAAATTTAACGACTTGGAAATTGTTAATCGCGGAATTAAATTATTTATCGTTTGAATTGACAATAAACTCTTTTTGTTTACACAACATTGATGTCTTTTTGCTTCCTTTTCATTTTTATCTCTCAAAAGGATTCTCTTGAACAACCGAAAAAACCTTAAGTTGTCTAGGTTCAACTTTAATATTGTCTAGGTGGTTGAATTATAATCGATGGTGCGATGGGGTGGTGACCTGATTTAAATCCTTTAATTGTCATCTTGGAAAAGATAAATAATGACAACAGAAAAGGCAGCTTAATGAACGTAATTGATACAAAGTTGTTTAGCCTAGTGGACGCAAACAATGTTGATGTCGTAAGTTAATTCGAAAGCCTACTTGAAGCAGGTAAAAAGGTGAATAGAGCGGTTCGCTAATACTGGCAATATTTGTAAATGAATGTAATTGTTCGATATGACGACAAAAACAAACAAAATGGGATTTGTTGTGTGCTAGACGGTGCCATGAGAATGGATTTTGTGATTATTCCAAACTCGTAATTGACACTTGTTCAGCAGACGTTTTGTGCTTTTAATTAATGAGTGGCATGAGTGAGATGGCGATGATGACTCTGCCGCGTTATCATCTTGCAACATTCGCCTCACATTATAATTTCGCTGAAGTAATTTGATAACGCTAATTGTTTTAGAATTCATTGGCAGAGCAGAAATAATTACAAGTGATATTCGAAACCCATCAATTTCCTTGTCGCATATATTCGTTAACAAAACCATAAATATGCGGCGCTGTTGATTTGAGAAACAGAAACGAGAGTCTGAAGCTTTAACCCCAAAACCGCCTTTAATTTATTGCAAATTGATTATCGAAAAATGTTAAACGCACAAATAATCTAGACCAAGAAACATTATTAAGCGAAAACAATTAATAACGATTGAAACTTTGCTGGTTGTTCCTGTTCAAAATGTTGGAAGGTAACTTCGCGAATTTATTGAAGAATTCCAGCGCTCTTTAATTTAGTCTTCGTTTTTTTAAAAAGTCAATAAATTCTAGTAATAGATTCTTAACTGTGGTGTTGTGGTGGCTGCGGCAGACACCTACATTCTGCTACAGCTTATCAAATCAATTGAGTTCTGGAATATCGATATAAATCAAATGGGATAAAAAATGCTATTACATCAATTTTTGACGCCTGTCAATAGAGGAACGACTTGTTTGCTTTTTCTTGAATGAAGACGCAAAAATATTCGGTTGCGTTGTGCCTTTGGATCAGTTATAGAGACATGCGAAAAGTGGTATGAGTCGATATCACTTCGATACTCTAAGATTTTATCTTGGGAATTAGGAAATTTGATTTATGTGCTTGCAACCGCCTTTAAGTGATTCGGATCGATACTCTACGTCTTGTTATTTATTTTTTTTTTTTAATATTATTTTTCACAATCAATATCTCTTTGAAGTAGAACCTTCTGAATTTCACTTTAACATTCTTTACTAAACATTATGTTTATCCCCTTTGGTACAATAATTCATATTAAAAATCACCTGTCGGTAAATATCATCAATGCATTTTTAATGATGTTCGCGCGTAGAATAAACTTCGCAATAAAATAATTTCACGTAGGTAATAAAGTCAAATAAGCAAAACAGTAAAATAATTTTAATAGAAAAGTTTGTTGACACCGATTAATGTGAAGGAAGCGAAACATGAAAAACACATGTTTCACTTGTTCACTTTATTATTATATTTTAATCATTATTCTTTACATATTCGTGGGCAAAGTGTATACTTAGGTATTTAGTGTAATCGTGTGATTTTCTTAATGTAAATGTGAAGACGCTTTGCTGCTGTCCTATATGTGACTGAATTCATAATAAAAATTGACTTCTAAACTTCTCGATAAAGTTTTAACAAAACAGCAATAAATACATAAAAAGAAAGGAGAAAATCAGCATCGCAGAGCATGTGTTTTGTTGTACTTTGGTCGATGATTTTGTGTCAGTTTATTCGTACGTTACTGAGTGAGTTTAAGCAACTGGTATTACTGTGCTCATTTTTTTTAAATGGAAGGGATTGCTATAAGTGAAATAGATAACAATGACGTGACATCATCTGTTCTACTTCGTAATGACGACATCAGGTGAGCGAGATAAATATTTTTCATATTTTCACCAATAAATAAACAAATAGGGAATGCTGTTCACCCTTCACAAGTAAAAAAGTTTATGTAAGAAACACAAAATCATTAATATATATATTATTCATCTAATAAATATAGTTGCCATTTTATTCGTCTTTAACTAAATTAATTACGCTAAATGCAATTAAACTGGATTCAGTTTGGTCTAAATTTAAATTTAGCATTTACAGCTGCGGTGTTTTTTTTCGTTGTTCAAATTTCAAGTGATTTAAACTTTTCGGTACTTCAATAAATCTTAATCAACTTAAAAATCACTTGAATTAATTAATCTTATTGAGGATTTGGCGATATAAATTGGGACACTTTTAAAAACCACCTGGCGCCTCCACCGCATTGTCATTCAGTCACTCTGTAAAACCGGAGTACTTAGCATTCACTCAAATAAAAATTGGAAAATATAAAATAATAATAAAGAAGAATGGCTATAAAGACTTCATTTCGAATGAGAGCAACTTTGTTTCCGTATTCGTTTTTATATCAACGGTATAAAGGGATCAGGTCAGTTATTGAGTTTCTGATGAAAATCTTGAATTTGAATAAAAATTCATAAAATAGGAAAAGAATGAGCAGCAAATTGTTTTTGTCGGAAAAAATTATTAAAAAACAAACCGAAAGTAAATTCCAATTTTACCTTTCATAAAATAATTTAAAATGCAATAAAAACTCATAGTCTGCAGTGGACTGGGTCTCGGACATAAATAGAACAAGGGGCGTTCAACGAAGAAAAGAATCATTTCATTAGACTTATAAATTTGTTTCGTTTCCCATTTTTCCTTAGTCTTATTCTTTTCCATTTTCTTTCTTTGCAACGCAACAACAATCGCCTGCAAATTGTACCTTCTAAATGCTTTACTGGGTGCGATACGACAGGAGCTTAGTGCAAGAATAGCCAAGTCGCACGTCCGCACTCCAAGTCGTCAAAATAAAAATTGTTTTGGTTCATAAAATTCTGCATGAGGGTAAGACAGGGTACAAATTTATTGAAACCAAAACGATGAAATGGATGAAAGGCTTGGCATTTTTTACGGTCATAATCATGTTCCGATAGCATATATTCGTTTGGCAATGGGGAATCCTTCGCCCAACATAAAATGGAAATAATAAAACAAAAAATTTGATTTACGAATTTTTTTTCATTCACTAAAAATGTGTAATGAACGAAATAAATGCGGTTTCAAAGGATTCAATGGAAGAGACGAGAAAAAGGTTGAAATTGAAACTAAAAATTCTTGGTCGTCCTTTACAACCGTAGAGTTGATAGTTTTTTTTATTTTTTTTTTCATATTTCCACAAATCTTTTCAATTTATTTGATTATATTGTCTAGGTGGAGTGGATTGATTTTTACGGCACTATATGCCCCGAGTCGCAAAATGTTGCTCGATGCGTAGCCGAAGCTTTGTGCTGAGATTTTTGGATGTTTTTTCAAATTTGCTATTTTAGGGCTAACTAATGTTGCGGAATTAATTGGTTCGATTTCTCGATTTCGTATTATATACCAATTTGTTCTTGACAATTCTCTTCGAATTTTTTTATTCCAACGTTATGTCGTTTGTTGTTTCTCATGCCAGCCAAACTTTCATAAATAATTGTTTTGTTACTTCAATCCCTAATTGTTTTCCTTCATTAATTAAAATAGCAAAAATCACCAGCATATGGAAAACATTCTCATATTTCATCTATAGCAAATCCATGCATAGCGCAAAAAAGCAAAAAATTTAAATGGAATAAACAAATGGGGGAAAGTTTATCAATTATCTGAAAACTATGATATCAGTTTTTGAGTGAAATTTTGTGTTGCTCCATAGCTCGGGTTCAGTAATTTGTGTTGAATTTAATTGACTAAACAAATGGAAACAAATCTCGTTTTTATTTATACTCGATTCTTGCAATTAGACCACGTAGAGAAAGTTCATAACATTTTGACCACAAAACAACAATAATTAGCCCCAACATTATTTGCATAAATTTAAGTTACTTGATCACAGGAAACACACACACAATATGCACAGAACACTAGAAATAGTTCATAATAAAACCATTTTCTATTTAGAATTATTATTCATTAATTATGTTTGCTTGTTTGTTTGTTTGTTTGTTTTAGAAGCCTCCCACCGAATAATTCACGCATTTAATTTAAATTTGCATCAACGGCGCTAATAAAACCGAACCGAAGAGAAACTTTTTCATTTAAGAATTTAAGATTATTGCATTTGCCTGTTTCTTTGTTTTGTTTCCTTGTTAAAAGATTTGATCGAATCCCATAATCCAATTTACATTTTTTTTTATACTTCACTTGGCTAACAAAATTGAAAAGTTTAACGGGGATCTAAAGTTACGTGCGGGGAGAACGATAACTTTTGTTTTATTGTCAATTCTTACCGGTTCCTTGTGGTTTTTTCTCACCGTACTGCGGCAACATTTATTATCGAAGCTGATCGTTATCAAAATTGTGTTTTTCTAATCGATTTCTTGTGTTAATTTTTTACTTGAATAATTTATTGCGTGGCAAAACGCAAAATTAATTATTTTTCAAACGCAGCAAACAGATGAGATAAAATCGACACCAGAATTTTCATTTAATTGGAATAGTGGCGGTTCGTCAGCTCATTTAGTTCGATGTGTGTATTTATGTGCGAAATAATTTATTTTAGTGTTCGTGACATATCTTTTGGCACCTTGTCAACATCAACATCAATATCAGCAACAACAGCAACAGCAACAAACACATCAATTTGACAAAAAACTAGACAACACGGCGAAATAAATTAACTAAATGGGACGGCACAGATGAATCTACATGCAAGCAGACAGGTTATCTTGATTAAACGAATTTTTGTAAAGTTTTTCCAGTGAGATGTGACACTGTGATTGTCAATAATTTTCTTCGCCAGATTCTCTGGTTAATATGATTGACGGTAGATTAACGTTAGACAAAATAATGAATGAAATTAATTTAATTAGTTAATAGCGTTAATCAAAATATGTCGCTGGTGTCTGAAAATTTATTCAACAGGAAAATTATTATTTATTCGTGTAATGGGCTGCTTGCTCCGCAATTAATCAAACAAAACTTGAATAAATATTTAATAATTTAGTTTTTGGCAATCAAACCACTTAGCCTGATGTGCACTTAGCTTGTGTTGTTCTATGACAAAGTGCAATAAATAATTCGGTGACTGTTAGAAACGCAACTGATCCACACACCAACACGACTTACCGATCCTTCAGATTTCTGTAATCAGATAAAGGTGGGATTTTTATTGCTAATTAAAATGAATTGTGGAATTTAAATTCATTCGACCACCTTTCTTTATTATTTTTTTATTTCGTTTTTTATGGCGAAAAGTAAAAGCAATTTACGCGCACATAGTGAATCAAATCTAATAAAAACTTCGCTGGATGAGGTGAATAAATAAATAAATAAATATGTGAAACTACGAGCATTTGTCAGATTTTTTATTAGTTTTAAAATTTAAATAAGCCAAATGCTGCTGGGCATTCTTGGCACGAGATGTGAAATATTGCATTGGGCGGAATAGTGGCACTTGTTGCTCAGGAATAATCTTAAAGTTTATCACGATGATTGGATGATTTGTGTTCATTTGCTTAGCTATTCTGATTCCCACGGTGTCCTTTTCTCAAATTAACCAAACTGTAACATACATAAATCGCGACTAGATCAAAAAACAGAATTTATGATAATTTTAAGTGGAAGCATTACACGTACGAGGTGACTTTTTCACAAACACGTGGAGCAAACCACTAGAGCATCAAGTGTTGCCAGGATTTTATTATTTATTTACAACAATTTATTATTTAATTAAATTTCGCAATTTACCGAGTTGATTTAATCTTTTGTGCATCAATTTAATTAAGTTCAAACGATGGACACGATTCCGATATCCTTAGAAACCATTCATCATTCTCATATTCAAATCAGACAACTCAGATATGAAATTAATTCGCTTGCCAATCTCAGCTTTGTTGTTTATTTGATTTGTGACGACAAACAATGAAGGAAATATTTATTAATTAAATGATCCACGTCGTGCTTTTGAGTAAAACTATTCGCTTGCAGAGTCAGACGGTTGGCAAAATATTTTTTTATTAGTTGAATCGAAATGAATGTTTTTGCGTTTCTTCTACAAAGCATATTAAATTGCGATGCGAGTATTACATAAACTCGGAAAAAAAAAATTGTCGCTCCTCTTTACCTTTCGGATGTTTCACAAATGAACAAAAATGAATTCACTGTTTATGCGACTAATGGAAAACATCAAAAACTCTCACTTTACCCGATTTTTGTCAAAATTAAAATTTAGTAAACGTAAACAAACATCGTGAATTTGCTTTTGCTGTTTGAGGTTTGCTCCAACTGAGTCTATTTGTTTGTTTGTTTGTTTGTGGTTTGTGTATTTGATTAAGATTTTTTCATCTGCTATTCAATGTAAACGAGACGCTAACAAATTATCCTTTAATCTGGTTTTCTTCTATTTTTTTTCTTCTTAATTTTAATTTCTTTGTTTTCTGATTTAAAATTTTCGTTTGAACTTTTTTTTTTTTTTTTGGAATTTTCCGTTTACTTATTCTCTCGCTATTTATTGTTGTTTTGGGTAAACAAAAATAAAAATTCTTGTGAACGTGATACGATTGTAATTTTCTTGACTACGAAAACAATTATCCGACGTTATGTATTTCTGGATTTTTTTAAAAACGCAACAAATGGAAACTGCTGCCGCCGTGTATTGATAAAATTAGATGGCAGATCCTTGTACACGAGGAAACAAAAATTAAATTAATTCGGAATCATTTTGTACCTTACGGCATGTGAACTTCACCATTGATGCACGCATTCGTTGTTTTTCTTTTAAATTATCTGCATGTTCTACGGAAACCGGGGATTTTTTCTCAGCTGTTGTCTTATGGGTCAAAATGTGGATAATCAATCCTCCCGATACAGCATTCTGCATTCAGTTGATATATTGACTAAATTCAATATAATTTATTGCCATCAAATGAGGTTTTAAATAATGCACGAAGCATTTAATCCCTAGTACATTGAGCTTTTACATCACCACTGTGAAACGAAAATATCATTTGTTGTTTACATTTTCATTTATTTGTGGTTCGCATAGGATTCAGCTAAACAAAGAAAGTTGAACCAAATTGTGGGTGTGAGTGCTGTTTGTTTTTATCTGGATATAACACATCCGACATAATGAAACGCAGAAATGAATTGAATGGAATTAAAATGAATTGGATCGGCGACCGCAGATGTTTCGCTGTTTGCAACTAATAACTGCGTTGTTCTAGTGTTTTTTTATCAATGCTGCTTAAATTTAACAAATCGTCAAAGTTTATAACAGTTTCATCATCGCCCATCACTCACGCGAGTATTTTGTTTAATTAGTGCTGATGCATTTAGTACAGCCGGCTGTTATTGCTTTTCACAGCGGTGCTGTCAATTAATGTCAATTCGCAGGATTTTTCGTGTGCTTTTATTTTAGTTTCAACATCACTCTGATGCGGGAATTACACATTTATTATGTGAACAAATATTGAAAACGTTTTTTTTAATTCACTATTAAAACCCGCATAAAAGTTGCACAAAAAATTAAAGCAATATGGAAATGAAAATAGCAGCGATGTGGAGATGCAGGCGGATGGTCACTGCATAGTGTCTGTAACACGAACCACCGACTCTTTAAAGTAAACATTTTGTCCGTTTCTATGTTTTTAGAGAAAATATTCCAGTTACAGTACTTGGATTACTTCAATTACTTCAGTCTCACCTTTTTCTAATTTTTTGTGCCAAAGGCGAGACTGCGGTGCAAATGTTTAATGCGAGGTCTTTGCCAAGTGCACTTAGTTCTATGTAGATGCGAGGTGAAAAATTAAATAATTCTCTTTGATATGCTAATCTCGATACCGCAAAAGCTATAAAAATAGAAAATGTAGACGATCATCGGCGCCGTTGGCCAAAGCAGGTCAGAAATAGATTTTTGATTTAATGCTTGTCAATTGATTTCGACAGTTGGTTTCGCTCGTAGCATTACCGTTTCCTTGCTCCATTGATTTCTTAATGTGGGATAATCTATTTCCAGGGTAAGTTGTGCGTCTTCATTGGGGAGATCTCGGCCAGTAACATAAACAATTGAAATTGATTTGCCTACATTTTCCACTTCATAATTTCCACACAAAAATGTTAACTTTTTGATTTGGGTAAAAATCACACGAAATACGAAAAGAATACCCGCCAGAGACGAGACCTTAACGGCTTAGTGGCGCTGGAGGGTAGCTCATCATTCGTATAAACAATAAAAAGCTGAAAACTATAAAAGTATCATTTATGATTGCTTTCTAAGGAATTTTCTCATTTTAAAGATGAGGCCATAATAATAAAAACAATAATAGCCAATGCTCCGTGTTTTCGTTTTAATTTGTTTCCATCTTTATAGTTTGTTCTGTTTTTATCCTTGCCTTATTATTTTCTCTTGCAAATGGTGAAAACTTAATTTTTTTTTATTTTTCTTCAAAGTTTTACAGAAATGAGACATGAAGAGACATGAAAACCATTGTTTGACTAAAAATAGTTGCGAGCTGGATAAATGAGTTGGAAATACCTGTCTGAGCACGTACACACATATTTGATGACACTGGCCGGTGTATGATAACGCTGAAATGCTTTTAAAGTAAAAACTACATTCAATTTTATCGGGTCGCTTCGGAATTACGCTTTGGAGAGCTTAAACCAAGATAATGGAAACAAGTAAACAAACAAACAAACAAAGGAACAAAAATTGATCTGCAAACAATGAAACGATGGTAGAGATAAGTTAGTCTCACTTTCACATATTTTTTCAGATTGAAGACACCTCAAATGCACAGATTTAATCTTCTGCAAAAATTGTTTTTATTTTGGTTTAAAAGTTTACTGTGACTTACACAGCAAACACGAATAATATTCATAAATCCGGAGTAATTACTGCAAACAACATCGTAACCACATATTATCGTTTCATATTTCGTATTTCACTCTAGATAATGAGATAATAATTTGTTTAGCCACTTTCTGAGTCATTTGTATGCAGTTTGCAATTTCCATTTCCATTTAACAGGAGAGCTTAAAAGTAACATTGTTGCAAATCCGCTAATGTTACCATCGACTTATTATTACTTTGTTTCTTGTTTCTTGTAAACACTTGTTGGTTACTATCTAAGTTCAATAATAAAACGAAACCGCGCGAATCCAAAAGTTTTCTAGTTGAGTTTAGCTAAATTGCAATTAAATAAGTTTCGGTTAAGGGAGTAGAATGCAGGATCCACCGATTATCACTTAAAACTAGAACAAATGTTGCAGCGCAAAAGTTAAACAGTGAAATTGTAGCAAAGTAATATTTTGTATAAACATAATTAAATATTTATGCTCTGGCATTTGTAACAGTAAAAAGTGCAACAACATGGCCACATAATTGTAACAAAAAAAAAATGTTTAATGCTTTACACAAAACAAGATAAAAAGCCCAATCTAAACTTGTTTGGCGTCGTTACCTGTAGCAGAATAAACAAAACATGCATGCAAAGTTTTATTTCATTGTATTAAATTCTGAAGGTAGGAGAAAAACTTGGTATTCGCTGATATATATAAAAAAATTCATTAAACTTTCGTTGTTTGCCGTAAAAAGATAAACAATTAAAGTTTTATTCGCCGCTGCTTTTTTTTTTCATTTAAACATAAAATATTAAATATTTTAAAGAAAATTATGTTCCACATCTTATCGATTGAAACTTTGTCTCATCACTAAGGATAAAACCGAAAAGAACTATTGAAAATTCCAAAGAATGTGGCATATGGATGATAAGATCTGGAATATGTTTTCAATAATCTAATGGCTGTTGAAAAGGCCATTATACGAATTTGAATACCAAGAGATGAGTTTTGCCGTTGAAGTTGATAGATGAATGGGCTCATGAGAGATAAAAGTCGAAGACAGCAGCACTTTTATATCTCAAATCAATGAATATGTATGTATCTTCCTTTTACCATTTGCGGAATCTGATTACCTCATTCTATTCATAATAAAACGAATTAGCAAAGAAACACGATATGACAGAAAAGAAAATGATGCAAAAAAAGAAGCAAACATGATAAGATCTAAATACAGTAATTGAATCTGTTTATAACTCTTAAGTAAATTAAGTATAAATCGACGTAATCCAATTAACACGGTTTAGATTTGATCTATAAATCTCATCATGATGTGCCACCGCGATTGGTTTGCTGTCATCGCTTTGTCTGTTTAATTAGTTTGATTTTTTTCTAATTACCTCGATTTAAAGTAATTAAAATTTTTAATTAAAATATCGTTTGTGTTCGATGTTTAATCAAATTTACAAAAGTTGAACAAATATTGACACAGGTAGAGATTTTTTTTTAATGCAAATACCATTCGTTGATTGCCCCAACTACCCATACTTGCTGATTTTCGTGCGATGCACTGTTGCTTGTTATCGTAAAATCGAACCAAGTAAAAGTTAAGCCAATTAATCTAATTGAATAGCAAATGTTTACGATTCTTCGGATAATATCGTTCACAACTAGTGAAAGATGATGATGCCCAGTATTGTATATCGTAGTTGTGCCAATTTTCTATCGATGCAAATTACAAAACAGAAAATTCTTCAACTATAGAAACCGATGTAGCGAAACACAAACACAATAGATAAAAAAATCGCCTTCAATTCAAAATAGGTTCGTGATAAGCCTGATTTTAAAACAGTTTTTATGGTAAGCAATTGTATAGCACAGAAAAAATCCTCTGAAAGTTATTAATGCAAAAATTGCACGCTCCGTATACCAACAGGGTGAAATGTGAGACTGAGAACCCACGTTCAGCTTCCGGAGTTAATTAGTCTTGAAGTCAAGTAACTGCGGTGCTTTTATGGAAAACGTTTATGACTCAGCGAAAGTAAATCGTTGGCGGCAAAAAAAATTTGCCATAATTCATAGCCAACGACCATTCCTCATCTGTTTCCTTACACTAAATCAGCCAGACAAACGGTTTCTGCATAAATCTAAATTAGTTCACGTCATATTTGTCAAGCCTTCCCCCCTTCCAGTGAGGATTCTCCTCTTTTCTATTTTTATTTCTCGCATTTGCACGTTCGTGCGCCTCCCTCAAATGCGAAAACTGTGTCTTCTCTATTGTGATATATGTGAAAATAAGCGGCGGCGGAAGACAGGCAAATTAAATAAATAAAAACCATGAATAAATTGAAAATAAATCTTCGAGAGGCAAGTTTTTCATTTCTACAATTTTTATGGCTAAAGCAATTACAGAATCATTATTTGCATTTAGCTGTATTAAGCATTTCCAAAGGGAAATAATTAGCAGGACATGGTGAACAATTATCTTTTATAACGATTTCGTCCTTCATCTTCTCATTTCAATAGGTATCAGGTTGTTTATGCAACCACAATCTCCTAGAATTTGCATCGTCAAGGATGTCAATAGCAATTAACAGTCGACACTGGTGGATTGGAGAAACAACAGGTAAATATCGATTAACTATTTAAAGGCATCTGAAAGTGGGCACGAATAGCATAATTATTGAGAATGCGACGGTTATTCTTCCATACACTCATTTCGCTCATAAATCCTTGATTTTAATATTTTTTATTTATTTCATATTTGAAATTCATCTGGTGCTACGGAGACAGCAGTTGTGGCTGAAGCATCATAAAATTCACCATCTGACTCAAATGACATCAAATAATATTTTGATGACTGAATATTTCTGTAATTATGGATCGTAGACTCCAGGTAAATCTTAACCGCACCAAAACGATTTTATTGCATGGTTGTTGTTGTTGTTGTTGCTACTGCTAGTAGGGAGCTGGGATTGGAGCTGGGTAATTTTGTCTAATGCTACATTTGTTATATAAGAAAAAAGACATAAAAATGTATTAAAATGTCGTAAAATGTATTTTGTTGCAGAATCTTTGATAAAATCGTTTTACATTTCGTATTTGTTTTTGTTTCTAGGTAGCAAGCAAGATGACGGCGTTGATGATGATAATGGTGATGGTGATGATGATGAACCAGCAAATGGTGTATTCAGTTAAACAGAAATAACATGGGAAGAGAATAAAACTACGGTCGCAGTTAATTTTTAATTTGCGATTCGCGGATTAGCTTTAATCGATGATATAAAATTTTTCATCATCATGTGGATAAACTGTTCGTTCCATTCAACTATGCGTAATAAAAAAAACGAAAAACCATTTAATTAGGCAAAACATCCTGTCGTCCTGCGGCGTTACATTTCATTGGTAGCATAAAACAAAACAAGATTTTCAAGCAGCACAATGTGTATACAGAGAGATAGAATGGAGGCAGTTCTGCTGCGACGGTGGACATGTTCAACTCGGGGTAATTAGGGACATAATGTGCTCTTGTTTCAATTATTATTAAATTATTTTCTTTTAATTATTTTTCTGCCGAGAGGCATGTCTTTCGTGATACTTGCGTTTTCTTCGTTCCACTTGAAAGCTTAATTGAGGTTTTAATGGTTCAAGAAACATCTCAGAAATCCATTTAATAATTTATACGATTTGCATATGGACCGATGTCAAGATTTCGTATTTAAAATCATCAGGATTAAGCATATTTCTGTATGAATATAAAATTCTGAATTTCATATTTTAATGGAACAAATTGCAAAAGTGAATAAATGATTTTATTCTAATTTCTCTGGGTTCCCCAATCGTAATCTGCGAATGTTTGAATTCGGAGCAAACGAAAAACAAGTTCTGGTGCTGATTTTACAAAGTTATGAATAAAATATGTTTTCATTTGCATAGGTCGTTATGCTTCGTGGGTGGTTGTTTGTTGTTGACTCACAGGTTGGTAATTGGAAAAACAAAAAGAGGTGAGCGATGCGATTTCTTAGCTTTTCATGGGATAACTGCTCATTTTCCTCAGCATCATACATAATCCGTCCATATTTTATTCGCTATTAACACGAAAAAAACTGTAAAACACGTTTGTTGTTTTTTAATAATCAAACACGGATATGGAGCGCCATAATATTTAATGCTCCGGATTTAAAGTGAAAACAATCTTTTCGGTGTTGGCAAACAATCGTGAGCTTACAAAGCCGGGAATTAATAAAACTTCATGTACAGTTGGCATAATAATTTCCATTTATTACTAAATGAAAATATGAATGGGATTCTACTCTTGTTTTTTTTTCAACTTTATTCAAATGAGAAACGCGTGCAGGAAGAAGATGCAGGGAATTATTATTTATATGATGCTGATGCTTGCTGAGTGTTTGTATGTTGCAAATTTGTTTAATGTCAAATCAAAAACACAAATTGTAAAAGCGAAAAGTGAATAAATTTCGATTGAAGTGGAAAAAACCTACAAATGAAAAACAAATTTCCTCGAATTGTCCATTAGAGGGTTATTTGCATATGAAAAGGATGAAATTGATAAAAACATGCAACGTGTGTTGGAGAATGATTTTGAAATTTCTGTGTCACAAATAAAGTTTGCGGAATTTTTTCTTTTATTCATCGCGAATTATGACGCCCATTATTGTCTATTTCACTATAATCGTGATAATGCGACCTTAGGGAACAACAGCTCACCTTACATAGATTACGCTTTATCTAGCAGCGTCAAGATGTTACCATTGTGCCGCCAGCTCACCTCATTTCCAAATAGGGGTTTTTTATTTCCTTTTAATTATTATAAATAGTCTTTGTTGGTGATTTTCAAATAAAAACCCGTCTCCATGCTCACATCTTTAGTCTATTATTTCTCGCCTTAAAATAAATTAGGGTCACCAACGCGAATTATTTCTCCTTGCTTTTCTTTTCTCGTCTATGCATTGCAAGATAAAAAATACAACAGGACATTATGTAGCACAAATCTTGTAAGACTCTGGTTTATCAGGTCAGACACATTAATACGAGGCTAAAATAAATTCAATTTTCGGTTTTTCGTATTTTTTAATGTTTTTCACTGAGCTTCTCGTCCCACTCTATAATAAAAGAAAGCAGTAAAGTAGCAAATAGCGTCATAATGTTATAAAATTAATGGAAAATAAATAAACAGAATTCAAACAAGAGATCACGAATACTGACTTGTTTATTCACTAGTTAATGAGCTCATTCTAAATGAAGAATTATCCTGTTAAACGAATCAAAATCACTCAATCGACTGCATCAATGATTTAAGAGCGTCTGTTGTAATTTTTTCAATCCCAATCGGATATATGGAACAACCGCAGAATGGTGAATTTCAATATTCATTCAGAAAACAAATATGAAACAATAAAAATTATTACCATCCCCGAAAATTTTCCATTTAGTTTTGTCAATTGTCAATCGGTCTGTGGGTGGCTCCGTTTGTTTTTATTTACATTAAACAAAGTATTGCCAGTCTTCTTTTATCTTTGCGGTGCCCTATTTACTCTTCACTGCCAACACATCACCAACATTACCCTAGGTGCCAATATAAAAATGTCACAAAACAAATCAGAATAATAGGAAAGTCAAAAGAACAGGAATGGCAACAAAAGCAACACACAGCACAAACAGGGTAATAAAATCAATACCACCGTTTGTTTAGAGGTAAACTAAAAACCGATAGATTTTTATGGAGAGCAGAAATAGTGTAGAAGCAACGGGGTATTTGCAGGTGAAGATGAGGCGCGAAGCAAAGTAATCGGTAACATTTGTATTGACATTTCAATGGAGACACAAACGTTAAATGAAATAATATTGACATGCAGGCGTCACAATACTCACCTCACATCCTCAAATATTTATTTGATTGTTTACGTCGCCTGTCTCTGGCAAAAGTTTACACTTCTAATATTGGATTGATACAGCAAGGTGATACGATAACAAGAATTTTAAATATTAAATGTGAGCCTGCTCGAGAGGAAAATAAGCGAAGACGTTAAATAGATTTTGGATGTAACAGTGGTTTACGAACACCTCAATCTCTATGCGTGAATCAGCTACTTCCTAATATTTTTTAAACGGGGATGTGGTTTTAGTTGTCGATTTTTAAATTAACTTCCATTCTCGACGAATGCCTTGCATAGTGATGAAAAATAGATACATCCGCTTCCGATTTTTACCTTTTATAAAATTTCTTTTTGTTGGCATTGTAGTCCTTTTGTTAGAGATCTGCTTTTGCAACGTGGGAAGTGGAATATTCATCATAATATCAAATAAGAGCTTTAAATAAATCACAAGCAAGGATTATTTTGACATGATGGAAAACAGGCGAACGGGATGTCAAGTTACCCAGCCTAAATCATGTAATACTGGATTGTTCAAAATGAAATGGTTTTACTAAGCAGTTTGTTTCACAATGAGATTGGATAATTCGCGTTAGAAGGATGTCTTTGTTGTTTGCCATTTATCATACTACGAGCACAACTATTGTTTGGAAATACTTCTATCCATTATCAATTTTTTTGTCAAATTTCAATTTGTGAAATCGATTTGGCTGCATTGACACCTCCGACGAATTATTTTTGTTCACATGACGCACTTTGTCGTTTATTGAATCATGTTGCGTGAAATTCAACTCGAATCGATTTGGTTTATGTGGCTTTGTGAACTCAATGAGACGCAGATAGAAAATAAGAAACAATTTTCACTTACATATTAATCGGATGGAAAATATTCAAGAGTAGATAAAGGGTAGATAAGGATTCGTATTGTCTTTAAGTTTAATAGGAAAACGAATATGAAAATGAAGCATAATGGAAGCATGCTAAGTGTTAGTAACGACACATTACACGCCGTTTAACTACAGCTAGCGAGATAAACAAGACAGGATAATGTGACATTTTATACGGACTAAGAGGTGGAGCATTGTTTAGGGATTCAACAGAGAACAATTTAATGTTGTAAAACAAGATTCTAAATTAACATGCTGTGATTGTGGCAAAACAACTTGTTCATGTCGCTTTCAGTTGATTATTTCGTGCTTCGTTGCGATTTAAAAAAAAAATTATAAACAAATGTTCAGTCTTTACGGTTTGAACTTTAGCCAACTTGAATTGAATTCAATGAGATTCGCTTTTGCAGAATGCAGGGAATAAAAATGTTCGAGAGAAAGTGTTAATCAGAAAAGTTTGCTATTGAAAATTGTTTGATTTTGAATTAGGAAGGCGAACAGCGAAAATTTTTCAAATATGGAAGAACGACGTCTTGCATTCATTGATACGAAACTAGAACTTTAGAACTTTAATTAAGTTGAAAAAGTTAAACGAATCAAGTTGAAGGCAAAATTCAATTGAGCTGTCTCGGCAATTTGCTATAATGACGATTTGCAAACAGGTGAACGAAAATCAATAGACATTAAGTGTTTTTGTGATGTTTTAAGGGTGACGTATGATTAGTTAATTGTGCTACCTCCGAAATAGTCCTGTAAAATGTATCTTATAATTTATGAGGCAGCATCGCACTTCAAAGTAAAAAATAAACTGGGGCAGTCAATAGTTGACTGTACTCCATCGCTTGCCTACATAAGTAATTACGACGATGCCATAAATGTGTATCTGACACACTGTGCCATTCGGTTCAGTTCACAGTTAATAGCCTGTTTTATGGTCGAGACCATATATAGAGATAAAGATCTCGCCGTACATAAGTAAACCTATTTCACCGTCCCCATGTCGTTATATATTGCGTCACCCAATAAACCATCATGTGAAATTTTGCTCCATTTTCTGCATTAGCGCTTTTGTCTTGTTGTTACATTTTGAGGATTTAGTGCTGAATATTTGCCGATGCCTTTGTCTACCTTTCAGCAAACGAAACTACCTACTCTATAATGAGAAGACAATGACGTTGAACGACAACTTATTTATATTACCTTGCTGAGTCGATTCTCAATGACACTTGCCACTATAGTTCACTTTTTTCCGGGCAATAAAACTGGAAACAAAATAACATTTTAATGCTCGTCAATGGATGAGTCTTTCACTCTTGTGGATAATAAATTGGTTCTCGATGCGGGAAGAGTTTTTAACGTTTTTAAATTATTTATTACAAAATTATTACTTTTGAACCAGAGAAGCCGCTCGTTTTATTATTGTTTTAGTTGTGATGTAATTACTTTTAAGATGCGTCCATAAAATCTGCATTATGTTTGGTTAAATATTAATTTGAGATAAAATTTTTAGCATGTAATCTTGTCTGTTTTTGTGCTACAAACAGAGTTATAACACAGATTTAAGTTAATTAAATGTAGCAATTTGGCAAATTCATGTCGACAGTGGAAACAACAGTGCATGAGTACGTTGAGTTCGATAAGTGCACTTCCTGTAATCCATCTGCAACTTCTGTGCCATGTTTTGATTGTTTAAAGAGAGGAAAATTAATGGAATGGAATTTGTCAACAAATTTGTTGTTGCTGTAAAAACACAAAATGCTACAGAGACTAGAAAATTCAATTTTCATGATGTTACGATGCTTGTTTCTGTTCACAATTTCATGTCAACTAAGCTAATTAAACGCTGAACCTAAGCATTACATTTGTTTGTAGGATAAAATCGTATCTGAAAGACGGATTAAGCGCTTTGGGAAAGGATCAAAACTGTGTATGAGGAATTAATTGTTAAGATACGATTTCATCAGATTTGTGTTTTCGGTGAAACTAGGCAAGAGGATGCTGCTACAACTTTCTTAAAAAATTTCAATGATTAGTAACGATTAGTAATGATGTCAATTTATGAATGAATTGATTTCTTGAAGCTTGTATACAATGCTGAAATTAAAGAATTTTTTTTTGCAGATAATTGAATGATAAATTGCTGCTTTGAATATCGCATAAATCAATGTTGGGAGATTCCGGTAACGATTTTTATCCCCGTTGTGCATATTATTATTCAATTTCGATCATTGCTTACCGTTGAATCAGTTTTTTAATATTACAAATCGTCGAACATCAGTTATCCGTAATGCATCCAGCAATAAATATGAAATGACTTTAAATATCGACTCGATTATTTTGCAATATTTCTGCTGAGTGAAAACAGTGAAGAGCTAAGCACTTTAGAAGATTTATGATAATGATTTCTCACATTCATGTTCCCGAACTATTTATTTATACGGTAATGCAGACTCTTCGGTTTGTTTTTATTTCCATTTAAATAAAATAATACAAATTGATTTATGAAGCCAACCTAATCACCGAAGATGATGATTTTCTTCTGTGCGAACTTTCGCTAAAAAACACGAAAATATAATAAATCTATTATTTAAAGCAGAAAATAATTTTATGTTTCAATTTGTGCGAATTTCGAGTAGCAACATTAAAATTTCAATCAAATCGTCATTCTCGATGCGTCAGATTAAAGTCACGTAGAACTCAGATATCATGTGCTGGAGATAACATGGACAAAGTGAAATAAAAATAAAATATGAAAAACGGATATAACGATCGAAAAATGAATGAACGAATTGCAAAAAACTTATTTCGTTTCGCATATTTTCCCTGGTTTAATCCATCGCTGGGGAATAATGGAGGTTGTTTAGTTTTACGATAATATGCATTAGAAACGATTGAGTTTCACAAATTGACTTTAGTGTTATTGCCGCCTTTATGAATTGATTAAATCACCGAATTCAATTGGCAGCGCCGTTATGCTGAAATCAAGCGGGTATTTTTAATTACAAAATTTTTTGTTTTTGTTTTGTTCTTCCTTTGTTTGGGGAAGAGATGCGAAACAAAAGTTAACATCCAGTTAAGCTACGTTTTGATATCCTTTTGTGTTGTCAAAATATGGCGCGTGCAGAAATATCTCAGTCTGTTTAATCTAACAGAAATAATTAATAAATTAATAAATAAATAAATTAACAAACAAGACCATGTTGATTAAAAAAGATCAAAAGGAATGAAATTATGTGCTGCTAATGCTAATCATCTTCAAATGAAGCAAATGGATTTCTTTACTTAATTATTTATGATTTTAACTTGGTAAGACTTTGTGACATATGGAAGCTTCATTTACTCTTTGTACAATATGGTTTTAAATTTTAATAACCTCAATACGACCTTACAATACAGAAGACGCATTAAATTGAATGACGTTGTGAAATCTTGAATAATAAACTCACTGAAAATGTGAAAATTATTTAAAATTGTTAATAAAAATCTTTAAAGATAACAATAATTTGCATCACACAGGTAAAACTACTTTTCTTTTATTTATCATTTTAATAAACACAAGTTGACTACCCTAAATCATTTTGAGTTAAATAATAAATGAAAAGAAAAAGGGAAGACATAAATTACGGATTTGTCAACATAAAAAAGCTGGCAACAATGGTTTAGTGATTTTTTTGATTTTCATTTGATTTCATTATTCATCTTTATGCTGTGTTGATCTTGGGTTTGATATACGGTGATTGTAATCAGCTTGAATAGAGATTATTTTTGGATGTATTTTAGGCCACGCAAGCCATAAAAAGCTTTTGGTTCTAAGACTGTGGTTGGTAGTTGTTTCATGTCTTCACCCTTTTTCATTTCTTATAAAGGATTGTGGTGTTGATGTGACATAATTCACCGAACAAAAAGAATCACATTTATGTCAACCATCGTAATAAGATTAACAAAAGGTTGCAATGGTTTGGCTATCGCAAAAAAAAAAAATAAAAAAATATTAGATAACTGAAAAGAAATTAGAATATCATGCAAAGAGATTACAAAGTATTAAAAAGCGACACATTCGTGATTTATTCTGTTTGTTTTATTTTTTTATTATTTATTATTTATAACGCGTATATCAAATATGTTATTAATTAATTTGTAACATCAGACACAATTTATTTAACACCATATGTGACGATTGTAGAATATGGACAGACGAATATTTGTTTATCTTCATCTAAATTAGCTGTTTCCGGTTTAATCATTTTTTTCAAAAAACAATTTAAATATTCAGCACGATCCTCGTCATTTGGTAAACGATCCATTACTGGATTGACAGCCATTAAAAATTCTGCAAAATTTTATATATTATTTGATGAATACAAAAAAAAAAATGTATGCAAAATTCATACCTTTAAATTGCAGAACACCTTCAAAAATCCACTCAGAGTCGACACTACGTAAATTGAATTTTGAAAATCCAGTCGATTTTGCATATTTTTCGACATCACTTAAAATATTATCATTGAAACGATATGAGCTGACAAAGTTTTTCCAATCACTCAAGTACGAGCCGAATTTTTCAGTTGTTGATAATTCGTCATACACTTGAAATATAATTAATTCACGTAAAAATATAAAAATGCAATCAGCACCCGGCTTCATAACATCATAGATATTCTTAAAAGCTTTTCTGTAATCACGATAAAAATTAATTCATTCGCAAATATAACCAAACAAAATAAAAATCAATAAACAAAATTAATTACTGTTGATCTGATGCTAAGTTGATGACAAAAAATGATGTAACATGATCGAATTGATCATTTATGTACGGAGCAACATCCTCCTCGCTAGTAATATCCATTTTGACGAATTCTACTTTCGGATCGTTGTATGTATTTTTCGCATATTCGATCATTCCTAAGCTAAGGTCACCACCGACAATGCGGCGAAAATTTTTCGGCATCATAGGTACAATGTAGTCCACAGTAATATTACCGGGGCCACAACCAACATCCAAAAGATCATCTGTACCATCATTACGAAATTTCATTTTAGGAAAAAATTCCTCTAGCGCTAATTTAGAGTCACGACGTTGAAAGCCATTCACTTTCGCATATAATTCTGCTTTAAACATTTCGATTAATTCACAAAACAACGAAACAGAACAAACAATCTTTTCACATTAAAATCTAACACTATACTGAGTTTTGTTTGTCAAAATTTTATTTAACACTTTAATCAGTTAAAAAGTCAAAATAATACAACGATAACCAGTTTATTCTATTACAAATAAAAACAATCGTTTTTTTTAATACAAATACACAAAAAAAAAAAATTAAATATCTAACTACAGAGGTAAATCACTTTTCGTTTTATCTTTATTTAAGTTCACGGTAAATTCTGGTCACTCAGTCACTTAGCCAACAGTTGAAAAGGTGAAAAACCCCTGATCATTAACACACCCAAACATATTATCAAGTTATATAATCAGCGTTTCCCATTATTTATGAATAATTATATTGATAAACACATATTCGTTTAGTTATTTTCTGCTAAATCATTCTAAATTCAAAAAAAAAAAAAATAAAAAAAAAAAATTTTTTTTTTTATGTGCAAACTTTGACGCCACTGTGCTAAAATTAGATACAGAATTAACTAGATTGTAACTAATACAGCCACAATGTTATCACTTTTTCGGAGTTAATAGGCACAGCAACAATGTATTTTTTTTTTAATTTACATTCATTTTTGCGTTTGATCGTAGGTAATGACAACAGAGATATTTGTATTGATTTGTTTACATTTCTCTACATATTAACAGGTGAAAAAAAATTTGTAACTTATGACTTTAATTAGCAGAGTTTTTATGCGAATGTCAAAATATGTACAGTTAGCTGAAATTAAACAATTTTAATACATCATATGAAATGAAACGAGTTTAATGAAATTTTTGTTCTAAACATGATAAAGGATTATTCAAAGCCCCTTTGTTACGAAAATAGTATAAGAAAACTCATTTCTGACTGATCATACGACGAAAAATTATACTCTGTAATTGTTGTCTTGATTTTTCATAAATGATATTAAAGTTTTTTTTAAGAAATTGTAGCAAAGCTCTCGTAATTATTTCAATTCATGGGAAAACACACGCGCAAACCGAAACAATGATATTTTATAACAAATTTATTTATTTATTTATTTATTAATGTGTCTGCGATGCGATATCCGCAAAATAATATGAATGGAAGCACGAAGTTATAGAAATTGCTCGCTTCATATTCCCATAAGAGCGATACATCATATGACGTTGCTATATTTCATCATTTTCGTTATGCACTGTGGAACTTTCGCATTTTTCTATGAAAATAGAAAATAGAAAATTTATAAGAATTGAATAGACAAGCTTACCTGTGCTGGGAATGGATGTGGATTTGGGTGTGGGTATAAAAACGGTAAGAAAACTGTCGACTTTTGTATTCGTGTCGTCGCTGTTTTAGTTTCTTCCTTTTTTCCAATTTTGTATCAGCCGCGACTTTCTATAGCCATGGTTAATTTTTTTTTTCGTTTTCGTAACTCTTTCATTGTGAAACGAACCATAGAGATGAAAAGACTTGAATATTCTGAAATAAATAGAAATGGGAATAATGCAAGCGACATGGTTAGGGATTTGTATAGCGAAATAGCAAAGAATAATATCCGCACGAACTTTGTTTATTTTGTTTTCTTCACTTTTTTTCTTCTTATTTGTCATGCAGAAACTACAGCAAACTGAATAGTTGGGGGCCAAAGATTAACCCACACCACACCACACGCCATCATCTTTCTAAGACGAAAGTTTTTGATAAATTAAATCCAAAGAATTATTATTTCATTGTTGTCGCATTCGTCGTTGTCGTATCAAAGACAACTTAAATACCGAATCAAACTAATTTACTTGATTTGCAAGATTAAACAAAGTTTCTGCTCAAATGTAAATTTACTTAATTCCTAAATTGTATCAACAAATATTTGTGTGCAAACTAGTTTAAGGTAAATTAATCACAAATCGATGCCTTTGTGCAAATAGTAAAGCAGCAACAACAGCAGCAGCAACTAGATGAGATCTGTCAAAGGCAAAGTTTTCGTTTCAACATACCAATTTCTTTGTTTTGCCTACATTTATTTATCTGATTGTTTGATAATCTTTGCTAGATTGTTTCTTCGTTTAAATGCAGATTGGGTATTTACCATGGAGTAACAAGATGTAACAAGTGGTTCCCCAGTTTCCATTACGACAAAGAAATGTATTTATGACAACACCACCCACTAAATCGCTAATTATAAATCATTTACATTACATACAGTAATCGCGAACATGGAATCTTGATTCAGACTGTTGTTGTTCTCAAACGATTTCAATTGTGTCTAAACTGAAGCAAACAAACAATTACAGAAAATGGAAAAACTTTGATCATTTATTTATCCAATCAAAATGCCAGGGAAATATTATTATTATTAATATTATTATTGTTTAAAAATGAGGACAAATATTTAATAAAATGTCAAGTTTTAATGAGTTTGTTTATGATCGTTCGTTTACATCGAATTGTTCGATTGGCATCAGGTAGTTTTAGTTTAGTTTTTTGGTTGGTTGGTTGGTTGTTTGGTTCAAGCATGACAGAAAGTCGAAAAGTTGCGACTTATGCAAATATTTGACCTGAAATAATAAGAATTTTTGATTCGTTCCAAAATTGTAATAAATAAATTTCTAAATCTGTTTGACTTTGGATATGCAAACTCGATGAATGTCTTGCCTTGCATTTCACTTGGTATATTTAAGGAACAAATTCGTAATTCATTCTTATGTCGTTCACTCAGTCAGTCGCAAAACAACGAATTATTTATTCATTTTTTATTTTATTTGTCACTTTCTGCTTTCTGTTGTTGCTTCAATATTTGTTGCTGTTTACATTTCAATATTTTCTTGAAGACGACGTCGACAGAAATAAGGAAAACACAATAAATCGGAAAAGCAATGTTTTCTGTTATGAATATTCAACGAATTCGTATTGATGACAGTCATGTAATATTGACAGAATGTATTATAACAGGCAAATATTGTTTCAATTTCTCTTGTTTTTAAGTACCGAACCTTTGTCGTATACCTTTATGCCACCCATACCACCCTCACATATATTTATTTATTTTAAAAATTTTCATTTATTTACATTTTCTTTCGAGATAAAAGTGTCATCGTATTATTGCTTCAGATATTCACAAACAGAATACGATGATAATAATTTCCATTATTTTTTATTTATATTCAATAAATTTTAAAAAAAAGGGATAAATAATAGAACAAGGAAATAAAATATTGAATAAAACTGAAAATAGAAAAATATAAAAATATCTAAGAATCCTGAATAATAATAAAAAATCATAAAATTGCAGAATTGCTTCATTTATCATTTTTAATTGTTATTCCATTTGATTACTTTACTATTTATTATCAATGCAATAAAAATGAAAAACCGAACAAAATTAAGTCGAATCACAATAAAATTTTAACGATTTCTAAAAAATTTTCATATTTTATGATGAAAATTATAATAAAATGAATAGCAGAAAATTTGTTTTATGTGCAAAGTTTATGAGGAGAACATAGGCATAACAATAAGATGATGATTGGCCTTAAAGATTTTTTATTTAAAATTATGCATCCACCCCTAGTAATTCAGGTGTCAATTAATGGTTCAATTTATCTAGCTAAGCCTCATAAACCTGCGAAGACATTTAATAATTTTATTATTGTAGAGAAAAAACATTCATCACCGCTGCTTATTGCAATAATTTAAAAATATTTCTGATTATGATTTAGTAGGCAGTCTAGCCTAGGTATTGAATGTAAACAGAATTACCGCAAAAGCTGCATTGTACTTACCTACTAAATGGTCTGTTATTAATTAACATAAATAGTTTATGCTTTGAGTTTCAGTTTGAAATTCAGTAGAAGCGGTGAGTTTGGTGGGCGATCACTTGATTTAATTAATTGGTTTTCATGAATTAATTAAAGAATTTCAAGTATTTGTGTTTGAATCGGCTGGAAAACTATGCAAAGGTGGCTGAACCTAAACAACATCAAATAGATAAACTAAAAGTGGTGGCTTGTGTCGGTTGCCCATTTATTAATTATTGATGATTTTGTCCGAATTAATCATCCGACAATATTCCACATTCAACATTCCATTGTCTCAATTCATTCGATTCATCATGTTGGTTTTCAATGAATTCGAAATACATTTATAAATTAGGCATGGATTTGTTTGTTTTAATTAAAATCATAGAAATTCTCAGCTTATGGGCAACCAAATCAATAATGAATTTATTTAGTTTTTAGTATTTAGTAGTTTACCACCGATCCCATATCACAAATATTTTGTCTTTTAAAAGATTAACTCTGGCTGGAATACCCTTTGAATACATCGTAATTTGAAATAAAATGTTGCACTACTGACCCACATTCGGCCTTTCTTCTGCTTGTATGTCCTTCGTCCATATAAACACAAGGATTCCGCAATGCACTCGATATAAAAATACAATAGAATAATAGAAATATGAAAGTTTAATTAGTTCAAGAATTAAATACGGTAATGAAGATACATCTGAACTCGATGATTGCACTTGATGCTTAGAATATTTTCCCTTATCTCGTCATATGCATTATTAGAATCAATAATTTACGCTAATTAATTGCTCGTTACTGTTAATAACACAAAAAGATTTGATAATGCATGCAGATAGTAATCAAAACAATTTCCTCATTATAATCCGAATACTACACTTAGTTGTTGCCGGTCTCAATGCAATTAATTATTTATTTCTTTGTGTAGCAATCGTCACATATTAATGAAATCAATTTTTATTCGTTCCCATTCAAATGCGGAGTAAGCTACAATCAAATATTCCACAAAATTACACAAGGATTCGCCTCCTCATAAATTATGTAATTATTATAGGAAAATGATTATTTGTTTGTTTGTTTTGGCATAACGAATTGTTGATAAAATTAAATTAAATTGAGTTGATTAAAATCTATTAATTTCGCAATTTAATAATCTCAATTCCGCAATGGATTTAATTAAATTTTCAACAAACAAGAGTAACAAAACCTCATTACGTAGCTAAATTGCATTAACAATTAATTTATTTTATTATCTTATGAACTAACCAGGTTAAAACTCAAGATCTGAATAATAATTCTCATTATTTGTTTACAATTAACTCATGTACCGCTCTTGGCCAAAATATGGTAATCATATTCCATTGTTCGCTAATTTAGCATTTCCCTGAATTGAGAATTTTTTTTAACTAAGTTTTTTGATCTAAGTTATCTAATAATCCATTATCAGGTACTTTGCATTCCGATAATAGATGTAAATAGATGCAATGATTTTATAGCAAAGGGTTGTGCGGTTCGCCGCATAGATTTCATCTAACTGATGCTGGCAAATTGAAAATAAATAATCAAACAAAACATCAGCGGTATTGATAACAAAACAATGCATTTTTGGGTAGCATTTGCTAAATTTCCATTATAATAATGAACTGTAATTAAATTACAACATTATTATTATTAATAATATTATAATTATGAAAATGTGTAATTTAATTAATTAGCAGGTTAGTAGGAAATCATGGTGGGGCGAAGCATATTGGTGTGGATCCTGCACTCAAACCGCCCGTTGTCAGTGCACAAACTATACACAAACACGACGGTAATTTTATCTATTATTATTATTTTTATTTTTTGTGTAATTATTATTTGCAATAATGCCATGTTTTCTGTTACAAACAACCACCCACCGTACGCATCATTAATTAAAATTGAAAATGTAGAATGGAGAATGGAGAATAGGAAATTATTTGGCAAACATAAAAACGGTCAACATATTTCACGACAATGTTTATCAGCAAATAAATTTTATAATTATATCGAGGCATTGATGTTGTTTGTATTTTGTTAAATAAATTCAGTTTCAATGTATGTCCAGTTGTTACAAATTCAACAAGCAATCTAGCTTTTTTGTCAGAAACGCATTCTCTTGAGAGCGATTCAAAGATGTTGGTTTTCTTTTAATCAAACTATAGGATACCAGACGGTAAAAATCAGTTTATTTTCCGTAGAGTGAGATGTTTATGAAATGATAAACCAAACAAAATTCTATTGTTCGTGAAAATTTAAGTGATTCAATTTATTTCAAGATCCTCAGGCGTTTTCTATTCCACATAAACATAATTAAAATCATTTTATTTAATTATTGAAATAGACTATTCTGAGTAAAATGAAGAAAATAATATTTAAAGCACAGAAATAGCAAAAATTAATCTAAAAATTATATCAAAAGATTTTTCTTTATTGTAAATAAAATATCAAAAATAATTTCAATGAATTTTTTTATTATAATTTTAATATAAATTTTTAGTTTTAGAGAAAATTTTATGATGAGCTTTCAATTTTTTATTAAAATAAAATTTTTGTTTAGTTTTGCAACTTATAAGTTTATTCAACAAAAGTTGTGATATTTTATTCTCTAGTAGGATTAATATGACTGAATGCAATGGATTTGAATATCCACTTTGCTGTCGCATATACAGAAAAATTCATAAATTGTATAAAAAAAAAAAAAAAATAAAAAATAAAACAGAACGTACTATCACCACTCAAAAAAGTCAATCAAATCGTTAAGCCACCCATACGTTACGTTATTTTAACAGGCGGTGATATTGCATCGTTGTTTAAACAGAGCCGCGAATCTTATCGGGACAAAAAAAAATGACGTTGACTAAGAGGACAAAACAAAAATAAATAAATAAAATAAAATTATTTTCAATAACACAGAAACCACGATATTGTTATTCAAAGTATGCTCTTTCACAAAATATAAAAGAAATGTGATTGGGTAGGTGGCACCAATAATTGTGCTCCCCTTTGTTCCCATTGATGCTTTTAAGCTATCGAATGGGTTATTATAAGACTTGATATAAGAAGACTTACTTGATCATCACGTAAATATAAGGGCTGAGTTTAAAAAGCCTTCACAATATGTTTGGCTTTTTTTCTTTTTTTTTCTTTTTTTTTTTGTGAATTCATTTGCCTTTATTTATTTTTAGCATCTCATTGAAGTTTTCAAGGATTATTTTTTATTTACCTGTTTATTTTCTCATGTATAGAGATATATTGCGTAATCATCCTACTTTTAAATAAAAAAATAACAAAATCCACTCAGCAAATTCAATATTTGGTAAAGAATTTAAGAATAATAATTTTTCATCATTTATTTAAAGGAAAAATTGTTTGGTTTTTGAAATTTAATAAAAACTCACCTTTTCCTTGTTGTTGATTTTACTAGAAAATAAAATGAAAATCTTTCAACAAATAGCAAGAATAAGCTTTCAGATATGTTTCGTTATTCATAATTTACATTTGTTGAAAGCGTAAATATTAAAAAAAAAAAAAAAAAAAAAACTCATTCGTCAGAGCATTTTATAATTTTTTCCGTTTTTTCGGTGTGTGTGTGTGTTTTTTTTTTTTTTATTTTAATGAAAATTTAACGAATAAGTTTATTTAATTTAACAAAGCACAGATTAAATCCAATTTAATAATAAATATTAAAATGTGTGTGTTCAAATGGTACTTGATTAAATAAAATAAAATTTATTTTAACTCTATGCAATATTTTTGCCTTTATGAATTTCTATCGCCTTTAGCAAAATAATTATTGAAGTTTATTATACTGAAATGGAATCCGCTAAAAAAAAAAAAACTATTATTCCTTCTATAAAACGTAAAAAAAAAAAAAAAAATACAACAGCGATATTTATTATTAATGGGGAAAAACGAAAGAACTTTAAAGCATAATAATAGTTTAATAGAAACAGAAAAAAAAGAAAGAAATTCTTAATTAAATTTTCTAGCTAATAGATTACAAATTTAATAGAGAAAAATGAGAATTCAATACCTTATACCATTGCATAAAAAATTCTTGCAATATCAATAATATCAAAAGTTATTAAGTTTGATTAAACTTTTCACTTAGTAGGGAAAAAAAAAATTATGAAAATAAGTAGCCAGATATTATTATAATAAATCACCTCGGTGTTTGCTTAATATACTTGTTTTAAACTTTTGACTTTAATAAATTTATTACCAATTTAAAAAAAAAAAAAAAAAAATTATTAACTTGACCTTAAGAAATGGAAAAGTTATTATCAAAAGATCAATTTCACTGATTAAACATAAAATAAAAAGAAAAAACCTTTTTTTTTTTTGCTATTTGAATTATTTTTTTTTTATTATTATTTATCTTGCGTTGTTAATCTGTTAGTTTTAGTGTGGAAAATAGTCATCATAATTACAATGAGTTGGTGGTTGAACTCCATTACAGTCCATATATTTATCATAAACACTAACTAAATAAATATTAATTATTATCTATTAATTTTTAAAGGTATTTGTGTATTTAATATTTACGAGATATAACTGCAAGAGGCACGAAAATCAATTTTAATAGTTTTTTATACATTACAGGGATACTTTTTAAGGAAAACATGAAAACTAATAGTTTGTTATAATGATATTATTTCATAGAGCCAGTCGGGTCCAAAATTGTACTGCATTCTTCAAAAGTTATCCAGTGTAACAGGTGCTGGGTGGATTGCTGCCCTTACAATCAGTTTGATACATCATAGCAGCTATAAGACAAATTATTATTAATATGTTAATGGGTTATTAACGATCACTAATAATTACCACACAAATATGCTAAACTGGTTAACACTGCAATTGCTTTGGCGAACATTGTTTTTTACTTTTTCAACTAAGACTTAGTGTTTCGTGCTAGATCTCGCCGTTATATAGTTAGACAAGTGAATCCAATTTGCTGTTTACTTCTTCATTGCGAATTCGGTACGACTAATTGCGTTTGATATAGTTCCATTTCTAATTGCAACCAGATATAATCAATCAAATGTCATGTGAATGATAAATAAAAAAAGAATAATTGATTATTATTAATAGTTCCGGAAATGAACACACACACTTTGACCGTTTTATATATTTAGTTCTTTCCACATCAGCATTCAAATTTGTAAGCATTCGCCACACTTTTATAGAGAAATTTCAATATTATTTTACGCCACAGGGTATTCTTTGGTATGTTTTTCTAGCAGAGAAAGGACTTTGGGTAAATGAATATTGTTTTATGAATTTGAAATAAGTAAAATGGTTCTGCAATAACTAATGGAAATAAGAGAATAAACAGTAGTCGGACGGTGCTAATTTCACAATTAATATTTATCTTATTCCGTCTGCTTATTTTCCGCCGATGGCGATTTAAAACATTTTCTTCTCGCCATACAATTTGTTCGATTCAAGCTCATACCGAAGCGATGACGGCTACGACAACGCGGCAAAAATAATAGAGGATTTAAAATAAACAAAATTAATAATTTTATTTAACAAATGAATAAAAATTCATAATGCTGATAATGCTTATTGAAGTTGGAATAAATGTGGGCCAATCGCCGCCACCAAAGCCGTTAATGGGAAATTTTATTAAAAATTATTCAGTAATGATAAAAATAAATACGAAATGGGAAAATGATTTGAATGCATTTGTAAATTCACAATTTACAATTCGATGTATTTAAACGGGAAGGAATGGTAGAATATTAAATTAAATGCAGTAAATAAGCCGATTAAAATGTGTAATAAATGTCGTTCCTGCAATGTTCGAAAATCACAATGCATGTGCTAATGCCACCTTTGTTGCAATTCAAAATGCAGTTCCTATGTGAATTTCGGTAAATATACCGGATGCAAAATTGAGGCAAACAGCGTTGTAACAGAATCTTATTGTTTGTTTTAGCGAATATGATGGGCAGTAAATTAGACGTCCTGCTTGGGCGGTAGATTAGTTTAACAGAAGTGCCCAGCTTCAAACAGAACATTAGTTTCGTTTACCAAAACCTCAATGCTTCTTGTACAGTAAATAATGCCTTTGTCTGAACATTGGTTTCTTTCCGGAGCATACATCTCTTTGACAGATAATCTACTACCAGCACCGGAAAATTTATTCAAACATTTTCATTTATGAAGAGGATAACTTATAAATACATTACCGACGCAATAATAAATTTTGATAAAACAGCCAGAAGAACAAATATTAAATAAATTATAAATAAAATGTGTTTATTTTCCATAGCATTTTATGGTTTATTTAAAAAAAATTAAAAAAATGTCATTAAACATTTTATAACCATTTTTCTGCATCACTAATACATTCAATTAAAAAATAAAAATTTTAATAACTTTTTTATAATGCCGGAGTACGTACCGGATCGTACGTATTGCCCAATTTTGTTAAATACATATAATATTTTTATTTTTATTTTTTTTTTTTTTAATTATTTATTCATCATTATTAATTATCATAATTGCTGATCCAACAAAATTTAATCTGTATTTATGAATTTATGATGAATATTAACATAAATAAGTATGATTTAATGTTGATTAAAAATTAATTAATTAATTAAAATTGAATATTCTGTTTATTTAAATATAAAAATTTAAAAAAATAATTAAATTTTAAAACATAAACACAAAAAAATAATAATAATTAATTAAAAAAACTTCATTTTCAAATGAAAATTAATTGCAGTAAATTTCAATTTTAAAGTAGATTTTCAGCGTAGCTTATTTAATCGTGTAGTATTAGATGGAATTTTCAATTTAATCCATTATCTTATCAAACATTTGATCTAACTAAAGACAAGTAAATAGACGGAGTCGCATCTTCCATTGTTTCAGCTACTTTTATAAATCCTCGATTTAATTTTTTGTTTTTATTTACCTGCAAACGTCTTTTGTCGCTGAAAAATAAAATCTTAAAAAATGAAAAAACCTTGTTGTCATTGTCTATCGGCAACGTTCTTCGATGTTATTCTCTGATATTTACGTTTCAACCTTACATGACGGTGATCCGAGTCTCGTTCCTGTGTCGAGTACACATTAATAGATTAACAAAATGAAAAGTAAACAAGTCTCAGATATTTTAGATTTATTTAAACATTTGTTCAGCTTTTTTAAGCATTAATTCGATTCTGATAAATGGACCGCAGCAGGTCACATAATGCCAAAGGAAAAACTGTAATTCAAAGCATTTGTGGTCATTCCTTGTAATTTAATTTGACAAAATAGAAATAGAAGTAATGGCACAAGATAAATTTCACAAAGGTAAACAAAGATCTTTCTTTTTGCTTTTTTGTTTTGGTTTTCCTTTGGTTTTTTCTTTGGTTCGGATTTCAGTGAATAGGCGAAAACCTTTTGGGCATAATCTCCTTGTTCAAATGTGTCTAAATATAAATGAAAAAGATGTCGATTTGCTGACGGTGTATGGTGTGGAGTACAGTGGTTGTGGTGGCAACGACCAAACCACCTTTGACACAATTTACCTTTATGTTTTTCTACAAACAAATAAACCGAAATAGATCACAACAGTAAGAAACAAATAAATAAATTATTAAGTTCCATCACCAAGATAAGCGGAAAGGTGTTTACGTTTAGTCACTATCTCACTATTAGCATCGGAATTTAAAGCACACACTCGCAGTGTGCACCTCTTTACAATGGGCGACTCGGAGTTTATTTAAGGTAAAACCACATTAAAGTAACTGAACGCCACACCACCGCCGTATCCACCACAACCAGATTTTTCACTAGTAAACACGGATTTAATTTCTGAAAGGAAAAACATTATTTGAAAAATAAAACGAAAATAAAATCCTTCTAAGGATGAACAAAAGAAATTGGAGAGGAATACGCTACATTTTTAAATGGAACAAAAAATTGTTTTTTTTTATTTTTATTTTCGTTTAATAGAAAGAAAAAAAAAACGCTGCGGTTGAACCAAAATAATATTCATCCATTCACTGTTTGGATTAACATTAAGTAAAAATGCTTTCTAAATAAATTTTTCGCTGGTAATGGGTGAACGCAAAGAAAAGGATAATGGAATAAAGGAAATCTGAGGCAAGCAAATACAAAACACAGCCCCCAAATTCACTTTACAGCCAATTTTCTCTTTATAAACAAATTCTTTTCTACTAAATTTAAATTTTTATTATTTTCTCGATACACACATACGATGAAGGCACACCAAATATTGAATTTATTTGATTGAAATGATATTGTGAATGTGATTTTCGTCTTTATTATGCTTATTTATCGCTGAAATTTGCATACAAAAAATGAAAAATGGTTAAATCGTATTCCACTTTGCTGTTTTCACTGCTCTCTGTTTTCATTTACCTTCCAGCAGTGTTTAAATTAAACCAACAACAAAATAAATTAAATCGAATAATATTCACATCGAATCAGAATAATAATAATAATAAAGGTGGTAAATAAAAATATTTATACGAAAAGACTTGTTAAAATCTGCTTATAACGTCAATGTTAACAAGTATTAAATGAATAAAATGAAAATTAAAAGTTGAAAATAATGTTTTATAACTTTTTATTCATTCGTTGTGTAAAGTTTTATTATTATTATAATGAATGTAACCGTCTGTTAATATAAACATTTAAAAAATTATAACAAGGATATATTTTTATATTAACCGAAAAACACGGACAACAACAATTTTATTATAAAATGACGACCTTTTGACGGACACATTTGCTGGTTACATTGCTCGTGCAATAACTCGTGCAATACGTTTCTAGCTGTATATTTGGTTATTCATTTTTATTTTTGGTAAAAATAATAAGACATAAAAACAGAAAATAAAATTACTTGCCTAAAATATATGTACTTATAATACACTTTTCACCTTTAACATTACTACAGTGTCCCTTCTTATAAAAATAAAGTCACCGAGACCATAAACGTTAGCCATATAATTTTTATTTATTTATTTATTTTTTTTTTTGTTTTGCGTTTTCCATGTAATTATTTGAAGGATTATTATTATTTAAATAAAACATAAATTTTAAAACAACTCTTTATGGTTATTGTTTGCTATAAAATATATTGTGCGGTTTATTAGGTACTTTTAGCAACATTGCTAAGAAAAAAAAAATTTTTTTTAATTTATTACGGTGCAACAAAGAAATTAAAAGAAATTTTATTTGTTGTTTCATTAGAAGTAGAAAATATGTTGAAGAGAAATTCAATAAGAATCAAAAAAAAAATTATTAAAATTAAAAAGCAGGTAAAAGATACAATAAATAATGTGATGTCATTTAAAAAATTGATATAAAACTGCACGGCTGCCCATGATACATTTCATCAATCACGAAAGAAGCAAAGTAGCAAATTGACTCGTCAGTTCATAAACAAATCGCATGAATAATGAATGACTAAACTATTAGACTCCTTTGTACTGAACTTTTTAATTTTCCAATTTAATTTGTCAAAAAAGTTTGCAATTTTATGAGTCGTTTTCATTTAAAGAAAAGTTTTTCTGTAACGAAACATTGAAACCGCGATGTATGCTGGTTATTCAACGGCAAAAGGAAAAAAAATGTATTTACTGTTTAACTACGAATGATTTTTTCAAACTTAGCAACTACTAGTCGGCAGTAAGTACTCGTTTAATTAAATCTTTTTAATAGATTCAATTACTGCTGGCTGAAAAAACTTCATCAAACAACGAAACGATGTAAAAAATAAATAATTAAATTCATTTTATGTTTTGCGATACAAGGGAAACTGCAATTTGTTCTGAATTCTTAAAAAAGAAACGATGCATTTTAAGATGATAAATGCAATGGTTACGTGACATTTTGTCGTTTCTTCGAATTCGTTTTTTGCTTTTTTATGAAAAACGAAACAGAATTTGTGTTTTGTGTTAGAAAAATCAGTCTTCCTCTTTTATCCCCTTTTGTATATTTTTTTGTGTATCAATGGAATGACGATTTCCACGTTGTGCATAAATTAATGCAAATCCTTGCATTAAGCTTTGCTGCATATTTATGAGAATTCACGAAACCTGAGGAAAACCTGAGCAAACCTCTGCATTTTGGCATTAATAAAATGTTTATTAATATTTGGTGCATTTCCTTCAAAAATAAGTGACTACAGCAGCAACAAGCTTAATGCAAAAATAAGAAAATGAATAAAAATGGCAAACATGCATTCTCCATTTAACAGAAATCGATGTCTACTCAATTATGCCATAAAAATATGCAATCGTTATATGCAAATGCAGATATGAATAAAAGCGCGACATTAAATGTGCCAGTAATAAAAATTGGAGACTCCCTGCTTGACACATACACGATATCATGTGGGATGAGATAAAACGGCACACGTCACATCTGCATTATTAGGTACGAAGCAATCATTGTTTCCGGAGACTGCATATAGTACCTTCCGGTAGTTCTGATTTGAATTTTAATGAATTTGAAACCAATTATCGCTGATGCGATGCCCAGATTGTACACAATGACGCTGCTGATAACGAACTCACCCATAAACGGATGACGCAGGTCACGATGATTGTTTTTATGGAAAATCACAGATGAATAATGTTGCGAATATTTAACGAATATTTATTTTTATTTCTTTAGTTGCAACCACTCATGTGTCTTCATTCCGCATTGAAGACACTGAAAATTCTCATAAATTAAAAACGGGACAGATCGCGTTTCATTTATTTGAAAATGTCTAGAGCCATAGATTTCATTTATAAATGACAAAACAGTTTTTTACCTGCTAGACTAAACACCTGTCTACTTTCGTCATTAACTAGTGGAATTTTCTGTTGTATTTATGAAAAATACTTAAAAGCAGCTTACGAGTGTCGCACCGAAGATTTTTATGTAAATTATGCTCAGTGACCAAGTCGAGTGTGAAAAGTCATTCTTTTCTGCTGCATGGCGATGTTTTCGCTGAAAGAGTTTCCCATTTCTGTCAACTTCTTTTACTAGCGGAAACTTAATTACAATCATCAATCGATGATAAGCCAACTGTTGCGAAATGAATTTAATTGCGAATGTCTTCGTTTTGCATTTGAATTTCATCTGCCCAAGTTAGCTTTGTTCCATCTGAAAAGCAAAATCCAATTATGCTGACAAATAAAAAGAAAACAAACGAGAAAACAACAAATTCGTATTTAATCATGATGCCTAATTGTTTCTTACATCTTGGCGTAATTATAAAATAATAAAGCGAGTAATTTATTGTTCATAAACGACCGACGGCTAATCAAATTGACAATCGCTTCGCAAGTACAGATTACACGGGACAATGATTACCAGCAATTGTTCTTTGTTTAATTTATTTCTAATTTACCGAATTACACAATTGAATACCACATTTGGCTCAGATGTTGCACCGCTTGTCGTTATCCTCATTTTCGGGACCCATTAATTTCGAATTAGCATCACAAATGTTCGAAATGCATTAATTAATTTACATTTAAATATAATAAAAGTATCGGGCACCTGGTGTGTCTTACTATCTGGTATTACTGACAACTTTCTCCACAGATTTGTATCTTGCTCACGTTTGCAGATTTACGATGTCATCAAGCTGAAAAATTGTGCAAGTGAGTGAATAACTTCCGCATGCACTGTGTGCGTTTCGAATATTCGCAGAACGAAAATAAATATATAATGATGGAGCCTCGTAAATCGCGGAAGGATGTGCATTATTTTCGCAAAACGATTTTTTTTATTTTGAGAATATTCAGCACGTGATCAGAGTCTGGGAAATGTTTATTCGAATATGTCATGTGCCATCGTGTAATCGAATTAACACGAATAAGCTGAAAACTAAAAAACAGAATTTTTTATTATCGCAATTATTGAAAGCTCTCAGGTACCGGCAACTGATGTATTAACAGATGATCCGATAATTATTATGACACACGCGATACGGCATTCTAATTCCGATGTCATGTTTTGATAATTATTTTGCAAAACAAGAAAAAAAACAATTTGGATAAAATTAAAACGTTGAATGCAGAAACATAGTTATAGGCCGAAAAGGTGTCACATTTCAATGCCACAGGATTGAAAATTATTATCACTGAGCTCTTGAATGTCATTCGATCTGTTAAACAAATGCGCGTTTGTTGTAATCAGAGGCCGTCATTAAAAGTGCAAACGAATAATTAAGGCTATGTGGAACCTACATCGCCACTCATCTCATCCCATTCATTGAATTTTATTTTTCATAAAACTGATTAAGAATTTACTGAAGGAAATCTTTCTTATCTTTCAAATTCCCTTTTATGTTGGCTTATACGGATTCTCATCTGGAGACGTTTTCATGCAAATTAATTTGTAATCCTTTTCGGAAGATGTGCCACCTTGGAACATTTTTATACATTTTGCTTTCACTTTTATGGAATTATTAATTGGCTTCCTCTGATAGCGCTCTGCAATAACCCACCTACTAAGGCAACACACATCATGCTTATTTTATTTTAATTCTTGAAATTGTTGTTCTCTCGGATGTGATGAATAATTCCATTCATCCCCGACCACGCAAATAGCAACAACGTTTTTGTTTTAAATTTTATGAATATTTAATCAATTTGTGTAGTATGGTTTGCTGCTGATATGCCGAAATAGGCAAATTAAAAATGTTGCTGTCTCTCCACCGTCGCTGGCGTAAATCATTAAAAGGGTTAATTTTAATAAAATGAATTTTCTGAATTTGATTAAATAATAAAAGTCGCATGCTTTCGCGGCTACATAATTCGACTAAGAACGAACTTTATTCCCTTTAAATACGTAATTTGCGAATTATTACAATTACCCCAATTAGCGACATACATGTAGTTATTTGACACCGAAAGGTCAAAGAGGTACTCAGTGCTAATAAAATAATTTTTGATAATAATTTCGATTAAAGAGATGCTACCCCACAGCCCACATGCTCAGTCAACAGATCTATTGTGTTTGGTCGAATGAATAAATGAAAATTTTACAGAATGAAGCGAGCCGGCAGTTTTATTTTATTTTATTTCATTATTCAATGAGCCAACCCACCAAAGCCAGTTGCCAAACCGCCTTGAGCAAGTAAAATGACCATTTGTTAATTTTATGTTTTGCGGTCTATAAATATAAAACCATTGTGCTTATTGTTTTGTTTTGTTTTATTATGTTATGTTTCGTTTTGTGTTATTTTGTTTGAACTGTGCCCTGCCACCCTAAAAATTATTAAAATAAAATTAACTAGCACACTCCGGATCAATCATCATGCATAGAATTTTTTTAAACAAATGGAAAGTAAATATTTTTTATTAATTAAACAAAGTTTGGTTCAATTAATATTTTCATTCGATGAATTTTGGGGAATGTTGGTCATAATCATAATCATTGTCTTCCAGAGCTAAAGGTCGATTCGATTGAGATGGAGGCATTTTGCTATCAAAACATTGACACACTTTGCGGTTGAATAACCAAATGAATAAATATTAAAATCCCCAAAGATGGCAAAAGTTAGCACTTTGGTTTCTCTTATGGGCGATGTGTACTCAAAGCAAGAGCAAACAAAGCAAAAGTCGATCTTTAATTTTTATTCAAATAATGAAAATTGATATGAATCATTTGATAAATCACATTTCGTCAAACTTAATTGATTTCAGCATGAAGTGTGGTACGTAGTTCCTTAATCGGCGGACTTAATTCGTCGTTAAATGTTCATCAATCAAACATCATAGTGTTTGCGAAGGACTTTTGAATAAATATGTCACCTCGTTCCTCGTGATTATAATAAATCAGCGACAATCGATTGTCGAATAGGAAATAATTTCACACAATTTTGCAAGAGGACCCAAATTAAATGCTAACCGACTCCAATCTTATGCTTGTAATCCTCCAAAGGTATATCAGCCACCAGAAGTCATACATCACAATGAACTATGGAAATTATTCACAGTTTTTTTTTTTTTTTTGAAATAAATGAAGATAAACTATGTGAGTTGTTTACTCCAATTGGCTTACACGACTCGAACTTTGGCTGATGAATGATTCGATTTTTGATGCCAATAGATTGCCTTTTACTACTTAACAAGTGATACCCAGTTTATCGATGTTGAGATTGTGAAAACTGTAAACAATAATTCTACTCAATCTTTCCAATACTAGCAAATTTGTATAAAACTGATGACAGCTGCTGATGAGATGGCAGCCGGAAACATTCGTCATTTTTATTTATTTTATTTATTTTATTTAAAGTCTTAGTTAAGAGAACAATAAAATTGAATTCCAAGATATTATATGACAGTCTTTTGTTGTTAGGCATTCTAGCCTCGCATGCAGCATAAACACAACAAAAGACTTTAAATCGACGAGGAATGCCCTCGAGGCAATATGGATCATAATAAACAGCGAAATATCGCGCCATGGCAGAAAAGATTATAAATGAATATGCAAGAATCAACCAGAAATCAGATATTTAACGATTCATTTGGCATCATCAATTTGGAAGAGTGTATAATGAATGTGCTCCGAGGGTATTTTCATTTCCACCATTCACTAAGCAGCGAAAATATCAAATTATTTTAAGTTGTTTAACGATTTATACATTGTTTGGTTAAAATAATTGTTACTCGCTTGTGACGCACTGAGATGCTACGGGCCAAGAGGGCATTCAAACATTAAAAATAAATGGGAATATGAAGATGACAAATGACAATTGGCAATTTTGTCGTTTCGAGCATTCAATTCCCATGTTTTGAAACCGAATAAAAAGGCAAAACAAACAAACAGCATCGTCTGGAGCAGACAAACGAGAATAAAATTTATGAAAACGCAGGTATCAGGTATGTTTGGCAATCATTTGAGAATTACGCGGTTGAAAGATATGGCTATGGCAGCGGCAGTGACATGGGATGGCGGTAAATATAAAATATAAAAGTGACTCATAATTATTTAAACATACGCATGCACACACCACAAAGTGCGTGCCTCGTCTGAAAATATGAAAGAATGTTTACTTTCGGTTATGTTTAGCGGAGTGAGCACGGTGCGTAGAGTGCCGTAACGTTGATAAATATTTAACAAAATATGTTTTGCCAAAGTTGTTTTTCCTGGAAAACTCAAAAAATATTTTTAATACGCAAACCCAATTAAAATATAGCCCGGAGGCATTTGGGCAACATTATTTAATGGGACAAAATGTAATCGCGAAGCAACCATTAAATACCAATTGGAAATGTGCAGGAAACCTAAATCTAAAATTACTAGAGATGAACGAAAACTTGCGCCAGGTATTTAAATCTCTTAAATGCAGTAGAAGCTGCATCTAATATTTAAACATATTTGATCAAACCATGAATTAATTCACGAAGCCATTTCGAGGACGACAAAATTATTAATTTATCATGAAAGCTGCATGGAGCGGCTACGAAATTTACGGTTTCTTTCATTAGTTTCATTCATGCAAAATCATATTTAATTTAATTTTACTGTTTTTCAATTTATTTCCTTATATTGTTTGTGCTTTGTGCAGTTTTCACAGCACAGCGAGCTATTACAAAATTTTAATTAATTATGAATGTGAGGAAAGATGATGATAAGAAAAAATGCTTCGCGAAAAATGTATGAATAATGCAAGAAAGCTTTTTAGTTTTAATTCACTTTGAGCTGCTTTAAATAAATGAAGAAACTTTAAAAGTCACATCGCGCTTCTCTGCAGCACAGCGTAAACAACAAATTACAAATTGATGATTCAGTTTGAGATTTTTTACTTTAGATCTGGATAAACGAATTAAAAAAACTTAATTGGATTTCGCGTATCTCACAGCCTTTAAAACAAGAATGCCAAAATACATTTTGAATATCATAATGAATTTGTTTTTCTTTATCATTAAAGTCACTGATTTGGTGGGAGCTGCTGTGGATGGTTGACAATCATGAATTATTTCAATTAATTTGCATGGAATTTATAAATTTATTAACTCTGTGAAATGGAATAAACAAAATGTACCTGGCTTATGCATTATCATAAATAATAGAACTAATAATAATAATAATAATATTGTCATCATCGTCATTTAATTATTAGAACTCCACTGCCGAATCTAAAATTCAAATAACAATTTTTAATAATTAATAATAACATTTTGGCACAAGCGATTTATTTATAATTGCAACATTGTGGGTGCATACACCCTCATCATGTATTAATGCGTTTATTGTTCGTTTTGCTGTTTCTTTTGTACTTTTAATTAAATGTTGACAATAAACATAAATATTGAACATTGAGTAAAAATAATGAATTATTCATTCTGCGCTTCCGATCATTATAAATTAATTATGGAGTGCACGCGCTTGCATCAGCCCGCATGGGAAGCGTCTCTTCCCACCCACAAAATATCCGTATCCCAAATTTATACAAAATATAATAAAATGTCATGATTGCTGCAAGGCCAGCTCTTTTCTGATAATAAATAAATAAAATTCCGCACTAACAATTTAATTACCGGAAGAATATTATAGGAAAGAAAAATATACTTTACAAAGCAACATCAATCACCTACTGGAGAATAACATCCTGCATGGTCTTAATTTAAAAAAATTCCCTTCCTTAGCTCAATGCAGAAGGCACCTACACATCTGCAAGTTTTAATTAAATAATATTCTCGGGTCTGGAGAAGGCTGTAAATTAATAAAAAAAAAATTTAATAGAAATAATCAATCAGAAATTTCAAAGCAATAATGCTTGTTGAGATTATAATGTAAGGATTCTTCGTTGCATCAGCAGCAGATTAATAATGTCATACCTCTTGTCAAGACTCAAAACTCAAAATTCAAGATTTAAAATTAATTAATATTTTTATATTGACTGCCCGATGCCGTCATTGCATTGTATCCACAAATTAATTGAATAACTGCAGGTAGTTGTTCGCCTGGAGGATTTCTCTCCGTCTAACCATACTAATATTTCATTAAATGGTCAGTACACCCAAATCATCCAAACTAACAATTAAATGTGTTCTCAATATCAGTTTTGTTGTCTTAAATAAATAAATAATTCAATGAATGCACAATGTTTTCGTAAATAATCTCGAATAATTTATTTCTGAATTGTCGAAAAGATAACAAAAAAAAAAAAAACCTCTAACCAAAATTAATAATTTATTTTGTCGAATTAGTCTCTATCGCTGTGGTTTATAATGTGAATTTTTTTATTTTTGATTTATTTTTAGTTATTGGTTTGTTTCGCTTTTTTTCATTTTCGGTTTGTTAAAAAAACATTACGAAATAATCTCCACATACAAAATACAATATAAACAAAAATAACAAATTTAAAATGTAATCCTTCGGTAAAATATGCAGAGCATTTGGTTTAGAGAAACTAACATAGAGAGAAGAAGTAAAATAATAATAAAATGTCGATTTCCATCACAGTGAAAACATATGAAAAGAAACGGTTTAAATGGTGTTTCATGCTTGGCTTAAGAAAAACTTAACCTAAAAATAATAATAATAATATTAGTGTATGCAGAACTTTTCCAGTTTGATAAAACTAAAATAAAGCGATAACTAAGTCTGGGCAATACTTTATCGATATCCTAGAATTGAACAAAGTATTACAAATGTTAAGTAAAAATTGCATTAAATTTCGTCTTTAATACAAAAAAAAACATTATTCAATTTTAGAAAAGAAGAATATTAATAAATATTATTATATGTTTCGCCGAATAAACTAATAAAATTTTAATAGAGAAACAAAGCCGATAAAACATCAATAACGTATTAAGCAGATTTATTCTCACAAGCAATGCTATGGGTAATGCTGGGTGGTTTTACTTTGTCCATGTGTTATTCGTGTATGCTTGGCTGACAGTTATGTCCTTTTAGAATGTTTTTTTTTTCTTCTTTTTTTACTATTTTTATTAAGCAGTTATAAAAATATAGTGAAAAATTAAGCTTAACGGTTGATATCCCCCACATATATATGCGCTAGCATTACCCAGTCCATCGTCGTTTGTTACGATTTTTATTTTACTTTTTTTTAACCCATGGCCATTTTATATACATTTTACCGAAGGATTACATTTTAAATATGTTATTTGTTTTTGTTTTACGATTTTTTGATTTTAATTTTAGTTTATTTTGTATTTTGTATGTGGAGATTATTTCGTAATGTTTTTTTAACAAACCGAAAATGAAAAAAAAGCGAAACAAACCAATAACTAAAAATAAATCAAAAATAAAAAAATTCACATTATAAACCCCAGCGATAGAGACTAATTCGACAAAATAAATTATTAATTTTGGTTAGAGATTTTTTTTTTTTGTTATCTTTTCGGACAATTCGGAAATAAATTATTCGAGTTTATTTACGAAAACATTGTGCATTCATTCATTGAATTATTTATTTATTTATTTAAGGCAACAAAACTGATATTGAGAACACATTTAATTGTTAGTTTGGATGATTTGGGTGTACTGACCATTTAATGAAATATTAGTATGGTTAGACGGAGAAAAATCCTCCAGGCGAACAACTACCTGCAGTTATTCCATTAATTTGTGGATAGAATGCAATGACGGCATCGGGCAGTCAATATAAAAATATTAATTAATTTTAAATCTTGAATTTTGAGTTTTGAGTCTTGACAAGAGGTATGACATTATTAATCTGCTGCTGATGCAACGAAGAATCCTTTCATTATAATCTCAACAAGCATTATTGCTTTGAAATTTCTGATTGATTATTTCTATTAAATTTTTTTTTTATTAATTTACAGCCTTCTCCAGCCTCGAGAATATTATTTAATTAAAACTTGCAGATGTGTAGGTGCCTTCTGCATTGAGCTAAGGAAGGGAATTTTTTTAAATTAAGACCATGCAGGATGTTATTCTCCAGTAGGTGATTGATGTTGCTTTGTAAAGTATATTTTTCTTTCCTATAATATTCTTCCGGTAATTAAATTGTTAGTGCAGAATTTTATTTATTTATTATCAGAAAAGAGCTGGCCTTGCAGCAATCATGACATTTTATTATATTTTGTATAAATTTGGGATACGGATATTTTGTGGGTGGGAAGAGACGCTTCCCACGCGGGCTGATGCAAGCGCGTGCACTCCATAATTAATTTATAATGATCGGAAGCGCAGGATTAATAATTCATTATTTTTACTCAATGTTCAATATTTATGTTTATTGTCAACATTTAATTAAAAGTACAAAAGAAACAGCAAAACGAACAATAAACGCATTAATACATGATGAGGGTGTATGCACCCACAATGTTGCAATTATAAATAAATCGCTTGTGCCAAAATGTTATTATTAATTATTAAAAATTGTTATTTGAATTTTAGATTCGGCAGTGGAGTTCTAATAATTAAATGACGATGATGACAATATTATTATTATTATTATTATTATTATTATTAGTTCTATTATTTATGATAATGCATAAGCCAGGTACATTTTGTTTATTCCATTTCACAGAGTTAATAAATTTATAAATTCCATGCAAATTAATTGAAATAATTCATGATAACCATCCACAGCAGCTCCCACCAAATCAGTGACTTTAATGATAAAGAAAAACAAATTAATTATGATATTCAAAATGCATTTTGGCATTCTTGTTTTAAAGGCTGAGGATACGCGAAATCCAATTAAGTTTTTTTTTCGTTTATCCAGATCTAAAGTAAAAAATCTCAAACTGAATCATCAATTTGTAATTTGTTGTTTACGCTGTGCTGCAGAGAAGCGCGATGTGACTTTTAAAGTTTCTTCATTTATTTAAAGCAGCTCAAAGTGAATTAAAACTAAAAAGCTTTCTTGCATTATTCGTACATTTTTCGCGAAGCATTTTTTCTTATCATCATCTTTCCTCACATTCATAATTAATTAAAATTTTGTAATAGCTCGCTGTGCTGTGAAAACTGCACAAAGCACAAACAATATAAGGAAATAAATTGAAAAACAGTAAAATTAAATTAAATATGATTTTGCATGAATGAAACTAATGAAAGAAACCGTAAATTTCGTGGCCGCTCCATGCAGCTTTCATGATAAATTAATAATTTTGTCGTCCTCGAAATGGTTTCGTGAATTAATTCATGGTTTGATCAAATATGTTTAAATATTAGATGCAGCTTCTACTGCATTTAAGAGATTTAAATACCTGGCGCAAGTCTTCGTTCATCTCTAGTAATTTTTGATTTAGGTTTCCTGCACATTTCCAATTGATATTTAATGGTTGCTTCGCGATTACATTTTGTCCCATTGAATAATGTTGCCCAAATGCCTCCGGGCTATATTTTAATTGGGTTTGCGTATTAAAAATATTTTTTGAGTTTTCCAGGAAAAACAACTTTGGCAAAACATATTTTGTTAAATATTTATCAACGTTACGGCACTCTACGCACCGTGCTCACTCCGCTAAACATAACCGAAAGTAAACATTCTTTCATATTTTCAGACGAGGCACGCACTTTGTGGTGTGTGCATGCGTATGTTTAAATAATTATGACTCACTTTTATATTTTATATTTACCGCCATCCCATGTCACTGCCGCTGCCATAGCCATATCTTCCAACCGCGTAATTCTCAAATGATTGCCAAACATACCTGGGTTTTCATAAATTTTATTCTCGTTTGTCTGCTCCAGACGATGCTGTTTGTTTGTTTTGCCTTTTTATTCGGTTTCAAAACATGGGAATTGAATGCTCGAAACGACAAAATTGCCAATTGTCATTTGTCATCTTCATATTCCCATTTATTTTTAATGTTTGAATGCACTCTTGGCCCGTAGCGTCTCAGTGCGTCACAAGCGAGTAACAATTATTTTACCAAACAATGTATAAATCGTTAAACAACTTAAAATAATTTGATATTTTCGGTGCTTAGTGAATGGTGGAAATGAAAATACCCTCGGAGCACATTCATTATACACTCTTCCAAATTGATGATGCCAAATGAATCGTTAAATATCTGATTTCTGGTTGATTCTTGCATATTCATTTATAATCTTTTCTGCCATGGCGCGATATTTCGCTGTTTATTATGATCCATATTGCCTCGAGGGCATTCCTCGTCGATTTAAAGTCTTTTGTTGTGTTTATGCTGCATGCGAGGCTAGAATGCCTAACAACAAAAGACTGTCATATAATATCTTGGAATTCAATTTTAATGTTCTCTTAACTAAGACTTTAAATAAAATAAATAAAAATGACGAATGTTTCCGGCTGCCATCGCATCAGCAGCTGTCATCAGTTTTATACAAATTTGCTAGTATTGGAAAGATTGAGCAGAATTATTGTTTACAGTTTTCACAATTTCAACATCGATAAACTGGATATCACTTGTTAAGTAGTAAAAGGCAATCTATTGGCATCAAAAATCGAATCATTCATCAGCCAAAGTTCGAGTCGTGTAAGCCAATTGGAGTAAACAACTCGCATAGTTTATCTTCATTTATTTCAAAAAAAAAAAACTGTAAATAATTTCCATAGTTCATTGTGATGTATGACTTCTGGTGGCTGATATACCTTTGGAGGATTACAAGCATAAGATTGGAGTCGGTTAGCATTTAATTTGGGTCCTCTTGCAAAATTGTGTGAAATTATTTCCTATTCGACAATCGATTGTCGCTGATTTATTATAATCACGAGGAACGAGGTGACATATTTATTCAAAAGTCCTTCGCAAACACTATGATGTTTGATTGATGAACATTTAACGACGAATTAAGTCCGCCGATTAAGGAACTACGTACCACACTTCATGCTGAAATCAATTAAGTTTGACGAAATGTGATTTATCAAATGATTCATATCAATTTTCATTATTTGAATAAAAATTAAAGATCGACTTTTGCTTTGTTTGCTCTTGCTTTGAGTACACATCGCCCACAAGAGAAACCAAAGTGCTAACTTTTGCCATCTTTGGGGATTTTAATATTTATTCATTTGGTTATTCAACCGCAAAGTGTGTCAATGTTTTGATAGCAAAATGCTTCCATCTCAATCGAATCGACCTTTAGCTCTGGAAGACAATGATTATGATTATGACCAACATTCCCCAAAATTCATCGAATGAAAATATTAATTGAACCAAACTTTGTTTAATTAATAAAAAATATTTACTTTCCATTTGTTTGAAAAAATTCTATGCATGATGATTGAGGAGGTGGGTTGATCCGGAGTGTGCTAGTTAATTTTATTTTAATAATTTGGAGGGTGGCAGGGCACAGTTCAAACAAAATAACACAAAACGAAACATAACATAATAAAACAAAACAAAACAAAACAAAACAATAAGCACAATGGTTTTATATTTATAGACCGCAAAACATAAAATTAACAAATGGTCATTTTACTTGCTCAAGGCGGTTTGGCAACTGGCTTTGGTGGGTTGGCTCATTGAATAATGAAATAAAATAAAATAAAACTGCCGGCTCGCTTCATTCTGTAAAATTTTCATTTATTCATTCGACCAAACACAATAGATCTGTTGACTGAGCATGTGGGCTGTGGGGTAGCATCTCTTTAATCGAAATTATTATCAAAAATTATTTTATTAGCACTGAGTACCTCTTTGACCTTTCGGTGACAAATAACTACATGTATGTCGCTAATTGGGGTAATTGTAATAATTCGCAAATTACTCGATTACGTATTTAAAGGGAATAAACTCAGCAAAATCAGTTCGTTCTTAGTCGAATTATGTAGCCGCGAAAGCATGCGACTTTTATTATTTAATCAAATTCAGAAAATTCATTTTATTAAAATTAACCCTTTTAATGATTTACGCCAGCGACGGTGGAGAGACAGCAACATTTTTAATTTGCCTATTTCGGCATATCAGCAGCAAACCATACTACACAAATTGATTAAATATTCATAAAATTTAAAACAAAAACGTTGTTGCTATTTGCGTGGTCGGGGATGAATGGAATTATTCATCACATCCGAGAGAACAACAATTTCAAGAATTAAAATAAAATAAGCATGATGTGTGTTGCTTTAGTAGGTGGGTTATTGCAAAGCGCTATCAGAGGAAGCCAATTAATAATTCCATAAAAGTGAAAGCAAAATGTATAAAAATGTTCCAAGGTGGCACATCTTCCGAAAAGGATTACAAATTAATTTGCATGAAAACGTCTCCAGTTGAGAATCCGTATAAGACAACATAAAAGGGAATTGGAAAGATAAGAAAGATTTCCTTCAGTAAATTCTTAATCAGTTTTATAAAAAATAAAATTCAATGAATGGGATGAGATGAGTGGCGATGTAGGTTCCACATAGCCTTAATTATTCGTTTGCACTTTTAATGACGGCCTCTGATTACAACAAATGCGCATTTGTTTAACAGATCGAATCAAGAGCTCAGTGATAATAATTTTCAATCCTGTGGCATTGAAATGTGATACCTTTTCGGCCTATAACTATGTTTCTGCATTCAACGTTTTAATTTTATCCAAATTGTTATTTTTTTCTTGTTTTGCAAAATAATTATCAAAACATGACATCGGAATTAGAATGCCGTATCGCGTGTGTCATAATAATTATCGGATCATCTGTTAATACATCAGTTGCCGGTACCTGAGAGCTTTCAATAATTGCGATAATAAAAAATTCTGTTTTTCAGTTTTCAGCTTATTCGTGTTAATTCGATTACACGATGGCACATGTCATATGCGAATAAACATTTCCCAGACTCTGATCACGTGCTGAATATTCTCAAAATAAAAAAAATCGTTTTGCGAAAATAATGCACATCCTTCCGCGATTTACGAGGCTCCATCATTAATTATTTATTTTCGTTCTGCGAATATTCGAAACGCACACAGTGCATGCGGAAGTTATTCACTCACTTGCACAATTTTTCAGCTTGATGACATCGTAAATCTGCAAACGTGAGCAAGATACAAATCTGTGGAGAAAGTTGTCAGTAATACCAGATAGTAAGACACACCAGGTGCCCGATACTTTTATTATATTTAAATGTAAATTAATTAATGCATTTCGAACATTTGTGATGCTAATTCGAAATTAATGGATCCCGAAAATGAGGATAACGACAAGCGGTGCAACATCTGAGCCAAATGTGGTATTCAATTGTGTAATTCGGTAAATTAGAAATAAATTAAACAAAGAACAATTGCTGGTAATCATTGTCCCGTGTAATCTGTACTTGCGAAGCGATTGTCAATTTGATTAGCCGTCGGTCGTTTATGAACAATAAATTACTCGCTTTATTATTTTATAATTACGCCAAGATGTAAGAAACAATTAGGCATCATGATTAAATACGAATTTGTTGTTTTCTCGTTTGTTTTCTTTTTATTTGTCAGCATAATTGGATTTTGCTTTTCAGATGGAACAAAGCTAACTTGGGCAGATGAAATTCAAATGCAAAACGAAGACATTCGCAATTAAATTCATTTCGCAACAGTTGGCTTATCATCGATTGATGATTGTAATTAAGTTTCCGCTAGTAAAAGAAGTTGACAGAAATGGGAAACTCTTTCAGCGAAAACATCGCCATGCAGCAAAAAAGAATGACTTTTCACGCTCGACTTGGTCACTGAGCATAATTTACATAAAAATCTTCGGTGCGACACTCGTAAGCTGCTTTTAAGTATTTTTCATAAATACAACAGAAAATTCCACTAGTTAATGACGAAAGTAGACAGGTGTTTTGTCTAGCAGGTAAAAAACTGTTTTGTCATTTATAAATGAAATCTATGGCTCTAGACATTTTCAAATAAATGAAACGCGATCTGTCCCGTTTTTAATTTATGAGAATTTTCAGTATCTCCAATGCGGAATGAAGACACATGAGTGGTTGCAACTTAAGAAATAAAAATAAATATTCGTTGCAACATTATTCATCTGTGATTTTCCATAAAAATAATCATCGTGACCTGCGGTGAGTTCGTTATCAGCAGCGTCATTGTGTACAATCTGGGCATCGCATCAGCGATAATTGGTTTCAAATTCATTAAAATTCAAATCAGAACTACCGGAAGGTACTATATGCAGTCTCCGGAAACAATGATTGCTTCGTACCTAATAATGCAGATGTGACGTGTGCCGTTTTATCTCATCCCACATGATATCGTGTATGTGTCAAGCAGGGAGTCTCCAATTTTTATTACTGGCACATTTAATGTCGCGCTTTTATTCATATCTGCATTTGCATATAACGATTGCATATTTTTATGGCATAATTGAGTAGACATCGATTTCTGTTAAATGGAGAATGCATGTTTGCCATTTTTATTCATTTTCTTATTTTTGCATTAAGCTTGTTGCTGCTGTAGTCACTTATTTTTGAAGGAAATGCACCAAATATTAATAAACATTTTATTAATGGCAAAATGCAGAGGTTTGCTCAGGTTTTCCTCAGGTTTCGTGAATTCTCATAAATATGCAGCAAAGCTTAATGCAAGGATTTGCATTAATTTATGCACAACATGGAAATCGTCATTCCATTGATAACACAAAAAAATATACAAAAGGGGATAATAGAGGAAAATTGATTTTTCTAACACAAAACACAAATTCTGTTTCGTTTTTCATAAAAAAGCAAAAAACGAACTCGAAGAAACGACAAAATATCACGTAAAAATTGCATTTATCATCTTAAATTGCATCGTTTCTTTTTTAAGAATTCAGAACAAATTGCAGTTTCCCTTGTATCGCAAAACATAAAATGAATTTAATTATTTATTTTTTACATCGTTTCGTTGTTTGATGAAGTTTTTTCAGCCAGCAGTAATTGAATCTATTAAAAAGATTTAATTAAACGAGTACTTACTGCCGACTAGTAGTTGCTAAGTTTGAAAAAATCATTCGTAGTTAAACAGTAAAAACATTTTTTTTCCTTTTGCCGTTGAATAACCAGCATACATCGCGGTTTCAATGTTTCGTTACAGAAAAACTTTTCTTTAAATGAAAACGACTCATAAAATTGCAAACTTTTTTGACAAATTAAATTGGAAAATTAAAAAGTTCAGTACAAAGGAGTCTAATAGTTTAGTCATTCATTATTCATGCGATTTGTTTATGAACTGACGAGTCAATTTGCTACTTTGCTTCTTTCGTGATTGATGAAATGTTTCATGGGCAGCCGTGCAGTTTTATATCAATTTTTTAATGCTATCGTATAATTTTAACCATCTCATCATTTATTTATTGAAGTGGTGACTTTAAAAAAGCAACCTTTCAAAAAAAAAATTTCATGAAATACTTTTATGATTTTAAATAATTTTGTTAACACATGAAGAACTGTTGTAATACCAGATGTTGCTGTTTAATTATTTGATGATTAATGAATAATTTGATACCAGATATTAAGATTAAGTTTGATATATATATATATTTTTTTTTTCGCCTTTTTATTATTTTTTTCTTATACATCAATTATTGTTGATATGGATAAAGAACAATTTCTGTCAAAAGAAACAAGAAAAGTGGCAATAAGTAATTCGGACATGAATGTCGTTTAGTTTTAACTTTTTTTTTTTTTTTGTTTTATTGACAAACATCAGAAAACTTTGTGTATTGTCAAACTTTTCTAATGAAAATGTATAAAGTTTATTTGTTGCTTGTGTTAAATCCGTCCGCCGTCCAGCCACATGCATGTCAAACTTCTGTAAACGTTACTGTTGGAACAGTTGAAACAGTTGAAACAATTTATTTATACATTAAATACTCATCCAGTAAATTTTGGTCACATATAATAAAAGTTTTTATATTCTACAATCGAAACATGCATAAACATATATTCAACTAGTAAATAGATTACTAATGGATTTATATCAATTTGTTGTTATTATTGAATATGTTTTTCTTTTCGTTTAATTTTTTTGTGTAAATAAATGTTGAGCAATAGAAATTTTATTTTTCTCTTTGTTTTAGTTACTGAAAATCAATTAAAAAATCATTTTAAATCAATTAAGTTTTATTTTCTCTATCTAAAATGGAAAAATAATCATGAAGAAATCTATTTTTAGTTATATTCAATGAATTTTTCATTAAAATACCTTTCGTTGCAGTTATAAAACTTAATTAAAGGTTTTTATTATTATTATTTTTTTTATTATTGTTATTTTTTGCAATCATTTAATTTGTAAACATTTAGTGAATTAAAGCGTAGCTTAATGGTACAATTAAAATTGGTATTTTATAGTAGAAGTTATGACCTCATATTTCTTATTTTAACTTTTAAATATGAACTTCACGGAACGATTTTATTTTCATTTTATAATTTATTTATCGTTTGCTAGTCAATAAAATAAAATTATTTCAAAAACATTACGAGCATAATTCATGAATTACAGAATAACAGAAAAAATAAATAAAAATTTAAAGTCTTTAGAGAATTTACCGGCACTTGAGAAATGCATTAAGATAAGAAAATTTATTAAATTTCTCATTGAAATTAATTTACTCTTAGCCGCAATTAATTTTAAGTAACAACGAAAAAGCCAGCCCCATTTAAAATAAAAATAAATATAACTAAGAAATACTTAATTTCACCCCTTTATAAATATTTTTATTTGCCCTGTTTTTATTATTATTATTTTGACTTCATTTACATGTATTATTCAATTTAATTTATTTTGTTGTTGGTTTAATTTAAACACTGCTGGAAGGTAAATGAAAACAGAGAGCAGTGAAAACAGCAAAGTGGAATACGATTTAACCATTTTTCATTTTTTGTATGCAAATTTCAGCGATAAATAAGCATAATAAAGACGAAAATCACATTCACAATATCATTTCAATCAAATAAATTCAATATTTGGTGTGCCTTCATCGTATGTGTGTATCGAGAAAATAATAAAAATTTAAATTTAGTAGAAAAGAATTTGTTTATAAAGAGAAAATTGGCTGTAAAGTGAATTTGGGGGCTGTGTTTTGTATTTGCTTGCCTCAGATTTCCTTTATTCCATTATCCTTTTCTTTGCGTTCACCCATTACCAGCGAAAAATTTATTTAGAAAGCATTTTTACTTAATGTTAATCCAAACAGTGAATGGATGAATATTATTTTGGTTCAACCGCAGCGTTTTTTTTTCTTTCTATTAAACGAAAATAAAAATAAAAAAAAACAATTTTTTGTTCCATTTAAAAATGTAGCGTATTCCTCTCCAATTTCTTTTGTTCATCCTTAGAAGGATTTTATTTTCGTTTTATTTTTCAAATAATGTTTTTCCTTTCAGAAATTAAATCCGTGTTTACTAGTGAAAAATCTGGTTGTGGTGGATACGACGGTGGTGTGGCGTTCAGTTACTTTAATGTGGTTTTACCTTAAATAAACTCCGAGTCGCCCATTGTAAAGAGGTGCACACTGCGAGTGTGTGCTTTAAATTCCGATGCTAATAGTGAGATAGTGACTAAACGTAAACACCTTTCCGCTTATCTTGGTGATGGAACTTAATAATTTATTTATTTGTTTCTTACTGTTGTGATCTATTTCGGTTTATTTGTTTGTAGAAAAACATAAAGGTAAATTGTGTCAAAGGTGGTTTGGTCGTTGCCACCACAACCACTGTACTCCACACCATACACCGTCAGCAAATCGACATCTTTTTCATTTATATTTAGACACATTTGAACAAGGAGATTATGCCCAAAAGGTTTTCGCCTATTCACTGAAATCCGAACCAAAGAAAAAACCAAAACAATAAAGCAAAAAGAAAGTTCTTTGTTTACCTTTGTGAAATTTATCTTGTGCCATTACTTCTATTTCTATTTTGTCAAATTAAATTACAAGGAATGACCACAAATGCTTTGAATTACAGTTTTTCCTTTGGCATTATGTGACCTGCTGCGGTCCATTTATCAGAATCGAATTAATGCTTAAAAAAGCTGAACAAATTTTTAAATAAATCTAAAATATCTGAGACTTGTTTACTTTTCATTTTGTTAATCTATTAATGTGTACTCGACACAGGAGCGAGACTCGGATCACCGCCATGTAAGGTTGAAACGTAAATATCAGAGAATAACATCGAAGAACGTTGCCGATAGACAATGACAACAAGGTTTTTTCGTTTTTTATTTTTTCCATTGTGTAAGACGTTTGCTCTAAGCATATACGACTCAGGTTAAACAAAAAATAAATCGAAGATTTATAAAAGCAACTGAAACAATGGAAGATGCGATTTTGTATGTTTGTTTGTCATTCGTAAGACCAAATGTTTGATTTATCAACAAGATAATGGATTAAAGTATAAATCTTTAGAAATACTGCAATATTTAAACCAGCTAAACGAAACTAAAGAAAACTTAACTGATTCATGGTTTGTTCGCTTTAAAATTGAAATTTACTGCATTTATTTCAAATTGATCATTTTTTATTAATCATAATAAATTAATTATTATTTTTGTTTGTTCATTATTAATTAAACATTTTGATGTTACAAAAAAAAAAAAATTTAATTTATTCCAGCTGAAAATATGTCAGATCAGTATTTATAAAATAATAATTATTAATTAATAATAATGAATAAATAATTAAAATAATATTATTACATAATTTTTGCATCATTAATTGATTACATTTTTTCTGCAGTTTTATAATTAATTCATGAAATGTTTGAATAAATTTTCCGGTGCTGGTAGTAGATTATCTGTCAAAGAGATGTATGCTCCGGAAAGAAACCAATGTTCAGACAAAGGCATTATTTACTGTACAAGAAGCATTGAGGTTTTGGTAAACGAAACTAATGTTCTGTTTGAAGCTGGGCACTTCTGTTAAACTAATCTACCGCCCAAGCAGGACGTCTAATTTACTGCCCATCATATTCGCTAAAACAAACAATAAGATTTTGTTAAAACGCTGTTTGCCTCAATTTTGCATCCGGTATATTTACCGAAATTCACATAGGAACTGCATTTTGAATTGCAACAAAGGTGGCATTAGCACATGCATTGTGATTTTCGAACATTGCAGGAACGACATTTATTACACATTTTAATCGGCTTATTTACTGCATTTAATTTAATATTCTACCATTCCTTCCCGTTTAAATACATCGAATTGTAAATTGTGAATTTACAAATGCATTCAAATCATTTTCCCATTTCGTATTTATTTTTATCATTACTGAATAATTTTTAATAAAATTTCCCATTAACGGCTTTGGTGGCGGCGATTGGCCCACATTTATTCCAACTTCAATAAGCATTATCAGCATTATGAATTTTTATTCATTTGTTAAATAAAATTATTAATTTTGTTTATTTTAAATCCTCTATTATTTTTGCCGCGTTGTCGTAGCCGTCATCGCTTCGGTATGAGCTTGAATCGAACAAATTGTATGGCGAGAAGAAAATGTTTTAAATCGCCATCGGCGGAAAATAAGGAGACGGAATAAGATAAATATTAATTGTGAAATTAGCACCGTCCGACTACTGTTTATTCTCTTATTTCTATTAGTCATTGCAGAACCATTTTACTTATTTCAAATTCTTAAAATAATATTCATTTACCCAAAGTCCTTTCTCTGCTAGAAAAACATACCAAAGAATACCCTGTGGCGTAAAATAATATTGAAATTTCTCTATAAAAGTGTGACGAATGCTTACAAATTTGAATGCTGATGTGGAAAGAACTAAATATATAAAACGGTCAAAGTGTGTGTGTTCATTTCCGGAACTATTAATAATAATCAATTATTCTTTTTTTATTTATCATTCACATGACATTTGATTGATTATATCTGGTTGCAATTAGAAATGGAACTATATCAAACGCAATTAGTCGTACCGAATTCGCAATGAAGAAGTAAACAGCAAATTGGTTTCACTTGTCTAACTATATAACGGCGAGATCCAGCTCGAAACACTAAGTCTTAGTTGAAAAAGTAAGAAACAATGTTCGCCAAAGCAATTGCAGTGTTAACCAGTTTAGCATATTTGTGTGGTAATTATTAGTGATCGTTAATAACCGATTAACATATTAATAATAATTTGTCTTATAGCTGCTATGATGTATCAAACTGATTGTAAGGGCAGCAATCCACCCAGCACCTGTTACACTGGATAACTTTTGAAGAATGCAGTACAATTTTGGACCCGACTGGCTCTATGATATAATACCATGAATGCGTTTTAACTGTTTTGTGAATCAAATATCAGTAATCAGTAATAAAGCAATTGAAACTTAAATTTATTTTTTTTATTTTTGTAGTGCATTATTGATTCTGTGAAAATCTTGTTCTTGGTTTGGTTTATTGTTTCACATTTTTTATCTTTTAATCATAAGTTATTTACCTAATGATTTCTTACATAAAGTTTGTTTTGTTATGTTTCACAATTTTATTGACCTTTATTATGCAATTGTACACTAATGCCAAATGATATGACGGAATTATTCAATCACTGTCTATCGTCATAGTAATTTCAACTCACAAATAAATGCAATTTTAGTTCTATAAGAAAATATTTAACATTGATATTGATATTCAAGAGAATATTTTTGGCAAACATTTTATAGATTAAAGAAAATCAACGATTTATATTCTTATTTTTAATAATAATAAATAAAACGTTTTTTTTTTTTTTTTTTTAACAAATCTATAAATATAATGCTTACAAGAATCTATACATTTAAATTTTCTTTTCTTTTTTCTTTTTTTTTTTTATCATCTTTTATCTGATTGATTTTTACCCTTTTTTATTTCCAATAAAAATATTTTTCCTATATAAGTACATATATTGCTATTTAATATCATTTTTTTTTTTTTTTATATATATATTTTATATTTATAAACAATATGTTATGATATGCATCAAATAGCATATTTTTTTCTTTGATATCGCATTTTACATTAACGAGGACTATATTCTAAATCAAAATAAAATATTTTTGAATAAAAAGATATGCGATATTACGCATATTGAAAATTGCTTTGTTGGCATATTTATAGAATTTCTTCTTTTTTTTTTTTTTTCATTTTTATTCTTTATCCCCATCATATGTATTTTATACATTATATATTTATTATAAATATAAAAGGTAAATAGCACTAATAACTTATAACTTAAAAGCATAGATTGTTACATTTTAAATTGAAATATTTTCCTGAATTAAGAAGAAAATCTGCTACAGTTGTTTACAATTTGTTATAAAAAAAATCATTAATATGCCGCTGTTATTTTTGTTTATAAAAATAACACATAACACACACATATAAGAAGCATAATATTGTATTTTCATAATTTCAGACGAAATAAAAAAAGAAAACCCAATTAATTCAAAAGTTATTTTCATATAATAAACGAATTATAAATTAGTATGTTAGATGGATTTTTGTCTTGGAGAAAAGAAAAAAACAGCCTCGGGATCTTGAAATAAATTGAATCACTTAAATTTTCACGAACAATAGAATTTTATTTGGTTTATCATTTCTCGGACTTTTTATACGCCTTGTATACCAACCAACATCTTAACTCTCAAGAGAATGTGTTTTGGACAAACAAAGCTAGATTGCTTGTTGAATTAGTAACGACCGGACAAATATTGAAACTGAATTTACCTGATGTTGTTGCCCATTTCGTGGCTCCACAAAAAACAAACAGCATCAATGCCTCCATCTAATTATAAAATTTATTTGCTGATAAACATTGTCGTGAAATATGTTGACCGTTTTTATGTTTGCCAAATAATTTCCTATTCTCCATTCTCCATTTTCAATTTTAATTAATGATGCGTACGGTGGGTGGTTGTTTGTAACAGAAAACATGGCATTATTGCAAATAATAATTACACAAAAAATAAAAATAATAATAATAGATAAAATTACCGTCATGTTTGTGTATAGTTTGTGCACTGACAACGGGCGGTTTGAGTGCAGGATCCACACCAATATGCTTCGCCCCACCATGATTTCCTACTAACCTGCTAATTAATTAAATTACACATTTTCATAATTATAATATTATTAATAATAATAATGTTGTAATTTAATTACAGTTCATTATTATAATGGAAAATTAGCAAATGCTACCCAAAAATGCATTGTTTTGTTATCAATACCGCTGATGTTTTGTTTGATTATTTATTTTCAATTTGCCAGCATCAGTTAGATGAAATCTATGCGGCAAACCGCACAACCCTTTGCTACAAAACCATTGTATCTATTTACATCTATTATCGGAATGCAAAGTACCTGATAATGGATTATTAGATAACTTAGATCAAAAAATTTAGTTAAAAAAAAATCTCAGTTCAGGGAAATGCTAAATTAGCGAACAATGGAATATGATTAACATATTTTGGCCAAGAGCGGTACATGAATTAATTGTAAACAAATAATGAGAATTATTATTCAGATCTTGAGTTTTAACCTGGTTAGTTTATAAGATAATAAAATAAATTAATTGTTAATGCAATTTAGCTACGTAATGAGGTTTTGTTACTCTTGTTTGTTGAAAATTTAATTAAATCCATTGCGGAATTGAGATTATTAAATTGCGAAATTAATAGATTTTAATCAACTCAATTTAATTTAATTTTATCAACAATTCGTTATGCCAAAACAAACAAACAAATAATCATTTTCCTATAATGATTACATAATTTATGAGGAGGCGAATCCTTGTGTAATTTTGTGGAATATTTGATTGTAGCTTACTCCGCATTTGAATGGGAACGAATAAAAATTGATTTCATTAATATGTGACGATTGCTACATAAAGAAATAAATAATTAATTGCATTGAGACCGACAACAACTAAGTGTAGTATTCGGATTATAATGAGGAAATTGTTTTGATTACTATCTGCATGCATTATCAAATCTTTTTGTGTTATTAACAGTAACGAACAATTAATTAGCGTAAATTATTGATTCTAAGCATCAAGTGCAATCATCGAGTTCAGATGTATCTTCATTACCGTATTTAATTCTTAAACTAATTAAACTTTCATATTTCTATTATTCTATTCTATTTTTATATCGAGTGCAATGCGAAATCTTTGTGTTTATATGGACGAAGGACATACAAGCAGAAGAAAGGCCGAATGTGGGTCAGTAGTGCAACATTTTATTTCAAATTACGATGTATTCAAAGGGTATTCCAGCCAGAGTTAATCTTTTAAAAGACAAAATATTTGTGATATGGGATCGGTGGTAAACTACTAAATACTAAAAACTAAATAAATTCATTATTGATTTGGTTGCCCATAAGCTGAGAATTTCTATGATTTTAATTAAAACAAACAAATCCATGCCTAATTTATAAATGTATTTCGAATTCATTGAAAACCAACATGATGAATCGAATGAATTGAGACAATGGAATGTTGAATGTGGAATATTGTCGGATGATTAATTCGGACAAAATCATCAATAATTAATAAATGGGCAACCGACACAAGCCACCACTTTTAGTTTATCTATTTGATGTTGTTTAGGTTCAGCCACCTTTGCATAGTTTTCCAGCCGATTCAAACACAAATACTTGAAATTCTTTAATTAATTCATGAAAACCAATTAATTAAATCAAGTGATCGCCCACCAAACTCACCGCTTCTACTGAATTTCAAACTGAAACTCAAAGCATAAACTATTTATGTTAATTAATAACAGACCATTTAGTAGGTAAGTACAATGCAGCTTTTGCGGTAATTCTGTTTACATTCAATACCTAGTCTAGACTGCCTACTAAATCATAATCAGAAATATTTTTAAATTATTGCAATAAGCAGCGGTGATGAATGTTTTTTCTCTACAATAATAAAATTATTAAATATCTTCGCAGGTTTATGAGGCTTAGCTAGATAAATTGAACCATCGATTGCCACCTAAAATATTAGGGTGGCACCATTCATGCAACATCTTATTGTTTTTCTTCGCTCATATACCTATTTTCTACGTATAAAATCTAAATTGTAGCATAAAATATGAAAATTTCATTTTAATTTATGTCATTAAATAAGAAACTTTTTTTATTTTTTATTTTCAAATCATTAAAATTTGATTGTAATTCGACTTAATTTTGTTCGGTAGCATTTTGTAGCTTTATTACATTAACAATAAATAAATAATGGAAAAAAACTGAGAACTTAAAAAAAAAAAAAAATGATAATCAAAATAAAAATAAAAATAAATACCGAATTAATTTTTCCATTAACTCTTCAGTGAACATATCAACTCTTTGACTTCCTATTTACCTGGAGCAACGGTTTGTACACGGAATGTATCACATATAAAAAAAAAAAAAAAAATTATCATTTATTAAACTGAAAAATTGTTTTGATGTGGTTAACTGGTGCTGAATGTTAAACATTTAAAAAATTAAAAAAACGTTTTATGTGATATGAAAATATTAAAACATCAGTTATGTTGGGAAAATTATGATTTTTCTACAGTTTTTTTTCTTCTCTTTTATTATTTTTTTGGTTTTTTTTTTTTTTTTTTTTTTTGATAATTATGTTATTAAGCAAATTTCCTCCTTTGAGTGTTATTAAAAAATTCAGTTACCTGTCATAAGCATATATGACTTTTTTTCTTTTTTTTTTTGTAACTTTATAATTTTATTTTTGCTGCCTTAAGGGAAGTTTGCTTTGTATACTGTACGTTGCCCGCACGTGTCGTGTATCGTTTATAAAAAAACTGAAAAAAAAAAAAATTAAATAATAATTACACTTTATTAAATTGAAATAACCACATTGTGCAGTAAAAATTGTGGTTTAATTTAATTTTTTTTTTTTTTGATCTCATTAATAAATTTAAACATACTTTGTGTGTTTAGTCTCTTGGTAACGATTAATTATATTTAATTTAATAAGAGGTGCGATATCTATGACGGTTTTTTTTACGTGCTAATCGATAATTTTGCTTCTTCTTTTCTTTTTTTTTTTAATTCACGATAAGATAACAAAATAATAGAATAGAAAATCAATAAAGTGAATAATAACATAAAATGTTTATAAAACATTAAGACAAAAAAAATTAAAATAAAGAAAAGAACAAGAAATAAATCACCTTTAACGAAAATAAACTAAATAATAAAACAAAAATAACTTTTATGTTGTTATTAAAAGGAGAGAAAATAAATAAATTAAGTCAGAATTATCTTTCTAATGTAATCCATCTTTTATATTTGCGATCACTTAGGCTTAACTGAAGTCTTATGTTAAGAAAACTAATCCCTATTCCTATATTAAATTAGTTTTTTTTTTTTTTTTTTTTTTTTTTCTCGATTTCTTTTATTGTATATTTGCTGCGTATACTTGCCTATAGATAATAACAAAGTAAATAAATAAATAATCTAGAAAATTAATAATATTATTATAAAGTCAGATAGTGATGTTAAATAATAATCCAAATTTAGCACAGTGGCGTCACAATACGAAATAAATTAATAATAAATATTTTGAAAAAAATTCTTATCAACACAGTGGATTTGCGATATGATAATTTTAGTTATGTTCCTTTGTATGCTTTACACTTATTTATTTTTACTAAACAAACAAAATGTTTGTACACAAACCAATGTCAATGATTCAGCGTAATTAGCATAATACATATTTATATAAAATAATAAAATATGTGTGTTATCAATGTATTAACTACAGCATAAAAATTGTAGTATTGTAACTGTTTGTGTCGCTTGCTATTTAAAACCGCACAATACATTTTTAAAAAAATAATGTATGTGGAACCTGTTTGAATTTTTTTATTTTTATTAACGCAGATAGTAGTGACAGACGAACGTATATACATATATAAAAAAAAAATCTTTTTTTGACAGAACGAAATAAATTTTTTTTTTAGTTGTTTAAAGTATTTTTGACGTGAGAGTTTGTGAAAATTAAATAATAAAATAATAAAAATAAAAAAATTATGTTACGCGCACAAATGTATGCAAATATAAATGAGTTTCAACGTCGTGATGCACAAGAAATTCTCGCAGAGTTTGCAAATAAATTTAAATGGCGTAATGATGGTACAGATGATCTACTGGATGTTGGTTGTGGCCCTGGTAATATAACATATGATACAATTTTACCAATGATGCCAAAAAATTTCCGTAGACTTATTGGTGGTGACATTGCTGATGGTATGATTGAATATTCGAAAAAACATTATCAACATTCCAAGTTAGAATTCGTTAAAATGGATATAACAAACGATGATGACGTTGCTCCATATAAAAATGATCAATTCGATCATATTACATCATTTTTTGTTATCAACTGGACAAAAAACCAAAGGTAATTAATTAACAATTTATCAACGATTTAAAAAAAAAAAGAATAAGAAAAGCTGAAATGACTGAAATTTTAATTAAAAAAGTATTTTCTAGAAAATCTTTTGAAAATATTTACGATTTATTAAAACCGGGCGGTGATTGTTTATTTATATTATTACGTGATTTGTATATTTTCGATGTTTATGATGAATTAGAGAGAACAGAAAAATGGGGTCCATTTATGAGAGATTGGAAGAATTTAGTTACATCGTACCGTTTCAATGATAATATTTTAAGTGATGTCGAAAAATATGCATTAGACGCTGGTTTTAAAGATTTTACATTGCGTAGTGTTAATACAGAATGGACATTTAAAGGAGCCCACAAATTACGAGGTAAGTTTTTGTTTACTAATCTAAAATAAAAAAACTAATAATTTATGTAAAAATAAACAAATAGAAAATAATTTTATTTTTAGAATTTTTACAATCTGTTAATCCGTTCCTTGATCGTTTACCGTCTGATGAAGAACGTAACACATTTATAAATTGTTTTCTTAAAAAATTAATTACACCAGATACAGCTGAATTAGATGAAAATGAACAATTATTTGTTTGTCCATACAAAACGATTATAACATATGGTGTGAAATGAATGATTATTTAACCACGTTTAAGTACAAGAAAAAATTTGTTTTTTTTTTTTTTTTTTTTTTATGTAATGTAGTTAAATACAAACGAAAGATTAACTCTAGTTTATAAAATAGAAATAAAGCATATAATTAGTTTATAAATAATAATAATTAAAAAAAAAATTAATGATGTTTTGATATAAAAAAAATAATAATAAGGAAAAAGAAAAGAAAAGAAATAATAAATTAAAAATTAAAAATTTTGTAAACATTTTTAATATATATTATAAACAAAACATTAATAATTTATAAAAGAAGAAGAAGAAGAAGAAGAAGATGTAGAAGAAGAAGATGTAGAAGAAGGAAGAAAATGAAGATTTCTTTCATGATTTATAATTTTTTTGTATAAAAATTCTTTCTTCGTCTATTATTTACATTTCTTTGTAGAGATTTTTTTTAACCTATTCATCAATAATATAAATAAAAAATAATGGAAATTATTATCATCGTATTCTGTTTGTGAATATCTGAAGCAATAATACGATGACACTTTTATCTCGAAAGAAAATGTAAATAAATGAAAATTTTTAAAATAAATAAATATATGTGAGGGTGGTATGGGTGGCATAAAGGTATACGACAAAGGTTCGGTACTTAAAAACAAGAGAAATTGAAACAATATTTGCCTGTTATAATACATTCTGTCAATATTACATGACTGTCATCAATACGAATTCGTTGAATATTCATAAAAGAAAACATTGCTTTTCCGATTTATTGTGTTTTCCTTATTTCTGTCGACGTCGTCTTCAAGAAAATATTGAAATGTAAACAGCAACAAATATTGAAGCAACAACAGAAAGCAGAAAGTGACAAATAAAATAAAAAATGAATAAATAATTCGTTGTTTTGCGACTGACTGAGTGAACGACATAAGAATGAATTACGAATTTGTTCCTTAAATATACCAAGTGAAATTCATCGAGTTTGTATATCCAAAGTCAAACAGATTTAGAAATTTATTTATTACAATTTTGGAACGAATCAAAAATTCTTATTATTTCAGGTCAAATATTTGCATAAGTCGCAACTTTTCGACTTTCTGTCATGCTTGAACCAAACAACCAACCAACCAACCAAAAAACTAAACTAAAACTACCTGATGCCAATCGAACAATTCGATGTAAACGAACCGAGCGATCATAAACAAACTCATTAAAACTTGACATTTTATTAAATATTTGTCCTCATTTTTAAACAATAATAATAATAATATTTCCCTGGCATTTTGATTGGATAAACAAATGATCAAAGTTTTTCCATTTTCTGTAATTGTTTGTTTGCTTCAGTTTAGACACAATTGAAATCGTTTGAGAACAACAACAGTCTGAATCAAGATTCCATGTTCGCGATTACTGTATGTAATGTAAATGATTTATAATTAGCGATTTAGTGGGTGGTGTTGTCATAAATACATTTCTTTGTCGTAATGGTAACTGGGGAACCACTTGTTACATCTTGTTACTCCATGGTAAATACCCAATCTGCATTTAAACGAAGAAACAATCTAGCAAAGATTAGCAAACAAACAGATAAATAAATGTAGGCAAAACAAAGAAATCGGTATGTTGAAACGAAAACTTTGCCTTTGACAGATCTCATCTAGTTGCTGCTGCTGTTGTTGCTGCTTTACTATTTGCACAAAGGCATCGATTTGTGATTAATTTACCTTAAACTAGTTTGCACACAAATATTTGTTGATACAATTTAGGAATTAAGTAAATTTACATTTGAGCAGAAACTTTGTTTAATCTTGCAAATCAAGTAAATTAGTTTGATTCGGTATTTAAGTTGTCTTTGATACGACAACGACGAATGCGACAACAATGAAATAATAATTCTTTGGATTTAATTTATCAAAAACTTTCGTCTTAGAAAGATGATGGCGTGTGGTGTGGTGTGGGTTAATCTTTGGCCCCCAACTATTCAGTTTGCTGTAGTTTCTGCATGACAAATAAGAAGAAAAAAAGTGAAGAAAACAAAATAAACAAAGTTCGTGCGGATATTATTCTTTGCTATTTTGCTATACAAATCCCTAACCATGTCGCTTGCATTATTCCCATTTCTATTTATTTCAGAATATTCAAGTCTTTTCATCTCTATGGTTCGTTTCACAATGAAAGAGTTACGAAAACGAAAAAAAAAATTAACCATGGCTATAGAAAGTCGCGGCTGATACAAAATTGGAAAAAAGGAAGAAACTAAAACAGCGACGACACGAATACAAAAGTCGACAGTTTTCTTACCGTTTTTATACCCACACCCAAATCCACATCCATTCCCAGCACAGGTAAGCTTGTCTATTCAATTCTTATAAATTTTCTATTTTCTATTTTCATAGAAAAATGCGAAAGTTCCACAGTGCATAACGAAAATGATGAAATATAGCAACGTCATATGATGTATCGCTCTTATGGGAATATGAAGCGAGCAATTTCTATAACTTCGTGCTTCCATTCATATTATTTTGCGGATATCGCATCGCAGACACATTAATAAATAAATAAATTTGTTATAAAATATCATTGTTTCGGTTTGCGCGTGTGTTTTCCCATGAATTGAAATAATTACGAGAGTTTTGCTACAATTTCTTAAAAAAAACTTTAATATCATTTAGTGGAAAATCAAGACAACAATTACAGATTATAATTTTTCGTCGTATGATCAATCAGAAATGAGTTTTCTTATACTATTTTCGTAACAAAGGGGCTTTGAATTTTCCTTTATCGTGTTTAGTTTACCTTTTGACAGATTCAATAAAAACTAAAATTCATCATATTCGTTTCTATATGTTATTTCATAAAAACGAAATAAAATAAATAACAAAAGTCTCATATGACTAGGCGGATTATTAGATTAAGGCGCCACCTCATTTACTCTTGGTTTACCTTTTTTTTCTTTCATTTATTAACACGATTTTTCGTTATCTATAAATAGTAGGAAAATAACTAAACTTTTATCTACCTCAATTGTAGCGAAAGTGATATTTTAATTTCAATAACGGTGCGGTTAAGAAACAAAAAAAAATATATTTATTGATTGATGAATAAAAGGTAAAACAAATCAAAAAAAAAAAAAAAAAAAAATGTTATTAGATTAAATATTAATATAACTGTGCTATGTTAACCTATTATTAATTAATTATAAGTGAAAATCCTTTATACACAGCTTCTGTACTCTGTTAGCTTGAAATTAATTTTTCCTTTGTGAAAAATACGTAAAATCCGACATACGTTTATATAGAAAAGGATATTTAAAACCTTTTTTATAAAATTAAAAAAAAAATCAGATTCATGAAATCTTCTTTTAAGTTTAAATAGAAAATACAAAAACCAAACCTGCATATAAAAAAAAAAAAATCCAACTCAACTTACTGACGGCAAAGTAGAAAAGTTAGTCCGTTTAGAGATTACATATATGAAATTTTAATTATAATGAAAAAGGCTAATTAGTCTTACACCTTAAGGTATGGATATGTTATGCTGTGCATACGTCTACATCGTATCGTGTATGATAAAAATATATGTCTCGGTCGGATGTAATGAATAAAACAAAAAAAAAAAAAAACAAAAAAAAACAAAAAAGCAAAAATTGAAATGAAGCTTTGCCCAAAGAGAAACACTTTCAAAGAATCTTTATAAGCATAAAATGGGGGGATTTTTATATATATATATATATATATTTTGTGTCGTCGACTTCTTTATTTTTATTTTTATTATTATAAACAAAACAATATTTTATAATCCCTTTGATGTTTTTTAATCAACATGGTCTTGTTTGTTAATTTATTTATTTATTAATTTATTAATTATTTCTGTTAGATTAAACAGACTGAGATATTTCTGCACGCGCCATATTTTGACAACACAAAAGGATATCAAAACGTAGCTTAACTGGATGTTAACTTTTGTTTCGCATCTCTTCCCCAAACAAAGGAAGAACAAAACAAAAAATTTTGTAATTAAAAATACCCGCTTGATTTCAGCATAACGGCGCTGCCAATTGAATTCGGTGATTTAATCAATTCATAAAGGCGGCAATAACACTAAAGTCAATTTGTGAAACTCAATCGTTTCTAATGCATATTATCGTAAAACTAAACAACCTCCATTATTCCCCAGCGATGGATTAAACCAGGGAAAATATGCGAAACGAAATAAGTTTTTTGCAATTCGTTCATTCATTTTTCGATCGTTATATCCGTTTTTCATATTTTATTTTTATTTCACTTTGTCCATGTTATCTCCAGCACATGATATCTGAGTTCTACGTGACTTTAATCTGACGCATCGAGAATGACGATGATTGAAATTTTAATGTTGCTACTCGTAATTCGCACAAATTGAATCATAAAATTATTTTCTGCTTTAAATAATAGATTTATTATATTTTCGTGTTTTTTAGCGAAAGTTCGCGCAGAAGAAAGTCATCATCTTCGGTGATTAGGTTGGCTTCATAAATCAATTTGTATTATTTTATTTAAATGGAAATAAAAACAAACCGAAGAGTCTGCATTACCGTATAAATAAATAGTTCGGGAACATGAATGTGAGAAATCATTATCATAAATCTTCTAAAGTGCTTAGCTCTTCACTGTTTTCACTCAGCAGAAATATTGCAAAATAATCGAGTCGATATTTAAAGTCATTTCATATTTATTGCTGGATGCATTACGGATAACTGATGTTCGACGATTTGTAATATTAAAAAACTGATTCAACGGTAAGCAATGATCGAAATTGAATAATAATATGCACAACGGGGATAAAAATCGTTACCGGAATCTCCCAACATTGATTTATGCGATATTCAAAGCAGCAATTTATCATTCAATTATCTGCAAAAAAAAATTCTTTAATTTGAGCTTTGTATACAAGTTTCAAGAAATCAACTCATTCATAAATTGAAATCATTACTAATCGTTACTAATCATTGAAATTTTTTAAGAAAGTTGTAGCAGCATCTTCTTGCCTAGTTTCACCGAAAACACAAATCTGATGAAATCTTATCTTAACAATTAATTCCTCTTACACAGTTTTGATCCTTTCCCAAAGCGCTTAATCCGTCTTTCAGATACGATTTTATCCTACAAACAAATGTAATGCTTAGGTTCAGCGTTTAATTAGCTTAGTTGACATGAAATTGTGAACAGAAACAAGCATCGTAACATAATGAAAATTGAATTTTCTAGTCTCTGTAGCATTTTGTGTTTTTACAGCAACAACAAATTTGTTGACAAATTCCATTCCATTAATTTTCCTCTCTTTAAACAATCAAAACATGGCACAGAAGTTGCAGATGGATTACAGGAAGTGCACTTATCGAACTCAACGTACTCATGCACTGTTGTTTCCACTGTCGACATGAATTTGCCAAATTGCTACATTTAATTAACTTAAATCTGTGTTATAACTCTGTTTGTAGCACAAAAACAGACAAGATTACATGCTAAAAATTTTATCTCAAATTAATATTTAACCAAACATAATGCAGATTTTATGGACGCATCTTAAAAGTAATTACATCACAACTAAAACAATAATAAAACGAGCGGCTTCTCTGGTTCAAAAGTAATAATTTTGTAATAAATAATTTAAAAACGGTAAAAACTCTTCCCGCATCGAGAACCAATTTATTATCCACAAGAGTGAAAGACTCATCCATTGACGAGCATTAAAATGTTATTTTGTTTCCAGTTTTATTGCCCGGTAAAACAGTGAACTATAGTGGCAAGTGTCATTGAGAATCGACTCAGCAAGGTAATATAAATAAGTTGTCGTTCAACGTCATTGTCTTCTCATTATAGACTAGGTAGTTTCGTTTGCTGAAAGGTAGACAAAGGCATCGGCAAATATTCAGCACTAAATCCTCAAAATGTAACAACAAGACAAAAGCGCTAATGCAGAAAATGGAGCAAAATTTCACATGATGGTTTATTGGGTGACGCAATATATAACGACATGGGGACGGTGAAATAGGTTTACTTATGTACGGCGAGATCTTTATCTCTATATATGGTCTCGAGCATAAAACAGGCTATTAACTGTGAACTGAACCGAATGGCACAGTGTGTCAGATACACATTTATGGCATCGTCGTAATTACTTATGTAGGCAAGCGATGGAGTACAGTCAACTATTGACTGCCCCAGTTTATTTTTTACTTTGAAGTGCGATGCTGCCTCATAAATTATAAGATACATTTTACAGGACTATTTCGGAGGTAGCACAATTAACTAATCATACGTCACCCTTAAAACATCACAAAAACACTTAATGTCTATTGATTTTCGTTCACCTGTTTGCAAATCGTCATTATAGCAAATTGCCGAGACAGCTCAATTGAGTTTTGCCTTCAACTTGATTCGTTTAACTTTTTCAACTTGATTAAAGTTCTAAAGTTCTAGTTTCGTATCAATGAATGCAAGACGTCGTTCTTCCATCTTTGAAAAATTTTCGCTGTTCGCCTTCCTAATTCAAAATCAAACAATTTTCAATAGCAAACTTTTCTGATTAACACTTTCTCTCGAACATTTTTATTCGCTGCATTCTGCAAAAGCGAATCTCATTGAATTAAATTCAAGTTGGCTAAAGTTCAAACCGTAAAGACTGAACATTTGTTTATAATTTTTTTTTTAAATCGCAACGAAGCACGAAATAATCAACTGAAAGCGACATGAACAAGTTGTTCTGCCACAATCACAGCATGTTAATTTAGAATCTTGTTTTACAACATTAAATTGTTCTCTGTTGAATCCCTAAACAATGCTCCACCTCTTAGTCCGTATAAAATGTCACATTATTCTGTCTTGTTTATCTCGCTAGCTGTAGTTAAACGGCGTGTAATGTGTCGTTACTAACACTTAGCATGCTTCCATTATGCTCCATTTTCATATTTGTTTTCCTATTAAACTTAAAGACAATACGAATCCTTATCTACCCTTTATCTACTCTTGAATATTTTCCATCCGATTAATATGTAAGTGAAAATTGTTTCTTATTTTCTATCTGCGTCTCATTGAGTTCACAAAGCCACATAAACCAAATCGATTCGAGTTGAATTTCACGCAACATGATTCAATAAACGACAAAGTGCGTCATGTGAACAAAAATAATTCGTCGGAGGTGTCAATGCAGCCAAATCGATTTCACAAATTGAAATTTGACAAAAAAATTGATAATGGATAGAAGTATTTCCAAACAATAGTTGTGCTCGTGGTATGATAAATGGCAAACAACAAAAACATCCTTCTAATGCGAATTATCCAATCTCATTGTGAAACAAACTGCTTAGCAAAACCATTTCATTTTGAACAATCCAGTATTACATGATTTAGGCTGGGTAACTTGACATCCCGTTCGCCTGTTTTCCATCATGTCAAAATAATCCTTGCTTGTGATTTATTTAAAGCTCTTATTTGATATTATGATGAATATTCCACTTCCCACGTTGCAAAAGCAGATCTCTAACAAAAGGACTGCAATGCCAACAAAAAGAAATTTTATAAAAGGTAAAAATCGGAAGCGGATGTATCTATTTTTCATCACTATGCAAGGCATTCGTCGAGAATGGAAGTTAATTTAAAAATCGACAACTAAAACCACATCCCCGTTTAAAAAATATTAGGAAGTAGCTGATTCACGCATAGAGATTGAGGTGTTCGTAAACCACTGTTACATCCAAAATCTATTTAACGTCTTCGCTTATTTTCCTCTCGAGCAGGCTCACATTTAATATTTAAAATTCTTGTTATCGTATCACCTTGCTGTATCAATCCAATATTAGAAGTGTAAACTTTTGCCAGAGACAGGCGACGTAAACAATCAAATAAATATTTGAGGATGTGAGGTGAGTATTGTGACGCCTGCATGTCAATATTATTTCATTTAACGTTTGTGTCTCCATTGAAATGTCAATACAAATGTTACCGATTACTTTGCTTCGCGCCTCATCTTCACCTGCAAATACCCCGTTGCTTCTACACTATTTCTGCTCTCCATAAAAATCTATCGGTTTTTAGTTTACCTCTAAACAAACGGTGGTATTGATTTTATTACCCTGTTTGTGCTGTGTGTTGCTTTTGTTGCCATTCCTGTTCTTTTGACTTTCCTATTATTCTGATTTGTTTTGTGACATTTTTATATTGGCACCTAGGGTAATGTTGGTGATGTGTTGGCAGTGAAGAGTAAATAGGGCACCGCAAAGATAAAAGGAGACTGGCAATACTTTGTTTAATGTAAATAAAAACAAACGAAGCCACCCAATCGGTCTGACAATTGACAAAACTAAATGGAAAATTTTCGGGGATGGTAATAATTTTTATTGTTTCATATTTGTTTTCTGAATGAATATTGAAATTCACCATTCTGCGGTTGTTCCATATATCCGATTGGGATTGAAAAAATTACAACAGACGCTCTTAATTCATTGATGCAGTCGATTGAGTGATTTTGATTCGTTTAACAGGATAATTCTTCATTTAGAATGAGCTCATTAACTAGTGAATAAACAAGTCAGCATTCGTGATCTCTTGTTTGAATTCTGTTTATTTATTTTCCATTAATTTTATAACAATATGACGCTATTTGCTACTTTACTGCTTTCTTTTATTATAGAGTGGGACGAGAAGCTCAGTGAAAAACATTAAAAAATACGAAAAACCGAAAATTGAATTTATTTTAGCCTCGTATTAATGTGTCTGACCTGATAAACCAGAGTCTTACAAGATTTGTGCTACATAATGTCCTGTTGTATTTTTTATCTTGTAATGCATAGACGAGAAAAGAAAAGCAAGGAGAAATAATTCGCGTTGGTGACCCTAATTTATATTAAGGCGAGAAATAATAGACTAAAGATGTGAGCATGGGGACGGGTTTTTATTTGAAAATCACCAACAAAGACTATTTATAATAATTAAAAGGAAATAAAAAATCCCTATTTGGAAATGAGGTGAGCTGGCGGCACAATGGTAACATCTTGACGCTGCTAGATAAAGCGTAATCTATGTAAGGTGAGCTGTTGTTCCCTAAGGTCGCATTATCACGATTATAGTGAAATAGACAATAATGGGCGTCATAATTCGCGATGAATAAAAGAAAGAATTCCGCAAACTTTATTTGTGACACAGAAATTTCAAAAACATTCGCCAACACTCGTTGCATGTTTTTATCAATTTCATCCTTTTCATATGCTAATAACCCTCTAATGGACAATTCGAGAAAAATTGTTTTTCATTTGTAGGTTTTTTCCACTTCAATCGAAATTTATTCACTTTTCGCTTTTACAATTTGTGTTTTTGATTTGACATTAAACAAATTTGCAACATACAAACACTCAGCAAGTATCAGCATCATATAAATAAAAATTCCCTGCATCTTCTTCCTGCACGCGTTTCTTATTTGAATAAAGTTGAAAAAAAAAAACAAGAGGAGAATCCCATTCATATTTTCATTTTGTAATAAATGGAAATTATTATGCCAACTGTACATGAAGTTTTATTAATTCCCGGCTTTGTAAGCTCACGATTGTTTGCCAACACCGAAAAGATTGTTTTCACTTTAAATCCGGAGCATTAAATATTATGGCGCTCCATATCCGTGTTTGATTATTAAAAAACAACAAACTTGTTTTACAGTTTTTTTCGTGTTAATAGCGAATATAAAATATGGACGGATTATGTATGATGCTGAGAAAAATGAGCAGTTATCCCATGAAAAGCTAAGAAATCGCATCGCTCACCTCTTTTTGTTTTTCCAATTACCAACCTGTGAGTCAACAACAAACAACCACCCACGAAACATAACGACCTATGCAAATGAAAACATATTTTATTCATAACTTTGTAAAATCAGCATCAGAACTTGTTTTTCGTTTGCTCCGAATTCAAACATTCACAGATTACGATTGGGGAACCCAGAGAAATTAGAATAAAATCATTTATTCACTTTTGCAATTTGTTCCATTAAAATATGAAATTCAGAATTTTATATTCATACAGAAATATGCTTAATCCTGATGAAATTTTAATTCCCTTTTAAATACGAAATATTGACATCGGTCCATATGCAAATCGTATAAATTATCAAATGAATTTCTGAGATGTTTCTTGAACCATTAAAATCTCAATTAAGCTTTCAAGTGGAACGAAGAAAACGCAAGTATCACGGAAGACATGCCTCTCGGCAGAAAAATAATTAAAAGAAAATAATTTAATAATAATTGAAACAAAAGCACATTATGTCCCTAATTACCCCGAGTTGAACATGTCCACCGTCGCAGCAGAACTGCCTCCATTCTATCTCTCTGTATACACATTGTGCTGCTTGAAAATCTTGTTTTGTTTTATGCTACCAATGAAATGTAACGCCGCAGGACGACAGGATGTTTTGCCTAATTAAATGGTTTTTCGTTTTTTTTATTACGCATAGTTGAATGGAACGAACAGTTTATCCACATGATGATGAAAAATTTTATATCATCGATTAAAGCTAATCCGCGAATCGCAAATTAAAAATTGACTGCGACCGTAGTTTTATTCTCTTCCCATGTTATTTCTGTTTAACTGAATACACCATTTGCTGGTTCATCATCATCACCATCACCATTATCATCATCAACGCCGTCATCTTGCTTGCTACCTAGAAACAAAAACAAATACGAAATGTAAAACGATTTTGAGAAGATTCTGCAGCAAAATACATTTTACGACATTTTAATACATTTTTATGTCTTTTTTCTTATATAACAAATGTAGCATTAGACAAAATTACCCAGCTCCAATCCCAGCTCCCTACTAGCAGTAGCAACAACAACAACAACAACAGCCATGCAATAAAATCGTTTTGGTGCGGTTAAGATTTACCTGGAGTCTACGATCCATAATTACAGAAATATTCAGTCATCAAAATATTATTTGATGTCATTTGAGTCAGATGGTGAATTTTATGATGCTTCAGCCACAACTGCTGTCTCCGTAGCACCAGATGAATTTCAAATATGAAATAAATAAAAAATATTAAAATCAAGGATTTATGAGCGAAATGAGTGTATGGAAGAATAACCAATGCTTAACTGTCGCATTCTCAATAATTATGCTATTCGTGCCCACTTTCAGATACCTTTGAATAGTTAATCGATATTTACCTGTTGTTTCTCCAATCCACCAGTGTACACTGTTAATTGCTATTGACATCCTTGACGATGAAAATTCTAGGAGATTGTGGTTGCATAAACAACCTGATACCTATTGAAATGAGAAGATGAAGGACGAAATCGTTATAAAAGATAATTGTTCACCATGTCCTGCTAATTATTTCCCTTTGGAAATGCTTAATACAGCTAAATGCAAATAATGATTCTGTAATTGCTTTAGCCATAAAAATTGTAGAAATGAAAAACTTGCCTCTCGAAGATTTATTTTCAATTTATTCATGGTTTTTATTTATTTAATTTGCCTGTCTTCCGCCGCCGCTTATTTTCACATATATCACAATAGAGAAGACACAGTTTTCGCATTTGAGGGAGGCGCACGAACGTGCAAATGCGAGAAATAAAAATAGAAAAGAGGAGAATCCTCACTGGAAGGGGGGAAGGCTTGACAAATATGACGTGAACTAATTTAGATTTATGCAGAAACCGTTTGTCTGGCTGATTTAGTGTAAGGAAATAGATGAGGAATGGTCGTTGGCTATGAATTATGGCAAATTTTTTGCCGCCAACGATTTACTTTCGCTGAGTCATAAACGTTTTCCATAAAAGCACAACAGTTACTAGACTTCAAGACTAATTAACTCCGGAAGCTGAACGTGGGTTCTCAGTCTCACATTTCACCCTGTTGGTGTACAGAGCGTGCAATTTTTGCATTAATAACTTTCAGAAAATTTTTTCTGTGCTGTACAATTGCTTACCATAAAAACTGTTTTAAAATCAGGCTTATCACGAACCTATTTTGAATTGAAGGCGATTTTTTTTATCTATTGTGTTTGTGTTTCGCTACATCGGTTTCTATAGTTGAAGAATTTTCTGTTTTGTAATTTGCATCGATAGAAAATTGGCACAACTACGATATACAATACTGGGCATCATCATCTTTCACTAGTTGTGAACGATATTATCCGAAGAATCGTAAACATTTGCTATTCAATTAGATTAATTGGCTTAACTTTTACTTGGTTCGATTTTACGATACCAAGCAACAGTGCATCGCACGAAAATCAGCGAGTATGGGTAGTTGGGGCAATCAACGAATGGTATTTGCATTAAAAAAAATCTCTACCTGTGTCAATATTTGTTCAACTTTTGTAAATTTGATTAAACATCGAACACAAACGATATTTTAATTAAAAATTTTAATTACTTTAAATCGAGGTAATTAGAAAAAAATCAAACTAATTAAACAGACAAAGCAATCGATGACAGCAAACCAATCGCGGTGGCACATCATGATGAGATTTATAGATCAAATCTAAACCGTGTTAATTGGATTACGTCGATTTATACTTAATTTACTTAAGAGTTATAAACAGATTCAATTACTGTATTTAGATCTTATCATGTTTGCTTCTTTTTTTGCATCATTTTCTTTTCTGTCATATCGTGTTTCTTTGCTAATTCGTTTTATTATGAATAGAATGAGGTAATCAGATTCCGCAAATGGTAAAAGGAAGATACATACATATTCATTGATTTGAGATATAAAAGTGCTGCTGTCTTCGACTTTTATCTCTCATGAGCCCATTCATCTATCAACTTCAACGGCAAAACTCATCTCCACTTATTAAAATTCATACGTAAGTCACCAACCATAAGAATATTGAAAACATATTCCAGATCTAATCATCTGCATGGAAAAATCGTTGTCATTCTCAATATAATTTGTCGATTTTGTTGAATTTTATTCAGACAAGACAAAGTTTCAATCGAAAACTATTGAAACAACTCATTATAATAAAATTAAAATAAAAATATTTTTTTTTTACATTTTGTTTCCTCCCAGGAAATCCTTTATTTTTCCTTTCATCACAATTAATTGATAAGATGAAATCACCATCACCTACAATGTGTTACTAATTAACTAATTTATTTTCAATACTCATACCGTGACTTAAATTCTACCGTCAAAAACATCTATTCAAACGTTATGTATGTATTTCATTATATTATAACCACAAAGTGAAATGTTTTTGATACAACTGAATTAAATGTCATGTCTTGATTTGTTTCTATTGATATTAAATTTTGTAAAATACATGAATATAATACGTCACACATGTAGTAAATTGTTTTCATACTAATCTAATTAAAATTTTCAATTCTCTTAATTATTAAATTAAGATGGTAACATCGTTACTAAATATAAGAACACTGATATTGGGGATTAATTAAATTCTTACTGAATAAATTGAAATTCAACGAAAAATTCAATATACACAATTTATACGAGATGATTTATTTACACAATTTTCTATATTTCAATTAAATATTTTCACACAAAAACATATTATAATTATTGGCTCCAAAAATATTTAGTGGAAAAACATAAATCTTACATCTTCATCACACTCCACCCCCACTATCCATCGGTTTGTCCTTAAATTTCTTTATTTATTTTTTTTTTTCTTAACACAAAATATTTTCTCCCCTTTTTAATCATTTCATTTCATTTTTTTAACTGGTGATGAGGGTATGAGAATTTGTTATTTGGTTTTATATATTCATTCGTTTAATGTATTTTACACGCATGCTGTTGACGTTCTTGTTGTTTTTGTGAATAGTAAATGAGCAGCAACAACATTAACTTGGTATTAAAATTGTTTTTGGGGTTGTGGAGGAAGAAGTCGTAAATATAATACGGAATGGTTAAGCCTTTCGAAATGATGAGGTGTTTGAAAGCAATTTATTATTCTCTTGATGAATATCAAATGTACAAAGAATTGTGCTGCCTTTGCATTGTGTTTGTTATTTTTTTATTTTTTTTATTTGTTATTTTCCTTCTTTCTCTCGTTTTGCTAATACTGTTCATGTGGTGAAGTCAATGATGTCCACCCACATTGTATAATCATGAAAACACAAATAAAAAAAAAAATTAAATAAACCCGCTCACAATATACAAATAAATTAATATATATTATCGAAATAAATTGCATGTCGTTTATTTGAGTATTTTTTTTTTTTTTTGTGGTTTATTGTATTTTGTCTATGCAAAAAAAAAAAAAAATAATAATACTAAATATTTCGCTGTTGTAATTGGTCTTGTTTTAAATTGAGTGGTTTTTAATTTTTTTTTTTTTCTTTTCTATTTTCATCTCATATCGTTGTAATTAATTATAAAATAACATTATTCACAATGTACTTTGTTGGAAAATTACATGAAATGTTTAACAAAAAAAAAGAAAGCAAACAAAACGAATTGATGAGTTTTTTTTTTGCTGGTTTTTAAATAAAGCGGAGCAAAGCATAAAAAAAAAACATAAATTGTTTTTTAGTTAATTTAAAAAAAGAAATTAAAGGATTTTTGTTTATCATTTATTCCATTGATATCTTTTTGTTTATTTTTATATCCTAAATAATTAATAAAAAAGAAAAAGAAAACTAGTCATAGCGATAAAAATGTGTCAATGAATTGAAAAATAAATAAATTTTGAACTAAAAAAAAAAAAGAAAGAAAATTTCCATATAGGAAAAATGTATTATTGAGCTAAATGTCAATCAATTTAGTTAAATTTTTTAGAAAAACATTTTTTTTCTTAACCATTTCTTTTTTTTATCCATATTTAACCCTCGTTACTTTCGATATCAAATAAAAATAAAAAAAATAAAATAAAAACACCATGTACGCATTTATGTTTAACAACTTTTCAAAACCAAAAGTCCTAAGAAAAAATTCTACTAGCCAAAGGGATAAACATGATAATAATAACAGTTTTGACATATTTTTATCTAGAATCTATTTTCACATTAATGTTTAAGTATTGTGTTGAAAATTAACACAAAAACTTTATGTAGGATGTAGGTACCAGGTAAAAGAAAGAAAAAAAAGTAAATTTAAAGACAGGAAATTACCACAAAAGTAATGCGATTAAAATAGAAAAAAATAAAATATTCAAGAATTAAGTCCGATTATTAAATATTTACGTTTTGCAAATATTTGTTTATTATACTGTCATTCAGTAATTATTAAAAAAAAAAAACAAAAAAACTCTAAACTCTTAATAAAGTTTAATTTTTTATTTACAAATAATCATTCTACCATTAAAGCGGATTTTAAATGAAAATATTATGGACAGTATTTTGTATTTTGTAGTTTCTCTCGTTCATTCATGTTTTAATAAATTTATAAATAAATTGTAGAGAAACTTAAATACTTTCTATCGATTCGAATGCATACACAGTCAGTTACATATATAAAATGAATAGAATATGAGTGAACGTTACAGAGAATGTAATGTGTGGAAAGGATAGAAAATTGAGGCTATTATAATATAATCCTTGAAAACCAAAATAAACTCATCTGTATATACAATATAGAAAATACGTTTATGTGAACTTTGAGCACGAGACGCGAATAAGTTTTAAAATTGAAAATGGGGTGGAAACAGGACATTACAGGACAGTAGAAAAATTAGGGAGATGAGTTTGTTCTACTAGTAAAGAAAATGAGATGAAAATCTTTTTTATTTTTTTTTTTTTTATGTAATACATATTACGACGATTACATAAAGCACCATCAGCTTAGTTCTTCTTTTTTTTTTTTGTTGTTGTTACAGCTCAACCTCTGTCCCTCCCAATATTTGTATCACATTAATGCCAACAGTATGAGCTAGTGGATTGTTTTCTTCTTACGTTCACTAAACTCTCATGAACGTTCAACTTTTTTCTTTTTTTTTTTTTACAATGAATTTAGGGTGTTTTTATCCCTTTTTTATTATTATTATTATTATCATTATATTCTTGTATACCTTGTATGACGTTTTGAACAAATTTACTGAAACCGCCCTTTGTTACACATTTAAGTACATACAGCAAAAAAAAAAAATAAAATAAATAAATTGTAGCAACAAAACGCAACAGCAAAAATAAATGGATTTTACGTTTTTGCGTTTTTTTTTTTAAATAGAATTTACTATTGTGGAAATCTAAAACGAACGAATTTATTATTATTATTTTTTTTTTTTTTTGTACACTTTGTTTATTATTTTTCAATTTTTGTTATATAGAAACAACAGTATTAACCGAAGCTTTTTCATATCCGATTTTCCATATTACATTAACTGAATGGAAGAATAAAAATTGTGTGAGTTTATAGAGAATTTTTTATTATTTATTTATTTTTTTATTTAAATAAACACAAATATTATTGATATCATATTTAATAATCAATAAAACTAGGAGAAACAAACTATTTCCAAAGAAATTATTTTATTCAATTCTTAAAGCTGCTAAAGTGTTTACGCAAAAGGAATACTAAAATGAAAAACTTTTATTCTTGTTTTCTTCAAATATAAAGCGACACCCAATATTACCACTTCCTAAATACAAATATTATTGTTAAAAACATAACAGAACTGACATAAACTGTCAAAAAAAAAAAAAAAGAAACTTTTCTACCAATTTATTAAAAAGTTTTTTGATAAACTAAATGGAAAAATAAAACCAAAACTTCCGATATGGATATTTGGTGAATCAATCTAACAAATTCTCAATTGTCCTGATCTATTGTATCTATCGTTACGATTCTACCTTATTTTCATTATCCGTCTGTACATTTCAACAACAAAATTTCTATTTATACAAACAGCATACAACGTTCAACAACATTATTGTCATTATTTTTGCATATAAAATTCACAGAATAAATATTAAACAACAAAAAGCTTAACTGTGTGTTTCCATTGTGTGGTTTCTCGCTGTAATCGTAATTAAAATAATAAAACTGTGAAAAAACAACAAGAAAAAAAAATTCTTTCCAGTTTGTGTAACAAGGGACTGAAAAATTATTAATTAATCCATTTAACTCTTAAATACATTGTCTAGATCTAGTTGCATCACGATACCAATGCTTGCCAACCAGCTGAATGTGGAATGTAATTTTCTTTAAAATATTTAATTTTTTATGTTTAAATGAAAAAAAAAAAAAGCAGCGGCGAATAAAACTTTAATTGTTTATCTTTTTACGGCAAACAACGAAAGTTTAATGAATTTTTTTTTATATATCAGCGAATACCAAGTTTTTCTCCTACCTTCAGCATTTAATGCAATGAAATAAAACTTTGCATGCATGTTTTGTTTATTCTGCTACAGGTAACGACGCCAAACAAGTTTAGATTGGGCTTTTTATCTTGTTTTGTGTAAAGCATTAAACATTTTTTTTTTGTTACAATTATGTGGCCATGTTGTTGCACTTTTTACTGTTACAAATGCCAGAGCATAAATATTTAATTATGTTTATACAAAATATTACTTTGCTACAATTTCACTGTTTAACTTTTGCGCTGCAACATTTGTTCTAGTTTTAAGTGATAATCGGTGGATCCTTCATTCTACTCCCTTAACCGAAACTTATTTAATTGCAATTTAGCTAAACTCAACTAGAAAACTTTTAGATTCGCGCGGTTTCGTTTTATTATTGAACTTAGATAGTAACCAACAAGTGTTTACAAGAAACAAGAAACAAAGTAATAATAAGTCGATGGTAACATTAGCGGATTTGCAACAATGTTACTTTTAAGCTCTCCTGTTAAATGGAAATGGAAATTGCAAACTGCATACAAATGACTCAGAAAGTGGCTAAACAAATTATTATCTCATTATCTAGAGTGAAATACGAAATATGAAACGATAATATGTGGTTACGATGTTGTTTGCAGTAATTACTCCGGATTTATGAATATCATTCGTGTTTGCTGTGTAAGTCACAGTAAACTTTTAAACCAAAATAAAAACAATTTTTGCAGAAGATTAAATCTGTGCATTTGAGGTGTCTTCAATCTGAAAAAATATGTGAAAGTGAGATTAACTTATCTCTACCATCGTTTCATTGTTTGCAGATCAATTTTTGTTCCTTTGTTTGTTTGTTTGTTTACTTGTTTCCATTATCTTGGTTTAAGCTCTCTAAAGCGTAATTCCGAAGCGACCCGATAAAATTGAATGTAGTTTTTACTTTAAAAGCATTTCAGCGTTATCATACACCGGCCAGTGTCATCAAATATGTGTGTACGTGCTCAGACAGGTATTTCCAACTCATTTATCCAGCTCGCAACTATTTTTAGTCAAACAATGGTTTTCATGTCTCTTCATGTCTCATTTCTGTAAAACTTTGAAGAAAAATAAAAAAAAATTAAGTTTTCACCATTTGCAAGAGAAAATAATAAGGCAAGGATAAAAACAGAACAAACTATAAAGATGGAAACAAATTAAAACGAAAACACGGAGCATTGGCTATTATTGTTTTTATTATTATGGGCTCATCTTTAAAATGAGAAAATTCCTTAGAAAGCAATCATAAATGATACTTTTATAGTTTTCAGCTTTTTATTGTTTATACGAATGATGAGCTACCCTCCAGCGCCACTAAGCCGTTAAGGTCTCGTCTCTGGCGGGTATTCTTTTCGTATTTCGTGTGATTTTTACCCAAATCAAAAAGTTTACATTTTTGTGTGGAAATTATGAAGTGGAAAATGTAGGCAAATCAATTTCAATTGTTTATGTTACTGGCCGAGATCTCCCCGATGAAGACGCAGAACTTACCCTGGATATAGATTATCCCACATTAAGAAAATCAATGGAGCAAGGAAACGGTAATGCTACGAGCGAAACCAACTGTCGAAATCAATTGACAAGCATTAAATCAAATATCTATTTCTGGCCTGCTTTGGCCAACGGCGCCGATGATCGTCCACATTTTCTATTTTTATAGCTTTTGCGGTATCGAGATTAGCATATCAAAGAGAATTATTTAATTTTTCACCTCGCATCTACATAGAACTAAGTGCACTGGGCAAAGACCTCGCATTAAACATTTGCACCGCAGTCTCGCCTTTGGCACAAAAAATTAGAAAAAGGTGAGACTGAAGTAATTGAAGTAATCCAAGTACTGTGAACTGGAATATTTTCTCTAAAAACACAGAAACGGACAAAATGTTTACTTTAAAGAGTCGTTGGTTCGTGTGACAGACACTATGCAGTGACTATCCGTCTGCATCTCCACATCGCTGCTATTTTCATTTCCATATTGCTTTAATTTTTTGTGCAACTTTTATGCGGGTTTTAATAGTGAATTAAAAAAAACGTTTTCAATATTTGTTCACATAATAAATGTGTAATTCCCGCATCAGAGTGATGTTGAAACTAAAATAAAAGCACACGAATAATCCTGCGAATTGACATTAATTGACAGCGCCGCTGTGAAAAGCAATAACAGCCGGCTGTACTAAATGCATCAGCACTAATTAAACAAAATACTCGCGTGAGTGATGGGCGATGATGAAACTGTTATAAACTTTGACGATTTGTTAAATTTAAGCAGCATTGATAAAAAACACTAGAACAACGCAGTTATTAGTTGCAAACAGCGAAACATCTGCGGTCGCCGATCCAATTCATTTTAATTCCATTCAATTCATTTCTGCGTTTCATTATGTCGGATGTGTTATATCCAGATAAAAACAAACAGCACTCACACCCACAATTTGGTTCAACTTTCTTTGTTTAGCTGAATCCTATGCGAACCACAAATAAATGAAAATGTAAACAACAAATGATATTTTCGTTTCACAGTGGTGATGTAAAAGCTCAATGTACTAGGGATTAAAAGCTTCGTGCATTATTTAAAACCTCATTTGATGGCAATAAATTATATTGAATTTAGTCAATATATCAACTAGCAGAATGCTGTATCGGGAGGATTGATTATCCACATTTTGACCCATAAGACAACAGCTGAGAAAAAATCCCCGGTTTCCGTTGAACATGCAGATAATTTAAAAGAAAAACAACGAATGCGTGCATCAATGGTGAAGTTCACATGCCGTAAGGTACAAAACGATTCCGAATTAATTTAATTTTTATTTCCTCGTGTACAAGGATCTGCCATCTAAATTTATCAATACACGGCGGCAGCAGTTTCCATTTGTTACGTTTTTTAAAAAATCCAAAAATACATAACGTCGAATAATTGTTTTCGTAGTCAAGAAAATTACAATCGTATCACGTTCACAAGAATTTTTATTTTTGTTTACCCAAAACAACAATAAATAGCGAGTGAATAAGTAAACGGGAAATTCCAAAAAAAAAAAAAGTTCAAACGAAAATTTTAAATCAGAAAACAAAGAAATTAAAATTTAGAAGAAAAAAATAGAAGAAAAAACATAGAAGAAAAACCAGATTAAAGGATAATTTGTTAGCGTCTCGTTTACATTGAATAGCAGATGAAAAAATCTTAATCAAATACACAAACCACAAACAAACAAACAAACAAATAGACTCAGTTGGAGCAAACCTCAAACAGCAAAAGCAAATTCACGATGTTTGTTTACGTTTTCTAAATTTTAATTTTGACAAAAATCGGGTAAAGTGAGAGTTTTTGATGTTTTCCATTAGTCGCATAAACAGCGAATTCATTTTTGTTCATTTGTGAATCATCCGAAAGGTAAAGAGGAGCGAAAATTTTTTTTTTCCGAGTTTATGTAATACTCGCATCGCAATTTAATATGCTTTGTAGAAGAAACGCAAAAACATTCATTTCGATTCAACTAATAAAAAAATATTTTGCCAACCGTCTGACTCTGCAAGCGAATAGTTTTACTCAAAAGCACGACGTGGATCATTTAATTAATAAATATTTTCTTCATTGTTTGTCGTCACAAATCAAATAAACAACAAAGCTTAGATTGGCAAGCGAATTAATTTCATATCTGAGTTGTCTGATTTGAATATGAGAATGATGAATGGTTTCTAAGGATATCGGAATCGTGTCCATCATTTGAACTTAATTAAATTGATGCACAAAAGATTAAATCAACTCGGTAAATTGCGAAATTTAATTAAATAATAAATTGTTGTAAATAAATAATAAAATCCTGGCAACACTTGATGCTCTAGTGGTTTGCTCCACGTGTTTGTGAAAAAGTCACCTCGTACGTGTAATGCTTCAACTTAAAATTATCATAAATTCTGCTTTTTTGATCTAGTCGCGATTTATGTATATTACAGTTTGGTTAATTTGAGAAAAGGACACCGTGGGAATCAGAATAGCTAAGCAAATGAACACAAATCATCCAATCATCGTGATAAACTTTAAGATTTTTCCTGAGCAACAAGTGCCACTATTCCGCCCAATGCAATATTTCACATCTCGTGCCAAGTATGCACAGCAGCATTTGGCTTGTTTAAATTTTAAAACTAATAAAAAATCTGACAAATGCTCGTAGTTTCACATATTTATTTATTTATTCACCTCATCCAGCGAAGTTTTTATTAGATTTGATTCACTATGTGCGCGCGTAAATTGCTTTTACTTTTCGCCATAAAAAACGAAATAAAAAATAATAAAGAAAGGTGGTCGAATGAATTTAAATTTCACAATTCATTTTAATTAGCAATAAAAATCCCACCTTTATCTGATTACAGAAATCTGAAGGATCGGTAAGTCGTGTTGGTGTGTGGATCAGTTGCGTTTCTAACAGACACCGAATTATTTATTGCACTTTGTCATAGAACAACACAAGCTAAGTGCACATCAGGCTAAGTGGTTTGATTGCCAAAAACTAAATTATTAAATATTTATTCAAGTTTTGTTTGATTAATTGCGGAGCAAGCAGCCCATTACACGAATAAATAATAATTTTCCTGTTGAATAAATTTTCAGACACCAGCGACATAATTTGATTAACGCTATTAACTAATTAAATTAATTTCATTCATTATTTTGTCTAACGTTAATCTACCGTCAATCATATTAACCAGAGAATCTGGCGAAGAAAATTATTGACAATCACAGTGTCACATCTCACTGGAAAAATTTACTTTACAAAAATTCGTTTAATCAAGATAACCTGTCTGCTTGCATGTAGATTCATCTGTGCCGTCCCATTTAGTTAATTTATTTCGCCGTGTTGTCTAGTTTTTTGTCAAATTGATGTGTTTGTTGCTGTTGCTGTTGCTGTTGCTGTTGTTGCTGATATTGATGTTGATGTTGACAAGGTGCCAAAAGATATGTCACGAACACTAAAATAAATTATTTCGCACATAAATACACACACCGAACTAAATGAGCTGACGAACCGCCACTATTCCAATTAAATGAAAATTCTGGTGTCGATTTTATCTCATCTGTTTGCTGCGTGTGAAAAATAATTAATTTTGCGTTTTGCCACGCAAAAAATTATTCAAGTAAAAAATTAACACAAGAAATCGATTAGAAAAACACAATTTTGATAACGATCAGCTTCGATAATAAATGTTGCCGCAGTACGGTGAGAAAAAACCACAAGGAACCGGTAAGAATTGATAATAAAACAAAAGTTATCGTTCTCCCCGCACGTAACTTTAGATTCCCGTTAAACTTTTCAATTTTGTTAGCCAAGTGAAGTATAAAAAAAAATGTAAATTGGATTATGGGATTCGATCAAATCTTTTAACAAGGAAACAAAACAAAGAAACAGGCAAATGCAATAATCTTAAATTCTTAAATGAAAAAGTTTCTCTTCGGTTCGGTTTTATTAGCGCCGTTGATGCAAATTTAAATTAAATGCGTGAATTATTCGGTGGGAGGCTTCTAAAACAAACAAACAAGCAAACATAATTAATGAATAATAATTCTACATAGAAAATGGTTTTATTATGAACTATTTCTAGTGTTCTGTGCATATTGTGTGTGTGTTTCCTGTGATCAAGTAACTTAAATTTATGCAAATAATGTTGGGGCTAATTATTGTTGTTTTGTGGTCAAAATGTTATGAACTTTCTCTACGTGGTCTAATTGCAAGAATCGAGTATAAATAATAACGAGATTTGTTTCCATTCCAGAACCCGAGCTATGGAGCAACACAAAATTTCACTTAAAAACTGATATCATAGTTTTCAGATAATTGATAAACTTTCCCCCATTTGTTTATTCCATTTCAATTTTTTCCTTTTTTGCGCTATGCATGGATTTGCTACAGATGAAATATGAGAATGTTTTCCATATGCTGGTGATTTTTGCTATTTTAATTAATGAAGGAAAACAATTAGGGATTGAAGTAACAAAACAATTATTTATGAAAGTTTGGCTGGCATGAGAAACAACAAACGACATAACGTTGGAATAAAAAAATTCGAAGAGAATTGTCAAGAACAAATTGGTATATAATACGAAATCGAGAAATCGAACCAATTAATTCCGCAACATTAGTTAGCCCTAAAATAGCAAATTTGAAAAAACATCCAAAAAACTCAGCACAAAGCTTCGGCTACGCATCGAGCAACATTTTGCGACTCGGGGCATATAGTGCCGTAAAAATCAATCCACTCCACCTAGACAATATAATCAAATAAATTGAAAAGATTTGTGGAAATATGAAAAAAAAAATAAAAAAAACTATCAACTCTACGGTTGTAAAGGACGACCAAGAATTTTTAGTTTCAATTTCAACCTTTTTCTCGTCTCTTCCATTGAATCCTTTGAAACCGCATTTATTTCGTTCATTACACATTTTTAGTGAATGAAAAAAAATTCGTAAATCAAATTTTTTGTTTTATTATTTCCATTTTATGTTGGGCGAAGGATTCCCCATTGCCAAACGAATATATGCTATCGGAACATGATTATGGCCGTAAAAAATGCCAAGCCTTTCATCCATTTCATCGTTTTGGTTTCAATAAATTTGTACCCTGTCTTACCCTCATGCAGAATTTTATGAACCAAAACAATTTTTATTTTGACGACTTGGAGTGCGGACGTGCGACTTGGCTATTCTTGCACTAAGCTCCTGTCGTATCGCACCCAGTAAAGCATTTAGAAGGTACAATTTGCAGGCGATTGTTGTTGCGTTGCAAAGAAAGAAAATGGAAAAGAATAAGACTAAAGAAAAATGGGAAACGAAACAAATTTATAAGTCTAATGAAATGATTCTTTTCTTCGTTGAACGCCCCTTGTTCTATTTATGTCCGAGACCCAGTCCACTGCAGACTAGAAGTTTTTATTGCATTTTAAATTATTTTATGAAAGGTAAAATTGGAATTTACTTTCGGTTTGTTTTTTAATAATTTTTTCCGACAAAAACAATTTGCTGCTCATTCTTTTCCTATTTTATGAATTTTTATTCAAATTCAAGATTTTCATCAGAAACTCAATAACTGACCTGATCCCTTTATACCGTTGATATAAAAACGAATACGGAAACAAAGTCTTTATAGCCATTCTTCTTTATTATTATTTTATGTTTTCCAATTTTTATTTGAGTGAATGCTAAATACTCCGGTTTTACAGAGTGACTGAATGACAATGCGGTGGAGGCGCCAGGTGGTTCTTAAAAGTGTCCCAATTTATATCGCCAAATCCTCAATAAGATTAATTAATTCAAGTGATTTTTAAGTTGATTAAGATTTATTGAAGTACCGAAAAGTTTAAATCACTTGAAATTTGAACAACGAAAAAAAAACACCGCAGCTGTAAATGCGATTGTAGGCGATTGTCACAAATTTCAAGTTAGGCCAAACTGAAATTAGTTTAATTGCATTTCGCGCATTTGAATCGATTAAAGTATAATAGAATCGCAACTATATTTATAAGATGAACAATATTAATGGTTTTATATATTTTACACAAACTTTATTACTTGTGAAGGGTGAACAGCATCCCCTTTTTTTTTATTTATTGTTGAAAATATGAAAAATATCTATCTCGCTCACCTGATGTCGTCATTACGAAGTAGAACAGATGATGTCTCGTCGTTATTATCTATTTCACCCAGCACTCCCTACCATTTAAATAAAATGAGCACAGTAATACCAGTTGCATAAACTCAGTCAGGCAGACAAAGTACGGAGCGTGTTGCTTAAATAAACTTGGCACAAAACAATCTGCGAGCCGAGAAAAGCTTACTCAAGTAAACAACGAAACATCGTATGCACTGTTCTATCGTTGTTGCTGATTTTCTCCTTTTTACATATTTATTTATTTTTTATATAGTATTTGGGGTGCCATCGCATCCACGTTGTTATGGAGAAATATTAAAGAAATCACGAATAAGGACGAATCAGTTGTATGTCATACGACAGCGAAGCTGTTTTGTGCGTGTATGTGGTGCTGTTGTTGCGGTTTTTACGTGTTTCTCTTTTCCTGTTCATAATTCGTACAGCGATGTTCCTTATTTAAAAATAAGACACAGTGTTTAGATAGCAACTCCCCCCCAACCGTTGTTTTGTGACTTAAAAAAAAAGAAAAAAAAAATATCAATTATTATTTATCTAAATTAAAAAAAAAAAATAAAAATAAACTTTCATCGGGACTCGTTATCAAAAAAATAACGAAAATATGTTAATACATTATGAGCCAACAACGGTAAGTTTATTTATTTATTTATTTATTTTTTAATACAATCTTTATCAGCATCGTTGATTTTGTTGATTTTTTCACTTATTAACAACATTGTTTTTACAAATAAAAATTACACATGATCCGACGAATTTCATTATAAATCTTTGTTCGTTTATGCAGGTAAATAAAAAAAAATAAAGAAAAAGGTAAACAATGAAAATTATGTACACGGCTAAAAGAAAAACCAAAATATAACCAAAAAAATAAAATAAAAAATTAAAACGTGTCATATCATATTGAGATGAGTTGAATTTTTAATGAAAAAAAAAAAAAATAAACAACAAACAAGCAAACAGAACAAAAGTCGACAAAGTGGCGGCAATAAAATTGTGATAAAAGATAAAGTTGGGGAAATTTTCTATATAAAATAAATGTATGTTTGTTCCATCTAATACTGTGTTATATGTTTGTATGTAAAACAAGGTAGTTGTGTGTTTGTATTGTCGATGGTATTAATAGCAGGACACCATAGATGCTGCAGATTTTTTTTTGTATTCAGTATTTAAAGGTTTCTCAGCATTATTTCCATTAAACTACGATTCAGCAATAATAATTTATATGACAAAAATAAATATTTAGATTAGCCTCAAAGTCACGAATCACTTAAATATATGTCAAAATTAATTAAAAGAAAAAATAAAACTGTTGCATTAAATTAATGTGCGATTTGATATATCAAAGATTGTCCGCATTTTACTCTTTAAACAATTTTTATTTTTTATTATTTATTTCTTGTGTTTGTTTGTCTTTTTCTCATGTTGAATTAAGAAAGAAACAAAAAGAAAATAGAAAAAAAATAACATAAAAGACTGAAAGCAAAACTAAAATAAACAAGAAAAAACAATAAAAAAAAATTTTTTTTTTTTGGTTGCTTTTAGTATTTTTGCTACACAAAACATACAAACAAAATTGTAAATAAAAATATTACAAATAGCAAGAACATCAAGAAGCGTAACGAATACATAACGTAAATAAAAAAAAAGAAAAGAAAACTCGCCTAGAATAATAAAATTAATTTATTGTAAGAAAATATAATTATAAAAGTCAATAAAAAAAAAATATTTTTTTGCAAAAACATTATTAGCTATAATTAGCGATGGAAAAATAGTTGATTTAACGGTTAACCGATGGTATTAAAACAATTATCAGTGCTTTTGTAATAAGCAGTAGAAAACATTTTTTTTATTAACATTCGAGGACTAATTGAAATAAAATTTCGTTTAAGACTAACACCGGGAAATTTTTTGTTTTAATACAAATTAAGCACAGAAACTTTGTCAAAATAATTAAATTGATTGTGCTGAACCGAATTTTTCGATAAAAAATTTATTGCTCAACATACGAAAATTTTTAAGTTTGAAAAATTATCGTTAAATTTTCTGTAATCCCATATTTGTTAATACAAATTATGAAATTCATATCAAATTTCCACTTTATTATGATGTGAATCAAACATAATTTAATTTATGATTACAATTAGCCATAAATAATGATTCTGAAATAAAACATTTTTTTTTAATAGCTTAAGGAATAAAGTAAAAATAAGTGTCCACCGATTAAAATATAAAAAAAAATTTAACAAAAAACATTTTACTGTTTTAAATTTCCTGTATTTCTACGATAAATCAAAAATAAAAATCGGAATAATGCAAAAAAATATATAATATATATAACAAAAAAAAAAAAATTAAAATAAAATACCAGAGAGCCAACTAGCTAATTTGTCTAACATGACAGAGTGACATATGTTGGACAACCACAACCCGCCAATTCAATCATGAAATGAATTAAATTTATCTAGATTATATTTTTAAAACTCTTTTTGTTTATTTATATGAATGAGATTTTATCTATTTTCCTATATTTTTGTATAATTTTCTGTTTGAAAATATTCATGTGTTTGGCTATTAGTTATGAATCAGAATATTTATTTATTATGTTAAACCATCGTTATATATTTTTAATGATGATTTCTAATCAATTTTGATTAAAAATAATTCATTTAAATGTAAATCAGCAAGATATATTCTTTATCAATAAAAAATGACAATAAAAGAAAGGTTATGCACCCCTCTCACACTATTACCAGAGTAGAAATTATTAGTAAATAGAGATAATAATAAAAAAAGAAAATAATAACGCAATGATAATAACAATAATAATGTAATAAATATCCAAACAGCAGTCAATGTAGCCTCACTAACACAATTTTACCATAACAATAACATTTGTCTCTGTTTCTTTTTTTTTTCTATTTTACTTTACTTTACTTTTTATTATTAAATGAAATTAGAGTAAATAAATTCGATAAATAAAAAAAAAAGCAAAGACACAGAAATAAAATTCGATAGATAGAATAGATAAATAAATAAAAGAGAGCAAATAAAATCAAATTAAATAATGACATAAGAAGTAGAAACAATAAAAACATAAACGAAATTATATATAAATCAGACATCAGACCCACAAAAAATTAAACAGAAAAAATTATTTTAGATCACTTTATGCGTTCAAATAAATTATTTTATAAAAAAAAAAAATACAAAACACTCACAACTCATGTTTTTCCACCATTTTTTTTTTTTTTTTATAAATTTTTATTTGCATAAAATTTTTTATTATTCGTTTTATTTTTATTTTTATTTATTTTTATTATTTTTTTTTTTATCTATGAATTGATGGGGACACGCAATGTGACATTAAATAATAAAAAAAAAAAAAAAAAAATCGTGTAAATAAATTAAAAATAGACCATCTATAAAATTACCCGTGAACGATAAAGCAGCAAAACGAAACTTCCGCCCGCATGGTAAGAATATAAAAAAATGAAAAATGTTGTAAAGTGTTTTTTTCACATTTCACATGGTTTCAATATCAATATCTTAAAAATCACGCTTTTAAAGTGGCTAAAAGAGATGAAAAATGTGACTTCATCTAAGGATTGATGGAAAGTTGGTGAAACACGAAAAAAAAAAAATAATAATAAACAAAAACGAAAGGAAAATCATAAAATAAAGCCATGAAAGATGAAACAAATATTTTGATGTCTTAATTTTTGAAAAATAACATGAAAAAAAAAAAATAAATTCAACCATTATAACCGCGTACAGACGTGACCGTTCTTCATCGTCGCCTAGAAATTGTTTTTTTTTTTTTTTTTTTGCCGCTACTTTTCCTTTCCTTTAGTCATTTTTCTTTTATTTTATTTTACATTTTAACGGCGAAGACATCAAAAAAAAAACATTTTTTTTTTTTTGATGACATTAAGGAAAGACATAAAAAAAGTATTTGCTATCATTTTTGTTCATTCTCTTCATTCACATTTTTCTTGTCTTCCTATTTATACATTGGTCTATCTTTGGATTTTGATTGTCTTTTATGACCATTTATTTATTTATTTATTTAATATAGAAACATATTTTCTGTTAATAAAAAATCAATAAAATATATTCGATATCCTGAAAACATATTAAAAACATAAATAAATTAATACAAAAGAATTAAGTTCGGAGATAGAAAAAAAAATCGATCACTCATCAAAATTACTTTCTTAAAGTAAAAAAAAAAAAAAGAAAAGAAATTAAAAAATTTGTTGACAGGTGATTTGTTTTACAGAATTTATCTTTTACTCCAAGTGGAATAGACATAATGTTCCTATTAAAAATTAATTTATAAATAATAATCGATTATGATTTTATATTCTGATGGACCAGAAGCGTCTCAACTCAAAAGAGAAATTGATTATAGAAAAATCTGATTGTTTTTCATAAATTCCGTAGACTCATCAAATTATACTTAAAAAACTGATACAAGTGAAAATTATACCTCGACAAATAAGCATGGGTGGTTTAATACAATAAACACATTGTCTCGGTGCCTTTAAGAAATATGAGGAAAAAGTAAACAAGACGTAGGGTATCGATCCGAATCACTTATAAGGAGGCAGCAACACATAAATCAAATTTCCTAATTCCCATGATAAAAACATGGAGTATCGAAGTGATATTGACTCCGACCACTTTTCGCATGTCTCTATAACCGATCCAAAGGCACAACGCAACCGAATATTTTTGCGTCTTCATTCAAGAAAAAGCAAACAAGTCGTTCCTCTATTGACAGGCGTCAAAAATTGATGTAATAGCATTTTTTATCCCATTTGATTTATATCGATATTCCAGAACTCAATTGATTTGATAAGCTGTAGCAGAATGTAGGTGTCTGCCGCAGCCACCACAACACCACAGTTAAGAATCTATTACTTAAATTTATTGACTTTCTAATAAAACGAAGACTAAATTAAAGAGCGCTGGAATTCTTCAATAAATTCGCGAAGTTACCTTCCAACATTTTGAACAGGAACAACCAGCAAAGTTTCAATCGTTATTAATTGTTTTCGCTTAATAATGTTTCTTGGTCTAGATTATTTGTGCGTTTAACATTTTTCGATAATCAATTTGCAATAAATTAAAGGCGGTTTTGGGGTTAAAGCTTCAGACTCTCGTTTCTGTTTCTCAAATCAACAGCGCCGCATATTTATGGTTTTGTTAACGAATATATGCGACAAGGAAATTGATGGGTTTCGAATATCACTTGTAATTATTTCTGCTCTGCCAATGAATTCTAAAACAATTAGCGTTATCAAATTACTTCAGCAAAATTATAATGTGAGGCGAATGTTGCAAGATGATAACGCGGCAGAGTCATCATCGCCATCTCACTCATGCCACTCATTAATTAAAAGCACAAAACGTCTGCTGAACAAGTGTCAATTACGAGTTTGGAATAATCACAAATTCCATTCTCATGGCACCGTCTAGCACACAACAAATCCCATTTTGTTTGTTTTTGTCGTCATATCGAACAATTACATTCATTTACAAATATTGCCAGTATTATTCACCTTTTTACCTGCTTCAAGTAGGCTTTCGAATTAACTTACGACATCAACTTTGTTTGCGTCCACTAGGCTAAACAACTTTGTATCAATTACGTTTATTAAACTGCCTTTTCTGTTGTCATTATTTATCTTTTCCAAGATGACAATTAAAGGATTTAAATCAGGTCACCACCCCATCGCATCATCGATTATAATTCAACCACCTAGACAATATTAAAGTTGAACCTAGACAACTTAAGGTTTTTTCGGTTGTTCAAGAGAATCCTTTTGAGAGATAAAAATGAAAAGGAAGCAAAAAGACATCAATGTTGTGTAAACAAAAAGAGTTTATTGTCAATTCAAACGATAAATAATTTAATTCCGCGATTAACAATTTCCAAGTCGTTAAATTTAATTAAGATAATGCGTGACTCGTAGTCTTCCTTCTGCACGATTTCAATTAAACTAATCTTCGCGTTGTAATCACAACATAAAGATCTAGTAAACGACTTTTCAATTTACAAACTTTTCGCTTTTCATTTCTGCAGAAATAAATAAAATTAAATTAAATAATCTTTCCTTAACTTTCGCTATTGTAATGCCATAAAAACTTTTTCTTACGCCATTCCATGCACGTTTCCGCCCTCATGGATGCACTCCAGTTTAAATGCTAGCTTTTGAAATATATCCACCATATCAAAACGACAACAATGAGACGAGTCTGTCAAATTTGCAAGAAGAGTACTTAAAGTCGAAGCACGATCCTTGTAACTACATTTGGATGAACAATAGTCGGCGTCGTGATGACAAACCAAATGAAACCAAAGCGACATAATAACTACATCAATGTTTGGTATTAAATCATTAAAATTTCATTGCAGACTTTGAGTTAAAGTCTTCACGTTCGTTGAAACGGTTGCTACCTTTGCTTGGTGCTGCATACATAATATTGAAATATCATTGCCGTCGTTGCACAGCTTGTAATGTTAAAGCGAAAATGAAAATTCAATTGTTTTATGGGGAGTTTTCTGCTCATTTTGAATTGTTTTTCCAATTCGTTGGTGATGATATTCAATAGCAAAGAACAACACTAAATGTACTTGTGATGATTCATTCAGCTAGATTAAGTTGCGCATAACTTCAGGTAAACACAAGTACGTGAATGGTACGAGCTTTCGCTTATACAAAGATTAAGTTTGAAGTGTCAAACTTAGCACTAAATAAATTTGTGTCGTACGTTTACCTTGTTACTGCGTGAATACTGTGTGGATTTTCGGTAACGAGTGGCTGTATGTTCACTTTTACTAAAAGGATTTCCATTTACTGCTCCCTGCTTTGTTCAAGCAAAACAAACAGCAAACAAAGCACTTTCTATTCGCGAGTAGCTCCTTTCCTTAGTGTTGTTTAGCATCAGCCTACATTTCCATTTTAATATTGCTAGCAACCCACATAATTCACCTTGCACGTGAAAACTCATCGCAGCAACATTTTCCTGTTGCAAAAGCATTAAACTAAAAATGAACAAAAATCACGATCAATATTTCAAATTTATCTTTGTTGTTTTTATTCATCATTATCCTTTTCATAACAAAGTCTTATAAAACGGAGGAATTAATCCACCAATCGAGTCTGACGTGTGTTTGCGGTTGGAAGTAGAGCAAAAACAAAAACTTGTTGTTTCTATTAAAAGTTTAAAGTTTTATAGTTTGACAAACATAAATATTCTCATCAACTCCATCCCACCCTCACGAATATCTGTGTTCGTTTCAGCACAAAGTATTAATTTAGTTTTGAATAATAATATAAAAGAAATATGTTTCACGAGTTAAGCCAGCGGAAAGCTGCTTGGTCTTGTTTTTAAGTCCTTCAACGAGCTTATTTATTAACAAGGCAAAAAAGCTCGCACCTTTAACTAGCATCTTGTAGTTTCCTTCAAAACTTTTTAATCTCTCACAAAATAATTAACAAAAAAAAAAACACTAATTCCCAGTGAATACTTAGTAGAACCTGCACAGATTCAATGGTAACAAATTGTAAATGCGGAGGGTCTCGCTTACAATAGGTAACCAATGCCTCTCATATATCAAAAAATATCGCTCGACAGCGTACATCAGGTAAGCATAAACAACAAAGAATCGAGACATACTTAAATGAAATATTCGTTTCGAGCTTTTATTTTCGTACGTTGTACAGCTGGTGCCATACACAAATCGTATTTCCCATGACATAGAAAAAAGAATCCACCTATCTATTTATATATCCATTCATTCATCCATCCATCCATCCATCCATCCACCTATCTATCTTGTCTATCTGTTCAAGCCGCAGGGCTACACTTTGGTTTCGGTTTTGTTCTGAATTGAATTGTGAATGTAAAACATACATACAGGATACGTGAGCTAATAAATAAACTTTTTAAATATCTTTTCACAATCATTTCGAAAATAAAAAACCCTTCAAAAGTATTTTATTTCATCATCAGAATTTTATCGTTTGGTTAAAAATTTCACAAAATATATAAGAAACCACCACCGATTTTGACAAAGTGAAAAATTTTTTTCATTTTTTTTTTGTTAGCATAAAACGAGTAAAGTCAATAGAAGACACAGAATTTGCATAAATTTATCTGTTTGTTTATTTATTTTTTTAACACAAAACATAAAGTCAATCAAATTCTGTGATCAGCTTAGATCGGATTAAATGTTCGCCAAAAATATGTAATTGAGATTTAATATAAATCTCAACGTATTAATTTATGTGGAGCATCGATTATTTGCGTTCCCATTAAAATTGTATAAAGATAAGAGAAGAATAACAATCAAAACCCTCAATAAAAATATTTAAAAAAAATTTATAGCTTTATCTGACGAAGGGTGAATATTTACTTGAACAGCACAATTATGTTTGATCAAATTTTCAAATAGAAAAAAAAATAATTAAAAGATAAAATAATGTTAATTGCGGTAATTATTCTAATGAGATGATAATCACTTCACTAGCAAAATAAAAACTAAGTGCAAGAAAAAAAAAATCCTCGACTAAAAAGCGTGTCAAAAAACAAAAAAACAAAAACTCAGAAATGCTTTAAATATTAAAATTTCTAAAGCACTAAAGCTTAAAATCAGTTTTCGTTAAATTTAACAGAAACATAAAAAAAAAAAAAACTCATAAACGTATCTTACAGTTTGTTAAAAATTTATTAAACGTAATTAAAATAATAAAAACTTTTTTATTTTGATGTCTAAAGAAAATAAATATATTTCAAACATTATTAAATAATAATTTCGCATAAAAGCTGGTTAGTTAAACTAAAGAACAAAAAGGGAAACTTTGTATTCTCTGATGGATATACATAAGCACACGATGCAACAGAATACATCCCTATAACTTTCTAGTAAATTTATTTTAAAAAAAAAAATATTTAAATTAAAATTTTCATTAAATATATTTATTAATACAAAATTGCAACAACAACAAAAAAAAAATTATTATTTTCACAAATGTAATCTTTACGGCGTTTCAAATCCACAATTTATTGTATTATTTAAAAACTTTTGATAATATAAATCAGTTTACTAGTGACATGAATGTGTTGATAGTAATGCCTAAAGTAATATGTTTAGAAAAAATAAAAATTTCTTAAAAATACGTCATCGAATAATACCCACAGGGGTACAATGCATCGCTAGAGCATAATAATGAAGTATAATAGAGAAATCAGATATATTTATGATTTATTAGGCTTCAATTAAGGTAACAATATGATTTTTCTACTTCGTTATATTGCTACAAGGTACTCGCGAGTAATATATTTACTTATTTAGATATAAATGATGATATATTGCTGGTTGTTATAATGTTAATGTGGTTCAAGTGGGTGGATGCTTATTTATATCTCAACGTGCCAGACTTATGTTAATGATAAACAGTACTTGTTGACTACAATACACCATCTAGACAACACAAATTATATTGCTTAGATAGGAAACTATTTCAATTAATTATTATCAATATTATTCAACCGATTATCCAGCATCCTGGGGTTATAAAACGTGAATATGTTATTCACTTTGTATAACGATCATATCTACCTTAAAATTTCCGCATTTATTTAACTATCAACAATGTCATAAACAATTAACGTTCAACTATGACGTTATTGCAATTTTCTGATTAATTTTTTTCCTAAACCGATTTCATAAATTAAATTTTAATCGTGGTTTATACTTTTTTTTATTATATTTTATAGAAAATCTAAATCACCTGGCCAAGTATCGTCAATATGTTGAAATTTATAATATGTAAATACGTGCATAGGCGTAAAGCATATAAAACATATTTTCCAATCATGCAAAAACCTGTGCTGAATTGAAAATAATGCTCTGATCGGTCTATGAATAAAAATTATAAATACTACGGTGGAATGAGAAATGTATAAATCTGCGAATATTTAAACTAAACTGCGATATGAATCCAGTTAATAATAATAGAAAGGCAGAGTTATTTTTCAATTTCATTAATCAAAACAATTCGACAGAGAATGTTATTGCAAATTTTAGCGATTGCAAACCGCAAACAACATTTCATTGTTGAAAAATCTAACCAAAAATCAATCAAAGCGAAATATTTTCCATCAAAATTTTAATTAACTTAATTAAAAATATTAAATATAATTACAGGGAGTTAATTGTATTTATCTTTCGCGCCCTATAATCTTCTATATATGTTTTTCGTATTAAATTTTGTTCAATTCTACGTGCGCAAATGTTTTTACTACACTTTGCTGCATCCTAGTAAATGAATTAAATTTGTCATGAGTAGAATTATTATTTTCCATATATGCTGTATTTACCTTTCCTTTCTAAACAAAAAAAAAAAAACTTTAAAATTGCCATTCACAATTTTTATTACCATCATAATCATGATGATGATTTTTGGTTGTTTTTTGTGTATTACGAGTTATGTTTGTTTTTATTTGCCAGTGCTTTTCACATACATATATTTAAAAATGTAAAGTTTAAATATAATATTTGTTTTCAATTTAATTTAATTGAATTTTCTGTTTCATCCCAAGTAAAGGAAGTATTTCAATGTATTTTTCTATCTATGCAATTTTATGAGCTAAATATTATAAATAATAATAAAAAAAAAAATATTAATATGAATTTTGATTAAAACATATTTTTACTATTGGTATGAGACATGGTTCTACCTGCTAACTTTGTACGTAAAGTAAATAAAACAAAAAAAAAAAAAAAATGTTTAAAAATGAAAATGCAAAACGGAGATATCAGATTTGTTGTAAAAAAAAAAAAAAAAAAAAAAATTCTATTTATCTGTATGATGATTGGGTGTAACTTTAAAAACATACAGCAATATTATATTCATTTTTAAGATTGGTATGCGAAAAATATTTCATTAAAAATTTTCTATAAAGAGTGATACAGAAATTTAATTACACTTTTTAAAAAGCTTTCGAATAATATTATAGTTTAAATAAGGAAAATTTTAATAAAGCGACTTATTGCTCATGCTGTTTGCGAAATGAAAAAACAAAAAAGAAAACATATTACAGCAAAAATAACTAGAAAAGAATGAACAGCGAAATAAATTCTTAAAACATAAGGAAATAAGGAAATGAAAATTTATTGAAATAAAATATAAATTATCAGGCGCCTCCACCGCAAAGAATTTTTTTTCGTTTTTTTCTCTTCTTATAAAATTTTTATTAATTTTTTTTGTTTTTATATATACTACATTGGTACATAAATGTATAGATTGTACTAACTAACTAAATTATACATTCCTCTTTACGTAACATTTTATCGAAAGTTACTACTGGTCATAATCCAGTTAATTAAATCATAAATATTTTACTTAATTTATATTAAAAAACCATGTTAAATCCTTTGTTTTGTGTTTTGTTATTTTTTTTTTTTTTTAGTTTTTTGCCACTTACTATCTTATTTATAATTCCAAGTATTATTTATCCTATTTCAATTTTTTTTTTTTTTTGTCATATGTAACATTATCAACATTTCTAGTAAAATATATGAATAATTTAGTATTTATAGAGAAAAATAAATAACAGAAAAAATGATAATCCCTTTAGAGCCTAAAATAACATAAAATGTAACAGTACCATCATCAGCATGACCACACAGTATAACAGGCAACGACAACAACAACCAAAATGCATTGCCTATCAAATAGACAAGAAAGAAAAGAAAATACAAAAAAAAAAAACCTCGAGCTTTTATTTGTTAGTCAAACTCTATATAAATATATTTATTAATTTTTTTTTTCTTTATTTTATCCTTTTGATTGTGTATGATGGTTTTCGACTGTTTGCTTTTTCTCTTCATTCCTTATATATTCACTGACGAAAAAAAAAAAAAATACATTTTTTTTTCTTCTTCTATGAAATAAATTGAGATACAATATGTTAAATTATACAAAACAGGCAAAAAAAAAAAACAGACAAAGCAACCGACAACGGAAAAATCATAATAATAATAATATAAAAAACCACATATGAAAAAAAAATATGGAAATAGAAATACAAATACGTTAAAGATGAAAATCTATCTCCTTTCGCTAGAGCTTTGTTATTATATTTATGAATAAAACAGATGTAGCATCCAATGTTGCTAACAATAGTTAAGTCCAAGACAAAATATATAAATATACAAAAAAAAAAAAAGGTGAAAAGTGGGATGAAAATTTAAATCTATCAAACAAAAATATGATAAACGCTAAAAGATTAGTTTAACAAAAGCAATATAATGAAATGAAATTGGAAATAAAATATAAATATAGTTGTTGAATGATAATATGAAGAAAAAAAAGAAGGAAAATCATGTCAGAGAATAACGCACGCGGAATATTCTAATTGTTATTCGAGAAAAAAAAAACGATAATACTGCTATTATTTTTGATTTTCCTGGCCCCCATCCCAATCGTACAAACGGTGGATAAAAGTTGCGAAAAAAAAAATCTTACCAAAAACAAACGTTAAAAGTTTACCGTACCGCCCACCATCGCATTACTATTGAACTGTTAGTAATCGAATCATAACTTTGCCCGATTTGTTCGACATGAAATCAAAAAAATATTTCGATTCTTCAGTTCTTTGCCACTTTGGGTGTACAAAATTTTACACAGACGACATAATACTTGAGCTGTGTGGCAACAAATGAACACAAATAATAATAAAAGGTGTTAATATCACAAACGCGGATAAACGACGACGATGAGATTTTTTTTCTCTCTCGATTTCCGTTATAAATATTTAAATTTTTATTCTCGTTGGTAAACTTGAAATCGATTGCAAAAATTGAAAAAAGAAAAGAAACTAAAAAGCGAGGGTGTCGTGATTTTTATTATTAGTAAAAACGGAACAAAAAAAAAATTCAATTTCATACAAGAGTACTTGGTGCAGCTATAAATTTGTACATCAATAAATAAATTTTTAATAAAATGTAAACAAAAACCGAAAAAATTGTTCAAAAATTGTTCAAAAATTGTCACCTCAGCCAGCATATACTAATAAAAAAAACCACAAGCGATAAGATTTTTTAATAATATTCGGGTGTGCAGTATCGAGTATTACCGGCACATGTTTGTTCGCGTATCACAGCTCGCATATTTATGTTAATGTTTATATTTAATATTACATATATAAAAAATAATCCACTAGTTACGGTGCACAAATAAGTACACAAAACGCAAAGTAAAGTAAAGTAACAATCTGGTTTGGATGCTGCCATTGCCATCATATTTACAACGAAATTTCGCTAAAAGTTATTGAATATTTTAGTGATTGGAAGTTTCATTTTATTTCATTTCATTCTATAAAATCTGGTACGTACGTAGATTCAGGAAGGAGATATCTCTGTTATGTATGTTGTGTGGTGATCCAATAAGTCAATAAACATTGAGAGTGAGGGCGTCAATGTACGCCATCATAAGCTCAGGTGTGTTTCAATACATTCAGCATTCAATGTAGGTTCTATTATCCTAATAACATCTATTCAACATATGTTATACGACTACGCGAATGTATTTAACTTATACCTAGACGAATGCAACCCTTTAACATCTATCGTTCTACTCATTCTACCACCCCCTCAACCACATTCTATACATTATTCAACCAAGATATTTCAACTTATTATATAAATTTCATGTTCGCTCACTGAATATTATTATTATTATTATTATTATTACTATTTCGCTAAACTTGAAATCATAATAATTTAAACAATTTTCTATGCAAGAGAAGAAAAATCAAAAAATTATTACAGAAACAACGAATTTGAACGACTCGTTTATTTTTATTAAATAAGGTAAAACATCGTCATCATAAACATACAACATAAAACAATATAATAATGATGAAATAATTTACATGAAAATAGTTTAAACTTTATTTATTTAAACACAACTGTTTATGTTCAGACTCAGTCCTTGTCTTCGTCACCATCTCCAATCACACACTGTCTTTTCGGTTTATTTTAAAATTTATTCGCTATTTTTCAGTAGTTTACGGTTAGAATAAAGTAAATTAGAAAACATTATTAAATATATACAAAACAATAATTACAATTAATAGATGAAAATGTTCATCATCAGCAAAAAAAAAAATAAATAAACTCCACTCATTCCCACCTACAAGGTAATTTATAAAAGTTGTATAACAAAAATAAAAAAAAAAAAACTTCTAACATGTGATGTGAGTGACATTTTTGTGGCGTATTTGTTTTTTTTTTTTTATATATATTTTTATAAAACCAAAAATCATCCTAATATTCACCCTATCAACAGCAACAATAACAAAATACAAATTAGGACAAAACATTAGAAGAAATAACAACAAAATATATAAATGACATCAAAAACAAGCTTAATATGACATGGGAAAAAAGCATAAAAAAAAAAATTCCAATTTCAAAAAAAAAAACTCCCTCAAGGTACATCACAGATACGATGAAAAAGAATAAAAACCTGGGAGGAATAAAAATACACAAAAAAATAAATTTATTTTTTTTATTTTAAACGATAAAGAGTTTTTTTTTTTTTTTTTGATAAATAATTTTTTTATCTCTCTACAATTTTTTCTCATATTTTTAATTCAATTTTCTGCGATTTTTTTTCATCTTTTTCTTGTTTTGTCTTTTCTCATATGTTAAGAAAATATTGCACGAAAAATAAATCGCCGTAAGTAAAACAAAAAAAAAATTAAATAAATAAATAATTTTTTATAATTTTTATTGAATAAAATTTAAATTATGAGAAATTAATGTAAAATTCAGAAACAGATCTTTATTTTCGGAAAAGCACAATTTTTGGGGGTGATATACATATATGAAAATGGGCTTAAACTTTGCAGGAATACTCTTTAGAACAACAGCATTAAGAAATATCAAAAAACTTCTTCAAATACTATGCAACTTTATTTCCTATTAAACTAAAAAAAAAAAAAAAATATTACACCATGTGTTTAATGCAGAAAACTGTCCCTAGGCATTTCTATATTCAAGCAATGATTCTGCAGGAATATATAATAAAATAAATCAATATCTATTGCAGGAATAACACTAAATGTCTACAGAACTTAAATTAATTAATAAAAACATATACATTGTCTTCTGTCACACTTTAATCTAATAAAATTCCTTAGTTTTAAGAAAATTATTTTTAGAATACAAATAAAAAAAAAAGAATAAGAAAAACCACTCCCGAGTGTTGTTAATAAAAAATTTTAACAGTTTTTCACTTAGTTTATTTGTTTATTCGGAAATGAACAAAATTACATAAAAAAAAAAAAAAAAAAAAAAAAACAATTGTGTCCAAAACACTTGACAATATTAATCAATTAATTTTTATTATTATTTAACGAAATATTTTCTTTTATTTATTTCGGTATTTAAATACAACGGAAAATTTTTCAACAATTTAATGCTTTTCTTCCGCAAAGAAAAATCATTAAAAATTACAAACAAAAATAATGAAAATTACCTCACACATCGAACAATTAAATTGAAATTGTTAATTATTCTGTTGAAATGTAATTAAAATGTTATTTTGTAGTTTGATTATTTAATGTTTTTAGCGGTTTTTCCTATTAAAAAAAATTAAAATCGGTTTTTAAGAATTTTTTGAAAATAATGCATTATCGATTAGTGTCCTTGATAAAACAAAAATTAATGGTTGATAAATGTACTAAAACTGTTTTTACGAAACGATAAATCTTACGTATCTTGTTATGTTTGTTACGTAAACGTAATATCACTTACGACACCCTCTAACGTGGAAGGTATCGTATTGCGTACAGAAAACCCGTTGCCTACTAAAAAAATGATGAATTCAATTTAAAAAAAAAAAACGAAAAATGAAGAACCACACCGACGTCATGATGACGTGTTTGAACACAAATAAAACTAAAAAAAAAAAAATCCTTTCATTTTAAATTAAAATAAATAATTAAAATTGTTTAATAAAATATTTTTCAATTAGACAAAACTAAATTTTTATACGAAAAATTCTTTCAAAAAAACAAATATTTATTGAAATTATTAAAAAATTTATTTAAAAAAAAAGTTTCAATCGTATTGAATCTAGATTGTCTTATTTCGGTACATTCAACGTAAGAAAAATAACGTCACATTGATATTACCTTATTGATAGCAGAAATATATTCCAGCAGAGCAGCAATAATAAAGCTTAGCAAAAGCAACAAGCAAAGCAACAGCCTTTTAAAAGCCGAACTTGTCGCATTATATATTGTTATGCCGCCAATGTGTGTTGTATTTTTCTATGTGTTGTATAATAATTTTATTAGTCAATGCTATTGAATAACACGCTGACGCACACTGATAAAAATATGAATTTTTAATTCTCTACCTTTCGATAAATACATATTGACACCCACACTATGCATGTTTACAACTTATCACCAATCCTATCAAACTAACGTAATAGCATTGGATTTGTGTATTCTTCATGCTTTGTTCAGCTAGTTGTTCCTCGATAGCAATAAAAAAATTTGTTAAATATTGTCAAAAAACTAATTACATTGCATATCCTTAATACAGTGTTTTTATTTTTTATTTCTTATGTTTTTATCATTCCTATGCAAGATAATTAGTTTTATCTAATTTTGTTATAATTTAAAAAATAAATAGTATCATTTGGGCGTCGAGGAGGATTTTTACGAAAAACATGGAAAACAAATTGACTATATTTACAGCACGATTGCTAAGTTGCTTACCTTCTACTGAGTGCCACAGTGCCTTGGCTAGCTAGCCTGTACTTAAATATTCAACACAACACCGCATTTATTATGTATGAATCCAAAATAAAACTCCAACATTGTACAAACGTTTCATCTATACAAATTTAATTCTTATTCTATATTCCATTCCATCCAAAGAAATTCAAAAAAAAAAAAAAAAAAAAAGAATAATAAATAAAATGAAAATAGCTGAATCGTACCGAAATGATTGTGTAAGTGTGTATAATGTAACGAATACACTTGTAATACTGTACAAAAAAAACACCGGGCATGCGCTGTGGTGGCAAACCCAAAAACATTTTCTTCTGTCAAATAAAACAAAAAAGACAAACAAAAAAAAACGCAAGAAAAATAAAATAAAACATAAATTTGGTTAAAAAACAAAAAACAACATTTTTTGTTTTATGGTGGCACAAGAAAAACAAGAATTAAAACAAAAACTACGAAAGATAATTAAAGAAGAAGAACTATAATTAATTATTTAGCATAAGGAGTATTATAAAAATGGTAAAATAAAATTAAAAAAAAAGAAAACTATAAATAAAATGCTAATAATTCTTCTGAAAAGTAAAATTAAAGTGTAATCAATTAGCGCAGGAAATAAGAACAGAAAAAACGAACGCAACAACAACAAAAATATGTGCTAACAAAAAAATAAATTATATTTTGTGAATAAAAACAAAAATAAATAAATAATTTTTTTTATTTTCTTCTTTGGTGATTTCAGTTTTACTTTATGTTGTTTTGTGTACAGTTTTGTTTGTGTTTTGGTTTTCTTATTCTTTAATTAAAAAAAAAATCATTAAGAATCAGAATAAAAGAGAATAAAAAAAATATATATATATATATATTTTTTTTTAATATTAATAATAACAAAAGAATAACGAAGAAAAAAAACTTCACTTCGCTTTATTCTTTAATTTACTTTACTTCTTGTGTTGCTTCTTCTATTTCTTCTTCTTTATCCACCCGTGTTTCAATTTTTTTTTTCCTTTCATCTTTTATTCATCACTTTTTCGCCATATTGTTTCGACCACTTGTTAGAACAAGAACGCAACAAGCAGCGTGTTTTTGTTACTTAAAAAAGAATAAAAAAAAAAAAATAATAATAAAATAAAAACAACAAAAAAAACACCAAAAATTTTATTAAAATATTTATTTTTAATCAATTATTTTATTGTTTTATTATTCGCTGTGTGTTAATTTGTGTTTAATATTAAAAAAAAAAATTAAATAAAAATACAGAAGAAATCTTAATTATTCATAATTAAATTACACAAAAGTAGAAAAAATAAGAAAAAGCAAAGTAAAAATTATTAAATTAAATTAAATTTAAAAAAAAAAATTCATAAACTTTTGTATAGGTTGGTTGGCAATAGTTTTGTAAATGTGTTAGTGATATTTACTTTTTTTTTTTTTTTTACTTGTTTGTGTTGTTTTTTTTTTTTTTTTTTTTTATTCTGTGGTAATTCATTGAATTAATTAATTAATTCATTGTTTTTTTTTTTTTCGTTAATTCATAAAGAAGACGAAGAAATTTTTATTATTATTTTATTTTTAATAATTTAATTAAATTTACATTGGATTTGGTGTACAAAGAGGTGCATATGATGCTTGGGTAAGTTTTTGTTATTTTACGTTTGTTTATTTTTTTTTTGGTTATTTAATTAATTTTTATTTGTTTTTTTTTTTGGTTAATTTAATATAATTTTTTTTTTGTTTTATTTTATTTTAATGATATATAAAAACGGTGTAAGTTATTTGGGTTGGAAAATAATGTAATTGGGGTGTTGTTATTGTGATGGAATTTAAATTTAAAGAAAAAAAATATAAATATTTTTAAAGGTAGCTTTAAAGGCAAAGTTGAAAAAAACAATGAATATGAATTTTGTTGTAATTAATTGATTTTAATGCGGTAGAAAGATGTTTTTTTTTTTTTTTTTGGTTGTATAATAATAATGATAATAATAATTGTAATAAGATGAAAATTGCTCTTCTTTGCTACTCCTGAGTTGTATTTTCTGTTTGCCTGGTACTTGTACTAGTGTCGATGACGTAAACATCGTTTTCAACTTTAATATCCCCATCGAAATAAAATCTAACGTGTTAAAGGGTGTTGCGCCATTGTACACAGAGAAATCATCAATCGTACAAAATTCAACAACAACAACAACGACGACGACGACTATGAACCAATTTAACATTCTTAGCAGATATTCACGTTTTTATTTTATTTGTTAAAACTTTAGAATTTTCTGCCGGTACTAATTAGATTCTTAAATGAGTCACGGATTTATTTTGTGGTAAATTAATTGTGCTACTAATTCTTAAAAGTAATTTTTATTATTATTACACTGGGGCTGAGTCGTCAACTTTTTTATTTTATTTTTATTTTTACCTGAAAAAGTGTTACAATGATGACACCTACAAAAGTTATTAAAAAATATAAAATGTATTACCCTGTTGCCGGGGTTTTCTTTTTCTTCTTCCTTGTATAACAAAATAATAAAAATTGAACAAATTTTCCATCCCTCTAACAAACAAAAATAGCAAAAGCAACAGCAACACCAAACAGAAACAGCCGCCGCCATATCAAGTGATATAACTATTTTTAGAAGGATTCTTGTTGTTTGTTGAATGGTATTTCGTTTTATTTTCCTCCTTATTTTTTGTTAATACCAGCAAAAAAATATTTTTCGTGAAATAAAAGGAAAATGGAAATTCTGGAAAATTACATAATAATAACCAATTTATGATTTTAACATTTAAAATTACTTTATTTTTACTTTTAATATTTTTATTTTTTTTTTGTGAAAAACAATTATTAGAATACTTGTTATAACCACCCGCTGGCCCAATACTATAGAATTTATCTTTCATTCCACTGTTTTGCATGTGGTGACAAAAAGGGATATGAATCGTTTTTTTTTTTTTTTTTGTTATTTTCTCTTATACTTTGTATATGACAAGAATGGAAAACAGGTCAACATGATGTTTATTTTTATTTTTCTCTTCTCTAACTAACCCCTTTAACCATCAACGTAAACAAATAATAACACAAATATCCAATGACGACGCCGTCATCGTTCCTGATACTGCTACGGCTGTACTATCTATCTATCTATCTACCATCCATTCACCACCCACCCACAACAGGCTTTTGTTTTTGCTTTTTAATGGACAACAAAATAAATAATAAACAGAAAACACATAACAAAATGTTTCAACCCAAAAGGAAATTAAATTTTTAATTTTTAATAAGTTGAGAAAATGAAGAGGATTTAATGACTTTAAGCAACAAAGAATCGAACCGTTTCATTTTGTACATGGTTTTTGGCTGATTAATAATTCGTAGCATGACATGGTGGGTGATAGTGGACAACAGAGAAGTGAAATTTATTTACATTTACTTAGCCTAATTTATTTATATTCATCATTTATTTAGTTTATTATTTTTTTTTTTTTTTAATGAATTGTGTGATGATTTTGTTACGAACGGTTGACTTTTCTAAAGGTCTGTCACTTTTTTTTTTTTTTTGTGGTAAATAATTTTCGTGTTTTCATTTACCAAGTCGATATCTAGTTATTCTAAAATAACCTTAAATCGTTGAAATATTCAATAAAACAGCATGTCCAATTAGATTGGATAATGGTACCATAAAAAAGGTTGGTTGCATCTGTAAATTGGCAATTTATTTATGCGTGTAATTAGAAGGGAAATATGTTTGAAAATTCTTATCAGTTTTTACGTTTTTTCTGTTTTTTGTTTTTTTTCTTTTTTCATATTTACTTTTCTGATAAGAAAGAACAATTCTTTTTTGTTATATAAATTTTCGCTATTAAAATTTATTATCAATAAACAAACAAATTGAAATAAAATAGAAAAAAAAAAACAAAAAATAATTTAATTAAAAAAGTAGAAAAAGTAGAAAAATAGTAAAAAAAAAAATGTTTCCATTAATATCGAAATCAATTGGCGTAAAATTCTTTAATAAAAATTTTCTTATCACGTTTTATTTATTTTTTTTTTTTTTTTCTTGATAATTTAATTTAATTTTCTTTTCTTTGATTTTTTTTATGTGTGTTATTGTTGTTGTTGTGTGTATTTATTTATTTTATTTTTTTTTTCCCTACAAATCAAAAATTTTAATTATTCTTTTTTTTATTGACATTTTTATCAGTTAATTTTCATTGATTTAATTTTTTTTTTTTCTTTAAGTTCATAATTTTATTTAAGTAAAGTAAAGTAAAGAACAGACGACAAATAATAAACAAGACACACAAAGCCTTTTAATTTTGATTTATTTCTATTTACTTAAATACTTTTTTATGGTTGTACCTGGATTAAAATCTTAATTTATTTTTTTATTTTAATAAGTTAATTAATTAACACTATTATCGGTTTTAATTTTATTTACAATGTTTACGTTTTGTTGTTGTTGTTGTTGTTGTCGTTTCTTGCTTTCGATAAAAAGCTAAAATTATTATCGGAATTATATTGCCCCAATTAAATAAACATTTAAAAGTCACCCTAAAATATTTTATATTATTGATCAATTATATTCTAATTACAGTCAGTTCTCGGTGGTAATTTATTTATTTTTTATTTTGGTTGTTTATAAAGGAAAAATATAAATTAAAAAATTATTCAGGCATAACGTGTTTGAAATGTTTTTCTTTAAGTTTTCTTGAGTATTATAAATTTATTTGTTTTGTTTTAAATTACTTTTTCGACTTTTCCGTGAATTCATTGAGAAGTTTCTTTATTTATTTTTTATTTTTATTATCTTGACATTTTTATTAAGGGTGGTTTTAATTACGACATCATGCTCAGTTCTCGCTACTATAAGGTGATAATAAAATCGTTAAAACATTTTTGGTTGCCGGTTTACATAGTTGAGATTTGTCTGTACATGTTTGAAGCATAAACCCTATAAAATCGAATTAAATATGCTTATTAAATTCATAGAATTATATTTATTTGTTTTTTTTTTTTGTTATTAATTTAAACTTAATTGAAATTCAATAATCGAAAATTGGTAATTATGTAATAATTGTAATTTTTTTTATTTTTTCTTATGCATAAATTTAATTATTACTTTGTATTAATTTATAGTTGCTTTAGTAAAATTACAATTGGCCTGTAAAATAAAAATAATAAAAATCGCGAGATTATTTTCTTAAAAATCGCATAACAATTGTATGACCGTGATTTTTATTTCTTAACTCTTTTGCTGATTACATATTAATGTTTATGTTTTAAAAACTTGTTTAAAATAAATTTTTATTGTTACTGATATTTACTGATGCTAAACGAAAATTAATTTGCGTTATTTATTCAATACAAAATTCGCTATTTTTTTTTTTTTTTTTTGACTGACATTGCAATAAAAAGGAAAAAAAAATTATTCTGTTTATATTATGCGAATTTTTTTATTTAAGATATTTTTTTTTTGTTTATTAAGATATCGAATACTAAACAATAAAATAAAATAAAATAAAAATTGATTATTTATGCAAATTTAATAATTATTTAAAGTTTAAATACTGCTTATTGTTTTATAATTAATAATCGTTGAAATAAAATTTTATTTATTTTAATTTTTTTAAATGAAATATAAAATTTTTGTTGGCTTTATTTATTTCCTATTATTTATTTATTTATTTATTTATATAAAACTTATGTTATAAATATATAAGAAAAAAAAATACTTTGTATTTCTTAGTATAAAAAATTGGTTACAAAAGTTTATTAAGTATTTAAATACAATATAAGTATCGATTGGGGTCGTAAATAAAGTAAAGCCTAGTTAAAATAACTATGTTGTAGTAGCTGAAGGTAGCTAAAATAGTAACAGTTGACTAGAGTTGGTTATTTTATGTAGAAGGTAGTGGCATTAAAAAAAAGAAGAAGAAAATGTAATAGCCGCCTACAAAAATTAAGAAAGTAAAAATATTGGAATGATGAACGCTAGGCATTCTACTTAAATTCGCCTATAAAAGGTGTCTGAATGTTTGTCAATGCTTAATGTTAAGAAAAGTACGTTTGCCGAATAAAAGTAAACAGACAAACTAATCGACAGATATAAACTTTTGCACTTTCATAGACGATCTATATGACTTTTATATACTTCACAGTACTCTGCTCTGTTTAACTCCCATCAAATCATCTTGTGTGGATTCTATTTATATCATTTTCTGTTTATTACCGAACCACCCGTCCATTTATTTATCGAACAAAAAATTAGAAGGGAAACATCACAGGAAAATAACATCGAATACAACCCGATGGGTGTTATTTTCTTGTTTTGTTACATTAACAACTGATGGCTTTCATATACACATCTATATTTATAACAAACACGATACATCGAAGTTTTACTGGAACAAACAACCAACCAAACAAACAAACAAAAAAAAGCAGAAGAAATTTGCTGATAAAATAAAATTGTTTTTAGAAACATAAAGATAAATTCCCTGTAGAGAGTAAATGTTCTTCTTCTAGTTCTCATTGCTTAGTTCTGCATTATGCCATATAGATGTTAACAGCCCTGCAGTTTATAAAATGACTAAAAGTTAATATGGAGACGAAAAAAAAAGAAACAGCAGGGCAACAGGTTATTAAACATTCATAGTTAAGTCACGAAACGTATAATGGATAGTTTTTATACATTTATACCTACTACCACCCTCACCTTAATAGAGTTTAATTTTAATTTTTTTTTTTTATTTATTTTCTAATTTTATTATGTCTGCAATTTACTTTTCATTTTCCCACCTTATTAATCGATTACCAAAGCGTCCAACATATACCCTATTTACTATAAATGACACACTGGAACATTTATTACATTTTGTTTTGTTCACAGTTTATTTAAGCTCTGAAACTGAAATGCATTTTTATTTTTAATCAATATTTAACAAATAAATATCATAGTTTTAATGGTGCATAGAAAATCAACGATTATTGGATTGTTTATACGTTTTCGTTTTATTAATTAATAATACCTTGATGTTTGCATTGAATTAACTAGAAATATATATATATATAATAGAAAAACTAATAAAAGATTTGATTTTTATCAGCAAATAATCAAGCATAAACGTTTTTTTTTTTAATTAAATAATCGATACCCATTTCAATATTCTTTTTCATTTTTTTTTTTTTTTTATTTTTTTTGTATATTTGTTTATTTTAAATGAAAACAAAAATCAATAAAATATATATTAATATAAAAATTACATTACATGTTTACTGATAAGATTTTTATTTTATTATTATTATTATAAATTTTTATTGGTTTTTGTGTTTCAATGTTTTCTATTTTAATTTTTTTTTTTCCGATTTTTTCTTTTTTTTTTCTTTTTAAATAATAATAATAATAATAATAAATTGGTAATTCTAGCCGGTAAATGTACTTTTATATTTAAATAGCATAAAAATAAGCGAAACATTTAATTATTAGAACAAATGCAAATACGATAAAGCTAAATTGCGAGAAATAATATTTCGTTATTTTATTTTTATTTCTTTTCATTTCATTTTACCAATAAAAAATGAATAATCAATACGTTTTTTTTTTTCATTTGATTTAATTAAACTCAATGTTTTTTTTTTTTGTTATTATTATTATATTCAACGAAAAAATATAAAAATTATTTTTGTTTGTTTGTTTTGTTTAATTCACTTTGTTTAATTCAAATAAAACAATCAAAAGGTAAATTGAAACAATCAATTTTGTTGTTTTTAGTTTCTTTTCTTATGCACTGTTTACATTTCATTATTTCTCTTTTACCTTTTTTTTGTTTTTTTTTTGGTATACATAAAAAAATTCCCACCCAATTTTTGGGAAGAAAATATTCCAGAGAAAAATTGAATCATATTTAAAATTGATTAAAATTTTGCGAAAAGACCAATTTTTATTTTAACTCTGTGGCGTGATAAACTGTTGTACAAAAATGTAAATGTGTGGACGAAAACTATCATCTAATACTAAATATTTACTCTGTCACACACACACAATTTTTTTTTTTTTGGCAATTATCTCTTAATTTTATTTGCTTAAAGTGTTGGTATGCCACCACCTTGATGGGCCTTTATTTTGACAATAATTTTTATAGTGTTCTCTGAACTTTAGTTTTATATTTTCTGGCACGCACTTTTCGTATCGTAAACGACCGAGTATAATTCAAACTAATTTCCTTGTTCTTTTCGCTTTATATTTGTCGAATTTCACCCTAAAATGATAATTTATATTATTTTTTTTATTCTTAGCGATAAATTAGTCGAATGAAATTGTGGTGCTTTGCTGGTAATAAATAATATCAGCATTTCAATAAACAAATCATATCAATAATAATAATAATAATCATAGTAACGTGCATAAAAAGGTTAGGAAATTGAATAGAAACTACGTGACCAACGAGGAAAACAAAATAAAAAACGAACCACCATGAACTCACCTTACGCAATGAAAATATGTTTATTAGGGGTGGTGTTTGGTTGAATGGGTTAAACTGTTCCGAGCAGAGTATATGAGTACTGCGTACACTTTAGTATGTAGAATCGGTTGGTGTTGTTTGTTTTCGTTGGTCCCATAATTCCATTCTTCGTTGCCGTCTTTTTTTTTTCTTTTACCCACTTAGTATAGAAAAAGTTATTCCCATATGAATGATTTCCTAATAAAATATTCAACAAATTTCATTTTGTTCAGCAAAGTTTCGTCCTTGTTACGTATTCTAATGGCGTTGCCCCTAATAACATACTCTATTTAGTAGACTTTATAAAACGAAAACGAAAGAATAAAAAAGAAATGTGAAAGTAAAGATAGAAAAATATGGCAGAGGAAGATATGTCGGAACGATTTAAAATTAACTTGTCTCTACCACTTTCGTGCCAATTTTTTGTTCCATGCGGAACACAATTGAAATAATAATTTTCTAATGTTGATAACAAATTTTAAGTGTCAATGTAATTGACCGGAGTAATGAATTAATATCGTCAAAAAAGAATAATGGGTATCGCAGCCAGTTAATACGTAATACTGGGAAGAATAAAATTTTAAGAATCATTTGTGTTTACGCTATAAACGTGCAGTTGATCTTTAATGATATTGCTATGTTAAAAATGATGTTCTAATCTCTTCCGGAATAGCCTCGTTAAATTTTTATAAGTTCATGAACAAAAGCTAACCGCTCAGGACACATTGCTGTGTAGAGTTGTGTTGCTAGATGCTAGAGGAAGTAGAGATACAAGCCAGCAACAACAGATTTTAAAGTCGGCCAATTTAAAACGTTCCTTATTTTATTATACCCTTTATTCCGCCGAACATCAGTCAGGCTTGTTTAATGTCGTCATTACTCTATGACTATGCTATCAGCTAACGGAAATCTGACCGGATGCGTACCGCACTCACAAGATTTGCCAGCCAGCTACTCTGTTCCGGTCTATCCATGGGTATTGGTTTTCCATTCAGATGAAACGGATTTAATTTAAGTCTTCTTCGCCCAACCTCGCAAACCGGCTTCAACACCCTTAATGAGAAAGGCTTTTACTTAAATGAAAAGCATTTGAAAGCCAATCGATAGGACGATACGATGTTCAGCAGAATTTTATTACATTTTTTTCTTATTTTTAAACTTCCATCCTTACCTTTCCCGATATCATGTTTTTAATATTTCATAGAAATAAATTGTTAAAATTTATTACACCTGAAGTTAAATGAATATAGAAAAAAAAATGGAATTGTTCGCTCTTTTCGCTTTGAACTGTTTCCAACGAAACAATAACAATTTGCGCTTGTAGCTCTCAGCTATTTATTTAACATTGAATTGCAATGTTTTTGTTATATTATTATCCAATTATGAAATGTTTTTCCAATACAAAGTAAAAAAAGAGGAAAAACAAAAACGCATTTGGTTCTCTATGAAACGAGAGCAGAATTCATGTTCGAAAGGATTTTTAATGAAAGTTGGAAAAAGAAAAACCGTGTACAGCCTGCAGGTTTAGCTGAAATAATTTTTCTAAAAAATATTTCAAGTTTAATTTTCCCGGCATTTTCGCTTCGTGTATGAACGCAGAAACAAAAAGGTTGAAAAAATAAATAAAATAAAACCTTTTGTAGATTTTAGATTGTGATGCGACTGCTGTACGTCTTCACGTCATTATCTTGAATCTGCGATGAAGTAACTCTTACGGTTTATGCTTAATTAAGACGTTAGAAGGATGCTTTCAGTTTTGTTTTATTTTATTTTATTTTATTTTCATTTAATTTGTGACAAGTTTATGAACTCCACCCAAATGGAGATCGTTACAATTAGTCGCGGCAAATAAAATTTAATAGTTAATTGACGATAATACATATTTATAATTTAGCTTCAATTTACACACTTCCTACGAAAAGAAAAAAAAAAACTAGAAACTTGTAAGTAAGTGAATTATTGCTAAGCGGAGAAAGCAAAACAGAAAATAAATACACAGAAGAAGCGAAATTTATAAATAAAATTCTTCTTTAGTTTAGATTATTGTGATAAATTTAGTCGGCAAACACTAACAATATTTACATTCTCCTTATGTTTATTGTTTCCATCTGAATAATATTGTGTGGTCTTGTTACACAACTATTTAAAAAAAAATAATCCAGCTAGTCTCTAATATTTAGAAGAAAGAAAAGTAACGAAGACTTGTTGAAAACTGTCGAAAAAATATCCCATTTGATGATCTGCCGTTTTGATTATCTAGGTTTTCTATAACAAATGAAACAGTTTTCAATTTAAAACAGCGAGTAAAGAGTTAAATAATAATAAAAATATGTTGGATCAAAGCCAATGGGGTCAAGAAATGAACTACAAAGGGCACCTATGTCAGAATAATCGAGATATTTCAGTTCTCAATTCATTCAACCATATAATTTGAAAAAAATAAAAAAAATATATATATATATATAATAATAAATTAGTTTTAATAGAATTAATTGATAAATTACAAATGAAATAAGTCAGATGAACTGATCTTATTTATTTCTGGTGTAGTTTTTATTATCTGTATGATGCGCTTGACACACTTTTTCACGAAAACGTTGCACTATTAATATATTTTTAATACATTTTAGACAGAAGATGAAAACTCTGGAAAATTTTTGTTATTTTTTTTTCTGTTTTATATTTAGTTTCAATTAAAGTTTTTTTCAGCTTCTTACTTGTGGGTACTTTATAAATGTAAATATTTCTATATGAACAATTTTCTTTCTTTCTTACTTTACTTTCTTATTGACCATTTTTTAACACCTAATCTATTAGAATGAAACATTTTGTTTATTATTTTAATTCACATTAATCCAGCACATAATACTGCTATAGTATCTAAGAAACACCATTTAACATTGTTTGAAGTTTGAATTTAGTTTGATTTTATTTTTAATCTTTTCTTCCTTTCTAAATCTTTTTCTATTATAATAACAATCAGTTAATTATTTAATACCTAATTACTTTATTAATCTTATTATTATCATTATTGTAATTATTATAATTATTATTATTATCTTCTTTTTGTTGTTTCATCTTATATAGTCTATAAATCTTTTTCTATGGGTTTTATAAATTTAATTAAGTTTGATTTGATTTTGTTTATTAATTTTTTTTTTGTTATTCATCTGTAAAATCTGCTTCTTATTTTAATTTTTTACTAACATATTTTTATTCTAAATTCTTTTATTTTATGTTTTCTTTTTAATTTTTAATTTTTACGTTTATTTTTTCATTTTTTTTTTTTTTTGTTGTACATATATATTTCCTATTTTCTTATTCTTACAGGAATCTTAAAACTCACAGTCGTACAAAGGTATGTTTTACCCTTCAAATTTAAACTTTAATTTCATTTGCAAATAACAAAAAAAAAATAATAATAAAGCGCAAAAAACAGCAGTAGTAGATGTAGAAGCAGAAACATAATCACAAAAATGAAATATTAAAAAATAGAAAAGAAAAGAAAAACGAAACGAAACGATAAGGATACGAAATGAAATGTAAAGCTAAGAGAAATATTGTAATTCAAGGAAAGATTTATATATAATTTACCTCGAAGTGCTGCTATTTTTCTTATTTAACATGACTTTATTGAATTCACTGCAGATAACAAAAACACCGCCATCACCTCACCACTTTTTTTATTTTTTTTTTTATTCTTGCAATAAACCAGTAAAAGGAGCAACTGAAGAAATCACAAAAAAAAATAAGTTAATTTTTGTTAGCAACAAATTGATGGGAAATGTAAATTCAATTTAGTTGTTGTTACATGTGTGCTAAATATAAATCTTTTCTTCTTGCAATATTTCTTTTTAAAACTTAACTTTTCTTTGCTTTATTTATCACTTTTAGATTTAACTTCCTTATTCCTTATGCATGATGTTGTTTTTTTTAACATTTTTTTTATGATAATAATGAATCTCTGCATGTTAATTGATTTTTATCAATTTATTATTTTGTTTTTGTTAAGTAAAAAATAAACCGCAAAAACTAATTTAATTAAAATAAATATAACGTAAGGTTGGAGCACGGTACTCTCTTTGATAAAATTGTGCTTCCATTTAATTTTTTTTTGTTCTATTAAAAACATCTTTGATCATGTTAAAGAACAAAAGGATGATTTTATGGTGAACTTTTATTCGGTATAGTACTGACGTACGTACAGTAAGTATATTAAATTTTATAATAATATTTTGAAAAATCAAATGCACAAAGCAATACGCGTACATTATGTAAGTATTTATAGGTGGGCGACAATGATTAGATGGTTGGTTAGGTTGGTAAAAGGTTTAAACTGAATTAAGAACGAAATATCAAGGGTTCCTTTCGGACAGGTATCATCCTTACGGCGATGTACATTAAACAAGAGTTATTTAAAAAAAAAGAAGCGAAACATAAAACGAATTTTAATAAAAATAATGAAATTATTTATAGTAAGTGAACATTTGATTTTATTTGAATATTAATTTAGATTCGTATCGTCTGGCAGGCATGAACCGCAATATCATTTCCATAATCATTTAAATGTATGAACGAACGTTTTAAGAAAATTAAATACGCGGCAAATGCAATAACAATAAAATGGTAAATGTGTAGCTAGATGTGAGTGAATGGTAATCTCAAGACAATATCATCTTATCTGCCTAATGTATTTTATGTTAAAAATATTAACTGCGTTTGCTACACTTGTTTTTGCTATAACTTTGCGCTATCGCGATCGTACCGCTAGAAATTGCGGTGGAAAGGTTCTCAAACGAACATTTAATAATTAGTGCAATTTTTCTTAAGTCATAAAACTCATCAGCAGCTACAAGAAGTATAAAGTAAGCGGGCAGCAAGCATACATGCTACACACGGATATACAATTTACGTACATTATTTCTGCTCTGCTACCTTTCATATAAAATCTAATTGCTGTGCAACGTTACGCTTAAAGAATTTTCCATTAGCGCTTAACTATTAAACATTACACATGCTCGTTTGGCGAAGCTAAGGTTGTAAGAACATAAACACAAATTCAGTTGTGGCAAAGCAAAGCAAAACAAGATAAATGGCAAAAACGAATCCATTCAAAATCAAATTCACGGATTTATTTTTCACCATTTTGATGCTGTTGCTACTCCTGCATTTAATTTTTATTATTTCTTAGTAATAAAATTTTAGTTTTTATAAGACTTTAAAATGAAAATTACATTTTAATTTATCTGCAACAATTATGCGAGGCAACAGCATTAAAAGTTCATGTTCGTATCCATAGCATAGGCTGCTCACATGTTTCACAAGTAATTTCTTAGCAAAGTTATGATAATGCTCCCTCCCTTTCTCCCATTTCATTTCATAACGTAGAATAACTTTTTCAAATAAACAAAATTCAAAATGGTTAAAATAGTGGTAAAAGCTTTAAAAAGCATCAATGTTGTAATTCGCAGACCAACTATAAGGAAGTTAACAGAGAAATAAGACCGGTAACCCTTCCATGCATTGTGTACTTAAATTGGTTAAATTATTTTCTATAAAATTCTAGCCAAAACACCTGATATCATTTAGTTACTTTAGCATTAAACCGACAAGTGTGGTTTTTCTCTTCTTTTCTTTTTTTAATTGCGAGCCAAAGGTGTATTCCAAAACAATTTATTTTAATATTTTGATAAATGGTTAAACAAGAACATTATTCCGTCTTTCCATTTGCTACCTCTGTTGCGCTCAGCCATTCTGTAGATATTTTGAAAAGTTTCTTATTAAAGTTTCCCGAACAAATACATTAATAACACGAGAAATGTTAAAGCCGTCAAAAGCCCAAACCACATGAAATGTCTTTTAATATTAAATTGTTGCGTCTTCACAGTGAAATTATCAAATAAAAACGATTTTCGTAAATAATATTAATAAGCGCAGAGCTGCGACGGAAACATATTAAATAAATAGTCGTAATTGATAGACACATTTATCATTTTTAACGAAGGAACAATTTATGTTTTGCTTCAATTGAAATATCTATAGTGTCGCGCCGTGAGTCAGTAATAAACACATCAAAAGTAAACGAGTTAATTAGATGACGAGGAAAAAAAACAGAAAAATGAATGCGGTTTACGCCTGTATTTCAGGTGCATCTCATTTTAACTTATTGCACTCAGATTCTATTACGTAATTATAATTAATTAAAATGTCATTCTTGAGACTCGCCACACGATTGCCTATTGCAAATTTAATTGCATTATTCTATAAATTGGCGGCTCGCCAAGAAAGTCGTAATGATGATGATGAGTTCTCTTAACTACATATATTTAATATTATAAGATTTGATGAAAGATTAATCCATTCTGCACTCTACACGTCACGAAAAGTAACATTTTTATTTTACTCAGGAAATTCATTCAAACATCAACAATACTCGTCGTAGTTTTTCGCGAATTATTATTTATTTATATTTGAATAAAGCAAATAAATCTGCTGCACAAAACAAACAACAAAGTGGTATAAGGTGAAAATAGATACTTCTTAAATTGAGTAGGTTAGGTTAAAAAACCGATTAAACTAAATTTCCATGAAATAAGTATTTTTGTTGCAACCGCATTCAATAAATTATCTTAAAAATGTGACACTTTGCTCATTAAATAAAAATATTTATTTATTTAACAGCGAAATGGACCGATGGATTCATTAAATTTAATTTTAGTTTTTATTTAATTTATTCATGAAATAATTAGGTAAATCAGTCAGTCCTTTATCATCGTTTGGTAGATTTAAAAATCCTCAACGAATTGAACCAACAGGATAAAAATAAAGAACAAACGGAAGAAAATCTGCTTTGAGATTTTTAATCAAATATGTAATGAAATGTCGAAGAAATAACAAAATAAACATAGCACCACCCAATGCACCTGTTTTCACTTTTCTTTTTAACTTTTTTTCCACACTTTTATTATTAATATTGGGGTGTAGTTCAGAACACATTCGTGAAAACGATACAACACAACGTTTAAAAAATATAATAATATTAGCAACGATTTTAAATTTATATCTGTGCACCCACGATAAAGTAATTGTTCTATTGTCGTGTTGTCTTGCGTTGTGTTATTTTCTTAAGAGATCGCACCATTCTTTTGTGTCGATGCTACATCTCATATTGCTTTTGCCGGTTCTGTTGCTTTAATGATAATCCCATAAAAAAACTGCGTCCAATTTTAGCCAATCGTCGTAGTATTTACTGCTTGGGATGTCTATTTTGTCTGTGAGAAAAATAAAAACCCAAGATAGAAAGTCAGTTTTATGGGGTTTAAAAGTAAGAAAAGAGGGAAAAAATTATTTTTCCTTTTATGAAATAAGTTTTTTAAACTTTTCTTCTATTTTCTTTAAATTTCATAATAATTCTCGAATTCAGATCGTTAGGAGATAGAAAAAACTTTAAATTGTTGGTTTTATTATTATTCTTTTAATACAGAAACGAATATTTTTATACAATTTTCTATTGTCCGCAATAAAATCATTAATTTATGGCAATTAAAATCTGTCGCTTAATTCAATTTACGGGAATATTGAAGTAAATAATCCAAATTCTTCCCCACTTTACACACAGATTATTTGTTCCTTTTTATTTCTATTACATTCGTACGTATTATTTTTATTATAATTTTCCTCGACAGTTTTAATGACTTTTCACTAAATAATTAAATTGCTAAAATTGTTATTTATTTTGTGATTTAATTTTGGCAAACAATTCTAATCGCATGTAAAACATTAGGTGGAAACCCAAATGTAAAACAGACTGTCATGAACACCGCTGATTTTATTTTTACGATACAAATCTAATTATCCAAGTTTCTAGTTTGTTAATTAATAAAACGAATGTTATTAATACTTAAGTGGTTGCTGCATAAGGTGGTAAAGTTTTCAGCCACACACCGCAACACATTAAACATTCATACGGAGTTATTATAATCTTGTAACTGATTATCATATAAAATGACCAGCATCAGCCACCACCATCAAAACATATTAAATTCGTGCTTGGTTTTTCCTTGATATACTAAAAAATTCATAGAATTCTACCTGCAAATTTATAGCGAAATAACATCTTGGCTTCTTCACTTGCAATGCTTTTTTTTCTTTCTTTCATATTTCTGCAAGTGTTTTTGTTGATGGGATGTTTTTTTTTCATGCTTGCTTGTAGAACTATAATACTAAAAAATAGTAAATGATAAAATGAATTCTTATCCATATCCGCAGTTACCTGTATTTAAGATAATGTAAGTTTAGCTAAGCACTTATAAAGAAGGATTGGAAATATCTAGTCTACCGGTGTTTGCTTGATACACAATCCAACCATTTTTATTCGGTTTCGTATTTATACGTTTACTTAGTTAAATATTAAAATCTATTAGAGTTGAGCATCGAATTGCCATTCCACAGTATCTATATTATATACGGTAAACAACAACAGCTCCCTTTTAAGGTGCTTATTTTGTTCTCTACTGAATTATATATAAATGATTTGGATTATAATTTCTTGTTTCTCTTATAATTCTCTATAAAATATAGTTCGGTTAAATGTATTCTTAATGGTTTTGAATTCTATATTATTCTGTTGTATGCGAATGGACTACCTACATATAGATTAAGATATATTCAAAAAAGCCCATGATATTTTTTGTAAATAAAAAAAAAATAGAAAACAGAAGAAAAACCTTGCGTTTAATCATGAAACATGATAAAATTACGTATCAACATAATGTTTTTAACAATAAATTAAATTCTTCTTCTTCTTCTTCTTCTTTTTTTTTATTAAATAATTTAATTTGTGGTAAAAATGACTTTCATATTGCTGAAAATAATAAAAACGAAAAAAAAAAAAAAAAAACGTTAAAATCAAGTGAAAGCTAATAAATTTTTTTTTTGTTATAAAATTCACTTTTTCTTTAAAACTCACTTTTACTTAATTTTTGACACCTTGTTATTTCATTTAATTATAAGAAAAAAAAAACATTTATTAACAGAAAAATTTTATAATAAATTAAAAAATAAATATGTAGGTAAAAAGGCCAAGGTGAACTTTTAGCTTTTATTCGTGTCTGTCTGCCTGCCTGATTTTGTTGTCTTCTTGTTTCAGATGTGTTTCTTGTGTGTTTGTGTTTTCACTTTTTTTTGTTATTTTTCACATATGTATTTTATTGTTGGTGGTCCACTGACAGTAACTTTATAAATTTTAATGACTTATGAACCTTATGTATTGTACTTTTATAAAATAAAAATAATTACTTTTTATTATTATTATTATTAAGTCGGTTAAGATCAATCTTTTCACCATGAAAATGAATTATTAATTATTTAATGAAACATGAATTTTTATTCATTTTCTCTTATTATCTGATTAATAATTACTGTTTGTATAGCAAAATTTATCTTTTTTGACTGTTACGTCACCAAATATCAACTTTATTTATTATTACATAAATAATAATAATAATAATAGGTGAAACGTTTAATACGTCACAGATCACGCAAAATAAAAAATGAAAAAAAGACGAAGAATAATAATAATAATAGGTAAACACGTTATTTGTGTTTTTTTTTTTTTTTGTTAACAAATATTAACATAAGGTGTAAATTAAAATATCGAAATTTTATGTATAATAAAAATGACATCATCAACAGAATTATAATAATTTTTTTTTTTTTTATATAAATGTCATTTATTATTATTATTTATTTTATTTATTTTTTTCATCATATTTACCTGAAAATATCAAGTGTTTTTTTTTTTTTTATAATAAATGAAATGTAATTAAAAAATATAATAATAATAAAATCATAGTTCGGGGTTATAATGCTGTTTTTTTTAAATATATTTTTATTTATGTTTAATTCAGTTAAATAATATGATGAATTGTTTTTCCTTTGTCGTTATATTTATAAATTTTTTATTTTTCGTTGCTTTTTTTTTTTTCTTTCTTTATTTTATTTTTCTAGTTAAAATTGAATTTTTTTTTCTTTTTTTTTAATAAATATACAATGAGTGATGAAATATAATTAAACAAGAGTTATAGCCGAATGTGGGAGTTTATTGTTATTATTATTATTTTACAAGCATAAATTTTATCATGATATGTATGCATGTATCGTGAACGTTCGCTACATCAACCCTAAAAATATAAATTTTCTTTTATTTATTTATTTTCTTTACTCTCGTTAATATTACATATGTTATTCGGTGTCAAAATATATGTATGTAAAAAAAATTCAACACACAATTTTTTGCTTTAAAACGAAACGAAAAGAAAATAAATAATAATAATAATAATTTTTATTATGTGTTTATTTATATACAAAGAAAAAAAAAAAGAAGGACTTTTATTTAACTACTACTCAACGGGCTGATAAAGGTGAAAAAAAATAGAAAAATAGAAAAATAAAATTCAACATATATTTACATATTATAACAAAATAAATATAATTTATATTTAATATTGTATGCATATGTATAGCATAATGGATATAGTTGTTGTGTCGTTTCGATATCTATCCATTTCAATAAAATATTTATGGAAAAAAATAAAAAAAAAAAATTATTATTATCATAGACAAAAAAAAAAAAGAAAAAGTAAATAAATTACTAGATCTAAGCAATTTGCTTTGCCACCTTCTATGGCCCGTTTGTTTTTTTTTTTATTATTATGCTTTAAAAGGGTGAACAAAGCGTTATTGGTGGTCTATGTTATCTTTCTTTCTTTCTTTTTTTTTTTTATTACCAATGCATGCATCAAGCTTATATCAATAGAGTTTAATTGAAATGGTAATAAATTAAAAAATATATATAGAATTTTGTCACCCTACAACATATGAAATTTAAATATGTAATATTTAATCCATTAAGCCCCCATTCTTATCAAACAAATGTCGGTAATTCTGTCAACTATTTTATGCTTTTTTTTGTATTCATATTTGTTTAGCTTTTTTTGTTGTTGTTGTTGTTGTTGTTGTTGTTGTAAAGCTTTTGTTACATATTAAAATAGAAGCATAATTTGTGTACTAGATATAAGCTTCTTCATTTATTTATAATTTTTTATTAATTTTTTTTTTTTATGTGCTTTTTTTAATTTTTTTTTTTTTTTTTGGTTTGTTACTAGAGAAACAACACAAATACGCTTGAGGATTACATATAGAGTTTATACCTTTAGTCATCTCTGACCTCGCCTTTTAAATGAAATTAAATTATAAACTAAACTAAAAATATATATTATTTATTTATTATTATTTTTTTTTTTAATGTTATTTTCCAATTATCTAATTTAAAATGAAAATAATATATAATAGGAAAATAATAAAAATGCTTATGTTAAGCTGCTCATTCTCTTGTCTCTTGTATTGCCGACCCGTCAAACCAAATAAATATCAGCACAGCTGTTTTTGACAAATAATAACTTCACTATTATTCCCCAAACAAAATTTTCATTCGTATTTATATATATATATATAAATAATTTCGTTTTTCCATTTACTTTCTTCTTTTTTTTTTTTTTTTTTTTACTTTTTTCCTAATGATAAAATATTTTCGTTTGTTTTTTTTTTTTTTTTTCCTTTTTTATTTTTCTATTTCTTCTATAAATTAAATTGTAATAGAAATACGAAAGAAAGAATGAAGAAAAAAAAAAGTATTTATTAAATACTAGCACACAGAATTGAAAATGAAAATGAAAATTAATTTTCTATTTTCTCGAATGTTAAAGTATGTTGTGTACCGGCTATATACGTGTAGAAAAAATACAAACTAGAATTAATAATAATAAAAAAAAGAAAGTAAAAGAAATAATAACAACGATGAGGGGCAATTAGTTGTTTTTTTTTTTTTTTTTTTTTTTTTAATAGAATCGTCATTTGAAACGACATCATCATCATCATCGTTGTTATTTTATATATATATTTTCTATTCTCTATATACATAATTTATACAATGTATAGAACGGAAAATATTTCTATAAGCACACACACAAAAAAAAAAAGAAGAAATATAAATAAATTTTTAATAAAAAATAACCATCAACATACAGTACATACGACGTACAGTATAGCGCGTAATATATCGCGGTGCGGGCGTTTATTTAGCTTATTCCTTTTTCAAATTATTTTCCTATAGAATTTATTTCTTTCGTAATTATTATTTGTGTTTTTCTAATATTATTATTTAATAAATAAATAAAATAAAAATGAAACAATAAAAATCGTAAAGATATAAAAAGACAGGTTCGTTTCGGTTTCTATACTATATAATGTGTATTCAGTTTTATATACTCTAACTTTTATTGATCGATAAAATAAAATAAAAAATCAAAAGAAAATAATAATTTATCATTAGCGTGGTGTCTTTAATTTTGTGCATTTGTGTCTAAATCCGTGGTTGTTTTTGTCAACAAAAATATTTTTTTTTTTTAAATTAAATTTTTTTTCTTGTTGTTTTCCAATTTCAAATGTGTAAATATTTATTTATTTATTTTTTTTTTATTATTATTTTTATTTAATATAACAGAAAATAATGTTGCATATTTTGTTAAAGTTTTGTAAAAATAAAGTTTTATTCAAATATAAAACGCGAGTAACAAACAAACAATTTTAATTGCTTTAATTTTATTATTATTTTAATTTAAAAAATTTTAAAATAAAATAATCTTCTTCGTTTTGTTTGTTTGTTTTTTTTTTGCTTCTTCATTATTATTATTATTTTATTTTTATTTTGTTTTTATTATTTTTATTGGGTAATTTGTATTTCAAGAAAAAAAAAAAAAAGAGAGAAAAAAAAATGTTGAAAACTGTAGAAACAAACAAATTGCCAAATAACTTTAGATAGATAATTACTAAGTAATAGACATTGAACGTGTAACACACAACAAACAAGAGTAATACATACACACAGTGTGGAGTGAATGATGTTTCGATTTTTCCTTTTTATTTATTTTAGGGAATTTTCTAATTTTTTTCTTCATGTTTTTTCAATAAATTTTCACTTGTGATTAGTTTTCTTTTCTTTTTAATTAATTTATTATTAAAATTAATTTTTATTTTATTATTTTTGTTGAGTTAATAAACTATTGAATTGTCTTTTTTTTTTATTTTAATTTATTAACAATGCGGACGTATGATGACGTACTGCTGCTGGTTTTTATTTATTAGTGTTTAATAATGTGATGTATGGTGGGTTAAAATAATTCGGATATGGGTATCATACATTTATGTGTATAATGTACGGGTATATAACCAAAAAAAAACAACAAGAAAATTAATTGAAAAATAAAGAAAAAAAAAGTTTTTATATACATAGAAGAAGAAAAAACATTAACTCCTCCAAGGCAGACACCATATTAAATGTGTATTAAAAAAAAAAAATGTATTTTATTATAATACAGAAAACAGAGTTGTAATCGTTAGAATGTCTATTTTTGTATAAATATTTATTTATTTTCATTTTATTCCCTTGTTTAAAATATAAAAGAAAAAAAAAACTCTTTTATCTGGAATTTATACATACACATGGCTTATAGTTGCCTAATGTTTTATTTTAAATATTTTCTTTATCAAATTATAAAATTTATAAACAATTTCCATTGCATATATACATTATTTAATTTTTTTTTTTTTTTTTTCATTATAAACAAATAAAATATTTTTAATCAATTTTTCACATGGTGCTATTTTTCTTTGTGCAACATATAAAAAAAAATGATAATAATAATTTTATTAATAACAATTAATTAAAAAGAAAATTTAATTGATTTTTTTTTTTTTGTTTTGTTAATTAAAAGTTAAATTTTTTTTTTTTTTTTGCTTTTTTGATGAATTAATTGAAGTTTATTCGTTAATAATAATTTTTTTTTGTATGTCATTGAAATAAATATTGTGAACAAAAGTTTGTTAATAAGTGTGGCAAGTGTTTTTTATTTTATTTTTTGTTTAGATAATTAAGACATTTATTAGAAAAAGAGATGAAAAAAATATTTTTATATTGCATTGTCAACTTGAAAATAATTTTTTAATTTTTTTTTTTGTTAATAAGGAAATTCGACATAGTTTTATTAAAGTTTTTATTTTGTGCCATTTAATAACAAACCAAATCTGTGACGAATTATTGGTGAAAGAATAAAATATTTTATTTAATTAATGAATCAAGTTAAATGTCAAATAGTTAAAACACAAATAATTATTTTTGCATTGAAAAAAATAAAATAAAATAAAATAGACTAACAAGATTTAACAATGAAAAATTATGTTGGAAACACTCTGTTAATTTTATTAGCTTCCTTCTTGTTTAGAACAAACATCATATTTTTGCATATGCAATATATGTGTAGTATGTTCGTTTATTTGTGTTATTTACAAAACAATCTACATAATTTTATAAAATTATAAAATAAACATTTAAACGTCACATAACAATTCTTCGTCATCATTTTTGTGTTTTTATGTTTTCCGTAATACAAGAACAGCATGTCTCATGCAAAAAAAAAAAAGAAAAAAACAGTAAATTACTGCCAAATAATTATTTATTATTATGTTTTAATGTTTTTTTTTTTGTTTAAATGTTTATTTGCCTTTGTTTTAAAATAATTACATATTATGATGATAGGTCAAATGTATGTTCCTTTTGTTGCCATTAAATTAATTAATTAATAAAATTTTTCAGAACCAATATCTGGCTACAGCTCTGTGTGCGTTTTTTTTTTTTTTCATTCATTTTGGTCAAATTTTTGTTAATTTTTTATTCTTCTTCCATCCGACTACATACATGTTTATATGAAAAATACATAATACAAGCAACATTTATTACAACTCACGAAATATAATAAAATAAAATTCAGCCAGCAACAAGCGCAAGTGAGAGCGCGCGGTAAAGCTGAAAAAAAAATATTATTATTATTTTTTTTTTTTTTAATACTACAAAGTCGATTGCCACTTCCCAAAATTATACAGCGCGGGTCCTTTATACAAAATTATTATTTTATTTAGTATTTCTTGACTTTATATATAAAATTTTTTTTTTTTCCAATTTTAAATTTAAACATTTTCATGATCTTCGTTGGTTTTTTTACTTTTTTTCATTTGTGTTTGTTGTGTTTAGTTTTCGTTGTGTGTTATTCATTTCTTATACAAATTTTATTTTATTTTTTTTGTTTTCGTGTGTTTGTGATTTTTCGAAGTCAACAAGTAAAATTTGTTTTTTTTTTAAAGTTTTATTTATATAAAAAAAAATTAACTTTAAAAAATAACAACAACAACAACAACAACAGCAACGAAAAAACAACCAGCAAACACACAATGAAAACGAAAATGAATGCGTTTCACTGTCTGTTTTCTGGCTCTGGTTTGTGATTATTCTTTAACCGTCCGTAAGTCGTAGTCTTTTCTTAATTTTACTTTTTATTTATTTTTTTTTGTTAATTTCTTGTTGTTTGTTGTGTTGTTGTTAATAATTTTTTTTTTCTTAAATATATATATATATATATATATTTATATTTCGTTAATAATATCACATCATCAAAAAAAAAATAAAAAAAAAAAAAAATACTCTACAGTTTCGCGGTTTGTTAAGTTTAAAAACTATGATGGCATTAGTTTAAATAATTCAGGCAGTAGAGTCGCCCCGTTTTTTTTTTGTTGTTTTTATTAATTTTTAAGTAAAAAAAAAAAAAAAATTATTTTTGTTTATTATTTGTGTCGTGTAATTTTTATATTTGGTAAAATCTCGTTAGTTTTCTTTAATTAATTAAAATTAATAATTTTTAATTAAAAATATATATATATATATATATATATATATATATATATATATATAGTGCTTGTTTCTTAGTTTGGTTATTTGTTTTAAACAATAAAGACTTTTTGTATAGAATAACGTCAACACGTTTTAATTTAATTAAAGAAAAGAACAAAAAAAAACTTTAGAAGAATTTTGGTTTTTGGGTGCGATTTAGTTTTGTGTATAAAGAAAAGAAGAATTTTCTGTAAAAGGTAGAGAAACATTTAATAGAAATTGTGATGTGAATACGAATTTTTATAATTTAATTATTTTACTTCAAATGGATTTTTTTTAGTGTTTTTTTTTTTGATTTTTTATTGTACTTAGTAAAACTTTAAGTGAATATTTTCTGGTGGTTTTTGTTACTGGATTTGTTGTCTTTAATAGTTTTTTTTTTTTTTTTTTTAATAAAATTGAATAATTATTGTTTAGTGAACTCTTTTCCTGTGTTTAAGTTAAGGAAAACGAGTGGAAATAGCACCATTTATTTCCTATTTAATTTCATGATAACTAAGAGTGTTATTATTCAACAAAAAAAAAATTCTAAATTTTATTTAGTTTACGAGTAAACATTAGAATTAGAAAAGAAAAATCGAAACACAAATAAATAAGAAAATTAAATTAAAATAAAAATTTTCATTTCGTCGTTAGTCGTCGATTTAAACACAAAAGAAAAACCACAGAAAAGAATAACGAAATTCAGACAATTTTTTTTTATTATTTTAAATTAAATTCAAATATGTAACACGTTTAGTTAATTTGTTAAAAAAAAAAAAGAAAAAAGTAAATTACTCAAACATAAACATAAATAATATAGAAAATAAAATCTAGTTAATTTTCTTATTATTCAATCAAAAATTTTTATAGCGATAAAAATACAAATTTTTTTTTTATCAAACAGCTGAATAAATAAAAAAAAAAAATCGTTTATTTGTTTAGATGAAGTAAAAAAAAAGAAAAAAAAGAAAAGAAAAGAAAAAAAAAAAACTTTCCTTGCTTAAAATTAAAATTTAAATGAATTTATAAATATTTATCCTTTTCGATCAAAATAAAAAAAAAATATTTCAAATGAAAATAATAGAAGTAAATAAAAATAATTCGTTTAGTTTAGTTTAGTTGTTAGTTAGTTAGTTAGTTTCTTAATTTAAATAGAAAATAGAGAGTGGAGAGTAAAGAAAATAATTTTTTTAAACTAAAGTAAAATAAAAAAAATTTCTTTATATGCAAATTAATTTTTTTTTTTTTTTTCTTATTAATCACCAACGCATTATTATAATTTTTTTTTTATTTTTGTATTTATTTAAACTAGTCGGAAAACGAACGAATCATTTAATTAAAGAATTTTGTTTAATTTTTTTGTACTTAAAAGTCAGCGAACATCTAACCAACCAAACCAACGAACATTTGTTGTCGCGTCTGTTGATTTGCATAATTTTTTTCTTTTCTTTTATTTTTTTTTTTTTTTTTCTACTGACCTTATGACAATTTTTTTATTTCTTTTATTAATTCATTGTAGAATTAATTTTTATTTTTATTAATAAATTAAAATAAAATTTTTTTTTTCGTATTTGCAAGAGAGAAAATAAATTTTATGGAAATGAGACATTTTTTTATTTAGTTTTTTTTTTATTCAATTTAATTTAATTTAATTACAAAAATAATAATTTTTTTTTTTTTTTGCGTTGTCCGTTTTAGTTAATTTTGTTAATTTTATTATTATTATTATAACTATTGTTACCACTGCTGTTGGATAATTTTTGGTGTTAGTCTTATTATTAAAAAAAAATTTGTTCTTTCAAAACAGAATTAACAAACGTAAATTTAATAAAAAATTCTTTTCTTATTAGAAAATATAAAAAAAACATTTTAATTAGTGAATAAATAAGGTGGAAAACAAAAACAAAATCAGTGCAAAAATAAAAAGAAATTTAATTTCAAAAAAACTCAACAAGTTGAATTTGTTATTTGTTGAAAAAGGGAAAAATAAAAAGGCTAAAAAAAAAATTGCTTGATTTGTGATAATTATCATCCGGTAATTTGTTAATTAAGTAATTTTTGTTGCGTTTTCTATTTCTAACAATAAAATATATAACCCGGATAATACTAATTAGGAGAAATTATAATATTTATTTTTGATTAACACAAAGAAGGGAAATATTTTTTTGTTTGTATCGAAAATATTTATGTGCCAAGCACTGTAAAAAAAATAGGGTAAGAAATCAACTGTGACTTTTATTATTATTATTTTTATATTTTATTAATAAATTTATTTATTTAAATACAAAAAAAAAAAAATGTGATGAGTTGTTGCTGCTGTTAGCAGCTAGTACTTGTGGCGGGGTTTTTTTTTTTTTTTTTTTTAAATTAAAGAGAATTAATATTAATAAATAATTTAATAAATTCAACTATGATGACATTTTTTTTTTTTCTTATTTTTATTATTTTATTAATAAAATTTGTTGCGTTATTTGTGTGTCGTCTGCGTGCGTGAGTTCTTTGTGTTGGTATTTTTTTTTTATTTCATTAACAATTAATTAAAGCGGGGTGTTTAATTTGTTCACAGCAAACAGTGGAAATTATTTATATTGATTTTGATTTATTCATTTTTATTATATTAGAACATTTTTGTTTTCAAGAGAAGTTTCTTAATTATATTTGTATAATCTCCACGTGAATTAATTGTTTAACGAAAATGGAAATTTTTTCTCTCTTAAATCAAGAGATTTATTTATTTACTATTATTTTTTTTTTGTTTGAGAAATTTGTTAAGTAATAAACATAAATGTAAAATACATTTAAAGAAATATAAAAGAAGAAAAATAATTCACCCAACCATTGAATTGAATATTTAATGGTCTCACCTTTATAGTTTTTTATTAGTTTTTTAAAGTCATTGTTTTGTTATTATTTTTTTTCTTATATTACGCGTTTTTAATTTTTTTTTTTTTTTTTTTTTATTTATGTTGTTGTGAATAGACAATTTGAATAATTATTTAATTATTTTTAATAAAAAAAACTATTTTGGCTTGTTAATTATAAATGTGACTTCCCTTTGATGCTACGTTTTTAATTTTTTTTTTGTTTAATTAATTTTTAAAGCTTAAACCAAATAGAGTTTGAATTTAAAGTTAACAACAACAAAACAAGAGAGAATAAAAAAAAAGTCAAATTAATAAATATTTATTAATAATAATAATTTAAGTAAGGAGTCGTATAAAGAATGAAGAAAAAAATAATTTTTGTATTGTTCAAAGAAGAAAAAATAATAAATAAATAAATTTAATGCTTAAAAAATTCCCAGACAGAATTTATAATTTTTTTTTTTTTTTTTTGTTCTTCATAAAAAATATCATTATCATCATCATCTTCGAGGTGAAAAACAGGTTTATACTGATTCTCCTTTATTTAGTCGCTATTTATTTATTATTTTTTCTTTTTTTAGTTTTCTTACTTAAATAAAATAATAAAAAAAAAATGTTAAGATATAGGTGGTTTGGTGTGCGCTTTGGTTTGGTTTTTTTTCTGTTACAAAATGAGAAGGATACAAGAATTTTTCGTTGTTCTTTTCTTCAATTTTTAATGGATACTAAGCTTTTTTTTTTTTTCTTATAATATTATAGAGTCTGTGTTGTTATTGTTGTTGTTCTTGCATTTTCGATTTAATACATTTTCTTTAAAATTCCCGACTTTACATTTGATTTACCTTTTCTTAAGCGCGACGTGCATCGAAGATTTATTTTATTTTTTCTTCTTCTTCTGTATTAAACGAAAAAAAAATAAAATAAAAAGGGAGATTATTAAGAAACAGTCATGTGTCTAGAAGATACTTAACGATGCATTTTTCTTTCTTGGTTTTTTTTTTAAATGTTTTTGTGTTAGTGAACAAACAAAAAATTCTAATTGGAAATAACACGCGATGCTGTTTTTTATTTTTTATAACAGAAAAATGCGTTTTTCTTGCTTTTTCTTATTAAGTAACAAAAAAACTTTTTTTTTTTTTTGATATTATAACAGCTGAAATGTAAAATGTTATTCCAATTATTAACAAATTGTTAATTATTTAGTTACAGAGTAGTAGGATAGTTTTATATTTCTTATCACGATTTTCTTTATTATTTTTAAGTCACGAAATTTTTATTTTATTTTTCTTATTTATTAGTTTTTTTTTTTTTTTTTTTCGTTGTAGCTTTAGCATTTAAAGTTTGCAAATTTTTTTATTAATTAATTTTTACAATTTCGTTTTGTTTTTTACTGTGACGAGAATGATGTTGTTGATGAAATAATAAAGAAAAACTATTCAATGATTGTGTCAATTAAGAAAAGAAAAATTAATTATTTGTTAAAAATGTTGATTTTATTGATCTTTTGTGTTGTTTTACTTACACTCGTCGAATATAACCAATCTAATGTTATTTTTCTGGTTTTATATTTCTTCAATAATATTTTGTTTCGACTATAAATAAGTTTTTTTTTTTTATTGCTATTATCTTTTCCCATTAAATTATCATAAATTCGTTTGGTTTTTATTTTTAAGTTTTCTGTTCTTTAGTTGTTTTGTGTATTTCTTATTTTTAAAGATTCTGTATTGGATACAGCAACACACCATCAACAAAAGGGGACCAACGAATTGTCTTTCTTTTTTAAATATTTTATTGTTTTAATTCTCACACAGCATATCTTTTGCTTTTAAAATAAAAATAAAAATATTTCTCTATTCATCGGTTCTTTTTTATTTTTTTATTATTTAATTTATTAAAATCTTCTCTCTTATATTAACAAAACCACGGAAAATAAATTTTTGTACCAAAATAATTTTTTTTTTTTTCATTTTTTCCTTTCATTTTGATTAAAACATGTGGGCTTATTTTTGAATACTTTTAATGTATTTTAATATGTTTAATTTAATTTAATTTATTTTTTCATTTAATTTATTTATTTATTTAGAAAAAATAAAAAAAAATAACTTTTTTTCTTCCACTCTGCATTTTTTTTCTTGTTAATCGGACAACTAACTAATAATAAATTAAAAATTTGTTTCTTAGTTTTTAAAGAATTTTATTCTTCTGTTTTCTGTTGTTTTATTTATTTAATTAATTTATTTTTATTTTTATTTTCTTGTGTTATTTTGTGACAATTGTTTTATTTATTTATTTATTTTTTTTTTTTGTTTAAATGCTTAATTATTTTCCTTAATTGAATGATTTATCATTTTATTGTTTTTGATTGAATTATGTAATAACTTTTTTTTTATTTTTATTATTATCTATTTTCAATCAAAATATTCTTTACTACGTAGCTATTATTGTTATTATTATTATTTCAAAAGTTTGATAATAATAAAATTCTAAGATATAAAGTAATAAAACAATATATAATTGAAAGTTTAATTGATTTAAATTAGTATTGGTTGAAAAAAAATATTTTTTTTTATTAACACAAGTTGATTTTTCAATAAAAAAAAAAATTATTCACTCCAGCATAACCATATCAGCAAACACATGGTTATAAAAAATTTTAAATAAAAATATTATATTACATTTCAACCAATAAGAGAATAAATTAAATAAATACACTTGAATTCCCTAATAAAAAAAAAAAAAAACTTAAATGAGTTGATTGTTTAAAATCATCAAGCTCAATTGATTTTAATAAGATGACTTTAACTCTAAAATTTATGATGAAAAAGGAAAGAAACGAAAAAAATAAATTTTTTATTTCTAAATTTATTTTTTATAAATTAAATGAGACAATAAAAATAAAAAAAATTGCGCTTATATCGCAAAATTTTCATTATTTATTTAATGCTAATGTTTATGTTTATGTTTATGCTTTTTTTTTTGTTTTGTTATGATTAAGCTCTTTTAAAAAAAATTTTATATGATTATTATTCGCTTTAATAAACTGCACACTGTGCATATATTTATGCGTTTATATGTTGGTCAAACAAAACGTTTCATTCTTATTATCAAAAAAAAAATTTTTTTTTTATATCTTTATTTTGTAAATGTTTTATAAATCAAGGCCATTTCAAAATTCCACTGACCTTAGGAAAACAGGTCATGGCTCCTAACAAAGATCTGGCTAGATGCTCTTTTATCCTGTTTTACATATAAATGGTTAAAACTTGGTTATTTATAATAAATAAATTTGATTTTATTGTTGTTGATCGTTTATTTGTTTTCGTGCTATTTTTAAGCACAAGTTAAACTTTAACGTATTTTTTGTTTTGTTGAAAAGATTAAAAAATTAAAAAAAAAAATGAATAATAATAATAAAATTAGCATAGAAATGGTTCTAGAAAATGTAATGTTGCACACTTATGATAAAAAATACATTTAACATAATTATGGATGCTTGAAAGCTTTAAAATATAATAATTAAAATTAATTAATTATAAAAGTTAATTGCAGCAACAACGATTAGTAGTGCTTTTTATGTAATGTATTCAATGCTTTTAAACGATAATAAATTTTTTTTCTTTAATTAATTGTTTTATAACAAACAAAAAAAATATATAATAATTTTGTGCAGTGTACTCTGAGAAGCATTTTAAAGCTCTGCATTATAATTAAAATATATATATATATATATATATATATATGCAAAGTCAAATTAAGGGTAATTTTCCTACCTTCCTGGTGATCAAGTGTCTTCTATTTCTTCTATTCTTTTGCAATCATTTTATTAATTAAATAATTTATAATGAAAATAGAAAACGTTTTTTTTTTTTGTATTTGTTAACGTAAGTGGATAAATGAAATAAATTTAAATAAAAGTTAAAGCACCAAGTGGATTGATCACTTATTAAGAAATCAACAAGCCACTCATGGTTGTTTTTTTTTTCTTTTCTTTTTTTCAAATTATAAAATGATGTGTTAAATAATTTTTATTATTATTATTATTATTTATCTTAAATTAAATTAAGAAGAAATATATAGAAAAATATGATAGATTTGCGTTTTTTTTTTTTTTTTTTGTTAACCTTGGGCTGAAAAGCAAATAAAAATAAAAACAGCGACAAAATTGACAAAAACAAATGATATTGAAAACGAATCATCATTAATTGTGTGTTTCATAATAATAATAATAATAATCAATGTGTTATAACTTTAAAAAGTGGTTTTTCGTTTCTTCGTCTTTTCCCCGATAAAGCTTTTTTTAAATTAAAAATATCTATAAAAAATATATAAATATAAATAACAAACAACACGATCGTTAGAGAGAGAATATGTTTAGCCATTTAGCGTTTATCGACTGAAGATGAATTTCAAGGTTAACAAGGTAGAAAATTATAAATAAAATAAAAAAATATTAATGAAAAAACATGAAAATGAGCTTTTTTGTTTTTTTCTTTTTTTTTAATAATCTTTGTTGTTCTTGCGTTACTTTTTGATTTGATTTTTTTTTGTTTTTTCTATAAAAATAAAAATTAAATAATTTTGGGTATTAGTAAGTAATGACCGCGTAGTGATTGCGTTAATTATGTTTTTTTTTTTTTTTTTATTATTGTTTTCTTTGTTTTATAATTACATAATATTGAAATTTAATTTTTATTAGATTATAATAAGAAATTAAAAAAAAAAAAAAAATAATCAACAGATTTAGTATCAATGTTAAATATTAAATTATTTTTACCTTTTTTTTTTCGCTATTGTTGTTATTATAAAATTATTTGTTTTTATTTATTTTAATGTTAAGTGCAAAAATTATCAATATCTACCTTGACCAAATAAGAAAAATAAATAAATAAATAATAATAATTGCATAATTAATATAAAGAATAATTATTATTAATTTATGCGACATTTGAATTTCATGGTTAAGAATGTAATTATTCCCTTGTTTTGTATTTACAAAGCTAATGCATTCATGCTGTAATTAGTGAAATCACTAATTAGTGAAAAACATACTGACAAAATTGTTTAAATTAGTTTTAATGATTGACAAATTGATAACCCCCAAAAAAAATTATTGATTGATCGGGGTAACAACGTAAAATGATTATAAATTTTATTTACAAAATTTCTCTTATAACTCATAGTTTATAATTAATTTTAAAATAGCATAATAAACCAACCTACATACACACACTAACCACAGTAATTATTTAAAAAAAAAAATTATCTATGACAAAATTATTTATTAAATATGTTTGTGAAATTTTTTATTTATTTTTAAATTTTGGGTGGAATATGAAAGAGGCAAAATTTTTTTTTCATTTTATTTACAAAATATGTAATTAATTTTTATGATTATTCAACATTTTCTATAAACTATAAACAAATTTATTTGTAATTATAAGTTTTTTAATTTTTAATTTTGTTTTGTTTTAATGCTAAGAGTGAAATTGCATAATTTTTATAATTATTATTACAGTTTTTACAATTATATAGTTTCGTAATAAATAATTATTAAATTAGAAAGAGCTAATAAAATAAAAAAACGAATAAAAGAAAAACACAAAATCCTTTATTTAAGTGTTTTCAGATGGCTTAAACACACCAAAAATATTCTATAAATAAAATTTATAAAAATGTTTTCATCGATCAAGAAATAAAATTTAATATAAAAAAAAATGTGCGAACAAATAAACTATTTTAAAAAGGATGGGGACAATTTAAAAGAATAAATATTATTTTATTTAAATTTTAGCAGAAGTAGAAGAAGATGAAAATGAAGAAAAAAGAATCTTACTTATCGTTAAAAATCTAAACGACTTAACTTTTATAAGAGTTTTTCTCTATTTATTTTGTAGTTTTTTTATTATTTATTTATACAACTTTTTACGCTGTTTATTTATTTATTTAATTTTTTTTTTAATTTTAGTGTCGTATTGTTGCGTGTCTACTTAAGTTATTCTTTATTTTTCTCCTTAAAAATTCTGTATTTCTTTACAAATAGCAATTTTTTTTTTTCTGTATCCCTATAAACTTGTGCTGTGTGCTCTGTGTGTATGTTTTACTTCTTTTTCTGTTTTTTCTGTGTTTTTTTTTTTTTTTTCATAAATTTATTCTTTTGCTAAGAAAATAAACAGAAAGAAAAAAATAAAATAAGTAAGAATCAAAACTTTTCTACAACTTGGCATAATTCCATTTAAAAAAAAAAGAAAGAAAAATAAGATAAATGGAAAAAAAAATTTACACATTAAAAGATGAGAATAAAAAATATTTAAATAATACAAAAAAAAAAATAGAAAAAATAGAAAAAACGCGTTGAAGAGCGAAAAAAATAAATAAAAAAACTACAAAAAGGCAACAAGTGTTTATGAATAATATTTGTCATTAAAAAATTAAACAAAAATGTTTTTTTTTTTTGTTAATAATTTAAAAAAAATTGAAGTAAAAAAAGAGAAAAAAAAACCCGAAAATTTATTATATTGATGATATTCTCAATATTCAAACATTGTTTTATTGGTTGGTCAAACTCATTAAAAATTATTTATAAGTCTTGTTGTCTGGTTGTTTATTATGTTACTAATTTGTAATTTGTTTATACAAATAATAATAATTTCGGTGGTTTATGTGATTTGTGTTGTGTGTTCGGAAACTTCAAATTAAGTTTAAAAAAAAAAACCACGATAAATACAACAATAATAGCTGAAATAACCAAGAGGTAGAAGTTTTCACTCACTAAGAAAAAAAAATTATCATAATTGATCTATCAATCAGCTAAATTTTTCCAGGTTATTTTTATTCAAAAAAAAATTGAAATTTATTATCAGCTAAATTAATTTAAAAAAATGTTTCTTGAACTTGCCAAGTGACGAAAAAATGTTGAACCTCCGAAAAAAAAAAAAATGAAAAAATTGTTTTTATTTATGTTAAAAATGCACAAAATGCTCTTAGTTTGTAAAATTAATGAAAAATTTTGTGTATGCATTTATATAAATAAAAATTACACAATTCAACTGAAGCAAGAACAAGTGTTTTATACTCTTGTTGTGACTTATTTTAAAAAGACTTGACATATATGCAAACAGAGAAGAAAAGAAAAGAAAGAAAATTTGTATGATTAAAGAAATTAAATGTATTCTTTGTTGCTAGTAATATGCTATTTTTCTGTAAATTTATTGCGAATAATAGCTCAGCTCACTGTATAAACAACCTAATTTTCGTTTTCTTGTCTTTTCTTGTTTTTTTTCTTTTTATTATTTTTTTATCAAATTTTCTCACTTTAAGAAAAAAAATGAAAATTTTCGCATTTTAATTTACAATAAGAGCGACTCTAGGATTTATTCCTTTTAATTTTTTTTTTTGTTAAAATAATATAAAAACGATTTTGTGCCAAATATTTTAAATTAACTCATAAATATAATTTGTATTTTCTTATTATAATTATTTTTTTTTTTTTTGCATAAAAACTGTTTTTGTTGTTTAGTTTTATTCTTCTATTTTTCTTCGTTTCACTTAATTTATGTGAAAAATATTTATCTTATTTCTTCTCTAATTTTGTACGCATATATGATAAATAAATTAAGTTTTAAAGAAAACAATCAAATGAAGTATTTCGTGCATTTAACGGTTTTATTTTTCTTCAGCTGTGGCATATTTTCTAGTTTTTAATTATTTTATTTATTATAATTGAATAATTAATTGTACTGGATTTGCATAATTCAGGCATGTTTGCATGAATGCATCAAGGATTAAAATCATACTTAATTACAATATAACATGGCACAGTTTTTGGCGCATTTATTATGCCAATAATAAGATAAATAAATTTTTTTATCAACATACTCGTAAAACAAAGACGATTTTGTACCTACCAAATTTTAGCTAATCGCTAAAAATCTTTAATTCTTTGGCCGAAAAAATGAATTTCTCGTGTTATGTGCATAGAAACTATGCGAAATTATCAACTAAAAAATGACTTTTTTTAAGTTTAAATTAAGTTTTTAATCGACTGTAAATGTAATTCATTCGAAAGTCTTAAATCATTCAACAAACTACTCAAAAAAAAAAAAAAAAAGAAAGAAAAAAAAAACCTAATTATTGTTGCTTGTTTATTATTGTGATGATAAGTTTAATCCTGCGTCAAGGTACATTTAAATAATATAATTAAATTAAAATTAAACAATACAAATTGCCAAAACCATTTATTATATTAATAAAAAAAAAAAAAAACAGGACACAACCTTATTATAATTTTCTTCTTTTCATTTTTTTTTTATTCCGCTTTATTTACTTTTGATTAAATTTTTTTGGTTTGTTTTCTGTTAAACAATTTGTGGTGGTGATCTAATTACATTATATTTGGATGACACAATTTTGCCTTTGTTTTGTATTTCGGGGAACAAAAAAAAAAAAAAAAAACAAAAAAAAAGGAGAAAGTAAAGAGAAAACAAAAAAATAAATGAAATATATATATTACATTTCAATTAATTATCTGTCCTTCTTTTATTATTTACCTAATTTATTTTTTGTTCATTAATTAAATCATCATCAACGTTTGTTTGTTTATTTATTTTTTTCTGTTTTGTTATTTCTTCTTCTATGATGATTATTTATCATAAATTCGATTTTAATTAATTATAAGTCATTAATATCATTAAAAAAATAAAAATAATAATAATAAAACATTTTTGTTTATGGTAAATGAAAATTTGTTTAATTTATTAAAAAAAAAATTTTTTTTTTCATTCGTTACTTCTGCTTTAGTTAATATAATCTATGATGGAATAATAATTTAACTATAAAACGTGATACCGCTAACGATAAATCGTTTTTTTTTTCGTTTTTACATTACTTTACTTTGGTGTTTTTAATTTTGAAATGATGCCAAAGATCTAAAAAGATGTATCATTATTAAGATAAATTATAAACAATATTTTCGTTTGTTTTACGTTTTATTTTCTCCTTTATATTGCTTATTTGTATACACACATCATACACGTTCCTATATATTAATTTATTAAGCAAAAAAAAAAAAATCATAAAAATGTGAATAGAGAAAAAGAAAATTATTATGAAAATGTAATGAAAATTAATGAAAGAAAAATGATTAGACAAAAACGAAAAGTAAAGAAAGAAAAATATATAAATAAAGAAAATGATTCAATTAAATAATAATAATTTTTAATAAATTTATGTAATTTTATTTTCTGTGCAGAATATAAATTATGAATATTTTTTTTTCTTTTTACTGGATCATGTAAAGAATTTATTTGTTTATAGAAATTGTGAAAAAGAAAAAGAAATGAAAAACTATTTATACGTGTTGAAAAACGTAATTGTTTTGATTAAAAAATTATAAACAATCGTATTAATGAAGAAATAATTAATGGTTTTTTTTTTATTTTTTTTTTTTTGCTGTTACTGGCTGTTGTTAGTGGCTTTGATGTCCTTTTTTTTTTAATTATTATTTATAACCAAAAACACAATGAAATGGTAATAAAACATTAAAATAAAATCGTAAAAATAAAAATATGTTTGTTGTTAGTTTTATACATATTAGACGCGGAAAAATTGATGAAAAACGCTATCCAACAATCAAAATAGTTAATTCAATGTTTTTTTTTTGTGTGAGTGTGTGTCTTTGTTTTTATTTATTAATTAATTTAATTTTTTTTATTTTATGTGCTGTTAAACGTATTAAGTTTTTATTTTATTAGATAATTGTTTAATCGAATAATGTGTGTTAATTGTTTTTTTTTTTTTTCTTAGTCGGTTGTTTTATTACAATCAATAGAAGGTAACAGCCTTCATTGTTATGTATTTTTTACTTTTGTCTTAATTGATTCATTATAGACTTGCTTACTTTTTATTGTTTCGAGATTAATTAAGTTAACAAGTATAGAAGAATTATTATTCTTTCATACAATTATTGTCTAAAAACTGTTAAGGAATCAAAGGATACATTTTTTTTTCTTCGTATTGTTATTTAATTGGTTAATATCGGAGGGTAATTTTTTATTTTTTTGATGTGTAATGAACTAAAATGAGAACTTTATTCCTTAATAAATTTGATAAAATGCCTATCGAAGAGCAGTTGGAGTTATTAAGCAGTATTGGATTATAATATAATGGTTCAGTGCTAATATGTTTTTATTTTTTTTGTGGTTACATTATTACTCTGCACATAAAAGATTAGTAAAATGCGTACAAAATTCAAAAAGAATTTATATATTTTATTTTGCATCGTTGAATTCATTTTCATTTTAAAAGCTTTTTTTTTTTTTTTTTTATAAATTAGTATTTAAAACCAATTAAAAAAAAAATATTTGTTGAAATTCTCATGAAAGTATTTTCGTTAATTTTCCTCATTTTATTAATTCCTCCTTAAGTTATTGATGTAAAAATAAAACAGGTTTAATAAATAATTTAGCAGTTTAATAATATTAAATACAAAAAACCAAAAAATAAAAAAAAAATAAAAAACGAATTATTTGTGAGGAGAGCAGTTAAATTTTTGCATGTTAAAGTTGAAAAGAATGTTGAAAGCGAATTAAGATAATTTATTGAAAAAAAAAAAAAAGCAACGCGAATGTTTGCGAGTTTTTATTTGCTCTTGGTTTGGTTCTTTCTGTTTTATATCATGCAAACCAACCGCACCAAGTGAACAAGAAAAAAAAAAATAAATAAAAATGCCGAAAAATTGTTGCAAAAAACGTGGCAACGACTCGACTAACAAGAATTAATTTTTTGTTGTTGTTGTTTTATGCTTGAGGATTTTTTTCTGTTTTTTTTTTAATGAATTAAAAACGTAAGCCAAAAGTTTTTTTTTTTTTTTTTTTGTATTATTTTCGGTTCAACTTTATTGTTTTAAAACACAAACCACAAAATGTATTTTTAAGCAAACTAACTTTAAAATTTAATAATTAAATTAGTAGCGAAAAAAAAAAAATAATAATTAATAAAAAAGGTGAAATAATAAAGCAGAATTAATAAATAATAATCCACTTGTTTTGTTTTGTTTTAGTTAATAATAATAATACAAAAAAAAAAAAAACTTTTATACGTTGGCTGCTGATGCTGATGCTGCTACTCTTGGTTTCTTTTAATTTTTGATTTAATTATTAAAAATTTACCTGTTTCTTTGGTTTTTTTTTTTTTTTACTAACTAACTTTTGATTAACTTATTTTTGTTCATGAACAAAATCATGATCGTCATCAAAAATATATACAAATATTTTTTTTATTTTCTTTTCAGTTAAACTATTATTAAAATTTGTCCACGTCCATCTGACTGCATGATTTTTTTTTTCTATTGCTTTTAGTTGTTGATGTGGTTGTCGTTTTTTTTTTGGGTGATTTCAATGTTAATGATGTTGCGTTGATGATGATTATGTTGATGTTGTCGATGTTTCTTTCTAGTTTTTTTTTTTTTTTCATTTAATAAAATGTTGAATTTTTCTTTCATTGTAGTTGCTGTTGTTGTTTATTTATTTATTTTTTTTTTTATTGTTACTCAACTCTTCTAACATTAATTTGATTATGTAATTCACTGTTTTAAAATTTTTTTTTTTATAAATATATTTTTCATTTATGTAAATAAGTTTAGTGACTTGACTAGGTCAATGTACTATGTATTGTGCATGGACTTTAGAAGTAACGAAAAATACATTTTTTTTTTTATTCAATGTGAAATGGTGATCACTTGTTTGCTGTTTTTTTTTTTTTTTTTCTTTCTCTTATAATTTTATATTTACTTTATTCCACTTTTAAATTATATTTAATTTATATATTTATTATAAAAGAAAGAAGTATTTACTATTTGTTTATTTATTGCATGTTTCTTTTCTTTTTTTTTTTCGTTTTGTTTGCAAAAATCTTTTTATTATAACTTTTAATCTCAGTGTGTTATATGGGAAAATTTTTTTTCATGCCTTTAATAACATCATAAAATAATAAATATCGTTTTTCTTATTATTATTATTATTATCATTATTATTGCAATCATCATATAGACATAAATACGTGAAGACGGTTAACCATAAAATTTCATTAAATTATTTTTTTTTTACTCTTGGTTTTTGTAGTAAAATTCAGCGTTTTCTGCTTTTCTTTTTTTTTTTTTTTTTAATTTATTTTTATTAGAACAAATCGCTTTGTCAATATTATTATTACATTATAATGAAAAAAGAATCTTTCGCTAGGTGGTAAAGTAAAGTAAAGTAAAAAGTAAGACACATCCTTTGTGTTACCTTTAACTATAATCATAAAATTTATTATGATAGCAAAATATTTCGATTTATAAGGTAAACTTTTATTTATTTTTATTATTTCTACCTTTATTTTACGCTAAGTTACTTTACCTTACTTTATATTTTTCCACTCTTAATGCCTCCACGGTCGATTTTTTTTTTATTGTCATTGGTTTTTTTTTTTTTTCTGTACGTTTACTTCTTGTTTCTCTTGCGTTGCTGTTTATTTCTGTTCTTGATATTTCGATGTCGCCATGTTGTCGATCGTTTTCGAGGTTAAAAAAAAAAAAGAAAAGAATTCTGTAACTGTGGTACGATTACAAGAATTCTTCTTTTTTAATATGTAATATTAATGTGTGTAATGTGTGCGTGTTTATTTGGTTGAATTCTTCCTTTACATCATCCAACCATATCTGAAGAGTAAAATAATAATAATAATAATAATAATAAAAAAAAAGTCAGTAGAATTCAGTCATAAAATTTATCGAAGCAAAGCCAACACGTATATTTTTTTTTTTTCTTCTCTTCTCATTTTTTTTTTCTTGCTGTTTTATAAAAATTTTTATTTATTATATATAGAAACATAGATTTTTTTTTGTATTTATTTACTTTTACCTATATGTTGAGTAAATGTACAAAACAATTGATTGTCAGATGAAGAAGAAGAAGAAGAAGAAGAAGAATAAGTAGGGAAACAATGCCAACATAATATTAAATGTAAGAGCATAAACAATAGTAAGTTTGACTCTGGTTGCCTTTTCTTTTATACATTTATTGATGATGATGACGCGTTTTTTTTTTTTTTTTTTTTTTTCATATCTCTTTAGTTTATCATGTCTGCTAGGTTCGTTTAAAAAATAAAAAAAAAAAACATATTTTACCTATCCTGCAATGGAATTATGTGTGTTTTTTTGTTAAATATATATATATATGGAAGTTTGTTTTTTATACTAAAAAAGCAGAGAGAGAGAATACAAAAAATAAAAAATTAAATCAACGTAACAACACATGTAGAAAATATTAACATATTATAGAAAAGAAGAATGGAATTTCAGTTGATTTTTATTTATCTTTTTCTTTTTTTTTTTCTTTTGTTTGTTGGTTAAATATATATTTGGTTGGACGTGGTAAAATAATAATAATAATAATAATAATAATAATAATAATAATAATAATAATAATAATAATAATAATAATAATAATAATAATAATAATAATAATAATAATAATAATAATAATAAAAAAAAAATAATAATAATAACCAGAATATACGACACTTATGTCCGTCCGTCCATGTGTAGATTGTTTTTTTTTTTTTATTTTACATACAAATGCATTTTGTTTATTTATGAATATACAGGTAAAAAAATAATTCCTTTTTTTTTTTTTTTAAACAGACTTTATTATTGTGATTATTTTTATTATTATGATTGTGATTATTATTTAATGTATTTATTTACACATGTGTTAAGTCTACATACTTTTTTTGTTAAAATTTATTTTTTCTCTACCTAACCAATGATACCGAATTTAACAGCAAACAGAAACTATACATTGCCAACTGTGTATATTCGTTGGTTTTGGTATATAAAATATAAAAAAAAAAAAATTTATATAAATTATATATATATACATATATAGTATATAACTCGTTTTATACAGGTGCTTACACAATATTGAATTGAAATTCAAGTTCATTGATATTGGCTGACTTTTTTTCTTTTTTTTTTTTTATTACCTTTCAGTTAAACAATTTTTATTTTAGATTTTTTGATTTTTGCATTGTTTCTTGCGTCTTTAAATTTTCTTTCTTTTTTTTTTTTTTATATTTTATTTTTTATTATTAAAATAAAGCTGGGCGAAAGAATGTTGTACACAAGCTTTAAATAAACTAATAAAAAAAATGATAAAATGTGAAATTTATCGAAGAGTATTGAATTATATTTTATTTATCACATAAAAATTCTTTCTTTCATTATTTAAAAAAAAAAAAAAATTTGATTTTGATTTGAGGAGCAACCGAGAGGTTTTATTTTTTTGGTTAAAATTCTGAAATTGATGAAAGTAGTAAAGGCCAAAAAATTCTTTATAAAGTTTTAAAGATTTTTTTTTTTTATTTGTTTATATTTATAGAAAAATTACACAGAATAAAAAAAAAATTTATTTATAAAATTTGTTAAATAGAAAAAGAAAATACAAAAAATTTATATTTAAGGTAAATAAAAAATTAAATCAAGTTGTTAAATTGTAAAGTATTTAATCAGTGAGTGAAGATACTTTTTATATTTTATTTTTTGTTGAATAACTAGAGAAGCACGCGATTTTTTTTTTTTTTTCTGTAGGTAAATAATAAAAAATTACACAATATATTTACTATGAATTTATTTACTAATTAAATTAACGCATTTATTATTTTATTAAATAAAAATAAAAAAATTTCATATAGTTTGCTTGTTGTTGGTTGGTTGCTTGTGCAATTTTGGTTGTGAGCAACGTAAATCAAAATGAAATTTCTATTGATGATGATCGTACAGTTATTAAGCTTGCCTGAACTTTTAATTTGAACTGAAATGTAAAAAAAAATTTGAACAGTGAATAAACCGCACCTGTAATTGCATAATAATCATTTATAAGTAACATGACTAAAATTAGTTAAAGATGTTTGATTTATTTTAGTACCTTTAAGTCAGTTTTTTTTTTATTATACTTTCATTTTTCGAAATTTCAACAATATGCTGCTTATGTATTGGCGATTTTTTATTACGTTGAATTTCATCGCCAAAAAATTTTATTTATTTATATGTTAATGAACACAACGAATATTTCATATAATTTATTCCGGATGCACGATGAAATATTATTTCAATGAAATAGCAACAAAAAAGAAAAAAAAAAATATTTTTTAACACTTTATAAAATAAATATTGAATATAAAAATTAATTAAAAATAAGTTTAACAAATTAATTAAAACATTTTTTTTTTTTTTTTTTAATTTTATTTTGACAAATTAAGTTTATTATTAATTTTTTTTTGTGGTGGTGTTGCTAATTAATTTATTGTTTATAAACATTTTCTAGTTTCGTTAGATAATTAATTAATAAATGTTTATATAACACAACGTTTTTGTTTTATCTTAATAAATAATTTAATTTTTTGGGTTTTACATAATAAAAAATATTTTGGATTATGTGAATTAAATTAATTTTAATTAAATTAATTTTTTTTCAAACATCCAATTACTTTAAATTTTTTTTTTTTTTGTTTATATATATTTAATTAAATGTCAACGCGGTAGCGATGTAACGTTAATCACACGATGGTAATTTATAATTTTTTTTTTTTATTTTTGTTTTAATCTCTTCTTCACGTTTTAATTTTATGGTATCACCCTAATTGAATTTATTTTAATTGTGTTAAATTTATTAAAATTGAATGAGAAACGTTACGATTACAAATTATTTAAAAGCAACGACATTAATTAATTAATTAATTAATCAATTAATTGAACAATTAATATGAGACCAACTCGGTGATAATGTTCCACCAAAATAATACCAAACGCACCGGACTGAGGAAGTTAATAAATTAAATTCACTTAATAATCAACAATTCGTTAATTATCTTCACGTTTCTTATTTCTCTTGCAATTTATATAAAAATAAAAATTTAATTTAATGTTTTGCACAGTAATTTTGCTTATTTTAATTTTGTTCATTTCATTTCTTTTCTTTTTAATTATATAATATTTATTTCTTAAGTTTTTTCTTTTACTTTTAAACAATAAATTTTAATTTTCGTTCTTATAAACATGATTCATTCATTATTTTTGCTTAAATATTAATTTTTTTCTATAATATATACTTGTTATGCTGTTATTAAACTAAATATTCAAAATGTACCTGCCCATTTTGTGTTTGTATAAATAAAAATAAAATAAAACATAAAAACATAAAACACTAATGTAAATGTATTCGGTCATGTATGAACTTTAAGAAACTTTTAATAATAAAATGTTAAAAGCACATGCCTGAAGAATTATTTAACCTTCCTCCTTTTCTTTTTTTCTGCATTATTATTATTTCTGCACAAAAAAGAAAAATATAATTTATTTTTTTCTTACCTTTTTGTTTCTCTCGTTCATTTTATTGAGTTGTGTGCGAAAGATACATGCTTTATGTTTCATAATAATATTTTATGAAAAATTTAATTTCGTTGATTTTAAATGCTTTTTTTTTTTTATGTTACCACAACCAGCCATCCAGTATAAACATTATTTTTTTTTTTTTTTATTTGATTTCGTAGACTTTAAAAATGGAAAAGAAAAAAATAATTCCATGGTCATTTATGTATTGTATGTGTTTGTTGGCTTTACGGAAAAAAAATAAATATGAAAGACATAATTAACACACATATACACACAATAACACATCTCTTACAGCTTACAAAAAAAAATTTACTTTTCTTTCTTTTTTTTTCTTGATTTTGTTATCGCGAATATTATGAACACAACAACGCAAGAGTTTAAATTTTTTATTTTTATTTTTTTTTATTAAATTTGCTTTTATTGGTTACTTTAAGCGTATTTTTAATGGCTATTAAGTTACCATTACCAGTTAGTTACCCACCAGCAGTTTTTTATTTTTCGTTTTCAATTCAATGTAACTTTGCTCTTGACGTTATATGTGCATTGAATTCAAGGCCAAACCACTGTCGGCATAATATTCTTTTGTTGTTGTGTGCTTTTTTTTTATATTTTTGTGAAAAATAACTTTGCCAAACACATTATTATATGGAAAACAGCTTTTAAAGTTTTTATTTGTTTTTTTTTTCTCAACTTTTCTATACAGAAATAAGACGACATGATGAACATACGACCAAAGAGCTTTTTATCGTGTATTTTTTTCTTTTTAACGTTTGTGTTGTTTCTTGTGACTTTAAAAAATAAAAAATAAAACGTAGGAAAATTACATCGCTTTAATTCGCTCAACAATCGAGAGTTTTATTTTTATTTATGAATATTACTTCATTTAGCCACATTTGATTTTACTTTTTTTTTATCGTCATCATGTTGTTGGCTGCGATTTAAATACTTTTATTCTTTTGCTGTTGATGGTGTGCTTTTTTTTATTTCCTCGTGTTCTTTAAAGTTTTTATTTTTTGCTGTCGTCGTCATCTCTCTGTCGACGTTGTTAATTTTTTTTTTCGCTTATTCTTTTGTTTAAATTTATTTATTTAAATTTTTTGTCTGTGTGGTCAGTTTTACTTTCGCGCAATCAAATATTAACCAACAAAGCAACAACAAAACTCCGTTTACTGCCCAAGGACATTCTGATGGTTGATTTTTAGTATTATTCGCGATCATACACCATGGCTTTGATGGACATTACAGAGAGAAAAAAAACCTTTGATTTTGGTTGTGTAAATTAAAATAAAATTTATTGTAAAACGTGCTATGATATAAATTACTTAACAGTATCACGAAATTTATTATTTTATTAAACAACAAAAAAAAAATTAAAATTATAAAACCCCCTTTTGACGCTGTGTTGAATTTTCTCTGTTGCGATTTATTAATTTATTATTTTTTTTTTTTTTTGTTAATTTTTATTCTCTCTGTTTTAATATAATTTATTTACCGGTCTTTTAATTAAAACGAAAATAAATTGCAGCAGTAAAAGTATGTATAAACTGTATATTCAAATAATTGCAAACAATTCTGTACAATTTAATAATAATAAAAAAAAAGATTATTAATAATTTAATGAATGCACAGCATAATTACTTTGTTAAATAATTATGATTAATTTATTTATTTGCTGTATTTCTTAGAAATTTAATAATTTTTTTTAAATTATTTAGACCGCGTGCGCATTAAACCGTTCAACATGCAATTGCATTTAAAAAAAAATCATAAAGTCGTTAAAGAAATGAAAAAAAAAAAAAAAATTAAAAATAAAACGAAACATGTTAAAATCATTAAAAAGAAAAAAAGAAAAAGATTTATTTAGACGAGTTTTTATTATCGTTTTTTTATTTATTTATTAACTGTTTTTCTCAACTAATTATTATAAGACGTTATGAAAATAATCCTCCCCCACAGAAGAGTTTTTTTTTTTTTTTTTCTTTTTCCTTTAATTTTATTATCTTATGACTAAGACCTCTAAATAAAAATAAATAATAAAATAATAATAATAAATAAGTGCAGTGCAGTCAATATATGATTACATAATTATTTTTAGAATTAAATTGAGAACACGATACAGAGAAACCAACCATTAGACCAGGCATTCAATGTTTTATACTAAATAAATGGGATAGAAATTTTTTTTTTTTTCTTTAGCATAACAATATTAATACCATAAAACATATTTTTATATTTAGTTATGCAAAAAGTTTAAAAATTAATGTATAAAATTATTAAAGAATCTAAAATATGATTTTTATTATTTCATGGGTAATTGATTTTGCGAAAAATTACTTCGTTAGTTTTTATAGCTGCTAGAATATGGTTTTAATTATCTAAAGATTTATTACAAATGATAACATACCATGGATACTAATTCTAGTTCTATAGAGTTTTGAATTATTTTAATTAAAATCTTTAAAACTGTTGTAAGTTTTTGCTTCAGATATTCTTCTAGTTTGTTTTCAAATTATAAATAAATGTGTTTTTGTTGTTTTTATTTATTTACTCTTGAATTTGTGTGCGATATCAAAATTGATTTAAACAAAAAAAAAAAAAAAAACACAGAAAGAAAGCTTTTTGTTTGCTTGGATAGAATAATAATTTTTAACCAGGTTCTTGTAATTACCTTAAAATACCTTTGATTTAATTAAGTGTATTAAATTCATCATCAACAAAATACTTGTTTATAACAAATTATTCATTAATCTATTATCTTTCGTTTATATATTCATTAAATAATTTAATTCAACATAAGTTTGTTGTTTTAATTGTTATTGGGGGGTGGCGATTCTTTGATGATTAACATAATTTCATTGAAATGAAAACAATTTATTAAATTACAATTAGTAGCAAATAATCTATTATCAACATTTTTTTATTTATTTTTTATTTATAATAATCATAAAACATAAATGTTAATATTAATTTTTGTTTTTTTGTTTGTTTTTTTTTTTAAATTAATTACAGGTAGCGGCCATGATGTCCTGCCCCCTCCCCCTACCTCTACCACTTCTACCGCCAGCTTTACACGCCGACTTTCCTCCGGTCCATATCGGAGTTAAGGTATGTCTTGTTTTTATTATTTTGTTTATTATAATTTCTATATATTTTTTTTTTTTTATTTAGCTATTCTCAAAAATTTTCACTCTTCCAAATAAAATTTAAATTTAATTAAATTTAATTTTCATGTGTGTTTATTATTTTATTTTATGTTTTTTTTTTTTTTTCTCCACTTCTACTTAATTTTTTTTTTTTTTGTATTCTTGTAAATACCTTTAGTTATTTTTATTTATTTTTTTTTTTTTAATTTAATTTTGTTTATTCTTTATCATGTCTTAATAATTCATTCAATAAGATTTAAAAATAAAATAAGCAAATAAGTAATATGGCGATATATTTTCTGGTTTCTTAATCTTCTGGTTATATATATATATATATATATTTATATATATATATATATATATATATATATAAAAACCACGAATTTCAATTAAATTACTTTTTCTTTTTTACTTTTTCTAATTACAATTGTACTTATATTTATAATTCGTTTCTTATTAAATAAATAAAAAAAATATATATAAGGAGATGAAGATAGGATAAAAAAAAGAAGTAATATAAAAAATTTCTATTGCGGTTTTGGTTGAATGAAACACACACACACACACACACCGTTTGTAGAATTGTTTCTTGTAAACATAACATTAACATATAGCATAAAGTCATGTTAAATGTCTAAGCAAAAACAATGACGTTAGTTAATAATAATTACAAATCAATAAATTTTCTAAACTATTTTTGGTTTATTATTTAATTAAGATAAAAAAAAAAATTTTTTTTTTTCTTCATTATAAACTGCAGACATTTGAAATTCTGTTTTTTTTTTTTTCATTTTTAATTACAAAAAAAATTAAATTTTATTAACGAAATTTTAATTATATATATATAATTTTTTTTCTCTTTGGTTTTCTTCTGTTAATTAAAAACGAAATGTGTTTATCTATTTTGTGTGTGTGTGTTTTTTTTTTTTTTTTTTTTTGTTCGTGGTGTTAAAATGAGTTAAAAATGCGTTTTTTTTCCTTCATTTTTTGTTAATGATAATTAAATCGTTTTTGGTTTTTAATAATAATAAAATTTTATTATTACATTTTGTGTTCATTATTAAAAATAGAAATTATTGATAATATTTGTGTGTGTGTGTGTTTTTTTTTTTTTTTAATTTTTTTTATTTATAAATAGGTTTGATGGTTAATTGGGTGGAAAATGTTTTGTTTATTTATTTATTTTATTTTTTTTTTTTTCACTTTGGAGAATAATCATTAGTTTGCTTATTTGTATTTAAATAATAATAATAATAATAATAATACTAATAATATTTCTTAATATTAATAATAATTAGATAAAGTGTATTTTCATGTCGTAAACATAGCCTACATTGTTATTATTACAAAAAACACTATGGTTCCATGTATATGACGATCTTATTATCATTATTATGATTATTACATTGTGCAATGGGGGTTTTTTTTTTTCATTTTTTATTTTTTTATTTTGTTGCCTTTTCTTCTTGACATAATCACAAAAAAATTTTAGGTGTAAAAGTCTCCTATTGTGTTTTATGCCAATTATTTAATGTTGCTTACTGGTAACAGTGAAAATAAAGAAAGTAGAATCTCTGTTCAGCATATATACAGGATATACCACACCACCCATTGTGACAGTTTTATTCTGTTTTTTTTTTTGTATGCCATAATAGCGCACAGAAAAGTGAATAAAAATAAAAAGACCAAAACAAACATTTGCTTATAATTATAATTTTTCTAGCCTTGTCATCTTATTATTATTATTATTATTTTTATTATTATAATTATGGTTATGCTTCTTTCTTTTATTTTATCATATAAAATGTAATTATTATTTTTTTTTTTTTTGTCAAAGAAGAGAAGAGACGTTTCTATACTATGCGTAATGACAAATTAAAGGATCACATAAATGAGTAACCCAACATCATCATCTGTTTTCTATAAAAATTATTTTTCTTCATTTTTAGTTGTTTGATTTATTTTTTTATTTTATTTTTCATCTTGTTTCCTGTAATTCTATTCATGTTTTTTTTAATTTTTTTTTTTTACCATTTCTAATAAACTTCAATTCTTTGATTGTCATCATGAAATCAAATCGATGGATGGCATAATAAAAGAAAATATAGGGAAGCAGCAAAAAGAAATGTTTTTTTTATTATTAATAAGTACATCGTCCTTACAAGGATATGACTAAGGAATGATGATGATGATTTTTTTTTCCTTTATCTTAATAATAAAAGATGCCCAACATCCGGATTTTTATATAATTTTTAATAAAATTCACATCAATAATTATCTGGCTGATATAGATTTTTTGTTCTGTTATTCCTCTTCGCATTTTTTGTGAAAATTGTGTCGGTCGTTTTGGTTTTGTCTTGCAAATTTTTTATTTCTTCCTTAATGATTTTTTTTTTTTTTGGTTTTGGTTTTTGTATGAGAATTCAATAAACCTTAAAGTAACAGAAAATATTTTGTTTAATATAAAAATGAGCTCAGCAGAGAATAAAAAAAAAAATGTTTTATTGTAACGAGAATTCGGTTGTACTAAAAATTATTTGACTGTTGTGTGTAGTCGATACGAAAGCTTTTTAATTTGTACGTCAAACGAGACGAAGCTAATAAGAAGGTAAAAAAAGCTCAGTGAATAGTTGTCCTTGTCGTTCTGGAAATCCAGGTAGAAATTGATTGCAGTATATTCACGTTTATTTCCCCTTATTTTTTTTTTTTTCAATTTTCTGTATATCTCCACATTACACAAACGTATTCTAGTGATCTCTGTTTTTCACATTTGATAACATCACCAGTTGCACGCGTATTTTATTTTTGAGAGGAAAAAAAAAAAAGTTATTATAGGCAACCTGTTACGTCAGAGGAATGAGTTTATTTTGCCCCTTACATATCATCATTTTTCTCCACATTTGTCACTCAGTTTTTTCAGTATTTAGTAAAATTGAATTGTATGGGAAAATTCTTCTGCTGTTACTTTTCTTTTCCTCGTATCTCTGAGCACGGACATACGTATAAGTGGTGGGTATAAGTAAATAAGTAAGTCTGCTCTTATTAAAGCTAGTCTCTTTGGTTAAAAAAAAAAATAACTGTCGAACATGTGAAAAAACATGAGTTTTCCGGAAAATTTTCGTTTTTTTGTACTCCCACTTTTGTTTAACTGTATTGGTGCACATTTAGTCTTCTCCTGCATTCTATTTATAAAATCTTCTTGTATACAAGTGGGCCCCACTTTAACAAAATATAAGGAAAATACTTATATATAAAATTTCCCCAACCACGTTAACAATGCATTAATAATTTTTACACTGCTAATTTCGGTTATTTTTTATTTTATTTTTTTTTTATTTCTTGCCTTTAATTAAAATTTAATCTTTTAAAATTGATTCAATTCAATTATATTTTCACGCCTTTTTCGCATGGTTATCAAGAATAATAATTAATTATAATTTCAATGTGTAGAAAAATTATTAGTTCTTCTCGATTAAGTTTTAATTAAATATTTTATTAAGCAGAACAATTTTCCAAATCAGTTAAGTGCATAGTGGATTGTTTGTGGATGAACAGTGTAAAATGTATTCACCTGATGTGTGTCAATTTGTGATATTTCTTTCAGTTTTTCCAACCTGCAAAAAGTTGTAAAATCTTTTGCTTACTCCGTTTATTGTAAATGTCCCCAAAAAAAAAAAGGAAATATCACTTTATTTTTTCGTGGGTACAAAATATAGCAAATGCAACAAACAGGAGTACAGAAAATGAAAATGAAGAGCAAATCTTACATGTTAAAAAGCAGACTGAGTCCAATATATATGTATACATACATATATAAAAATAGAAACAAATATTTTATCACAGCATACGCTTTACGTTTGTACACACTCTCCCCACAATCAACCCACTAAAGGTATCCATTACAAGAAGTATATATTAGAATAGAACAAAAGCGTATCATATATAGTATTCGCCATGGTATAAAAACAACGATACGGTATGAATACGTGGCTGGCTTAAGCTAATATAGAAAATTTTATTTTATTAAACGAAAAAAAAAAAAAACCAAAGTTAAACATACATTCACATATCATTTATTATTATTTTATTTTTTATGGTTGATTCTGTTTTATTTTACTTAGCATTTACTTTACATTGTTTTTTTCTTCACTCTTTATTGTATTGTGTGTTATTGTTGTTGTTCTTGTTGTTGTTTAAATTATTTAATTTTATTTCTTGTATTTAATGTGCGTACAGTTTTTTTTTTTCGTACTTGTTTGTTGTTAATTCTTTTTCGCTGTTTTTTTTTTTTTTTTAATTTATATGAAAAAAAAAAATTATGATATGTAAAAAAAAATAATAAAAATCAACACAAAAATTGTATATAGAGAAGAGAAAAACACGAAATAAAAAAAAAAAAGCATAAATAAAAGAAAAAAAAAAAAGCCAACCAACAACAACACAACAGAAAAACCAGACAATTTCTACTTTACTTCTGTTGTCAGCTCAGAATAGAAGTTGAATTCGTTGTGTCGCGCGTGTTCAGTTTTTTTCTTTCTTTTTTTTTTGTTCCTTATAAAAAAGCAAAAAAAAAAAATATTAATTTATTTTAATTTCTTTCTTTTTTATTTCTGTCCTGTTTCTTACTTGTGTATTTCTGTTTGTTATTGTTTCGATTAAATATATTCTTCATAAACACTCTTGTTGTTGATTAACTTTTTGTACTGTACGAAACATATCTAGTGTATTTACCTTACCTATAAATTTACTGTAACATATTTAATTAGTAATAATTACAGAAATCGAAAAAAATTAATTAATTAAACAAATTTTTGATTGTTTTTTAAGTGCTTTATTTTTTATTCGCTGCTTAAATGTGTTACTTGTGAGGTGTAGTAGCTGCTGGTGTGTATTGTGAGTTTATTGTTAAATTGTGTGCGACAATCATTAGAACCCGGCTTTTTTTTTTTTTTCTTTTTTTTTTTTGTATAAATTTGTTATCGCTTTTGATAATCGAATGATTTATGTATTTATTACAAAAAGCAGACTGTTTAAAGTTTAATATTTATTAACACTATAAAAGTTAAAAGCTTTTATATACAATAATAATAATAATAATAATAGTGCAAGTTTAAAAGCTAGTGAAAATTTTTGTTAAGAAAAATATTTTTCTTAAAGAAAAAGGTTGGAAAAACACAACAAGGCTGTGTTGAAACAGCAAGAATAAAGCAAAAAAAAAAAAAAAAAAAAATCATAATCAGCAACATCGACGCAAAACGTTGAAAATTTGTGTGTGGTTTTTCATTTATTTGTTATTTGTGAAAAATAAGTTATAAAAAAAAAAAAAAAATAAAGAAGAAGAAGAAGAAGAAAAGTAAAAGCGGGGAAATTTTTTTTATTATTATTATTATTCTTCTCAATTTCATCAACAAGCAGCATCTCTAGTAAAGCACAGTGTTTTTTTTTTTCTTTTCTTTTTTTTTTGTTCCTGTACTCTCCACATTCTTTTGTGTATTTAATGTTTATATTATTATTATTATTATTATAATAATTATAAATTTATATATATATATATATATATATATATATATATACAATTGTCGATTTTGCTCATCACTGCAAAATATAAAGTACAGCGAAAAAAGAAAAAAAAAAAGAGAATTCTACAAGAGTTTCACGAGTAACACGAGACAACAGCATAAAGAGGAGTAAAAAATAGAGTATGTATTGTTGTTGTTATATTTTTAATGTTATATTAAACAAGTACATATAGAAAAGTACATTGTTTTTGTTTCGTTATAACGAAATCGCTTTTTCATTTATACATTTATGTATTATGTATATATGCATATACATATATATACATATATATATAAATGTAGGAGATATTGATGTTGGTAGAGTAAAGTTATTTTCTTTTTCGTTTGGTTTCGTTAACAATTTGTTTGTTTGGGGGGTTGAAAATGTTTTTTTTTTTTTTTGTATGTTCTGTATTATTATATGGCATGATTCTCCGTTGATTTTTGTGCTTAGTTCAATGCTCTTCCATCAGTTTACTACTTCTTCTACTTCTTTTTTACCGCGGCACAATATTTATACATATATACATTTATTTTTTTTATCCAATATCCATCCAGCTCTGTTCTTTTAATGAAAAATTCAACATTCTACAGTATATTCTATTCAATCTAGTTCAGTTTAGCAGAGTAGAAGTAATATTGTATGTTGTTGTTGTTGTTGAAAAACTTTTTTTCTTTTTTTCCATTTTCGTTATTTTGTTTGGACTACAAAAAAATACAAAAAAAAAAAAAATTTGTGAATAGTGGAGCTTTGATTCGGCGCAGAAATTATTCGTAAATAAATATCTCCTTCTAGCCCTCCTAGGTAAATAGCATGTTGGAAATTATTTAATATATACACTACCTAGTACTACATTTACTTTATAATAAAATAGTATTCTAAGGTTTCTCTCGGGCTCTTCTCCGGTTAACTGTCGTCGCGTTTTTTTTGTATAAAAAAAAATTTTTTTTTTTCAATTTATTTATTTTTTTTTTTCCTATATTTTATTTAATATTTTGTTGTTGTCGTTTAAATATATATATATATATATATTTCTTTATATATATATATATATATATATATATATATATATATATATTTTCAAAATATTTTTATTCTGTATTTTTGTGTATTTACCTCGAAATATCAGTCGATTTTATTTCAGTCTTCGTACAGTCTTCGCTTTAACCCGTTCCAATCTGTCCGCCGCTCTTGTATTATATAAATTTAAAATAAATATTTAAAAAACAAAAAAGAATTAAATAAAATAATTTTATTATTATTATATTAAATGTGTCTTTGCATTTATTTTATAAAATAAAAATAAAAATTAAATTAAATAATTAAAAAAAAAAAGTAATAAGAAACATATAACTAATAAAACGAAAATAAATCTTGTTTTATCTAAATAAATAATTCAACAAAAAAAAAAAAAAAAACTGCTGCTTTAACACTTTAGTTCGTTAATAAAATTTAAAAATAAAAGTTCTTTAAAATAAAGTTAAAAAAAATAAAATAAAAGTTAAACCAAGTTAAATAAATAAAAAAATAAAAAAAAACAATTCAAATCAAATCAAATTAAAAAATTCCCAACACAACAAAAATCCTTAAATTATTTAATTTAATCTTTCATCCAGAAAAATCTTAAAAATCTGCATTTTTCCCATCTAAAAACAATCACTCCAGTTTATTTATTTTTTTTTTACAATATATTCGTTAAAAGCTTTAAAAGTTTATTAATTTCTTCGTTTTCTTTTTTAATTTTTTTTTTTTTTGATATTAAAAAACCACCGGCCGTTGTATTTTTTTGTTTTTTACGTTTATAAATTTATTATCTAATCGTTGACAACTTTATGTTATTTATTTAATTAACAAAATTAATTTTTAATTAATAAAAAAAGGCGCAAAGATAAGTTTTAATCAAAAATTAATTTTTAATTCATATTTAATTATTATTTATAAAAAAAAAAAACCAAAATAACTTTGATCTTATAATTCTCCCTTTGAACAAAAATCAAAAATCAAAATACGAAAGAAACGAAAACTCGTTGTAGAAAAAGTTAGTAAATAAAAATCATATGTTGGAAAGTGCAATGCTAAACGTAGAGTAAAAAAAAAAAAAAATATATATAAAAATTACCTGAAATATTAATTTTGTTATATTTAATCAAAAAAAAAAAAAAAAATAGAAGAAAATTTATTTATAAAAATCATTTAACCACAATTTTAATTAATTAATTTATTTAATTGTGCTCAATAGAGATAGAAGAAAGATTTTAAGTTTTGTGCTGTTAGTTTTATTAAATTGTTTTTACCTGTTTTGTTTTTAATTAATTCATAATTTATTTATTTTTATCTATTTAATTAAATAGAAAAGGATAAAATCGTTATTTAAAAAAGAAACAAAAAAAAATATTAATTCATTTTTATTATTAAAAAAAATTAAAAACAAAACAAAACAAAAAAAAAAAAAATAATTAAATGAATTTTTTATATATACAAGAAAATCCGTCGTAAACCAAAGATATTTTTAATTAAAAATTTAAAAATTAATTAAAATAATAATTATTATTAATATTAAAATAAAAAATTAAATTTATAATCTTGTTGTTATACAAAAAAATAATTAAAATTAGTCAATAAAATAAATGTATCGGTGTTTGTGCAATATATTTATATAAAAAAAAAGAAAATAAATTTTTTTAGTTGATTAATATAATATCAAAGAAAATTTATTATACAAAGGAAAAAAAAATTAATTAATTAATTATTTTAATAAAACCGTCTACATATCAAATTTAAATTAAAAATTAAAACGGTGTAAGAAAAAAGAAGAAGAAAAAATAGGAAATAAAAAAAAAAAAAAAAAATTATATTTTATTTTCAAATTAAATCAGCCGTACGTGATTTCAGTAATAATAAAGTCAATATTAGTAATAAAAATAATATTAAAAATATATATATATATGTAACAAATAAATTTTATTTAATATTAAGACTAATTAATTAATTTAATTTAATAAAAATTAATTAAAAATAGACGAAGGTTAACATCATCAGATAACAATCCATCAATCAATCAATCAAATAAAAAAAAACGCATCATATACTTCGTCGTGGTTTTCTATTTGTTATATTCAAATACGAAGATAACAAAAAAAAAAAAAATAAAAATATTTTTAATTAATCAAAACTAAATGAATAAATAAAAGTTAGTAAAGGAAAGCGTTTTGACAATCAAAAATTTAGACTAGTTAATTATAAATGTTGTTCAATCAAAAAAAACTAAAAATTTAGTAAAAACAACAACATTTATAACCTTCTATTTAAAATTAAGGAAAAAAAAAAAAAAAACATTTAATAACTCATATCTTAAGACAATCGTCTGACAAATCTTTATACAAATCTTTTGTAAACGTATTTTTTAATTAAATAAGAATAACTTAACCTAAAACAATCATTTTTAATAAAAACACTTAAATTTAGTATTTATCTTATATACTTAATTACTTATATACTTATACCTTAGTATTTAACTTAACATTTACTCTAATTAATTAGTAACTTATAACAATCATTTAAAAAAAATTAATAAAAAAAGTAAAAAGTTCTAGCTCTTTTAACGTTAAATTATTATAATAAATTAATTAAAATAAAATTCTTAACGACTGACTAACGTAAACAGAAACATTTTTTTTGTGTGTATTTAATTCAGTTTGAAGACAACATATCGGAATTTAATTACGTTAAATCAAAAAAAAAAAAAAAAATACATTTGTTGTCTTATATAAATGTGTTAAAAGGTAAACTAAAAGGAAAAAAAATCAAATCAAATCAAATTAGATATTCAATTCACATCATAACTAAAAATAAATTTGTAATAAACATAGGAGAAAACTTTATGTTTGTTTTTGCCTCCTTTTGTAACAGAAAATAGAAACAACAACCAACAAATAAAAAAAGTAGCATAATTTGAGTGAGAAAAATATTTTAACATAGTAAAACGTTTTATTTCTTAAACGAAACGAAAAGAATTTATTTACGTAAAGGGAGACGCACAAGTTTTAAATAAGAAAACAAACAAACACGTTGTTTTAGCTGGTTGTGTGTTGTCTTTTGCTGTATGTAATTAAATGGAATCACTATTTTCAACGTCCTGTTGAGAAATTAAAAACGTTAAATAACAGCAAGACAAAACAGTTTTCGTTTCGTTTTTAAATTGAAGACGTAAAGAGTTTTTTTTTTGTTTATAATTATTATCATTAAATTAAATAAACAACAGATAAGATTTTTGCTTTAATTATAAGAACCTGTTGAATTATTTTTATTAAGAAAAAAAAAAGAAAAAATTTAAATTAATTATTTAACGTGACAATCAAACTTTTAATCCTTAATCATATCTATACTCTATACTATAATAAATATTTATACTTATTACTCTTAAACTAAATTTAATAAATAATTAGTGATAAATTAATAAATAATTATAATAAAATAAGTCAAATTCATAGTTAAATAAAATAAAATAAAAGTGGAGCTTAAATTAGTTAATAAAGTGAATTAAATAAATAAATAAATAAATTGTTGTCAATGTGTGTTAGTTAATTTGTTTATTGTTTGTTCGATTCAAAAAGAAAAGTAAAGAAAAATTAATGAAAAATCGTTTTATAGTCTCAAATTAAAAAAAAAAAAAAAAAAAAAAGAAGAAAAGTAGAATAAAATTAATAATTGAATTAAAAAAAAGTAAAATAAATCTAAGAAAATATTGTAAAAAAGAAAATTAACGTCACAACGTATTTCCCACCGGGCCTCGCATTTTGTCCTCCCTTCTTATCTCCTTCATCAACAACAAATCATATTTTTAATCCTTCAACAACATCTGCAGCACTAGCTACAACATTACCTCAACACTATCATAATTATCACCATCATTTATCAAATAATATTTCTTTAAATAATATTAATAATAATCCTACAACCAATTCTTTAACACTTCCTTCAACAACATTCATTCCAAATATATTACAATCAACAAATTCATCAATAATAAATACGAATAATAATAATAATCATAATAATAATAATAATAATAATAATAATAATAATAATAATAACGGTAATAATTATTATTATAAATATTTAAATAATATAAATTCAACGACAAATCATCATAATTTATTAACAGCAGCAACAATACCGACATTGTGTTATTGTGGCCTCTGTTGTCCACCAACAATTAGTACAAATACAACAGGAACACAAATACCTGTTTTAAGTGGTCTAACACCAACATTAATATTAAGTCGTTATACGGAAATAAATTTGTGTGATTCGATTTCGTTAAGAAATCAAACAACAACAACATCTGTCAACAATTGTTCCTCATCCATCTTTACAAATAATTACAACAATAACAACAACAACAACAACATCATCAACAACAATAGTTTAAGTACAATCAACAATCAGTACATCAACACCGGTAAAGATATAATGGTAAGAAATTTGATGAATTAAAAAACAAAACAAAACAAAACAAAAAAAATTGTAAAAAAAATAAAACCAAAAAAATAACAACAACAACACCGCAAATTTTAATATTAAGCCAAATTAATACTAAAAATTCACATTTATTATTAATTTTATTTGTAAAAAAATAAAAATACTAATTAAAATAAAAAAGCACAAAATGTTAAATCATTATAATTACGTACAACAGCAACAGCTACAATTGCAAACGCAATCACAATCGCAATCTCATTCCTCTCCACTGCAGTTAGTGCCTTTATTTCGTGCACCAAATTCTACTTCAAATGCGTCTACAAATTCTTCAAGCATAAATACAACAGCATATTTATTACCAGCATCAGTTATAAATGCAAGCACGACAACACAACATCTTCCATTACATCATTTAAATCATCTTAATAATTATCCATTAAATCAACAACAACAACAACAACAACAACAACAACAATATTATCTTAATCCTCTACAACAACAACAACATCCACCATTATTGAATCAACAAAACAATAATAATATTAATAATAATAATAATACAATAAATGCAACAGCTAATCTAATAGTGCATCATCATTATTGTCATGAAAATTATTGTGGTGAACATTTTTTATTAACAACAAATAATAAAAATCATCAACAACAGCAACAGTTAATTAATAATCATCAAATACATCAGCAACAGCAACAACAACAACAACAACATCAACATCAATTAACAAAACAACATCTTACGTTAACATCATTGGCAAATACAACAATACCAACAACGACAACAACAGCAGCATCATCAACAACAAGAACATTAATTAATAAAACAAATGATAGTGTTAAAAATTTAAATAAATTTATTAACTGTACAAATTCATTTGTTGCACTTAATTTAAATCATAAAAAAATTAATATAAATATAAAAAAGAATAATTATAAATTAATTAATTATAATAATAATAAAATTGTTACTAATAATCCTGTTATAACTACTACTACTACTAATACTACTACTACTTCACCTACTACTAGTTGCACCCCAATTGTTAATACTTCTGTGACGTCTTCTTCACAATATCCTTGCAATAAGGTATCTCACTTTTAAATATTGTTTTAATTGTTTTTATGCTTTTAATTAATTTTATTTTACCTTTTTTTTCTTTTTTTTTTGTCTGCCTTAACTGTTGTATTTGTAATTGATTTTAATTGTTTTTTATTATTGGAAAAAAAGTAATTAATTAATCAAAACTAAATTTTTATTATTTTATTTCTGCTAATATTGTTATTATCATTATTATTATTATTATTATTATTGTTAATTAAAGGTATGACATTTTAACCTGTCATCCAATATAAATTTAAAATAAATTGAAGAGGAAATTTGAAAAATTAAAATTAAAAAAAAAAAAAAATCACTTTAATTGAATTCTCTGTGTATATATAAAAGAGTAGCATTTTGTATTTAAACATACAAAAAAAAAAAAAAATCACAGCGGAAAAAAAATGTGTTTAATTAAAAAAACAGCAAAATCGTAATTAAAGTTTATGCAATGCATTTATTTTTTTTTTTTATTATTAATTCGAAAAATTTAAAGCTTAATGCTGTGTGATGATGCTCTGCATTTTTTTTTTTTTTATTTTTTTTTTTTGTTGTACTATATAAATGCTTAATTGTTTACGTGTTATTTGTAAAAATGTTTTTTTTTTTTTTGTTTATCAAAAATAAATCTACTGATTTAATTGAAAACAAAAATATGTACATAAAAAAAAGAAGAAGAAGAAGCAGAAATAATAATTATGGGAAATAATACTTTATTTAATTGTTTTGCTGTTGTTGTTGTTGTTGCTGTTGTTGGTAGTGTGATTAAATGGTATTGCTGTTGTATTATACGATAAAAGCATTAATGTTTTTTTTTTTCGATGTTCCTTTGATTATTAATGTTTTAATAATTAAAATCAGTTTTTTTTTTTTTATTGTACTTGGATTTTTTTTTTTTTTTTTTTATCTTTATTTTCGTTGTTTTTATAATATAGGATTGAGAGTATTATTCTTTAAAAGGTAGACACGGTGATTACTTAAGCGTTTTGTTTTTATTAACAACAAAAAAAAAAGCAAAAATAGTTAAACTCTAAAATAACAACCCTTAACTGAAAGAAAAAAAAGATTTGTTTTATACTAAAATATAAGCTTTAACCTCCCACGACACCGGCAAAGACTACATCAAAATACAAAATTTGTATTCAATTTCCTTTGTTTTTATTATTATTATTCCTCTAGTTTAGTTTTGTTATCAGAAAATTGAGTTTTTTTTTTTTTTTTTTTGGTTAACTATAAATTTGGTTTAATCCAATTTTTCTTTTTTATTTTACGTAGATGAAAATATGAACGGAAAAATACGTTAATAAAATTTTTTTTTTTTTGTTTTTTGCTTTTTCCTGTGGAAAGTTAATCAATTTTTTTTCCTAAGTTTTGTGTTGAGTAATTTTTTTTTCTTTACGCTTTTAGTTTGTCTTTTTTTTGTTTTGTTTTTTTATAAAATAATTAAAATCAATGATTGATTAGAAATTAATTTTATTCGATTATTGTATTCTGATTTGACAATTTTTTTTATATATATTTTTTATTAAAAGCTTTAGACACATTAAATAATAATCAGCTTTACTACACCCCCGTACATATTGTAATAATTTTTTTTTTCCCTTTTTCTATTTTTATTAATATAATCGAATATCAGGTAAACTTATTATTTATTGAAATACATAAATAATAGGAATAAAAAGCATAAAATTACTCATCATCAAAATATTATTATTTTTTACTATTATTATTATTATTATTTAATATTAATGCACAAATTATGTATAAAAAAAAAGGAAAAGAAAAACCTTTGCCACACTCGTCATTAAAAAAATCGTTGCTTGTTTTGAAAATCGTAAAAAGAAAAAACGAAACGAATAACTGAATATAACTGATAGACAGAATTTAGTTCAATCTAGACGCTAGATTATAATAAATAATTAATTATTAAATATTAATGAAAACCCAGTCAGAGTATTACTTTATTATTAAAAATAATTTCCCAGCGTCAATCAATGGACTAATGATGACGCCGCTAGGAATATAATTATTATTATAATTAAATCATTATTCATTTGGAAATACATTGTCTATCCTAGCTTTTATTTTTGTTCATTGTAAATGTGTCACATGTGTAGAATGATAATAATAAAATAAACTTTTTTTTTTTTTTTAATATGTCTAATTTACTCAAAAAAAAGAGAAAAAAAACAACGAAGTAAATTCATCATTGAAATTTGAATAATAATAAAAAAAAGGAAATTTATTTTTTTTTTGTTCTACGCTATAAAACAAAAAAAAAGAAAAGAAAAAGCTTTATTAACTAATTTAGGGGTGCTTTTAAACCACCTGTCAAAGAATTCTTATTATTCGCTATAAAAATTTTATTTTATTTTCGTATCATGACAATTTTTTAACGTAAACAATTTTTTGTATTTTTCGTTGATAAAAATCGTTAATAAATTTTATTGAATGATGGAAAAAAGTCTCTTCAAAACTAATAAAAAGTCGCGAAATTTGTGGTTAATTTGTATAAACGTTAAAATATAGAAATTCATTAATTTTATAAACTTTTTTTTTTTTTTATAATAATAAAAAGAAAAAAATCTTTAAAAAAATGATTAAGGGAAAATTCAAGTATTATTGATTTTTTAATTAAAAAAAAGAAAATTCTTTTCTTGTTTTGTTAATCATTTCTCCTTTCTGTATTTTTTTTTATTTTATTTTTTTTAATTATTAAAATTGTTTCATCATAGTCTAGAGCTAGTAACGATCCTTATTTATTTTATTGGCCCGTAATAAGAATAAGAATAATAATAATAAACCAATTAGTGTTTATATACATTTTTATTATTGTTTTGTAATGTTAATATAGATTTTTATATTTTTTTTTATATAAGAACAGAAAAAAAACAGAAAAAACTTCGTTGCAAACTAAGCTCCGCTAGCTTTCAAATGAGGTTTTTATGGTAAAGAAAGAAAGGAAAAAAATATTTTTTTTTCTTTCTAAAAAATGAAAATTAAAATAATAATAATACTATTAAGGGTACTTAAGTGTTAAATTTCTCCATAACATCGAGGAATATAAATCTAGTAAAATGTGTTAACACAGAAGCGAAGTTAAAAAAGAAAGTAGAAAAAATAAAAGAAAATTGATTGATTTCTATTCATGGGTAATAAAGAAGGAAAATGAAAATGAAAAAGAAAATGTTTTTTACATGAAGCTCATGCATTTTAATTTTATTAAAAAGAATAAATAATAATTTAAACGACTTAGAATAAAAAAAAAAAAAAAAAAAATTAATAAAACATAATTCTTCGCTTATTTAATTTTTTTTTCTCTGTTCTTACAACCAATTTACCTTCTCATGTTTTTTTTTTTTTTTTTAATTTCTTACAAAACTTTACTTTACTGCATGCTTCCTACTCGTCCATCACGTCATCGCGTATTTTCTATAGAAAAATTTTAATTTTTCACACATTTTTAATGAACAAGGCACTTGATATTATTATGTAAACAACAAAACAACATTCAATATTAATAAGTCTTTAGTATAATGTAATGTTAAGTATATGTGTTTATGCAAATAATACTCTTTCACGTTGTGTTTTATTCTGTTTTTATTTTTATTTTTATCTTTTTTGGTTTAAAGCTTTTATTTTTATTTTTATTAACAGCAAAATAAGAAAAGAGAGCCCATTTCAAGTTGATCACCATCCCTTAATCTTTTACCATGCAACACAATGAAGAAAACTCTGTGAAAAAAAAAAAAACCAAATAACGTAAATTGTTGTAAATTTCGTTTTAACTTTTATTTGCATAAAAACAGTGAAAAGTTTTTTTTTTATTTTATTTTATATATTCTTCGTTTACGGCACAAGACATAATTTTTTTATGATTTGTCTGTTTTTCCTTCTTTTTTTTTGTGTGTTTTATTCAATGTGCTCAGGTGCGAAAAGTTGCGTAATTTATTAAGACGGGTTTTTGTATCTCTCTGTGTGATTTTTCTTTTTTTTTATATTTATAAAATAGAATTAAAAATATGTTTATAAAAATAATATATTAACTAAATACTAACGTGGTGTATATATTTTTATCACAACCCACAATAATCACCTCATTCAATGTAGAGTGTCACGCGACATATAAAAAAAAAAAAAACTTTTTTACCAACAGAAAAACTAAAGCCAAAGAAATGTTTAATAAAAAAAAAGTAAAAATAAAGCAGAGCAACAAAGTATTTGTGAAATGAGAAATAAAAATAAAAAAGTATTCTGGAGTTTCGTTCTGGACCATTACTTTTGTCTTTTAAATAGAAAAAATGCTTCACAATTAAAATCTTTCTTTTTTTTTTTTTTTCCCTTATTTCTTAAGTATGACGACAAATTTTCTAGAGTAATAAAAAATATTTTTTTTTTATTTCATAATCATTAGTTTAATTAATTAATTTTTTTTTATATATATAAAAAAATCATTCATAATGCAATTAGTTAAGTCATGTTTAAAGCTTTATTTATTTACTTTTTATATCGACCCACCCACCCCAGTCAGTAGTTTGATTATTTTATTCTCGTTGCCTGTTAAATAGATTTTTTATATTCGTATTCAATTTTAATGAACAATTTTTTTTTTCTCTATCGTACCGTCCAGTCAGTCAATAAATATAAAAAAAAAACTATTCATTATTTAACTTATCGTTCATAAATTATGGTATTAAAAAATAAAAATAATAATAATGTGGACAATGCACCTTAACAACTAACTAACAAACTGACTAACTTTACTTTATAACCTCTGACTAGAGTAAATGATATAAAAAAAAAAAACACAAACTTTAATGCAAAAAAATAATAAAAATTATTATTATTATAATTATTTAACCGGACGTTTGAATTGAATGAACGTGACTAAAATAAATGATTTTTTTTTTTGCATTATTAATAATTTGAAGATTATATGTAAATGCGACAAAACATAAAATTATTTTTCTAAACATTAATGATTGAATTCAAATAGAAAACTATTTATTACATTAATAAACAATTAAAAAAATATATATATATAATTAATTCTAATTTAAAACAATTAAACATTAATTCTCATGTCAATATGATTTTCTGTGCCATTTTAAAAGATAATTGTCTGTTCATTAAATAATATTGACACACAAAATTTACTAAATAAATTTTCAATCTACATAAAACAAATAATAATACCCAATTGAAAATCACCACCACCTACCCACCCATCAACCTTCTTTCATTTGATTCATTTACTCATTTCAAACATAAAAATAAAAATTTGTAGACGACACAACACACTCACTACACGTATATGTATGTTGTGTGTTATCTTTTATTCTAATATTTACAATAAAACTTTTCATATAACATAACATATGAATATTTAAATTTTATTATATATTTTTGACATTGTATGACGTATAGGAAGTTCATAAAATAGTTTTACTATAGTAATTTTTACAATAAAAGTGGAAAAGTTTTGTTTTATATTATCCATAAATTATGCTATAGTTTTTTTTTTTTTCTATTGTTGAAATAAATTTGATGAACAATTTTTTTTTTTTTTTTTTTTTTTTGTTAAATCGTTGAGTAAAACTAGGTTGTGCTGCTGTTACTGTTGTGGTTGTTGTTACTAAAATAATTTTACACCCTTAATGTTGTTTTTAAATGAAAAAAAAAAAATGAATTTTTGTTTTGTGTCAAACCAGAAAAAAAAAAAAAACTTAAACTCAATAGTAAATATTGTATGGGGGAGTAGTAATAGTAGGAGAAGAAGAAAAAAAAATGTACATGCAAATTTTATAGCACTGTTGTTGTCGTCATCATCATCATCATAATCATCGTTGCATTTTATTGTAGTCTTGTTACAACAGTTACTTTTGCTGTCGCGACATTATCATTGTCGTTATATAAAAGTAAAAATCAACTAAAACCATGTATAATTTATGTTGTGCTTGCAATGGTAGAATTGTTAGCATGAATAAATTTTTATAACACACACACACACACGTACACACATGAAGGTGGTAATGATGATAATGGGGTGGTTTTATAGTTTTATTTATTTATTTTCTTTAATTTTCTTTATTTTATTTAGTGTGCTTCTTTTTTTCTTTTTTTTATTTATAAAAAGTTGAAGTATGTGAAAGATTTTCACGAAGAAGTTAAATATAGAAAAAAAAAAAAAAAACCCTATTGCATCAATTGCAATCTTGTATGTTTATAAAGAAATAATTAAAAAAAAAAAAATTATAATAATAATAAAACCTCTATTGTTACAAAACTCAAAACAACTCGTCTCTTATTTAAAGAAGAGAAGAAGGAAAAAAATAAAATAAAATAAATGGAAAAAACAAAACGCCTTGTTGACAATTAGTATGTATAAGAATATGTAGAATGAATTCCATCAGCCAAACCAACAAACATTGTTCTACTGTTTTGCACATAGTAGCTTTACTGATTGCACAGTGCATTATTCACTGTACATATCTACTATATATATGTATAGTATATTGTTGATGTTTGATATATAAACATTGCATTTTGCATATTATACATAAATGTACGTCACCAGACATTATTGCTTTTATTCTTTCTCTTCATCTTTACATAACATTTTATATACAAAAGTAAAAAATTTTTTTGCTACGTACGTTTTTTTTTTTCTTCTTCTATTTTTTCTATTTTTTTATTAATATTTGCATTCATATCAAATATGTATGTGAAGCCATAGTGAAGTCAAGTCTATAGAAATAGAAAATTATGTATGATTTGTATGATTTTTATTTTTTTGGTTTTGGTTTATTTCCTTTTTTTTATTATTATTTTTTTTTTTTTCTAACATCAAAATTTAGTAAATAGAGAATCAGTCAGAACATAAATCTTCAAGTGTTCTATCTACTATGTAAAAATAGATTTAAAGAGTTATTTGCAAAAAAAATTGTTAAATGGGGGTTTTAATTTAAAGAATCTTTTTTTTTTTCTTTCTTTTTACTACTTATTTGTATGGCTGGAAGTCATCGAATAGATTTCGTTTTGTATTTTCCCTGTATTACAAATCCGTTGAACAAATCACCAAAGATTAAGGTTGGGCGTTTTTTTTTCTTTATTTTTTTTTCTTTTTCGTACTTCTTTAAAAGCAACCAACATTTATCATATTTAAATCTTTGATTTTATTTTTCTTGTATTATATTCCAATAAAACATTTTTTTTTTATTTTTGTCATTAGATGTTTGCATATTTTAGTTGATCGATACAAAAAAAATAAATAATGAAATCACGATGTCGTCGCGTTTACTTGTATCACATATACCTTTTTTCTAATTGTTTAGTCAATTTTCCTCTTTTTTTATATCATTTTTTACGTTGTCGTCCACGTTTATTATTATTTAAGTAAAAGCACAATAAAAAGGAAAATCTAAATAGAAATTTTATTAAACAATTTTTATAGTATGACCCTGCATATTATGTGATAAAGAATTAAAAATCTAATATACTAAAGAAAAACGTAAAAAAAATCCACCAACAATATGTTTGGTTATGTTTTACTTGATGTGCTGTGCTGTGCTTAAACATTAGTAAATAAAAAGAAAATGCGATGATGTTGATGATCATGATGATGATAATGATTATGCGGACGACAATAGTGACAACAACCGCACATACTACACCTCCTGAAGGCAAATAAACGACAGCTTACAGCAAGTAATGTTAAAAACAGTATAAAAAAAAGGGAGCATTACCAAAAAAAAAAATAAACAAAATAAAACTGCAAAAAAAAGGAAAGAAAGAAAGGAAAACAACAACAGCAGCAACAACAACAAAAAAAAAAAAAAAAAAAGAAAAGAAAAAAAAAGTGGAATAAAAGGGTTTCAGAAGGATTAGGATTAAAATTTAACAAAAGAGCGCGAATGAATATCAAGTAAAATAAGAAAAGTTTTTTTTTTTTTTAGTAGTTTTATGGTTTAATGGTTGCCACATATATATATTATAGATGCTGAAGAATTAAATGGTTTCGTTTTATACAGTTTTTCTCAGCCTTTTTTTTTTGCTTTTAAATTTTTTATGTAACCATTTTCAATTTTAATTTTATTTTTCTTTCTCTTTTTTTTTCTATTATTATTTAATGTTCTAAAAATAACTCTAATCCATAATAATAATAATAAAATAAATAAATAAATAAACAAACAAATACTACAAACCAAATTAAAATTAAAATAGAAGAATTATTTATAAATGAATTTATTATAGTAGCACACAGAATTAAAACCGCATCATATCGTACACAACACTTCACATTCATAATTATATTTATTTTTCGTTATTTTTTCATTTTCTGTTTGTTTGTCAATTTTTTCTACACTGGATTTTTATTTTATTTTATTTTTTTTACTCTCTGTTAGTACTCAATTGTCACAGCTTATTATTGTTTATAAAAACCATCCATTTGTTCAGCGGTCAAAATAAATAATAATAAAAAAAAAGATTCATTGCGATTTTTTAATAAACGAAATTAAAAATATCAACGACAGAAAAATGAAAAAAAGAAAAACAGAAAAATGCTTCATATACTCAATTTATTAATTATAATTATTAAAATGGTACTTGTTGTACTCTTGCTATTCTTGTACTTAATTTGGTTATTTTAATGGTCCCTTTAGTATTTAATATTTTAAAACAAAAAAAAATAAATAAAAATAAAATACTGTTTACGGGCGCTGGTTACGTTTTCGCTGGCTGGATACATCTATGTGATGACACCACGGGGAAAATTTAAATGCGTGTCTATCATAATTTTCTAAACAAGAATATATTTAATAATATCACAAGGAAATATTTTCATTAAGCACTTTATTATTTTGTTATTTATTCTCTGGTTTGGTTGGTTAAATTGTGATAGAATTGTCTGTGGATTTTGTGGCATGTTCATTCCTAGTATTACAACACAAAATGATTAATGAAATATTTATATGTTGGAAAATTAAATTATAAATTACTTGATTAACTCTGATCATATTGTTTATTTTGTTATGCTATTTATTTATTATTTATTTATTTATTTCTGTTTTTTTTTTTTTCATTTTTCGTGGAAATAAATTATTGAATAATTGAAAGAATTTAAAAAAAAAAAAAAAAAAAAGCAAAACAAATGCAGAAATTACCACAAATATTTAACTAACCAAAAAAAAAACGCAAACGAAAAAAAAAAAAATTAATTATGACAATAACAATATTTTGCGGTTGTCCAATTTTAATGTACGCATTTTTGTCCTGGTTTTATGTCATTTTATTGAAATAATTTTATTTACAAATATAAAACCATATATAAATAAATTTATTAAGCATCATCCAATCCCATTCCAGTTCAGTAGCCACCCACTTAATGTTATATAGTTTCGTTATAATAAATATCCAAATGGAAAACGTAACAAAATTAGGTCGTCACGCTGCTGCTGCTACTAAATTTTGCTACTTTGTTTCGTTTCGTTTCGTTTTTTTCTTTTTTTTACTTCTCCCTTGAAACAACAGCATTAAATATTTAACATCGTGGCAAATAAAATAAAAAGTAAATCCAATTCGTATTGTGAATCTAGCTATCTATCTTGTATACAATTTTTTTTATTTTTTATGTAAGATTCTTACTTACTAAATAAGACAACAACGTAAATAAGAAAAGAAAATCTATTCTTAACCTCCTTACATTTTTTTCTTCTTCTTTTTAATACAAATAAGGTGTTTCGATTTCCAAGTGAAAAAGTTAAAAACATAAGAATCTTGTCGCATCTTCTCCATTATATGGTTTTAGTAAGATAAATAAACAAAAAAAAAAAAAAGGAGAAGGAAAATTTCGACAAAACTTTGTCAAATACTGTGAAAAACTTTTTCCCAACAAAAAAAAATAGAAACTAGACAAACAAAATACAATTTTAAAATACATGGGAGTGAAAGTAAAATAAATTTTCAAAAGTGGTGTGCAGTGTTTAACAGGATTTTTTTTTTTATCTAACATCACGCATAAAAATAACATGAATGTTTGTTTGTTTTTTTTTTTTTTTTATATTTGGGTTGTGTTGTGCATATGTACTTTTGTTTCCCGAAATAAAAATAAAAACAAATTACAGAAAATTAAATAAAAATAATGAAATAAAAAAAAACCAACGAAAAATGTAACAACAAACCGTGCATATAACAATATGGCGAACCTGTTGCTCCCCCAGGGCCAGTTTATATCACTAAAAACAGAATAGAAAATGCGATCGTACAAAATCATTCGGTTATATTGTATTTCTGTTAAATAAAATAATAAAAAAAATAAAACAACGAAAGAGTGCGACGCTGACACAGTAGTGGGTGAGTGGGTTGGTAGGTTGGTTGGTTGATTCGTTGGTTGTTTTATATCGAACAGTATAAACACCCATAACATAACATAACATAACAATACAATGCTACACAATACCCATTATGTGAATAATGTTTTATGTATATATATATTTTGCTTGTTTTTTATAACATGAATCGTTCATCTCATATGTTGTTCTGCAATGAATTCAGTTTTGTTTGTTGCTTTTCTTCCTAGTTACTTGAATATTATGGACAATGACACTATTGGGCTATTGTATAGTTTCGGTTGATTTTTCAATGGTTTCAATAAGTTTTATAGCTATAGGACGGTTTTGTTATAAAATATAAGTGTATATACATAGAAATTTCACTTATTTCCCACAGACATATATCAAACTTAAACAAAAATAAAACTGGAACACATTGATGGGTGTCGAACTTTACAACTCAGAAAAAAATAAACATAAAAAAACATAAAATAGAAAAAGAAGAAGAAGAAGAAGAAGAAGAAGAAGAAGAAGAAGAAGAAAAGAAATTAAATGTTAACTCTTAACTTAAAATGTAAACAAATAAATAAATTTTCTAAAAGTAAAAAAATTGAACCGAGATTTATTTATTATTATATCGGGTGATTTGGGTGATGGTGATGGTGATGGTTAGGAGGTTAGGAGGTTACAGTTGATAGATATATAAAAAGAAAAGAAAAAAAGAATTAAAGTATAAAATGGCTATAGGTAATCGTTTTTTATTTTTCTTTTATTTACTAGTGTAATGAAGGTGACATACTAACAACAAAATTTATGTTTAATTCTAATGGACGATGACGAACGTCGTTTATGTTGTTGTTGTTGCCTTTACTCGGTTGCTACTATTGTTGTTATTGTTGATTTTTATTCGATTTAATTTATTTATTTTTACGTTTTTTTACTCCTTTTTTTTCCCTTCTATTAATGGCCTATTATTTATTTACATTATTATTTTCTTTTTTTATTAATGGGTGGTAAGATTTTTACTACTACAGCGGGGGTCATAAATAGGTTAAATTAAATTCAATAAAATAATGTAACAAAATATAAAAGAAATCATTTATGTCCTTAAATTCGTTTTTAATGAAAATAAAAGAATGCTTTTATTATATATTATTGATTTTGATTGAAAATAATCGTGTGTTGGATTAAATTTAACGTTTTTTATATACTAAAGTTATTAATATTCTATTTTACCTGATAAAAGAAAATTGAAAAAGCTGCTGTAATTGTTGCGAAATTTGTTTTTTAAGATTTCTATTGAAAGTGTACCAAAAAAAAAAAAAAATTAATTCACTGAACCGTTGAATGATTCACTGTTCTTAAGCTTTACGGAAAAAAAAACAAAGAAGTTGAGGGAGAGGAAAAAAAAACAATTAATTAAATTACACTTTTGTTTTATTTAATGCTTGTGCTACAGGGAAAAAAATGATGACAGAAAACATAAAAACAATTAATAAAATTGAAAAAAAAAAAATTAAAAAGAATCTAAATAAAAGATAACATGTGATTAGAGAAGGATTTACTTTATTATCATTATTATTATTTTTTTTTTTATCATTTAATACAACAATAAACTATTAGGGGATCAAAAGATTAATAGCGTTTTGTTTATTTCCACTCTCGTTATTTTAGCGTTTTTCAAAGGTTTTTTTATATATATATATATATATATTTTTTTTTTTTGGTACAAATTAACATATTGTTAGAATTTTTTCTGTTTTATCATCCATCATCATTGTGTCAGCTATCTAAAGTACTTTAATTTGTTAAAAAAAAAAAAAAAAGTGAAAAAAACTCAAACGTAAAATAAAAGAAAAGAATGTGAAAAAAAAAGTATATTAAAGGCTAGAACAAAAAAAAAAAAAAAGAAGTGAAATAACGCAGCAATCTTCACCACCCACAATAACAGCAACAACAAGAATACAGCAGATAAACAAAATAATAAACAAAAATTAAATAAATTAAGAACAATAAAATGTCAAGAGTTTGTCTTTAGCCCGTCGGTTTACTTGCTTCTTGCTTCCTAGTTTCATTTCTTCTCTGTTTTTTTTTTTTTTTTTATTATTAATGTGAACCGAATTTTTTATAGAGACACGTTTTTTTTTTTTTATTAATGATTTTTCTTCGTTATTTTCTTTTCGCTTTTTTTTTTTTTTTTCTTTCTATTTATTCAATTTAATGTTTTTTTTTTTTCTGTCGTGCCGTGTGCTCTCTCTCTCTGTACAGCGAAGATGAAAATATTTTTTTTTTTTTATTTATCTCTAGTCATATTGTCGTCACAGCGTAATGGCACAAATAATGTGTTAAATGTTTTCGATTATTTACAGAAAATAAATAAAAATAATTGAATTTATGTATATAAATTTTTTTTTTTTTTACTTTTTTATAAATTCAACGAAATTTTTGCGTATTTATAAATTATATTTGTGAATAATTTTTAACGTACTTTCTCTAAACAAAATACTATATAAATTTTTTGGTTAAAACTAATAAAAATAATAACGTGGAAAAGTATATTTTACCTCGCGTTGATGCCTATTATTATTATAATAATATTTTATCCAAAACAGTTAAGCAAATAGCACTTTTTTTTTTTTTTTTACAGAAGCTATAAAAAAAGATAATAATTAAAACATTAGATTTTATACAGTTTTTTTTTTCTACGTTTTTATTATTATTTTAAGAAAATTTACTACAGGATGTTGAAGATAATAATTTTAAATGAAAAAAAAAAAAAAAAAAAAACACAGATGAAGAAAAACGAAAAATCCTTAAAATGTGTTTTGTTTCACTACTACTTCATCTTTTTTTAATTAATCAAAATATATATATATATTTTTTTTTTTGTTTTATATAAAGTAGCAAACTTTTGATTAACCCACTTTATATTTTATGATCATTTTTCTTCTTTATTATTTTTTTTAACACCCAACAACTGTCTGTTAATTATAAACATAACAAAATCATCTTTAACGCTTTTAAATATTTTAAAACACATGCAGTGTGAATTTTATACAAATTTTTCTGCTTATTTTTTTTATTTGTTTGTTTGAATAAATTAGCTAAAAAAAAGTTTGGTTTTGTATTTTTTTTTTTTTTTTTTTTTTTTTTAGTACCTTTATTAGGGTGGTTTTAATTATTATTATAAAATTAAAATTATAATAATAAAAAACTATAAAAGGTGTTAAGTGTATGTCTATAATAATAATAATGGTTAGAAGAATTATTAATGAAAAATCTACATACTCGTTAAATATGTTATAAACAATTTTAATTATTAATCATAAATTATTATTATTATTATTATTATTATTATTATTATTATTATTAACGTTAAGAAAGAAAAAGCAAAATAATTATTAAATAAATAATTACAATGTTGCTACAATATTTTATTTTTATTTTTATTTTACGTCTTTAACTATTTTTCGGGTTTTTATTTATAATTATTCATTAAAAGCGTATGTTTATATTTTAGTTATAAGAACTTTTAAGGTACTTTTATATGTTTATTTAATGATAGAGAAACATAAAAAAAAAGTAATTCTTTAATGATAAATGATATATTTATTATAATAAAATATATTTATATATACGAAAATAGAATAGACTAAGCATAGAAATATGAATATTATTTTATTTTATATTATTTTATTTTAGTTATAATATATGGTTGTGGGTGATGTTGCCAATGAAATTATATTACTTTTATGTTTAATATTTTTTAATATATAATGTGTTATAACATAACATGTACATAGATTTTTTTATATTTTTTTGTAACTATAAAAAAAATTATAAGGATTTTACCTAATTTAATCAGCCCACCACGAACGAACGCTCTTAAAAATAAATAGCAACAGCAACCAGCAGCAACCAACAAACCGTAAAAGGCTATAAAGTATATACATACATACATACGTTTCAAGTCACATAAAATAATAAGCAATAAAGAGACAATGTTTTGATAAATATTTAGATTTATTGTAAACGTTAATGTTAATGTTAACGTTAACGTTCTATAACGCAATACATTGTTGTTTACCTTTTATTTTAAAGTAAGAAAAGAAAAATGTTTTTTATTTTTTTTTTAATTTCAACCTAAAACCGTACTTATTTATCGGTTTTAATTTAAATTTGCATTACATTACAACATGCATACATACATAGTCACTAATGTTATAATTTTTGAATAACATTAATAATAATCCGTGAAGAAAATATTAATCCGTTTGTTGGTTGTTGGTGTTTTTTTTTTGTCTCTTAATAATAATTTAACAATTTAACCGTTTATTGTATATTATGCCTTATTTTAATTGTGGTTTTTGTGGTTATTAAACCACATACGCGAGACATTATTTAAATAAGAAAATTTATATATTTATGTTTTTTTTTTTTTTCTATTTTTTTAAAAATTATTTTATATTTTATATTAGTAGGCGAAAGTTAAAAGCACATAAAATATAATTAAAAAAAATTAAAAATAATAATAAAGAAGATGAAGAAGAAATGGAAAAAAAGCGGGTGAAATTAAATTTAATTAAAAATATTATAATGACTCCAAAAAAAGAAAAAGGATTTTTTTTTTATGTCATAAATGTGTCAAGTGGCATCAAGTCGTTTTGCATTTGTCGTATTGCATTTGATTTAGTTTAGACCGCAAACAACAAATATGAGTTTTTTTTTTTTTTGTTTTATTAATAAAAATTAATTAAATATTTATTCACACACACACACATACATTTTATAAATTAATTATTTTTTTTTTTAATTATAAACAAAATTAAAAATTATTTATTCTTAAAAATACCTGAAATTTTGTTATCTTAAAAACTAAAAAAAAAAAAATTTCTTGGGTAGCAAAAGCATGATTTCTCTTTTATTATCTTTAAAAAAAAAATTTAATTAAAAATCCATTTTCTCTGGAAAATTAAATTAAAAGTAAAAAGGCGACAAAAAAAAAATTAATGAAAATCGTATAGAAATATTAAATTTGACCGAATTATGCTTTTTTTTTTTGTTCCCATCAACAACAACAACTATAATAACACTAAAATGAAAAATATTATTTCAAATCAGTATTCCTAGGCACGTATGTTCATATATTTCTTCGTTTTTTTTTTTGTATTTTTAAGTGAAATTCTTCCTTGTTGATATTATAATTTGTAAGCAAGCCATATGATTTTTGTATCACCCCAAAAAAATACCCACAGTAAATACAATAAAGTAAAATAATACGAAAAACCAGTAAAAATTCATCAGCAAACAAAACGGTGCTAAAATCTACTTTACATTGCCGCTGCTATATAGTTTTCGAAAATCACCTTTGACTTGTTGTTTTTATTTTATTTTTGGCCAACCTGTAACACCTTTTCCTAGATCACTATCTGTATATAAGCAGTTTTGTTAGTTTTTTTTTTTTTTTTTTTTTAGACTTTACACCCATCCACCCACCTGTCCGTATGTTTTTCAACACTGTAAACACATAAACTTTTACAACCCACACCCTTATTTACGTAACACACAAAAAACTATTGAAGTGATTATTTAACATATGTACACATGAAGGTTTTTCTTCTTTTCTTTGCTTTCTTCTTTTCTTTCTTTCGTTTTTATTATTTATGAAGCAAAAAAAAAATGAAAAGAAAAAAACGAAGGAAAAATATGGAAAACTAACAGCAGAGAATAAAAAAAAAAAAAAACAGAAAAAAAGGTGACAGGTAAAAATTGAAAGTTATTCATTCATATTAAATATTATGATTTATTTAATATAATATTTCATTTTTCCTCAGTGTTTCTTTCCTTCCTCATTTTCACTCACTTCGTTTTTCTTTGTTGTTTTTTCTGCAAGAGGAAAATTGTGCTCTAGTTTTTTTTTTCATTTTGCTGCTATTAAATTAATAAAAATTCTTCGATAGAAAATCTTCTTTTTTTTTTTATTTTCAACAGGAAAAAATAGATTTTTATGTTCTGCTGTTGTTTTCGGTTTTTTTTTTATACGTCTTCTCTGCTTTCACAATGAAACGCACATGTTTGTCTCTAATAAACTATTTTTAATGAATTTTTATTTTTTTTTAAATTTTTATTTTCATCTTGGCAAATAAAAAAAAATCTTTTTTATTTTATTAAATGAAAATTAATAGAAAAATCTGATTTATAAAATACATTAAATGTGGGATTGGCTTATAAATTGTTCGTTGTTTACTTAAGTCTGGCTGGCCAGAGTCTTGTCATTTTTTTTTTTTTTTTTTCTTTAATTTTTATTCTCTAAGTTTGTTTCCTCGTTTATAAACATTACTTTTGTTAGTGGATTTGAGTTAATTTTTATTATTCTTTTTTTTTTTTATTCAAAGAACAATATAAAATTTATATTTAGAAAAAAAAATTAAATTTCAGGTCCAGCCTAGAATTTTAAATAATTTTTTATAAAAAAAAAAAACTTTTTTCGCTATTAAACAGTTTTTTTTTTTTGTTTTAATTGTTATTCAGTTAATGTAATATTGAGCACTTAATTTATTATAACTTATTAATATTAAGAGTAGAAGAAAAAAAGGAAGAAAATGATTGTCGGTAATTTTTAACTTTTTATAATACGTACGTTAAAAATAAAAAGAAAAATCCACTCTGTGACAAAACATGATATTTCCACCTTATTCCTGTTTTTTTTTTTTACTTTAGTTATAAATTTGCTTAGCATTTTTCACCGTTTTTTCGTTCTATCTTTCTTTCTTCGTGTAACGATGACGTTGAAAGGAAGAGAAAACAAAACAAAAAAAAAAAGTTTAAAAATAAAAATTGACACACTACTGTCACATCCATTAGTGTTGATGCTGTGTTGTAATTCAACCCCTATATAATTTAGAATAAAGTATTAAAACTCCCTATTAGCACGTCACGTTCAAAGACCCATTTTATTCCAACAATATTCATCCATTCTTACTACTATCGTGTGTCCATAGCACAACGAAACGGAACGTAGCAACAAAAAAAAAAAAAAAACAACCCATTTAGCCTTATTTTTTAAAAAAAAAAGAAAAAAACTAACCAACAAACCAACCACCATTGTCATCATATAATACTCAAACCATTTAAACGCATTGCATTTGTCTACAACAAAACCATAGGTAGCTTCTGTCATTTCTATTGCTGTTTACCATTCGTTGTTGTTGTTTTATTATTATTATAGTTGTTGGTGGTGTTAAAGCTGTTACTCTTGTTGTTGTTATTATAATAATAATAATAATAATAATTTTGTGATGTTTTTAGTAATGGTGGTGGTAAACTAAATATCTCTTTGGTAATGAGGGATGTGATGATGTTTTGCAATGATGATAGTAATGAGGTAGAATCGGTTTGGTCGTTGCCTTGCCATCGACTTAAACAGAGAACAACAAAACCCAACACAACACCAGATATCCTATAGTATTATTTTTCTTCATCTTTTGTATATCAAATGAAGGATGATTGCTAGATGGTTTCATTTTTATTTAAATGCTAAAATAAACTACCCACAATTTGTATATAGATGAGATTCAACACCCCATTTATAAGTAAAAGTAGAAAGTAGCGACAAAAATAACAACCACGTAACAACAATACACACACAACCACCATAGAGACCATTTCTGCAGAAAAAAAAAAATAATAATAACAAAACGAAACAAAAATGTCTTTTAAAAACATCCCAATTCACCCCATTAAGTATCGCAAAATGACTATTATTTCTCTATTTAAACAGTGATATACAAACAGAAAAATTGTATATAAACATATTCACGTAGTAACCACATAATGGCGTGAAAATTAGTCTAATTCGTTAACCGCACAAAATATTTCCATTTTCAGATTTGAATGTATGTTTGTTTGTTTGTGTGTTACAAACTTTTCTGCCTATTTGTGTTTTCCCATGAATTTTATATTTTTTGAAATACAAAAAAGTTTTTTCGCTTCGTTTTATTATTTTTTCGCAAAAATTTTAAATAAATTATTTCTTATTAAAAATGTAAAAAAAAAAAACTTTCCTTTAACGCCATGGAAACATCCACGTTATGATAGAAAATCAGTCAATGCTATTAAATTGGTTAATTTTGATTTTTATGTTTTCATTTTTCGTTTTTGTCCTTAAGACTTGACTTGTGTAAGCTTTGACCGTTTAATTTATTATTGATGGCTTATTTCCTTTTATTGATATAATGATTCGTTATTTTTCTGTATAAAATTAAACATAAAGCATTTTTTCCCTAATTTTTTTTTCTTTATTATCATTATAAAACGTTTAGTAAAATAAAATTAAATCAACAATGATGACAAGCTGGAAAATTATTATTTTGTTTCTTTCAGTTTTACTATACTATACGCTACAAGTTTTGTAACCAACATAAAACTAAAGACTTTATAGTTTTATACAAAAAAAAAAAAAAAAAAAAAAAAATATGAACACAACAAACAACAATAATATTATTATTAATAATAATGCTAGTGATAAAATAACATGAATAAATTTATCTAATTATTCATGTTGTGTTTAAGTCAAGTGTTTTGTTTAGTTGCATATAAAATAACAAAATAATATTCAAGCTTTTAATCTAATGTTATTGTTATTGTTGTTTATGTTGTTATTAGTACATCAATTATGTATTCTATTATATTATATTATATATAGAGAGAAAATATAAATAAAGTGAATTTACAAGTTAAGTAAAAATAAAGTAAAGTAAATTAAATAAACATTGCAATTTTGAAATGTAAAATGACAAAAACGCTGACTTTGATAGTTTGTTTATTTATTTGTTTGTTTGTTTTACCGTTAAATATATTTATTATTGTGGTTTAATGTAATTTTATTTATTAAGTCTTTTGTGTATTAACAATTTTGTGTATAAATAAACAAAAGGAGAGTTAATTAAATATTGTTTTATCATTGACAAAAAAAAAAAAATAATTAATAAATCGATTTATTTGCTGTGTTTAAAATGGCAAAAAAAGCTTTTCCACTAAAGTTACTTGTGATGCATATATGTTATGTGCTTCTTTTTTTTAATCTAAATTTTAATGGATATAAAATTGGGCTGAACTACTACCCCCATATTGTACTGTACCCCTTATACTGTTAATCTTTAATGATTATGATGATATTTCGATAATTTATCATAATAATTTTATATTTTTTATAAGAATCTTAAAGTAAACCAAAAAAAAAAAAAAAGTTATGAAGACATAACTTCTCTCTACAAACGGTACAAAACAATGGTATGGAAAAACTTTTCACAAAAAAAAAAAAAAAAAATAATAATAATAAACAATTTGTAGAATTTTATGGAAATATTTTCATGGTTTTTCATCTGCTCATCTTCTTTTTGCGGTGTAATTCTTCATCTTAGAATTTTTTTTTGTTATAGAATTGAAGAAAATGAAAAGTGGTTGAATAAGTAAAAAAAAAAAAAAAAAGTAAAAAGGAGGCAAAATATAAAACCAAGGACATTTTATTTATGTAATCACAAAATATGAATGTGAAAAGAACAAATAATAATAATAATAATAATAAAAAAATAAAAAACATATTAATTATGATTAATTATGAAAACTAAAGATTTATTAAGATCATTTCCGTTTTATTATTCGACATTAAAAATAAAATAATTATTATAAAGTGAAAAATATAATAAAAATAATTAAAAATAGACAAAAATAAAAAGCACAAGAGAGCAGCAACAGTAACAGCAACAACAACAACAACATAACTAATTTATTTATTAGAAAAAATGAAATGAAATTAAATGAAATAATAAAAAGGCAAAGTTAAAGAAAAATCATTTATATAGCACTAAAATTCCCAATTAAACATCATAAATCAAAAAATTATATTCATTCATTTTAATTAAATGTGAATCCGGTGGAGTTTTTGTTTTTTTTTTTATTCCTTTTTTATTTTCTCTTCTATCATATCAAATTTTATTTGTATTTATTTATTTATTTATATTTTACTCATATGTAGAGTTATTTTTGTATTTAATTTTGTGGAAGATGATTATTTTATTTATTTTTTATTCTTCCCTTTATTTATGTAAAATTGTAAAGCATTAAAAATATGCTTACATCATGCAAAACTATGATTTTATTTTCACTTTAAATAGAAAAAAAAAATCTTTTAATAAAAATTTGTATATGATGATGATGATGATGATGTGATACAGAAAACTGGACGAAGTAGTAAACTTTTATTTTCTTTAATAAATAAATAGGAGAAGAAATTTTTTTAATTTTTTTTTTTTTTTTCATATAAACACACGTCTGGTTTTTTTTCGTTTTTGCAATGTAATAAAATTACTTCTCGTTATATACATAGTTCAGCTAGTTAATTAATTAAAAATATAGTTTATGCTTTTGGTTTAATACTTTATATATTTAATCATATATTAAAAAATTAAAGTCTTATCATCTATTATAGTCTCTTGTTCTTTTATTATTTTTATTTTGGGAAAACTAAATATGATATGTACATGAAGTTTCCGGAGTGTAGCTTGATCACAGCTTAGTTACTTTTAACAGAATGACGAATAGTTGATGTAAAAACTAACAAAAAAAAATAAATAAAGTTAAGCTTTGCACGCTATTATTAGATTATGAATTTTTTTTTTTTTTTTATTCAGGTAGTTTTAATTAATTTATTTAAGAAATCAGTTTGTTTTTTATTTTTTTTTTATTTTTAGTGTGTCACACTGTATACGTTTGTTTAGATTTGTGGATTTTTTTTTTATTTTTTTTTATTTTACTTTACTTTAGTTTTGTAAACAATTCGATGCACACATGTCTTTTGTATTCTCTATAATTTCTAGTGTTTTTTCTCAATAATTATTTAAACAGAATCTTATTTATCAGTATTAACAAGAAATATTTATTTAAAAAAATGAAAAACGAAACGAAAAAAAACTAAGAAAGATGCAACGTAACGAAGATTAACGCTAAATGTTTGGTTTTTTTTTTTTTTTTTTTTATTTCATTTACGTTTTCTACCGACAAAAGTTATTCTAAAGTCAGCTTATGGCGTCTTGTTAATTTTATTAACATTTTTTTTAATAAAAACAAAAATAAATCTTTTTTTTTTTCTTTTTTAGATAATTTCTTGTTGAATTCTTGTTGTTGTTGTTGTTGTTCTTCCTTTTATTTAAATTTTTTTATTTTGGTTGCAGTTTCTTGTTTCAAATTGCATTTTAAAATGAATTTTTTTTTTCGGTTGTTCTTGTGTTGCTTTAGCTTCTTAAAATTAAAATAAAAAACAAAATGATATTTATGTAAATTTGAACAGCGTCTCAGCGTTGACACAGACTACGTAGGTGTTAAAAAAAAGAAAGAAATAATAAAAACGCAGCATTAAAGATTATTATTAAAATTATATATTCGTATATATTTTTTTTTTGTATATCGTGACAATTAGGTTCACTTCAACAAATGAATAATTATTATCCAGAGTTAAAGTTTTTGCTTTTTTTCTGTTTTTTTTTTTAACCGTCGTCTGTTATTTATATTTATTTCGTTATAAGAGGCAAAATAATAAAAAATTGTTAAATAATTATTGGAGCAAAAATAATACCACAACAAATAGAATTAAAATGATTATTAACATAACATGCTTGTTGTTGTTTGTGCTGTTTGAATAAATATAAAAAAATAATAATAATAATCCCAACAAATAAACATACAAAGACAAAACAAGAACACCCACAATAATTTTTCCTTTTTTTTTTTTTTTGTGTGTTTTTAATTTATTTTCTCGTCTTTTCTCTCAGCCAAAAATTGTTCAACATTAAAGTTACAAATCTGGGGTTGCGTTTTTAATTTTTAATTCATTTTTCTGTTTTTCGTTTTTTTTTCATTATAATATTTGCTGTTGCTGCTTACTTGACTTATTCACACTTTTTTCTACAGGGTGGAATTTTATTTTTATCTCGCTTTTAATTTATTAATTTTTGTTTTGGGTTAACACAAAAAAACAGAAGAAACAAAAAATTAATTTACTAGGTAGTAACACACAGGAGATAGGAGATAGTAGAAATGTTTAAATAAAAGCTTTGAAAAAAAAAAACAAAAAAAAGGTTTTGTATTTTGTGTTTCTTCTCTTTATTGAATTTAAGGTTGTATAAACGGATGAAAAATAGTTTACACATTAACCTAATTGCCATCTGTAATTACCTATATAATTTTGTAAAAAAAAAAAAAAAACCTTTTTTCGTTTTTCTTTATTTAAGTGGACAAAAGGTTACATAACACTACTAAATTGTGGGTTTGGTTTTGATTATCACACTGAACGACGAAACCAAGCAACAGAAAAAATGTTTTTTCTTTTTTTTTTGTATGCTATTAAAACCATCGACCTTTACCCAACCATCTTTAATCTTTTTTTTTTTTTTAATAAACAGAGAAGAAAACACAAATTTTGTAATTCTGTGTCACGGTTCTTGTTGTTGTTGTTATGACTGCTAAAATAACCGAATAAATTTTTAAACATTGTGGTTATTATGACGACATATCTATATGCTTTTTCTATAAACAATTTTTACTATTTTCTATTTATTAAAAAGAAATAAAATTATAACCAAAAATAAAAAAAAAAACCTTTTATTTATGATAAATCTAATTCGTTTGTGATTATTTGTACAAAATAATTTTATATAATAATAATAATGGAGACGTTGAGAATAAAGGGATGTTTTGATGTTGAAGTATTTTTTTTTTTTTGTTTGGGGTTTTGTTAGGATTGTGTTTGGGGTTGATAATATTATTGTTACCTTTTTTATTTTTTTTTTTGTTTGTTGTTGATCCGTTTCTATTTAACTTCTTTACATTTTTCGCTTTGTTATTAGCTCTGCAATAAAAATATTAAAAAAATAATAATAAATTATAATTGAAAAGAGGTGAGTTGTGTTGTGTTGTGTTGTTTTCTTTTATATTTGTTTTTCATATTATTTATTGTTTATTTTTTTAACGTTATATAATTTCGATAACCAAAAAGGATAATAATTCTGAGATTATGATGATGATAAAGTTAGAATAGAAAATGTATTAAAAGAAATGAACAAAAAAAAAAACTTCAACCTTATTTTTGTGTTTGTTTATTTATTTTTAATATTTGATAAAAAAAAATCACCTTTGTTTTTTGGGGGTTGGTTTTCTTTATTCTTTTATTTTTATTAATAATTTTGTTTTTTTCGTTTTTATTTTATTATTAAAAGAAACATTAAAAGGAATCTTTATTGAGGAAAAGCAAAGCAAATCAAAAAGAAAATACCAAGATGTGAAATTCTGTGTTTTTCTTATGTTATAAATTTTTTTTTTTGTTTGTTATTGGGTTATTACTTACCTCATTTTTGTACAGAAATCTTCTTTGTGTAATTTAAAAAAAAAAAAATTGTTTATTAATAATTTAATGAGAAAACTGTCTGTGTGTGGTTTGTGATGTAATGAAATTAAAATCTATGAAACAAATTAAATTGAATCAAGCTTATTTCTACGTTAACAAAAAAAAAAAAAAAAAACAGCCATCGTCGACTACAATGTGATGAATTTTCTTTTCTTTATTTTTTCTCTTTTTTTTTTTTACCTTGTTTTTCACCTATCACTCTACTCTTTTCTACTTGATTATTTTTTGGTTTTTTGATTTTTCTTTTAATGAAATAATTTAGCGTGTTGTTTTATTCCATAACGATAATATGGATAATTATGTATCTTTTTTTTTATTTTTTTTTTTTTTTGTTATTTACTTTGTTTTATTTCTTGGTTTAAGTTTTTCTTTAATTAAAAAAACGAAAAAGAAAAATAATAAAAAAGACACAACACTAAAGAAAAAAAAAAAAAAAAAATTCCTGACGATTATTTTCCATTTTTTTTTTCTCTTTTTGTTTGTTTGTTTTTTTGTTTATTATTATTTTCTATTTTAGATGAGTGTACAGCTGATACAGAAAAGCTAAAAAGAAAACCCCTTCTTAATCACAGAAATTCAAAGCAAGTACCATAATCATAAAATTTAATAAACAGAAAAAATCACAAAAATTATAATAAAAAAACTAAGAAAAACACACTCACCACCACCGTTTTCTCTGCTTCTTCTACTATTTTTTTATTATAATTTTCATCTCTCTCCACACGCTTCTTTCACTACAGTTTTTTTTTTCTTTCGTTTTTTGATTTGTTTTCTGACATTTTTTCTTCTTTACTTCTGTTTATTATTATTTTTTTTTTTTTTTTTGTTTATTAAACTTTCTTTCATTAATCTGTTTTAATAAAAAAAAAAAAAGAAAAAAAAAATTCTACCCCCATTCAAATGTAACGTGTCGATCTCATTAAAGTTTCATTTCTTTTAGATTTTTAATTTTTTTCATCTACTTCATTCTTTATCATCTTCCAAAAGCAACGTTAATACTACCAACTACAACTTTTACCTCTTTATTACAAATATAAAATTATGTAATAGCAAGCAAATCACCTTTTGAACATATATTTTTAATTTTTTTTTTTCTCACTGTTGCATTTTTATTTCGTTGCAACAAAATGTTTCGTTAAATTTTATGTTCGTTTCGGAAACTACTTTAAAAATAGAAGAAAAAAAATAATTATAATAAGCTAAAGCTTAAAGCTTTTACTCTCAAGAGAATGGTAAAGGTATGGTGAAATATTCATAGTTATAATCGAAACACGTCAGGTTGTTTGTTTGCCCAAATATCAGCCAGGTAAGTGATGAACAAACTAAGCAACCAACCGACCAACCACATGTTTTTCTACCTTCTATTACTTGTCGGACGATTCGTTGTTATTACCAATTTTGTTGACTATAAAAATAAATTTTTTTTTTTTAATTTTCTACTGCAAAACCACCCAAAACACTGTACGCCAGTCCAATCAACATACTTTTAAACTCGCGAATACTAAATTTTCCATACCTTCTATTGTGCTATTATTTTTCAACATCATCCGATTACAAATTTCTGTACGGTACATCTCTCCATTTATTTTCCTGAAAATACCTTAGCCTTTCTATATATATAAATATACTTCAAAGATACCCAACGTAAAGTTAGTTTAATAGGAAAAAGAATAAATATCGAGTTGAGTCAGTCAGTCAGTCAGTATATATCTACCGATCTACCTATATGCAAATGAAAATATATTTTATTCATATGAAATGGTTTTCCTGCCGTTTTTTCTTTTTTTTTTTTTTTTGTTTTTTTTATTCACTTTTTCATTTTACACCATTAGAGTTTGATATTCGTCTGTTCGTCATATATTCTCGCAACTCGCTCCATATAACTCGCTGACTCGAAATAAATTTTATAACAAGAAAAATAAAAAAAAAATTCATTTTTCTTTCTTTCTTTCTTTATTTATTTTTTTTTTAACTAAATATAAATATATTTGTGCATCCCTTGGTGGTGTTGAAAATTTTATTCGCTTTTAATGATGATGTAAAGCTTGAAAAAGATTTTCATTTGTTTGTTATTATTGTTAGTGCTTTTGTTGGCTGGTTGGCTGTTACCAAAGTTGTGAATTTTTATCATTTTTTTTTTTTTGTTTTTGTTTTTGTTTAATAAATATTTTATTTTCCGTACTTTTTGTGGTTTTTTATTCGTTTATTTATTTGTTTATTTATTTTGATTTGAGAGAAGGATCTGGTTGTGGTTTCACAATATTGCGGGGTGACAATAACAATAAAATTAAGTTAAATTCAAAACAAAAAAAAAATTTGGTACAAATTGATTCAAATTTAATAATAAAAAAATTTTTTTCTTGTTTTCAAATGAAGAATTATGTGTAATTTGGTTAAGTGCGTTAAACACATTACAGCACGTACACCGTCGCCTGTAGAGGGTTTCTTGTGTGCTATACGGCGTTAGCTGCGACGCGGTAATGGCAAACGGTAATATTTTAACAAAAAGGGGTTTAACTCTTACACTTTGTACAATTTCATTACAGAAGTCGAATTTTTGATATTCACATTTTGATTAAAGCACTTTACATTTTATTTATTTTAATTCAATTGTTCTATTAATCGCATTTTTAAAGCTGCCTTTTATACGAACCAGAAATTAAATAAATACTCGTGTTGTGAGTGTTTTTCACCGCTTATATTAACTCGTAATAAAAAATTTGGTTATTGTTGTTTACTGTTGCTGTTGCCGGCTAAGTTATTTTTGTGATTTTCTTTTCTTTTTTTTTTTTATATGCATCAAAAGATAAAAATAAAGAATTATTGTATCTAACTTGTTGTTATTTGGTTGATTTGTTTGGTTCCGCTCTGTTTATTGACGCAAAACAACTAAAAAACAAATCAATTTGATTCTATTTTTAGTTGTTGTTGTTTTTGTTGTTCCCTGTGTATTTTTTATTTTTCTTTTTTATATTTTCATTTGATTTATGTAGGTGGCTTGATAAGGGTGGTTTGATTGCTTTATTTATTTTTTTTTTTTTGTTTAAAAGTTAAATTTGTTATATTTTCATTTGTTAATCTTGATACATCGAATATTAAAGAATAAAAAAAGAAAACAAAAATGTAAAATAAGATGAAGCTTAAGCTTTATAAAAGAGCTTTTACTCGAACCGTAAATAAGTACAAGCTGAGTTTTAATTTTTTTTGTTAATAAATGTTTTCTACGCTATGCAAAATTATATAATATTTAATGGAATAAGTTTTCTTTATTTTTTTTTTTATATTATTTATGATTTTGTGTTTTGTCCTTTTTAGTATAGACGACGTACAACAAGTAAAATTACTTAGATTTGTTTTTATTTTATTTTATTTATTTATTTTAATTGTATTCTTCAAAAGCTCTTATTAATCAAAGAATTCGTATAACGATAAAACCAAGTTACATTTTTTTAATACCACCATTGAACATAATGGAAATCCTTGTTCTTAATCCTGTATAACACATTTTAGTTTCTTCTCTTATAAAATGTTAATGTTTTAGTTATTTATTTACATTTTCATGTAATGAAACATATTTAAAAGACAAAAATAAAAAAAAAACATTTTATCGTCGCTTCACATATTTTGCTTTTTTTTTTTTTTATTGAAAAGAAAAAAAAGCTAAATTTCTATCAAATTTATTTATTTATAATTTTATTTTTATTTTTTACAGAGAGGTAGCGACGAACTTTTAAGTCAAGCAGCAGTTATGGCACCAGCTTCAGATAATAATAACCAGGATTTGGCAACAAAAAAAGCTAAACTGGACTCAAATACAGTTCTTGGTGGTGTTGGTAAGTTTTTTTTTTTTTTTTTCTTTTATTTCGTTTTGTAGTTTTATCAATTTTAAATCAAATTTTTTTTTTGCTTTTTTGTCTTTTTTGTGTTCTACAAATAATTAAATAGGTAAACCATCACGTGTTATTCACATCAGAAATATACCAAATGAATCAAGTGAACCAGAAGTTATACAATTGGGTTTACCATTTGGTCGTGTTACAAATGTTTTAGTATTAAAAGGAAAAAATCAAGCATTTTTAGAAATGGCTGATGAGATATCAGCTGCAGCAATGGTAACATGTTTTACTACAAATCCACCACAAGTACGTGGTCGCACTGTTTATGTACAATTTTCTAATCATCGTGAATTAAAAACAGATCAAAGTCATTCAATAGCGGTTAGTAGATTATCATTTGTCACGATTTACAAATTGTTTTTAATCTAATTTTTATTTTTTATTTTTATTATTTTTCAACCAAAAAAAATTCAGTATACACATATACAAAGTGCATCGGCATTGCAAAATCAAGAATTTCAAATACAATCACCAGCATCTGGTTCACCATTACCAGTGTCGGGGGCTGAAACAAATAATACAGCACAGGGTATAATACAAGGTAGTCAACTAGGTATTGGTATTGGCGGTGGTATCGGTGGACCAAATACTGTACTCAGGGTTATTGTTGAATCATTATTATATCCAGTCTCCCTTGATATTTTACATCAAATATTCCAACGTTTTGGAAAAGTCTTAAAAATTGTTACGTTCACGAAAAATAATTCATTCCAAGTAAGTTTTGTCCCCATCCACACATCCACATCCCATTTCTTTTTTCTTATTAATAATTAATAAATTATTTATTTATTTTTTTTTTTTGTAAATTTAATAACGAAAGGCTTTAATTCAATATCCGGACGCTCAAACGGCACAACATGCAAAAGCTGTTCTTGACGGCCAAAATATATACAATGGCTGTTGTACCTTACGTATTGATAACAGCAAATTGACAGCATTAAACGTTAAATATAATAATGATAAATCGCGTGATTTTACAAATCCTTCGTTGCCACCAGGTGAGCCAGGCTCTGAGGTAATTGCTGGCGCGGGTGGCTTAGTTAATGCAAGCGATCTATTATTATTGGCGGCACGTCAAAGACCAACACTAACAGGTGATAGAATAGGTAAAATTACTTTTACGTTTTTTTCCCCTATATTTTTATTATTTTCACTGTCAAGTGTTTTCATTTATTATTTTCTTAATTATTATCATTTTTTTTATAAAATATTTCATAAATATTGTACTTTAGATGAGTTTTTATTATTATTTTTATTATTTAATTATTATTTTGTGTTTATGCTTATTAATATTACCCTCTACAGTTATTTTAAGTACAATATTTCTTGTTTATTTGTTAAAAATAATGAGCAAAATAGACAGAGAATAATATTAAAAATTTTTTTACTAATAGTTTGTTTTGTAAAATTTCCAGTTAATGGTTTAGGGGGGCCAGGTGTTTTACCACCATTTGCACTAGGCTTAGGTACACCATTGACAGGTGGCTATGGCGGTGGTTTACCAAGTTTGGGAGCATTTGCATTGGCATCAACTGGTGCATTAGGTGCATCAACACCAGCATTACGTGGACTCTCAAATGTCTTATTGGTATCCAATCTGAATGAAGAGGTAGACAAGGTTTTAGTCATTTTAATTTATTTATCTTATTTTATAAATATATTTATATTATTATATTTCTTATTTTTTTTTATTTTTTATTTAGTTTTTTATATATATATATACTTGTGTTTTTATCTTGTCTTAAATTTAATAAGCAAATAAAAGGGACAAGATTTATTTTTTTTAAATAAAATAGAAAGAAAAAATCAAGTGAACTTACCGCTCCTTATATACTTATACTACAAAAATATTAATTTTTTTTTTATATTTTTTTCTTAATTTTTTTGTTTTTATTTGTTTTTGTGTGTTTTCTTAATTTTTATAATTTTATTTATTTTATTTTTTTAATTAATTAATTAATTAATTACTTACGAAGACTGATTATTTTATTTTACTTTTAAATCTCCAACTACTTTCTAACGCCTCACATAAATACTGTTTTTTTTTTTTTATATTTGTGTTTTTATTTGTTTATGATTTAATTATTTATTTTTTTTTTAGAGTGATTTCCTTTGTTTTAATAATTTTATTCTTTTCATTATTTTAATTTTTAATTTTCCCTATTTTTTCATTATTATTTTATTTATTTTATTTTTTTTTAATTTTATTTAAAGCGATGTAGTTATTATTATTATTTTCAATTTTTTAACCATTTTTAAATAAATTTTTAAAAATAAAAATCTTTTCCGGCCACCACAATATACAAAAAAAGAAGAAATTTCAACGCAAATAGATTTGTTTTTTCTTTCTTTTTTTTCTTTTTTATTCAATTTTCGCATTTTATTGTTAATTTATAAAACAAACAATCAATGCCAAAGTAAAGTAAAAAATAAAAAGAAAAAAAAATTAAATTAAATTAAATTACACACAGTGTGGCAGTAAATGTAATTCAACTTTGTTTGTTTTAATTGGAAATACATTGCAATATGTTTTCTTGGCTTTTGCCTTCTTTGTAATTTTTATTTTTAATTTTCTTATTCGTTTTCGTACTTCTCTACTGTGTGTTGTTATTAACAATAACAAATCTTTTTATTTAAGAAATGATAAAATAAATTTGCAAACAACGCGTTATTTAATATTAGCGAAAAACAAAAAAAAAAAAAAACATCAAAAACATTTTACTTGGAAAATTAATCCTAGTTTAATTAAATGAAATTAAAAAAAAAAATGTGTTTGTTGTTTATTATTTTAATTTCTTATTATTTTTTAAAGTAAAAATTGTAGAAAACAGTCTCTATCTTTTGTAATATCAAGAAAAACAAAGAAAAAAAAAAAAAAAGTTCAATCAAATGTAGATAAGTAGCTTAATTAATTCACTAGAAAACGCCTCTTATTTCGTTATTATTAAAAATATTACAATGCAAAGAAGTTAAAAAAAAAATTTTAAAGGTGTTTTGTGATACACAATGTGCTTTTTTTTCCTTGTTTCAACTTCTTCAATTGTTGACAAGCAAAGCAGCAACAAATGCTTCTATAAAACACGAATTGAATACGACACTTAATTCTGTTTGTTTATTAAAGTTTAATTACCTCATAATTGAATCATTTCAATTTGTATTCCTTTTATTTATTTTCTATTTGTAAAATATAAAAAAAAAAAGAAAATAATAATAAAAGACATTAAACTTTTTCTGCCAACAAATATAGAAAGAAAAAAAAAGCCGTCAAATAATGACTTGAAAGCTTTTTTTTTTATTTATAACTGAAACGAAAAGAAAAGAAATTCATTAATAAATGAACGATGAAAATGAATAAAAAAAAAAGAAAATAATCGTACACCCACCCACCCTTATAAATCTGCCCTTTTGATTAAAGAACAAAAAAAAAAAAGTAAAATAAACAAACAAAGTGTTCGTTGTCCGTTGCTTAAACAAATAGTGAAGCGACGAAATATTTTTGCGGGATTAGAAAAATTTATTTAACAACAAACACAAAAAGCTTTTTAAAAAAAAAAAAAAAAACATAATTTTTGTAAATAAATTAATTTTATTAATTAATTAATTCAATTTTTTTTTTTAATTTTTCGTTGTTTGATTATTTATTTATTTAATTAATTAAATCATTAAAAAAAAAATAAAAAAAAAAAAAAAACGAAAAGAAAAAAAAAATTATTTACTCTGCTAACTGATCTCTGTTTCTTTCTGTAGATGGTCACGCCTGACGCTCTATTTACCCTCTTTGGTACGTCTGCACATTTTTTTAATTATTACTATATTTAAATTAATATTTTATTTATTTTATTTTTTAATTATTTATTTTTAATTTTTTTTTTATTGATGAATACTTTTAGAGTGTGTTTACTAGTTTTGTTTTGTTTTTTGTTTTTTTTTTTTTTTTTAGTAAATAATATTTTGTTTTTTATCCTTTGTTTTATGATGAAAAAAAAAAAACCTAAAACTAAATTTAATAAAACAAATAGATTTAAATTAATTAAATTTGATTTATATTTTTATATATATTTAAATTGATGTAAAAGCTCAACTAGCTTTTGTATTTTTATAATTGACAATCTGAATCAGCTGGCTCTCCAGTAGAACTTTCTGCTTTAATGTTATTTTAAATCAATAAAATTTCAATTGGATTCATTTTATTTTTTATTTATTTTTTTGGTTTGATAACGTTATTTTAAGAGAAACGTAAAGTTTGTAATGTAATTGAAAATTCAAATAAAACTAGAGAGTCGACAGCTGTCTTTAGAATCCTTATTTTATTACTTTTAATCATTTTAAAACTAAAAAAAAAAAACAGACTCCTTATAATGTTCAAGTGAATCATTTAGATTCAATTAATTAAACCGAGTGTTTTATTATTATTTTAAATGTCAATTAAAAGCTTTTCGTTTCAATATATACATTCGTTAAAATCAATCAACATTCGATTACAATATTATATTTATTGAATTAACTGACTTTTAGTACATTGTTTTGTTTTTTATTCTTCCCTTTTTTTTTTTTTTTTCATTTTTTAATGTAATTCTAAAATGATTAAATTGTGTTTAACTAAAAAACTTGTTGTTGTTGGTTTTGTTTTTCTATAGTTAACCAGGCGCCTCCATTCGCTAATAATACACGACATAGATAATATAAAAATATAAATTTATTATTTCATTAATACTTTGCTCATTACTATTGCTATTTATTTATATAAAAAAAAAATACTCATTAACTTACATGAAAAATTCTTCTTCTTCTTCTTCTTCCTCTTATTATTACATGTATGCATTTGTAAATATTTTCAAAATGTACAAACAATTTAATTCTAAAATATCAACAGAAATTTATTTATTATTTTAAATTAATATCATCAACATAATTTTAATTAATTATGGATTAGAGCATGTTTATATTTTTTGTTTTTTTATTATATATAAATAAATAAATAACAATGATTATGATTTTTTTTTTTGTATAATGATTGTATCTAGATTCGGAGCAGCATATACATTATTTAAATTATAAAACATAAATAAGGAAAAGATCATTTAAATGTAGATAAAACATGGAAATATCGATAGAAATTTTTTGTTTTGTTTTTTTTTTATTCCCACCATTTTATTATGATTTGAAATGTAACGAAAAAGAAAAACGAAACAGGTAGGGTGTTTATTTAATAAGATAATATATAATTCACCCTACAACATTTTTTAAGATTAATTTTAGGCTTTTAGTCTTATTATATTCAGTCTATTCGCGTTTTGATAAAACCATAATATTTTGGTATCTATCGTGAAAAAAAATTATTTATTCTCATATCAATTATCATCAAGAATTTTAATTAATAAAAAGTTAACGTCAGTTGTCGTTATTTTGTAAAAAAAAAAAATTAAAAAAAAAAACAAAGTTCCCAGGTGTTTTTCACAAATAACTTAATACCTTTTACGCACTGGAATTACAAATAAACTTCTATATTGGAAAATATGATTTTAAGCTGCGTTACATTGTCTGCATAAATACTATTCAAAAAAAAAAAAAGAGAAGAAGATTTATTTAATTGGATACGAATAAATTAATAAATAAAAATCAAAATGAAAATCACCCTGTGCCGTACTCTCTGATAAACAAAAATAAATAAAATAAAAAATTTCCTATTCTATCTATGATAATTGATGAAAATTTATACAGCAGAGATATAAAATAGATAAAAAAAAAAAAACAAATGAACTGAAATTATGCTTTATCAGCATATTTACGTATTTTTATATTTAAAAAAAAAAAAAAATATTTTCTCAACTCTTTAATATTTATGATGATTGTTGCTGCCGTTGTTGTTTTTTTTTTTGGTTATTTCTTTTCCATATTTATTGTCTTTATTGTGATTCTGTTGTCTCTCCTCACCATTACATATTTTTTTTTGTATTTTTCTGCTACTTTTCTTTCTTTGATTCTTGTTTTTTTTTTTTTCTTTATCTACAGAAATCCAGTAATATTTTTATATGATTTAAATAAATACATAAATAATTTTATTTTTATTTTTTTCGCCTGTTGTGCGCTTAATCTCATTTTATTTATTTTTATGATGTTTTCCCTTTTTCATTTTTTTTTTTTTATACATCAATTGTAAATAAAAATATTTATTTTTTTTTTTTTAATATTATTTTATTTTATTTTATTTTATTTTATTTTATTTATGTATGTTTAAAAGTCTAGTCTAGTTTATTATTTTTATTTATAAATAATACTCGATTACCATTAGATTAAATGGGTAAAATATATTCTGCTAACCCAACCATCCTTATTTATGTTCCGTATTTAACTGCAACGATGTTAAAAATGAATTTTTTTTTTAATATGATTTATTGCTGCAATCCATTGCTTATCTAATAAGCAATCATTATACACGATATTGTAATCATTTTATTTATTTTATTGTTGTAGAATTTTTTTTTTAATTAATTATATTTTTTTTTTATAAACAATAAATGTCTTTTTTTTATTTGTTGATTATTATTATTATTATTATTACAACGATTATAATTTTATTCGTTTTTATTTTCTTTGTTTTATTTAAATTTTTATGTTTTTCTTTTAGGGGTCTATGGTGATGTACAACGGGTAAAAATTTTATATAATAAAAAAGATTCAGCATTAATACAAATGGCTGAACATCCTCAAGCATATTTGGGTAAGTTTTGTTGTTTATTAATACAAAATTAAATAAAAATAAAAAAAATTGTTTTTTTTTTTTATTCTCTTTATCTCTATTATTATTTTTTAATTATAATTTTTTTTATTTATTTTAAGATTAATAGAAAATTAAATATAAAATTTAAGTGCGTTGTCTTGTCGGTTAAAAAAAAATTAAAGAATAAACACAACAACCCATTTATTATCTCTCTTACTTGACGGTTTTTTTTCTTTTTTGTATTTTTTAATTCACTTGGAATATTTACATTACATTAGGAGACCGAAAAGATGTTGTCGCACCGCTTTATTTTTTCATAATTAATTACATTATCCTGTGAAGATTGTAAATATTATTTAAGACTATTATTCCTGACTAATCAAAGAGTATTTTTGTCAACAACAAAAAAAAAGAACCGATTATTGTATTCATAATTTATGCAGTCAGTCTAAATAAATGCATAAATAATGTCTCTTATTGATATTTTATAATAAATTATTCATAATCTATAACATAAAATAGTAAATATATGCTTTTCTATTGAAAATTATGCAAATTTATTTATTTAATGTGTTGCATTATTATTAATTCATGTTACACCACTACAGTCATGGTTAAAATTCTTGTAATAATTCTAATAAAATTATTTTCAAGATGTAAACCGTTTAATTTGAATTTTCTGGACAACTTTTCCGTAATTGCAATGAAAATTTTGTCTTCAAATTGCTTTCAAAGAAATTTAATTTAATTTTTTTTTTTTACTTCTTTATTTTATTGGTTTTTTATAAATATAAACGAATGATGATGAATAAAAATGTAATCAAAAGAAGAAGGAAGAATAAATAATAATCCTCCTCCCTTAAAAACAATATTTATAAGAAACAGAAAAACTTATAAAATTACATTTTTTAGTTACGAATCTCAATTATTTATTTTTTTTTTTTTTTTGTGTTTTTTTATTCATTAAATAAAAAGTTTGTTCAAAAATAAAAATAAAAAAAATATTTGGCTGGCAACGATTTGAGAATGAGAGACGAAACTTTATTCTAAATCTGATTCATTTAGATTTTTTTATTTGACTGGCTGGTTAGTTGGTTGTTCGGTCCTTTGGTTATCTATTTTAAAGCTCGAATTTATGCTAATTTCTTATTCTCTTTATTTTATTTGTTTTTCTTTTTTTTCTGTACATGTAGCAAAAAAATCTCTAAAAACCCTATGTTATTTAGTTTTTTTTTTTTTTTTCCTAGCATAAATCTTTCGTTTTTTTTCCCGGTTTTTCATGTTTTTGTTTGCTTTTACACTTTTATTTATGTATTTTTACGTTTTTTATTTATTTTATTTTTCATTTTAAGCAATGACCCATTTGGATAAATTACGTTTATGGGGTAAATCAATACGTGTTATGGCTAGTAAACATCAAGCGGTACAATTACCAAAAGAGGGACAACCTGACGCTGGATTAACACGTGATTATTCACAAAATCCATTACATAGATTTAAGAAGCCAGGAAGTAAAAATTATCAAAATATTTATCCACCATCAGCTACATTGCATTTAAGTAACATTCCGTAAGTTTTGTGAATTATTTTTTTTTCTAATTTTTTATTTATTAACGAATCGTTTGTTGTTCTAATCACGGGTTTTTAATTGTATTTTCCACGTAATTTTCCAATACACACACAAAGTATTTTATCAGTGAATAATAAATAAATAAATTTATTGATTTATGATATTTATCTTCTTTGTTGTTGTTCTTCTTCTTCTTCTTCCTCCTTTTTTTGGTTTGGTTTGGTTTGGTTTGCATTAGTTTTCACTATGAAATTTGATACTTTTTTTGTCGTAAAAATAAAGTGACAAATTGACAACACAATGAGAATTAGAACAAAAAAATTAGAGAAAAGAAAAGAAGCAACAAACAAACAACCATTTAGAGATAGTAAAAAAAAATCGTGACAATTTTATTTTATTATTATTATGTTTCAAAAAAGAATTCTTTGTACCTATTTTCGGGAAAAAAAACTTTTCTTTTCATTTCGTTTCTTTTCTTTTTTTACAAACAACAAGAAATCGCCCCCAAGAAATGTTAAATTTTAGAAACAACCGCGTTAAAACGTCGACTTTTATTGATTTTTGTTTTTTAATTTTAATTTTTTTTTTGTTACCTTTTTTTAGGTCTACTGTAACTGAAGAAGATATCCGTGAAGCATTCACTAAAAACAATTTTGAAGTAAAAGCTTTTAAATTTTTCCCGTAAGTTATTAAAATGCCATTTGATTAATTAAATTTAAAATTTAAATTATGTATTTTTATAAATTTATAGGAGCAAGGATCGTAAAATGGCATTACTACAATTAAGTTCAGTTGAAGAAGCTGTTTTAGCATTAATAAAAATGCATAATTATCAATTATCTGAATCAAATCATTTACGGGTTAGCTTCTCAAAATCAAATATTTAAATTTTTGTTTTTGTTTTTGTTTGTTTTTGTTCGTTTTTATTTTGTTTAACATCAAACGTTAACAAGAACAACACGACAAGTAAAACAAAATAAAATAAGGAGAAGAAGCTATGTTGGTGTTAAAACTAGAAAAAAATAAGGATTATCCAGCAAACAATAGATGAAAAAATGTCTCTAAGATAAAGAAAAAATAAAAAAAATTTATTAAGATTTTAAGGAAAACAAAGCAAAAAAAATTATCAATTTATGTATAAACAAAAAAAAAAAAAAAAAAACAGTGTCTGTGTGTGTCTAATGTGTGATATTATTTTTTATTTTATTATAAAATTAATTAAAAAAAAAAAAAAAAGAAACAAAACCAGCAAAAATCAATCATTTAGTAGCAAAAAAAGAAACAATTTTTTTGTTTTATTTATTAATTAATTAAATTATATATTACAAACAGAAAAAAAGTTTTTTTTTTTTTAAATATTTTAAGTAATTATACAAGAGAAAATACATTCATATCGTTATCACACACAACCAAGCGCATAGTAAAAAAGTATATTAAAAAAAAAAAAAAAAAAAAACATTTTTTTATATTAATTGTAAAATTAAGGACGACAAAGGACAAAATATTTTTATTATTAATTAATATTCACAATCCAAAATAAGAAAAAAAAAGGAACAAAAAAAAAATTTTAATCATTGAAAGAAAAACGAAGAGAAAATTCGCAGCTGCAATTTTTTAATTTTTTTTTGTTAATTAATTAATTTTTGTTAATTTTTTTTCTCTCCAGGGTTTTTCTTTTATGAATAAATAGTATCATTGAAATAAAAATTAATTAGAAAAAAAAAAAAAAGCAAAAGCATTTATCCAGAAAAGAGAATTCTTAGAGAGAAATTTTTTTTAGTTTTTAATTAAATAATTAAATTTTAAGTTTATATAAAACAAAAAAGAAAAAAAAAAAACAGAAAAATGTGCAAGTTTATTTTATTAATTAGGGAATAATTTACTACAAGAAAAAGGGAATAAGAATTTTAAGAGAGAAAAATTCAAAAGCAAGAAAAATCGTTAAGTTGAAAATGTAAAGAAAGGAAATTTTTAATTCTTTCCCTAATTATATTAATTAATAATTTTTCTTTCTTTTTTAATTAATTTCTTTCTCTTCTTGTTTTCTTTTATATATATATTTAATGTTAACAAAAAAAAAAAAAGTTATTATTATTTTTATTATTACATATTATTAGTGTTTTTAAGCATGTTTTTAATTTTTAATTCTGTTTAATTAAATATTTTACAAAAAATCTATCAAAGTATATGATCTGATTTTTATTTTTTTTTTTTTAATTTTTTTTTTATATAATTTCTTCTTCTTTCTTTTTTTAATTAAATATTATTGTAAAAGAAAATTATTTTATATTTTTGTTTATTTTATTATTATATGTTGCTTCCCTCCCATAATTATAAATTTTTATTCAATTTTTTTTTTATTGTTTTTAATTAATAAATGAATAAACGTTTATTGTGTTGATTGTTACAACCGTTTTAACATTGAGTTCTGTTATTACAGACTCTAGAGATTAGAATTAATCAATAAAAATTTATTAAACCGTGTAAAATGCAATATACAAGGCACGTTAACAACGTTTCTTGTTAAAAACAGAATTAATTAACACTATCCCGTTACTAAACCATTTAAACACGTAACGTGTAATTAAATTAAAAACTTTAAACCATCGCGTATTCAAATGGTTTAATAACAAAATTTTATTAATTAAAAAAAAAAAAGAAAAAAGTTTTTTTTTTGTTCTTTGCTTTCAGTATTGATTTTTTTTTTTAAATTTATATTTATATAAAAGCTCAAAAAGCTTTTTGTTATTACTTTTTATTAATTTTTAATTTAAATAAAGTATTATTTTTGTTAATTAATTAATTATTTTTTTATAATTTTATTTCGTTATTCTTTGTTTAATTTAATTTAATTTAAAATTAACAAGGAAAAAAAAAAAGCTAAAAAATGTTGTAGATGCATGAAAAATAAATGTAAAATTTAACAAAGAGTAAAGCATTAATTAATTAATTAATTAAAATAAATAAATCGAATATCATGTTAAGTAAAAATAAATTTTAAAAAATTAAAAAAAAAAAAAAACGGCATAAAAAAGACAAATTATAGGCGATTGATGAATTAAAAAATTTGTGAAAATGAATTTTGAGCTTTCTTTTTTTACATGAATAACAAGTAAATAAATTTAATTGAAGATAAACAAAAAGAAGAAATTAATTAAAATAAATAAATAAATTAAATAAAAAATAAAAAAAAACATAGAATTTAATAGTTAGTAATTAATTAAAATTATTAAAAATATATTACATAAAATAAACTCGTGTAATTTGATATAAAAATAAAAAAAAAATAAAATAATGTATTAGAAAATAACGACAATCAGTAAATGATGTTAATTTTAATTATTATTTAATTACACACTTCTTGTTGGCTTTTAATTTAATTTAATTTTTTTTTTTTTTTTTTATTTTAATTTTAATTAAATTTCTCATTAAGATTTAAATTGAATACAAAAGCAAATTAAATTTATCATACGAACCAATATATTAAATGAGGAGTAAAAAAAAATTTATAAAAATCTTTTGCTTTAGATAAAAATTAATTAAATTAGTAAAAATAAAAACAATTCATGTGGCTAGGCCAGTAATTTATGTTTGTATTCATTATAATTAATATTAAAAAAAAAAAAGAAAAATAATGTGTATCTTTGTTTTTTTTTTCTTGTCTAATTTAAATTAAATTTAAAAAAAAACATAAAACATTAAACTGCTTACAAGAAACATACAAAAGCTAAAGAAAGAAGGAGCTGTTTTATTTGTTATTATTGACGATTTAAAGGAAACAAAATTAAGCAGCTTATTAAACATTGTTTTAAATCAATTTTTTTTTTGTATTAAGATTATAAATCAAATAAATTTAATTTTATTTTATTAAATAAAACAAAATAAATCAATAAATGAGCTTAAAAAATGGTTGGAGGAAAATTAAACGGCAAAAATTAATTGGGTTTTGCAAGTGTTTATATTAAAATATCAATAAATGAGTAAAAAAAAGAAAAGAGAAAAAAACGTACTAAGAGCGTAGTTTTCTCTTTGTTTATTTGTGTATAAATATTAATTAATTAACTAAAATTGTTGCAATAAAATTAAAAATTAAAAAAAAAAAAAAAAAAAATTAAGAATTATTGATTGAAATTACAACAAGAAATTAATAAAGAAAAATTAAACAACAAACCCTTAAAAGAAAATTATATTTTTAGCAATTAGTGAAAATTAATTAATTAATTAAAGAAAAAAATAATAATTAAATTAAATTAAAATATTATTGTGTTTAAAATGCCGATTTTTATTAGAATAAAAAAGGAAAATATGTTAGTAAATTAAAATTTAATTAAATAAATAAATAAATTAAACATAAAAAAAAATAATAATAATTAATTAAAATCATAGAGGGATTTAATTTAAAAAAAATAAAAATTAATTTATAAATTTAAAAAAAGGGTCGACAAACAATCATTAAAAAAAAAAAAAAAAAACCAGAAAAAAACATAAAAAAAAATTTAAAAATTATATATATACTAAATAAAATAAAAATTATTATAAATAAAAACAAAAACAAAAAAAAAATTATATTTAGATGAATAATTATTACAAATTAATTAAAATTTAATTAAAAAAAAAAAAAAAGAGAAGAGACGTCAGTGTTGTTTTACAAAGAAAAAAAATAAAACATCGGACCACAATCCGATGAATTAAGTTTAAAAATAAAAAAAAAAACAAAAACAAAACAAAAGATAAATTAATTAAATAATTAAGAAGAAAAAGAAATATTATTTTTGGCAACATTGCTTTTATAGTATTATTTTAAAAAGAAAAAAACAATTTTTTGTTTTTTATTATTTTTCCTTTAAAAAAAATTATTTTTTTTGTTATTTTTTAATTTTTAAACTAACTTACCTTAAAACTCCCTTTTCCACCTCACCTGCTCTATTTACTACTTACATACATGCAAAACGTTAAACAAAAATTATTTTTTAATTAAAAAAATTTTTGTTTATTTTAAATAATGTTTTAATAATGTTTTAAAAAAAAAAAAAAAGTGATAATTAAGTGTAGAATTTTTTTAATTTTTTATTAAATTTCATTTAAAACGGAAATTATTAATTAATCGGTTTTAACCGTTTATTGCACTTGGCAATTGGTTAAATTTGTTGCTAAATTGTTGCTCACATTTGTTTCATTTTTAGCGTATTTGCTAATCAAGCCTGCTAAGATTGAGTAAAATGTGACAGAAATGCTTTAAGAAATGTTTTTAACATTACAAAGCCTACTGATCTGTTAGTTTGTTTGTTAAAAATGCAGCTAATTGTAGTGCACGCAAGGTAAAACAATTAATTTTTTTTTTTTTATATATTAATTATGAAAAAAAACATAAACCAACCAGCAATCAATCATAATAATAATAAAAAAATTAATTAATTAATAAACAAAACGTAAAAACAATTGACATAAACAAAGGCATATCGTTAATTAACTCTTAATTACCCATGTTGACGTTATTAGAATTTTTTTTTTTTTTTTTATCAAACGTCACAGAAATTATTTAATTAAATATTTCTAATCAATACACAGACGCATATCTCTAATCAAATTTACACAAGAAAACAGGCAGAAAACTGTTTATACTGGAATTTTTAATCATTTTTTACACAAAAAAAGTATTTTTCTCTAAATAAAACATAAAAAAAAAAAACAAACAAAAATTGTGATAACAAAGCACAGGGTGTTACATATTAAAGAAATTAAAAAATAAAAAATTCTCTTATCGTTTTATCGTTACAATGTTGCCAATAAAATAATTTATTTCCTTAATTTTTATTTTTTCTTATCAGGAACGGTTTTTTAGTTTTTTTTTTTTTTTTTTTACATAAAATAGAAATTATTAGGAGAAAATTTTATTTTTAATTAAAAAAATAATATAAAAAACAGAACCAGTGTTTAAAAATAAATATTAAAGCAAAAGAAAACTTAAACTAAGGGAGATAATTAGCGGATAATTGTTGATCGGTTTTTTTTTTTGTGTTTTATTATTATTTTTTGAATTTAAAGTAAATTGTGTAGCTGAAGCTAATATAAATTAATTAAGTTATTTAAATAAATAATTAAATAATAAATAAATAAAAAAAGAAACAATCAAGTGCTCGTTATAAATTAAATTAAATTAAAAAAAAAAAACAAACTAAAGAGAAAAAAAAAAATTTCCCAACACAACGTTTAGTCAAGTATTGAACCTAGTTGGGGTTTTTTTTTTTTGTTCTTAATTTACTTAGCAAAAATAAGGGGAAGCAAAAAAAAAAAAAATTAAATAACGAGCACTGCCAAATAAGTCAATTCCATTATACTAAAAAATAAATAAATTAAATAAAATAAATTTAACTTAAAATACATATTTATATATTTAAAATTATATAAAAATAGTTTTGATTTCGTTTTTTTTTTTGTATTTTTCGTAATTTTTTTTTTTTTGTGGTTAGGAGCAAAATAAAGAGAAAAAATAATTTTTTTTTTCTAATTAAAAGATAAACAAAATATTAAAGAAAAAAGAAAAAACTATTTTAACGTAATCAAATTAAAAAATAAGAATAAAATGTATAGAAATAATGATGAACTATATAGTAGGTTCATGATGAAATGGTGAGGAAAAATTTAGTATAATTAATTAGGCAAAAATTAAAAATATCTTTTTATCGATACTGCTGCCATCTAGTTTTGGCTAGTATGTGATATATGAGTTAAAACAAGAAAAAATAATAATTTTTTTTTTTTTTAATTATTTTATTATCTTGTTGTGTGGTTTAAACAATCAAAATACCATTAAATAAAAAATAAAAGAAAACTAATTAATAAAAGCATTTAATAAAACAATAAATTTTAATGATTTACTATAAGAAAATCTAAAAACAAAAAAATATCTTTGCTCTAGTTTTTCATTCATTTATCTATAACGAAACTATTATTTATCGTTTATTTAATTGTTTAATTGTCTAGTGTTTAAAATTATATTTATAGTTAATAAAATAATTAATTATGTTATATACGTATATAAATAACATAATTACTTTCATTATTTTTACTTCTAAAATTAATTAAAAAAAAAAAAAAAAAAAAACTGCTAATGGCAATCTCATATTTATAACTAAAATTTAAAACTAATATTAAAAAAAAAACTTATTCTTCTTTAATCAAAATTAAATGATAAACTACTAATTAATCAAAAAAAAAAATTAAAAAAAACTCTAATTAGATAAAATAAAATCATTTTTTATTATTGTTTTAATTATGTTTGTGTGTTATTCAAGTAACTTATAGAAATAAAGGGTAATCTGAATAAAAGCGACGGTTAAATGAAGAATAAAACGAGAGAAAAATTATATTTACTAATAAATAAATAAATAAGTAAAAAAAAACATTTTATTTTATAAATTTATTGCATTCATATCTTAATTAAATAAAATTAAATTAATAAATAATTAAAAAAAAGAAAAATTAAACACAAATGACAGTGGTGGATTTTTGTGTAATTTGTTTTCGCTATCGGACACAAAAAAGGAAAAGAATAAGAAAATGTATCGTTGTCATGCAGCAAAGACATAAACCCTGTGTATTTTTATTGAAATAAAAAAAATGTCTAAAAAATTTAGAATAAAAATTTTATTACAAAAAAAAAAAAAAAAAAACTGTGTATAAAAATTAAATTAATTAATTAATTAATTTAAATAATATAAAATATAAATATATATATATCATGAATTTACAAAATAATAATTTAAAAAAAAAAAAATATATATACAAATATGCAGGTAAAGTAATTAAAAATTTAATTAAAAACTTTAAATAAATTAATATTAAAAGTAAATAAATTAAATTAAATTAACATAAATATAAATTTAATTAAATAAAGTAATATCAATACAGAAATGTTTTTATTTATTTTTTTTCTTTTTGTATTAAATTTTATCATTATTAGAATGAAAAATAGATGAATTGGATTTTTCTTCCATTGATTTTTACACAATTTTTTATATATTTTTTTTTTTTTTTTGCGCGCGCGGTTATAAGTAAAGTAAAGTAAAAGACAAGTAATTAACAGGGTTATACAATACAATTTCTATAAATTAATTATTTTTTATTAAAGTGTTTTAAATTTATTTTTACAGGGTGATTAGAAATAGATATTCTCGTTGGAACGTAGTGTTGAGTCGTGGTAAATGATTAGAATTATTGCTAATTGGCTTACTTTTGTTTAAACTTCTGTTGTTAGGTGTTTAAAAGCTAGAAAATATAACAAAGTACAGTAATTAAAGGATAAAACCAACAACAGAACAAATAAAACAAACGAAACATAAGCAAGAAATGAATTTTAATTACAAATATTAATGACAATCAGTTTAGGTATAAAGGGAGAAATTTATTTAAAAAAAAACATTTATAAATCACCCTGTTTAATTAATTAATTTAAATTATAAATAAAAACACAATCATATATACAATACATACATATATATATATATATACAAAACTATATCAAAAAAAAAAAAAAAACTAAAACTATTACAGAGAAAGTAAAAATACGCAGCTTCCCAACAACAACAAAAAAAACCAATTTATCATAATTAAAGAATGAAAAAAAAAAAAAAATCATTTTAGACAAAATAAAAAAAAAACATTTTAATTAAATTAAAGAAAACAAAAGTAAAAAAAAGAAAAAAGTTTTTAATATAAAAAAATGACCAATCAATATTTTTTTTATTATTATTAAAATTAAAAAAAATTATACAAAATTTTTAAGTAAATTAAATTAAACAAGAAATATTAAACAAAAATAAATAAAAATAAGAGCAAAAAAAAAAAAAAATCTTAATTATTGAAGAACAAGAAAAATAAAATAAACAACTAAAATATTCATTAATTAAATTAGACAAAATTAACAACTACTGTTAAAAAGAATATAATAATTATAATACATAATAAAATTAAAATTAAATAAATCTAAATAATCTCCTAAACTTTACTCTTATCTTAATTAACAAAAAAAAACTTAAATTAATTAATTAATTAAATTAATTAATAAAAAGAAAATGTTTTTTTTTTTTTTTTTTCTTCTTCAAAATATCTTATTATCCCTCTTTAATCTATACAATACATATTATAAATAAATATTTATTACTTAAGCTTACTTAAATGCTGCTAAACTATTTCTAATCTTAATTATATAGAAAAAAAAAAGAAAAAAAACTAATCTAATCTGTTTTTTTTTTTTCCTTTTAATTATAAAAAATTTTTTAATTTTTATTTTATGCTTAGTGTCGTTCGTTTCTTAATTAAAAAAAAAAATTAATTTTAAACCGATACAAACAATTCTATTAATAAATAAATTCAGAAAATAATTAGCTTAAAACAATTACAATCAATATTAATTGTTAATTAAATTTAATTAACAAAATCTGTGTTTTAATTATCAAAAATGAATTAAAAGAAATAAAACGACATGCAGCAAAACTCTTTTTAAATCTCATTAATCAATCTTAAATCTAATCTAACATTTAAATAATCTAATTAATTAATTAATTTAAAAAAAAAAATAAATTAATAATAAAAAATAATCAATAAAAAAGAAAAGAAAATTAAATAAAAACATAAAACTACAATGTAGCTTTAAATTAAAATAAAAATAAAATTAATTAATTAACTAAAAAAAATTATAATCACAAATTTACAAAAATTTAAAAAAAAAACAAGAAAATTAAAATTAATTAATAATAATTAAAGAATTTTTCTTTCTTTCTTTCTTTTATTTTTAATTTTCTTTTGTTATTATTTTTAATTATAATTATAAATCATAATAACTAATTAAAATTCTCTTAATTAATTAAAGAAAATAAAAAAAAAAGAAGTGAAATTAATTAACAGAAATTGTAATAGAAATAATTAATAAAAAAAAAATTTTTTTTTTTTAATAATAATTAATTAAACGACATAATACAAAAATAAATAAATAATTAATTAATTATTTTAAATGGCCTACTATTCGTTTGTTTGTTTTTTTTTTTTATTTAAATTCATTATTAATTAACTGTTGTAATGTAATTTTGTTTTATTGCATTTTTGGCTCAGTATTACGTTGAGAATTAAAATTTAAACTAATTACAATACTTTGTTGATGTTGTTGCTGTTGTATTAATTTTAATTTAATTAATTTTTTCTTTATTTTATCTGTGTACTGTTTTACCGCTGTTGCTCATTTAAACATTTTTTTTTTTTAATTAATTAAACTGAATCTCTGAATAGACAGGTGACTTGGAAGCTGAATGATTTTTTTTTTTTTTTTTTTTTTGTTAACAGTCAAAGTAGCCGAGTTACATTTTAGTCTAGTAGCAAAGACACATGTTTCAATATTAAAATTAATCAAATTACGTGTCTGGACTAACTGGTAATCTCGCTATTTTTAATTGTTTTAAACAAACCAAAAAAAAAAAAAAAGAAAGGAAAATCATTAAAAGCTCAATACAAACGTCTAATAACCATAAAAAAAAAACTTTTTTTCTTTTAATGTAAATAAAACACTTTTTCACAAAAAATTTCCATTTAAATTTATTTAAAAAAAAAAAAAAAACTCTAGCAAAATTATAGCGAAAAACAAAAAAAAAGTAAAAATGAAAAGAAAATGCATTTGATGAAAAAAGGGTAAAAAAGAAAAAATTTTAATTCAAAATAAATTAATTAAACAAAAAAAAATATATATATATATACATATATAATAAATAAATAAAAAAAAATGTATTTATTAATTAATTTAAGTGATTAATTAGTAAAATTAAAAGCAAATATTTTATACTTTTGCTTCTTTTTGATTGATTTTCTTTTCTTTTCGTTTTTTTTCGTTTTTTTTTTTATTATTTATTATATTTAATTAATTAATTAATTAAAATATAAACACAAAAACAAACAACATAAATGGTAAATTAAAACAAAACATAGAAAAGGTGAATATTTGTTTTTTTTTTTTTTTATTTTTAATGTAATCATCGTTTATGTTTTTATTAATATATGTATAAGAAAACAGATTATTATTATTATTATTATTATTATTATTATTATTATTATTATTATTATTATTATTATTATTATTATTATTATTATTATTATTATTATTATATATAAATATTATAAAAACAGAAAAATATAATAATAAATAAATAAAAATTTATTATAATTATTATTAAAAAAAAAATTAAAATAATGTAAAATTTTTGTTTTATTATTGTAATTTGTTTAATTTTTTCAGGAGTTTTCCAACAAAGTGATATTTAATTGATAATCAGTGATAATTTCCTTATGATTTAACGTGTATTATACAAAGGTTATTCACTTAAATTATGTATTAATAAAAAAATTGGCTAAACAAACCATTTTTTGATTTCAAGACGATCTAGAAACGGTAGAGGGTAAAATCCGTATTCCTCAATTAAAAATTTCCATTACTTTAAGTCTATTACTTATTCCTGGACATTTTTTTTAAATTTTTCCAGAGGCAAGTACTAAAACCCTAGGTTTAGCTAATTTTTTATAACTTAACTACTGAATAGTATACATTTAGGTGAAAATCTAAATCAACTAAACATACAAATTACTTTTTATCCATTCTAGATAACCATAAATCATTTCACCATATTGTGGTAAATAATTGTGATTACGATTGATTAAAAATGATAAAAAATAATTAAATTTTTTATTATCAATTAACGTGCGTTCAGGATAGGTAAGATACTCGCCAAATACTTCGGTCTCTTTGAAAGTATCCGTTGCATTAACACAAATATGTGAATCATTTATTTCCTTATTAATCGAAAAATGATTATCAAATTCTGCTTTACATAAATTATTTGGTAAAAAAGTAGCAGATCGTCGTTGTTTAATTCGATATATCAGATCATATGAATTAACGTGGATATGTGTGGTATTAAATGTGTTATTACTGGCAAAAGGTAAGCAAATCGGTCGAATTAATTCTAAAAAAATAAAAAAAACTTATTTAAACTACATAGAAAAATTGAATATAAGTGACTTACGCGTAAATTGAATATCACGATTAAGTCTTATTAAACCAAAATCATTTGCACCAGTGTATTGATTATAATTCTCATGAATTATAATATCCTCAACACCGAAATCAGTTAAGTTACTAAAAAATGGTTTTACCACATCACAATCAGTGGATAATGTAAAATCCCAGTCACCAATTCTAACTAACAAACTTTCAACAGAAAATATTTTAAGAAATCTTAAATCGTGAATTAAGAATTAAAAAAAAAAACTCACGGTTTACGAAGGTGCACGCAATATGCTCTCGTTAAAACAAATCGAACATTAATAACGACACCAGAGCATACCAATAAGCCACCTTTAGACAATATAGGAAATAATTTTAAAGTAAATTCTAAAAAAGCATTCGCTTGCCATTTCTTTGGATGAGTAGAGCTTGCCAAGGATTTTCAACAGTAACCATCTTTGTACTGTTTTCTGATACAATTGTTAAATTCTCCACTCCACAATAACCAGGTGGTGCAAGCAGAACATTTGAATTTTTTATTTGCGTTTTAAGGCAACAAACCATTGTATCACCGCACTGATCATTAATAAACTCATTCGATGTGTAATAATCTGTTACGTGTCGGTTTAACCGATATGTTTTACAAAGACTCTTCGTTACACAACTACCTGCCTGATTATTATCCGTTTTACAATCAATACTCGCACCTGATAACAAACAAAAAAAAATTTATTTTCTATTTAAATTAATTAAACACAGGGGAAAAAATCACGAACAATTAATAAAATTAATTAATAATAGAAAAAGAGCAAATTTGTACATCTTGTACTAGTGACGAGATTGATTGGAATAAAATGTTCGTTGCATTTAAGATACGCTGCATTTATTTATCCCACTTTACTGAGGAATTATTTTCTTATTATTTAATTACAATTGAAGCAAAGAGATTTCTTTTTTTTTTCACTAGAATCTATGTAAAGGCGTACAAAATGCAAAATTCAATGTAAACAGACCCGATAACCTTTTTGCGAATAACAAATAATAAAAAAAATAAAAAATTTCAATTAATCTTTGTAGCTTTGAATTTTGATTATTTTTATTATTTTTTTTTTTTTTTGGTTCTGTTTTTCAATGTTGATAACAATTTTGTATTTATTTAATTTTATGTAGAAGAAACACTTCAGTCGTGCCATTTGCACTGTGAACACAGAATTGTTGGTGAATTTATAAAAATGTTAAAATTGGTTAAATTTTCATTCGCTTTATTAATTTTAGTTAAATTAATTAATGGAGGTTTGTACCAGTGATTTATTTCGGTTTAATTGTTAAAGTATTTATTTAATGATTTACACTCGGCAGATAGTAGTAGTTCATCAGAATCTGATGAAGTGATAAGGAATAGAAATGCGGTTTTTCCGCAGCCAGGTGTATGTGGCGTTGAGGATGTGACGACATACGATAAAGAAACAAACGTTGTGATTGGTGAAAATCCATGGCAAGCATTTTTCATTAGTGAATCTGGTGAGTGAGTTTCTTTTATTGCTTCCGAATCCATTTAAAATATTTTTTTTTATATTCAAGGTACACTATTCGACTGTAATGGAGTTTTAATAAACGCACGCTATGTACTCACTAAAGGATATTGTTTACGCTTTGTTATAATGTGAGTACCAAGATTCCTCAATTGGTATTTTGTTCTCTAAACTTTTTTTACATTATTATTGCAGTAAATATGTACGATTCGGTGATTGGAATATGAATACTGATCCCGATTGTGATGAACATGATGTATGTGCTGATAATTATGTTGATTATGAAATTGATGAAGTTATTTTAGAAAATAAACGCATTCCAAGAAAATCAAGAACAGTAAAAACCGATGCTGGCCTCATTCGTTTGAATAGAAATGTTGAGTACACCAGTAAGTAGGAATAAATATTAAAAAAAAATAATAATAATTAATGAAAACCTTTTCAGAATGGATAAAACCAATTTGTTTACCTTTTCACGGTGATTTATTCACAATGGACTATGATACTGCATCGTTTATTGTTGGCGCTTATCACAATTCGAATAAAAGTGAATTTTCTATATTTATTTTAATTAATTTAATTCATTTTCTTTATTTTTTACGTTTTTTCGCTTTTTTTTTTTTTTTTGTAGCATTCACTAAAGCAATCTCAACACCAATAACACTTGGAGAATGTGCCCGAATCTGGATTGGTAACGTTTATGAAACAGCTGCTCTAACAACATCACAGTTTTGTGCAAATTTGACAAATATTAATGTTTCTGATTTTAATGCGCCGTACGCTATACAAACGTCCACCCTGAATACCGGAATTAAATACAAATATATTGTCGGAATTATGTCATATCGTTTCGTTTACAATAATATTTACTTTGGTGATCGTACATCGTATTTGTATAATTTTATTAGAAGGAATACTTATGTTTAATATTAAGGGTGCTGGGCTTCTGTTATATTTTTTAATTAAAATTTTATATATTGTAATTTGTTTTGTTGTTGTTTTAATTCATTTTTTCCTATTGTTATCTTTTTATTTTTTTGCGTTATTGGGACATTACCTGGACTTTTTTTGAAATTATTATTATTTTAGTGGTAAGTACTTGCCCCTGGAATTTTTTTTATTTCTAAATAGTCGAATGTTCGGATATTATTAATAATATTCCAGAAAAAATGTTAAAAATATTTAAAAATGTAACTAATTACCTCGGGGGTATTATTCAAATTATTCCAGGGGCAAGTACTTACACTAAGAATGTTATAAAAAATATTCCAAGTGTAACTACTTGACCCTGGAATATTTTTTTTATATTATTCCAGTGGTAAGTACGTACTGTTGGTAAATAGCATGCATGGAATGTTATGCTAAGAAAAACAGAAAATAGAAAAAAGAAAAATCGTTTTATTTTTTCGTACAAAAATTGATTTATTAAAAATATTTTTTATAAAATATATAAAATAAAATTATAGAAATTTTAACAAATAAAAAACAAAATAATAATAAAATAAAATCTTAGATAATTAATTAACAAAATTAGAACAATTTTTTCATAATTTTTTTTTTTTTTATTCTCTTTATTATTATTATTATTATTTAATTTTAATTAATTTTTTTTTTTTTTTTTTAATAATTATCACGTTTAATATTTTGTCTTTTAGTTAATTAATTAATTGTTTCTTAATTTAACTTACTTACAAATGTCTTTTCTTTTTTTTTTTATTAATTATAATAAATTTTGTTTTTGTTTTTGTTTTGTTTTTACTTTTCTTTTGTGTTCTATAGTACAGTCGGTTTAATTAAATCTAACTTAGTCTCTATAATATTAATAATTAATTTAACTTAAGTAAAGTCACTTAACTTTATTTAAAAGTATAAAAAAAAAATCTGTTTTTTTTTTTTTTTAAAGCAATTTTAATTAAAATTTTATAAATTTAATTTTAAAGTTTTTTTTTTTTTTTTTTTTCATAATTGCACAAATAATTTGTTTTTTTTTTTTTATATTTATTTATTTATTAATTAATTAAAATATCTTTGGTTGGTGAGATTTATTCATTGATTGTTGAGTATTTTTTTTTCTTGAGTAAAAAAAAACTGCTGTTCCAAAATGGAGGAGCGTTTTTTTTTTTTTTTTTGCAAAATGGGGGATACAATATTCGTTTGTTGTTTGTGATTACTAGAAAATCCACATTACTTCTGAGATTATTTGGTATTCATATATATTATTTTTAACCAATATTGAAATAATCAATTTCGATATGATTTTGTAATGCCGAATCAATATAATCGATATGCTCCCCTAGTAATTTTTTAACACATTCAAATGACACGTACTCATCTTCACAACCAATCTCTTGTATTAAATTCTCATTATTACTCTCCTGCAGTTGATGATGATGTTGATTCTGTTGGTCATCATAAATCTGATGTTGTTGCTGCTGTTGCTGCTGTTGCTGATAACAATTTAATTCATTATGAATATTATGATGCTGTTGAATTGTCACAATACAATCGGACATATCCGTGAAATTCATAATATTATCATCGTTAATATTTTTATTAATTAAATTATTATTATTATTCATATAATTAAAATGTTTGGTGTCATAAACATCGTCATACGGAAAGCATGTCGTTGCTGTTGATGTTGCGATCGGTGTATTAATAGTTGCTGGTGTATTTGGCGCATCGATAACATTCGGTGTTGAGGGCTCGGTGGTACATGTTGACGATGATTCAGATAAATGACGATTTTTTATCGTTAAATTTTTTATATTATTATTATCATTATTTAATTTTGTTTGTTTACGTTTTGCTTGTACTTGATCGCGTGTTGAATGATTTTTAACATGTTTACGTAAACTTGAGGGATCTGTGTAACGTTTTGTACAGCCGGGCACTTGACATGCATATGGTTTCTAAATAAAATAAAAACTTATTAATAAAGTATAAAAATAAAAAATAAGCAGAAATGATTTTAGCTACTTACGGTATCGTAGTGAGTTCTTTGATGTTTGGCACGATCAGAGCTGTTACTAAATGCTTTAGTGCAACCTTCATATTGGCATCCATACGGTCGTTCACCGGTATGCGATCTTTGATGAATTTTTAAATTTTCCAAACGTGAAAACGCTTTATTACAACCAGAAAACTGTTTAAAAAAGAGACAAAATTTATTTTTATTATTTTTTCTTTTTATAACTCTTTGTATTGAGATACAAGGATTAAACTAAGCTTAAGTTGTTAAAACCATTTTTGTTTATAGTAATTATGTTTCGACCACAAATCATAACAATCTGTAACCTAGACAGTGGTTGTAATTTACTTTATAACGAAAACAACATAATCAAATCATAAATTATCCACAAAACATAACACAATTATGCTAAAGAAATTTTTTTTTTTTTTTTCTTTTTTAAAACGATGACACAAATGTGACAAAATAATAATTAAAATAAATAAATATCATGACTAGACTCAGATAAATAAATAAATAAAAATAAATCATGTAATGTTTTACAAACAAATTTAAAAAAAAAAAAATGAAAATGAAGAAAAATTAGGTCATTAACCGCTTTATAAATAATTTTTAAATTATTAACAGAAGAAAGGGTTAAATCATCTTTAGCACCCTGTTTGACAAAAAACACATGTAGATTATTCATATTTAATGGTAACGTTTTATCTTTAACATTTTTGTTAGTAAGTAAATGAAAGTTAAGTAAAGGAATTTGTGTTTGTCAACCTTGTGGTTATTGAATTAAATGAGATTTTTTTGTATGATTTCATTTATGGATGACACTGATGGTATTGAAAAAGACTTTTTAGACCTAATAACCGAGATTTAGTAGAATCTCTACAATTCTGGAGAATTTGAAAAGTTATTTTGAGCTAAAAAAAAGCACCGCTACAAGGCGCTGCATAAAGCTTCTTTTAATTTAAAGTCAACCAAAAAAAAAAAAAAGAAAAAAAAGGTTTACAGCATCTGTATTATGTGTAACAAAAAATAAACCAAATAAAAATCTAACTTAAATAAATAAATAAACTTAAAGATGTTTCAAAAAAAAAAACGAACAACATGAAAAGGATAAATATGGAGAGAAAAAAAATATATGAAAAATGGGTAGTTATGGTCGTAATAACCATTACAATAATAATAATAATAATAATAAAAATAAAAATAATAAATAATAATCACCATAAACCCTTATTTACATCATTATCGTTTATTTTGTTAATTTTTCTTTTTTTTTTTTTGTCTTTAACTTTTTAATATTAAACAGATTTTTAAAAATAAATAATTAACATGTGTTGGTTGGTTAGGTGGTTGTTGGCATTTTTATTTATTTAATAGAAAATAAAAAATGAATAAAATCAATTCTTCTGATTTGTTTAGGAATTAAATAAAAACATAACGGATCTAATAACCAGAAAACTTTGGTTCAAGCAAAAGTAATAAATTTTACTTACGGGACATTTATTTGGTTTCTCTCCACTGTGCACACGCATATGGATTAAAAGCTTGTAACGTGCGTTGAATGGTTTAAAACGTCTCGGGCACCCTAACCAAAAGCAGGAAAACTCTTCACCTTTTCGCATCTCAACGTGTCGCTTCTCAATATGGGCAACCAGTGATGATTGATCATTAAACACTTGATAACAATCAATCCAACGGCATTCGAGATCATTACATTTCTCATCATTTATTATCGATTCATCCTTGATCTCAACATTTGTATTCAGTGTTATTTCTGTTGTAGGTGTTAATGGTTGTGGTGAAGGTGTTTGTGATATTTCATCAATATTATCAATTGTGTTATTGATATCCTCTTGCCAAATATTTTTGTATTCACGATTCGGTTTGTCATTGTTGGTCAGATTATAATTCTCCACGGGATGAATATACGAATCAGTATTCTGATAATGATGCGTCTGTTGTTCCTGTTGTTGATGTTGTTGCTGATTTTGTTGTGGACAATTCTCCAAGTAGGTTGAGTCAAAACAATCATTCATCGACTCAACATTTGTGTGCACCGGATTGTTTGCCGGTTCATTTAAATTCACATATTGATTGGAAAATGCAGTCTTGATCGATGGTAAAATTTGTATTTGTTCAAAATTATTCCGTTTCGGTGAGTCTGATCCGTACAAGTTGAAGCACATCCATGGATCCAATGATGGTGACGAGCATGGTGATTGATTCTTCGACTGACAATTTATTTCATTGTAATTAAAATACTCGGTGTCCAAATTAATAATGTCATTATCATCGAAACGACATGATTGTCGATAACGTTGTATATCTTCTGGTTCAAATTTGAAAATTTCATTCTTCACCGTTGCATCCGGTGTGGACGTTGTTATTAAAGAATTACCGCCAAACAGTGAGTCTGGTGTATCAACAATCGACACATAATCACAATAATTTTGTTGCAGTAAATGTTTATCGTCCTCATTTTTAAAATTACTGTTATGATTATTTGTTATCTGGATTGGTGAGATTTGGCAATTATTGATCGGTGATGTTGTATATGAAAATGGTTGAAATGGTGGCGCAACATAAAATGGTGAGGAGCAACTAGGCGATGTTGGTGTTAATAATGGAATAATTTGATCATTTTGCATTACAGTACATGGAATGTTTAAATTGCCAGGATGATGTTGATTTTGTTGATGCTGCTGCTGTTGTTGGTGTTGTTGTTGTTGCATACAATTTTCAACAGCTGCTGAGTTTAGTTGATTGAAATTTGGCAGTGGCGTCCTTAACACATCACCATTACTTTCGGTTATAAACATTTTCATAAAATTTTTTTTTATTACTTTCCTTTATAAATTTATTTAATTTTTTATTTTATTAATTTTTCTTATAAATAGATTCACAAGCGCACCGATACACGAGCGCGTGATGCCCGCTTACACACAAACACACACAAATTATTTTTCAACAAAAAAAAAAAACAATCGTAAAAAACACTTTAAAAAAAAAATTATTATTTTTTTTTTTTCTTATTTAATAAATAAAATTAAATTAATTAAAATTCACTTTACACTATTTTAATTAGATTTAATTTAAAATAATTTAAATTAAATTTCAATTTAAAAAACATTTTTCCGTTTTTCTATTTTTTCTGTTTAAAAAAAAAAAAAAAAAAAAATGTTTTCTATGTTTTTGTCGTAGAAAAGTCGTAGGAAAATTAAAAAAAAAAAGAAAATCTTTTTTATTTAAAAAAAAAAAAAAACAACAAAAATTTAAAAACAGTAAGAAAAACGTCTTAATTTGTCTGTTGCTAACAAGCAAATGATGAAAAATATGTTAATGTTGAACCGTTATTCGTTATTATTATTATTATTATTATTATTTAAAAAAAAAAATTTATCTTTTTCCTCTGTCTTTACTATTTTTCTTTTTTACTACTGTTGCTGTTACTTTTTTTTTCTTTAACGAAATCCATCCTATAATATTCAACCGCACTACGCACATTTTATCCTTTTTATCGTTTCTTTTCTTTTCTTTTCTTTCTCTCTCAACTTATGTTTCTTGTTTTTAAGTTAAATTAAGTAAAGTAAAATCATCTTTAAGTAGCTTAGAAAGATGCGAAGATGATGAAAATTATTATGATGATTTTGAACAAATGTTGAGTAATTCTTGCTATTTTTTTTTTTTTCTTCTCGTTTTTTATTTTTTTTAATGCTGTTTTGTATGGATGTGCGTGTGTTTTAATGTTTGTTTGTTTGTTTTTTTTTTTTTAAGGCTAAATTCACATTGATTACATTTTTCCTTTGATTAATTTAATGTAAAGTTAGGTCGTTTTGTTAGATTAGGTGATTTTGGTGACATTTAAACCGTTTTTATCGTGTGTTGGTCAGAAATACTAACGATAGGGCATTTACTAAGATAGAACTCTGTGGAAAGCAATCTCAGAAGGTCTTGAAATGAATGGTTTTTCAAAGTTCCATCCATTATAAAGTGAAATAAATTCAAACAAGGAAACACTAGATTAAGTACATAAAAAGCTCCTGAAAAATTATAAAATTAACCCCAACAAAGGTTGCGGGTAAAGCAACAATTTTACAAAATTTTACCACCAAATTAACACCCCATAATATTTTATTGTAAAACAACCATAAACCTCAGCGAAATATTATTTTAGGTTCATTCCTTTCACTTTCAATCGTACAACAAAAACCAAAAATCATTTACAAGTGAATAGGCAAAAAAAAAAATTAAAAATTAAAAATTAAAAATCTCTCATGTTATCCTTCTTCAATTAACACATTTTATAATTAAAAAAAAAAAAAATTAAATTTAAATAGCATTTTTCAACAACAACAACAGCACACCAACATCAACATCAGCAAATATGTTGGTTTTGTTACACAATAATTGTGTTTTTTCTATATTTCGTTCTGTCGCTTTTGCTTTTGCTTCTTTTTTTCTTTTAATTCTGCTTTTTATATTTTTCTTCTTTTTGTTGTTTTTTTTTTAGTGTAAAAATAATAAATTTAAACACATGAAAAATTTTTATATTTTCATACATTTATTTGTTTTTGTTGTTGTTGTTGTTGTTACAAACAATTTTTTCATCTCTTTTCATAGTTTTATTTGTTTTAACAAGAAGGAGAGAAAAAAAAAATAATTTTCTTTATTGTAGCAAAAGTTAGATAAATAAATAGATAGAAATCGTAACGAAATTTATTGATTAAGTAAATAATTAGAAAATTAAGCTAATAAAATGGTTTTTAAAATTTATTATTTTTTGCAAAGGTGTTTTGTTATAAATAATTAATGAAATTTACATAATCCAACTGTTAATTGTTATAAATAATTAATGAAAAAAAAAAAAAAAATTATTTGATTTTCTAAACTAAATTAAATAAAAGAAAATTTATGTTAGTAGCTTAATATCGTTAATAAGGCTTAACTAAATTCAAAACACAACTATTTAAAATCACATAAATTTCTGATAACAATAATAATAATGTAGGATAATCCTGATAAATTTAAGTTTAGTACTAAGTGACCTAACCTCTGACCAGAAATTATAAAAAAAAAAAAAAACACATTGTGTAACGCAACCCTTTACTCTAATCATTACTAATTACATAAATAATTATCGTTAAGTCACAACAATTCTGATCTTTTATGAACTAAAGAAAACCCCAGTATCGTACAAGAATTGTTAGGTCTATAAAAGATTTTCGATTTTCTTTATAACAAAAAAAAAAAAAAAAATTAATGAATCGAATCTAACACACGAAAATAATAAGACAAAAAAAAAAAAAACATAAAACGAAAATAATTTTGGCAGGCTGTAGAAGTTTTAGATAAGTTTTCTTAAATTAATCAAATAAATAACCAAAGTTGATTTGTTTACAGAAATTACAGCAAGAAAAAAAAAATATATATATGAATGAATAATGAATAAAAAAAAAAGTGTTAAATGTCAACACCGTCAATGGTTATTATAATTTTTGAAAAAAATATTATTTTCTCTTTACATTTTCACGTTTTTCCATTTTTTTTCTTTTATTTATATTTTTATATTTGAAATTAGTTGTGACTAGTTTTATGTTTGTTTAGAGTAAACAACTATTGAAGGAAGAGAAAAAATAAAAATAAAAACAATAAAAAAGAATTATAATAATAATAATAATAATTATTATTATTATTATTATGGGCGATCAGCCAAATTTCTATTCACTTTGTTTCTTGTTTCTTGTTTATGTTTTGTTATTCAAAAAAAAATTTTTTTTTTTTTTCGCTTTTCGTTAATTATTAACAGTAAAGGAATTTCATTCGGGAATTTTTGTTTTTCTTTTCTTTCCTTTAAAATGTTTTGTTTTGTTTTTTTTTTTTTTATTTAATAATAAAAAAAAAAAATTTATATTTAGTGCTCATTAGTTGATTTGTTTTGATTATAAATTTATTTCTATCAGTTTTTAATTAATAATTAATGTTTGTAAATATGCTCTAAATATTTTTTTTGATATTAATTTAATATCAGTTAGGGAGAATTATAGAAGTTTTGTTGTGAAATCTATATGTAGTTTGTTCAAATTATTTTAATTGCGGTATCACTGATCATTTGATTAGACTGCCAGAAACGTGTCTCTGGTGATACTATCTATAAGTAATAAAGTTGGGTTAAAGTTAAATCTTGAAGTTATGATTCGATGCAGTTGTGAAGTTTAAACTAGTTGGGAAACTTAATATTCTTTAAACGTTCTGCTATCACAAATAGCTAACGAAACTAATTTAATTACAATTAAATCGTCAATTAAGAAGTAATAAATCATCTAAAATCGTTTCAAGAAAAAAGAAACAAGGAAATTCGGCGCCAATATTAAATATTCCCACAAGTCTAATTATTAAATAATAATAATAATAATAATTCCCAATGAAGTAGAAATAAGTGTGTAACAAGCGAGACAAAATCAAAAACCGATAAATTTTCGATAAATTAAAATATTTTTAGTAACACCAGGGTAATTTTCTAACGTACAAACAAATCACTATCAATAACAACTAACAAATCATTACAACTCAACAATCTCCCCAAATCAAATAAATAAAAATTTAAATCATAGAAATAATCGTTTAATGGTATAAACAAATTTTCCCATTTTAACCTCATCATGTCATAACAATGTTAAATATATGAAGGAATTTGAAGTAAACAAATACAAATCAGTTACTATTCCCCTTGGTTATTAATTAGAAATAAAATAGGGAAATTATTCCCCCTTTTCATTACGTCAAACAAGCATAAATGAAAGGAACAAAAAAAAAAAAAAAAAGAAAATTAACCAAAATTAGGGTCATCTTTGTTTTCTTATTAAAAAATTATTAAAACATAAACAAAACACCCTAATTAAAGAAAAGAAAATAAAAATTAAATACTTTAAGAAATCTAATTAATAAAATTAGAATAGTTAGAAATTTTATTACTTAGTTAGTACGTAGTAAAAAAAAAGCTTTTGAGTAGCTGCTAATACTTGCTGATTGATATTTAAACTCTAAACACCAATGAAAACTCTTCAATAATTTCCTAGTATTACTCTGACGTATAGATCACGGATTGACACTTATCCACTTAGCAATATTCTCATGCAAACATTAATAAATTTATCTTTTTATTATTATTATTAAAAGACAAAGCACATGTGTAATTATAAAAAAAAAATTGATTGATAGCTTAAAATTTATATTTTAAAAATTAAAATAACAACAAAAAGGGTGATTTTGTTTTGTTTATCTTAATTAATTGTGACATAGTCACGTATTAACTAACTAATTCCCATATTAATAATCATTTTACTGTTGTGTATGATGTTAAAATGTTATTTAAGTATCGTTTAATTGATTCTATTTTATATGGATTAACAAGGAAATTCCAATAGATTTCTGTACTGACTGAATGATGAATCATTTTATTATAAATGTACCATGCTGCTCATAACCTATCATCAGAAAAATAATATTAATAATCTCATAACAAAATAAATAATGAATAAATCTTACACCTAATTTAACTCCACCCACAAATTATTAATTTATTCATCTTTTATCTTTTAAATCATCTAGAATGTTTTTTTCTTTTATTTTTTAACATAAAAGTTAAGTCAGTTATACAAAATTGACACAGAAATGATAATTTTTTAGAAAACAACAAATTTTCTTGAATTTTTTTTTTTTTTTTTTTTTTTTTTTTTTGATATTTTAATGTTAAATAATAATAATAAAAATAATAAAAAATGTTTTTATATTTAGATTATTAATAATATGTAATAATAAAAAAAAAGGCTTTAAAAAATAAATAAATTTAATGACAGATGTACCAAAGAGATGATCATTATTAAGACAAGTGTTACTGTGTTACTATTTTAGTGTTATTATAAAAAACACAAAATAACAATAATTTATTTAATTTTTAGCGTTTTTAATAAAGATTCGTGTATGTTTGTTACGTTTATATGTTGAAAGTTTGTACGGTGATCTGTTTGTCTGTTTTATTTTAAATGTTGCCATTAAGTCTAGTTGATTTCAGTTTGCTAGAAACTTCATAGTAATCTATTTAGTTCCTGGTGGGTTCATAAGATTTTTAAAAAATTTGTTTCAAGAGCTATTTGTATCAAAGGATACTATTCGATTGATTTACAATACCAGAAAAATATGTAATTGGGTTGTAGAGAACAATACCGGACATTATGACTGTCGAGGACACTTATAGCTAAATTCACCTACAATATTTAACTGAAACAGACTAATTAGCATTACAGACTACATCATATAGGCTAATTTATTCCCTTACACAAACACCAGGTTCGTCACTACTACTCCACAAATAACACTAGAGACTACATTAGTCGCACTATAATTATCAACATGTTTTCATTTAATTATTTAATATTTTCATACTATAAATAACATTTTTTAATTTTTACTTTATTGTCTTTAAGGTTTCTTTTTTTTTTTTACATAATTTTTTCCAAATAAATTGAGGAGAAGAAAAACTTCTTTTTTTGTTCCAACAAAATTTTTCATATACAGATTTGACCCCATACTATGATTATCGTACGCTAGTTAATACTTTTCTCTAATTATATTCCTTTATTAAGTGAATTATGTTTGTACAACAACAAAAATGAAAAATTTTTGGTCTCCTTAAAGTAATTTTTTTTTTTCTTTTTCCTATCTAAAAATAAATTCAGTTTTCATTGGAAATTTTTAATTAAATTTCATTTTTGTATGACAATTTATGTTTTTATTAATAATTTTTAAATATCAGTGTCAAGGGTTTATTTTAGGATTACTATTATAATAAATTTAGGTTAGTTCTAAAGAGAAAATATTAATAATAGTAATGTTGTATCCTCTGATTACTTAAGAAGCATTAAACAACTGTATAATGACCATTTAAAGTTGTTAAAATAATAAAATGAACCATTAATCTCTGAACTAAAGTAATTAACAGTGTTTATGAATATTTTTTTTTAAACTTAAAATCAGTGCATCAACAATGTATTTAATTAATTAATTTAATGGAAAAATAATGAAAAACAACTCATATTACATAAGAAAAAAAATATCCCTTAAAAAAGAAAAAAGGAAGCAAAACTGCATAAAACCCATAAGCAAAAGTAATAAAAATTGATTAATTAATGACAAAACATAACTGAAAAACGAAACATTTTAACACTTTGTAACTACATTGTTATAACGAAGGACAATTTTAATGATTCTGTTGTATGGTAACAAAAAAAAAAAAAAAAAAAAAATAACTTCATCTTGCATGCAGTGTATTATAATAAGTCATCAATCATTTCATTATGAAAATATTATTTCTTTAAAAAACACAAAAATTATTATTATTTCACTTAAGATGATAACAAATATACAAAAATAACCAAACCATAACGAAAATCAACAAAAACAACGAAAAAAAAAGGGACGAGACAGACGACATGTCTAATAAATTTTTTACTTTGCTCAAGTTTAGTTTAGGTTCATTTCTTCGCTTGTAATTTGAGTATATTTTTGTACAGAAAAAAAAATAATTTTTTTTTTTTTTGTTGTTTTAGGTAGTTTTCAGTCCTTTTTTTTATTTTATTATTTAATTTTTTTTTTGTTAGTAATTAATGTCTGGTGTTTTATGAAGTTTTTTTTAATAAAAAAAAAAAAAACAATTTTTTTTTCAACACAGGAATTTATTTAACTTCTACAAAAAAAAAATTACAAGGATGATAGAGGATACAATTTGCATTCGTGTGCTAAGCTACTTGTCTTTTCTTTTCTTTATTTACTTATACTTGCCACTTTGAAATGTTTTTTCTTCTTTTTTTTTTTTCTTTTTTTTTGTAGCCCTTTTCGTTGACAATAAAATAAATTAAAATTCCATTCATAAATTTTATTATAAATATTTTATTTAGAAAAAATAAAATACCATAACCACCCCTTGACAAATTTATTTTTTTGTTATTTTCGTTATGGTTACGTTAGGGTATCTGATAATTTGAAATTTGAAGTTAATTAGAAATAATGATGAGATTTTTTTATAATTTATTTGTTAACGGATAATTATCTGGTTACGTTAAGTAATAATTTGTAAAATAAGCCAAAGACTTAACTAAACATTGTAATTAAACAATAAAAATCTGCTTGAGTTAAATTAATAAAATTTTCAATAAACATTTTCCGAAAAAATGATTCAATTAATTATATAAAATATTTAATTTAAAGCCACTTACAAGAACCATTTAATCTAGATTAAAAATGATCACTTAACATAAAAAATGAATTAAAAAGAAATTAAAGAAAGTATTCCCAAAGAACCCATGTAGTTTATATAACACAAATTTTCATATAAGTTATTAACTAGTCACTTGTTGCTCGTCTAAGATTTCACTTAAAAAAAAAAAAAACTTACTTAAGCAACCCTTAAATTAAGAAAAACTTAAGAAAACATGGAGAAACAATTTTTTTTTTTTCTTTATTTTGTACAAACTTAAGTACAATGATCATCATTTATATTAACCATAAAACAATAATTTAAAGTGGATTATCTCGCCTTTTTTTTATTTTTTTTTTGTATTCTAACTTTAACCATTAATGCCGACAAATTTAATTTAAGTTTTTTCTAACATTTTTAATTGAATACACAAAATAAAAAACCCCCAAGAAAAAAGTTACAGAAAGATCATTAACTACTAGATAATCGTTGTTTTTTTTTTTTTTTTGTGTTTCTAAGTGTTATTAATAGCACATTTTTATTATTACATTTATGCTATAAAAATCTATTTCTCAATAATTTCGTTATCGTCAACAATCTACATCACAAAAAAAAAAAAAATAATAATAATAATAAAATAAAAAAATCCACTTAAATCCCATTACTGAAATCTAAAAATAAGAGAGAAAACATGAAATTTTTTTTTAATTTTAAATACTTTACTGACAGAATTTTATTCTTTTTTAATAAAATAATTTAAACAAATTAAATTATATAACGTAAGTAATAAATTATTAAACAAAATTTATATATATATATATTTCCCACAAAAATTAGTTTTCCAAAAATAAAATAAATTTTGCTGATGGCTCGTGATCCAATTTGCGTGTATTTAAAAGCGAATGCAACGATATAACAACCGATTATTGCATATTAGTGTTACGAACATGAATCTATTTTAATTTTTTGAACGTATAAAATATTTTAATTCATAAACTGACGACTTTAAACCGTTTTTTTTTTTTTTTTTTTTTAGTTACGCGATAATATTAGACGCGAACATATCGTTTAAGCAGTAAAATTAAAAAGATGAAAAACCCACAAATTTTTTTTTTTTAATGTCAACACATTAAACAACACCGTTGACATAATTATTTTAAATATTATTAATATTTGGTTGATGGTAGTTAATGTGAAATATTTAAATAACATTACGCAGAAGTTGATTAAAAAAAAAAAAAATGTTTCCAACTTGCAAATCGTTAATCATTTTTTCCTCTGTTTTTTTTTTGTTTAATGAATTTTTCTTATAAAAATTTCACATCATATTTCACTCATTTGTGGTTATAAGAGGTTCTTGTGGTTATTGTTTTTGTTACTGTTCTGGTTAAGGGTAGTTTTTTTTTTTTTTACCAACAAAAACAAAAAATTGCTTTAAAAAAATTAATAAAGAGAGAAAACAGTAGACAACGAAAAAAATGTATTTAAAAAAAAAAAAAAACGACAACAGGGTGTATAGTTCGCACTAGATCATATAACATAAAAACAACATAAAAACTGTCATAAAATCATAAACACACTTTATTATTTCTGTTTATTAACTGAATAGTAGTGTCTGTTTGTCAGTTTCTCTGTCTAGCTGTCGTTTTGTCTCTTTAACTATCGTTACGTATATAACGAGAGATTTTTTCTTTTTTTTTTTTTTTTAATGTAAAACGATGAACCATTTAATAGTTAAAGAAAACTCCTATTTATAAATAAAAAAAAAAAAAAAAAAAAACAAATTTTCCCACACCCTAAAAGACCATAACATACTGAACAGATAACAGGACGAAAAAAAATAAAAATTAATAACAGTTGCTACCAGTTTACTAGTAACATGTCGAACAGAACTAATAAAAAAAAAAATCCTTAAGACAACACACAAAAAAAATTGGTTTTAATTAAATTTAAGAATTAAGGAAAAATATGTTAATAAATTAAGTGTTATGGTTGTCCCTGATGACATGAACTTTCGTTAAACAAGTTATTTGTTTTCCTTCTTCTTTCGTTTCTTTTTCTTTATTGATTTGGTGGAGGATTTTCGTTTCTTTCTTTCGGATTACACTGGATTTTTTTTAACGTTTACCACTGGATGGTGGATCGACACATTATAAGTTTTAATCATTTTCTAAATGCACAATGTTATTTGAATTCCGCCCAATAACCATTGAATGCCGGTGCAAAGCCGCCCTACTTTTTATAAATAATTTTCTTTTAAAAACAGCAGTAACAGCTTTTCTAAAAAAAAAAAAAAAAAAAAAAAGCGCTTTTTCTACTTGAGGAACAGAATAAAAATAATTAATTACTTTACCAGCGAAAATAAAATATAATATGAATAAAAATGAAATAACAGTAATAAAAAAAAAAGCAAACCCCCAACAAATATGTTATTACCAGACTAATAAAAACTAGAAAAAAAATATTTTTTTTTTTTATTCCATAATAATATTAATAAAGAAATGGCGACACTTTTTTCTTATACAGAATAAACAAACAGACAAAAAAGCATTTAAAAAAAAAAACCAAACAAACAAACGAAAAAGAGTTAAATTTCCAAATGAAGCAGAAGAAGAATTTACATAAAATCAAAATATATAAAAATTATAACACGAGCCTTAAAAATATGTTGATCAAGTTGGTTTTAGTTTTTTTTTTTTTTGTATATTTAAATAAAAAAAAAAAAAAAACTTTATTGTCTGCTAGTCGCGTTATTCCTTTCTACAGGACACAAGTTTGTATTTTTTTTATTTTTTTTTTTTTTTATAACAACACATGATTTGTTTTAATCATTTGGCTTCTTTGCTTTTTTTTTTTGTTTAAAGTTTACTTCATTAATCTAATTTATCATTATTGCATATATATGATAAAAAGCAAACAACAAGAAGCAAAACAAATTCTCTGTTTTAAAAAGGAAAATATAAATCAAATGTAAATATTTAAATATCTTCGATATAATAAATTAAATAGTTAAAAAAAAAAAAAAAAATTTAACTCTTTTTTATATGGCAGTTGCTGCTGTTGTAATATTTAATAATATTAATAATAGTTTATATAAAGAAAAATATTTGTTTATGATAATTGTAACACGTTCTTAGAGACGAAGATGATGCGTCTTTAAAACGTTTATTTATTTGTTTGTTTGTTTTCATTACTCAAGGCTCAGCTTTAGTATTTATAAGAAAAATGTCATAAGAAATAAACAAATTCGAAGAGCTTTTGTAAATAAAAATAATAAGAATCCAGTCAATAGTGTTTATGCACTGAATAAGTGCAATTTGTATCGTTAATTAAAGCTTATAAAAAGCTGAAGTGCCACACAATTTTTCAATAGCAAAGCCCAATCTATATATTTTTTTTTTTATTTAATAAGAAATATGCTTTGAACTGTCTGTATATTAAGAATACGCAGAACCATCACATAGGAAAATTAATCCAATGCCTAGGATGCTGATTAGTCAAGGAAGATAAAATTGAAAAAAAATTTCATAACTAAATCAATGGCCCATTAGTATGGCTCACTTGAATACGTGAGACAAAGGTAAGCAAAGTTTTGTTCCACCTAAAATTATCCAAAAAAAAAAAATTCCATACAGTCCTTAATGGTTGATAAGCACCTTCAATTATAAATAAAAAATCAAATCGAATCTCTGAATGCATCGTTTAAACAGAAAAAGAATAGTTTTTCTTAAAAAGCATTTTATTTTCCTTTTCTACAAAGTTTTTTGTTGTTTTAAATGAAACAAACATAGATATTTGTTAGTAAATATAATTATGATACATAAAACAGCCGGTATTTGATTATATATATATATATATATATTAATGTCTCCTGCGGTCTCATAATGTTACTCTTATAAACATAGTTCAAAGTAAATTGAAGATAAAATAAAAAAATAAAAAAATAATTTTTGAATAAAAGACAAGAAGATAAAAAAAAACACACACACAAAAATGCTATACTTAAGCTACTGTATTTATTTGTTTGCTTTAAAAACTCTATTTTTTTTTTGTTTAATACTTTATTTTCATTATTATTATAATTATTCCAAAGCTCTGTCATGTGTTCAAAATAAATTGTTTGGTTTTTAAAATATTATAATAATAAAAACAAATCAAATATTATCCAGATGTCAATTGACCTTAATTTAAGTTAAGGTATTTGAATGGTAGTTTAATTTAATTGTTTAAGGCTGTTTATAATGGACTAGAGAAGAACATTGCAATAGCAAATGTATTTATTTCAGTAATTATCTTTCTCAAAACTAGAGCAATAACAAAACTAAAGAAAAAAAAATTTCACAAAACATTGGTCATTAGTTGAAATGGATAATAATTATTAATTACTTAGCATGTTGTTAAGAAGTTTATGTACACTTTAGGAATGTTACTCCACTAGAAAATTATGCAGAACGCTTTATTAACTAACTTAGTTCTTGTAAAACGGTTCTGTTAATGAGGTTTTAAGGATCGAACATTTGTTAAACTGTCAGAAAGTTACCAGAATCACTTCAATAACCTTTTAACGACATGGTGAATTACAATAAAAAATCATTAGTCAATCAAAATTATGTTTCTGATTAGTTAATTAATTATCCATTAACCGCGTAATACTCCAATGAAATTTCATCTTTTTAATTTGCATTTTATTAACAAGAATAACGCTTTCAATAACCGCAAATCAATGTATAGACAACCCCCTTTCGAATAATGAAAAATCGTTAAAACAAACCGTATCGTAAGAAACCGCATCGAAAAACCAATTAAAACAAAAAAAAAACCACCCACCCACTAAACAAATTATAAGATTATCGAGATTATAAAAAGCAACCAAAAGAAAGAAATTATCAAATCAAATTAAACAATAATATGAAATTAAAACTGAAAGAAACAATTTTTTATATAAATAATAAAAAAATAAAAAACAAAAAACAATCTTGGCGCACATGTTGAAAATTAAAAATGGAGAAAAACAGTTAAATAGAAACGAAAAGAAAACGAAAAAAAAAAAAAAACTTTTTACCATTTGTTTATTGTGTTATTAAAAAAAAAAAAAATTATTTTATTTTTTCTATATTTTCTTCTGTTTTTATTTTCTTTATTAATTTTTATTGTTTTACAATTTTTCCAGCATTTTTTTTTTTTCGTAATTAAAATTATCATGATCTCCCATTGGTGAATCGAAATTTATTTATCTTTATCCAGTTTGATATAAGAAAAAAAGCCAAAAAAAAAAAAAAAATGAAATTATTTTTACTGTTCTACTTGGCCACACTTCTTGCACGTGTTTCTATCAAATGCGTTAGAGACAATTTTCATATTTCATTAAATTCTTCTTTCTTTTCTTTTCTTTTTTTTTTCGTTGCCTTATTATTTAATTTTCGTTTTATTTATTTATTTTTACTTCTTTAAATTAAAGTTTAATTTTGTTTTTATTTTAATTTTTTTCATTAAAAGAGAAAATGGTTTTGTTTTTTTTTTTTTTTGTTTTTTTTTATCCTTAAGTTAAGTCACTTTTGCTGTTGTTATTATTTATTAACAACAATTTTTTTTTTTTTTTTTTTGCTAAATTTAATTTACATTCTGTAGAAGAAAAAAAAAAGCATTTTATTAAATAATAATTTACAGAGTTCTTTGGTCGCAAAAAAAAATTTTGCAAACATAAAAATAGCAAAAAAAAAAAATTCTGTCATTGACTTTGGCTTCGTTTTTTTTTTTTTTTTTTTTGTTTAAATAATTTTCAGTCGTACAGTAATAATATTTATATAGCTGAAAAAAGAAAAGATTTGCGAATCTAGATAAATCAATTTTAGTTATTATAAATCTGTTTAATTGTTATTTGTTTACATTTTGAATCAGAATGATTATTTTACTTTTTCAATTTGTTTGTTTTATTAATTACTTTCCACCGATTATTGATTGATTGATTGATTGATTGACTGGTTTATAGATAATTAAACTTTTTTTTGTGTTCTTAATATCATTAATAACAATTAGAGTTAGTTTATTAAAAATACTACAGCCTTCCACTATAATTTCATTATTGAATAATAATAAAATTGTAATTCAATTTGAATTGGTGGACTAAACGCAGTTTTTTGTATAGGAAAGATTCTAAAGCGTAAAGTTATAACAGAATAAGGTAGCTACCGACTTTTGTTTATGACATTTTTGATTGTTGTTGAATTTACTGCTTCAATTCATGAAACTGAAGTTTACATCACAGTTCCCAAAAATATCATCTTTTATTCAGGATTTACTTTAAATTTTTTTATTGCTTCCTTTTCCATTTACTATCTCAACATTTAATCCTTTCAACGCTAAGAAACTAGACGTTTCTCTCGTAGATCCCCAAAAAATCAACTCTTAGCCAGGATTTACAGTATTTTTAATTATTTTTTACACAAACAAATCCAACCAAATAAAAAAAGAAAAAAAAAATTTATCAGGTTTGTCGCTTCAAAACAGTTACTTAAAAAAAAAAAAAAATACATTTTTTATTTTTCAAAAATGATTAATTATTTTAAGGAATTTTTAATAAAAAAAAAAAAAAAAAATCCATTTACCAACTTGGTCTTATTTATTTATTATTTTAATTTTTCTTTAGTTTGGTACAGTGGAAGAAAATTAAAAGACATGTAGGGTGAAGGAACGTGCTTATTGTTTGTAATGTAATTTCTTAGTACCTAAATACTTAACACTGTTTATTATACATAGCATAAGCATAATATTTCTTTATTTTTTGTTTTTTTTTTTATTTATTTCATGTCATTTATACAACAAAACATTAAATTCTATATATGGTTGCACAAAAGTTAATCTCAAAAGACCCCCAAGTATATTTTTTTTTTTTTATAACTGCATCGATGATCCTTACTAAAAATAGATTTATGTTTTTACTTTACTTTAATTTACATTAGATTAGATTATTACAAGTGCATTCGTTGTTATTTGTTACGAGATAGTTCGATCAATCGTACAGTAAAAGATGTTGCATTTGGAGGGAAACTAAATTCACAACCATCAGGTGTTTGCTTTGTTTATACCAGAAATAACAACTTTCTATCCTTAATTACGCTTAATATTTAGTTAAATTAATTAAATTTTTAATAAAATGCACATGTTAATGTTTATTGAGTATATAATACGCATGCAACATAATTTTTTATTTGTCATTCCGTTTTGTTTACTATAAAAAAATTTTTTTTTCGCTTGCATATATACGAAAGTAATGAAAGTAATGTACAAAACGAATAAAAAATAAATAATAATATTAATAATAATAGCATAATGACAAAAAAAAAAAAATTATGTTTTTTTTTATTAAAACGCATCGTTACAAAAATACTTTGCAATTAAACAAAAAAAAAAAAAATTAAAACACGCTAGTTATGAAATGTAATTGAACTTAATTTTTTTTTAAATAATTTTTACATGTGTGACAAAATGAAAAATATAATAATAAAAAAATTAAAACGAGGAAAAATTAATGAAAATATAAATTTGTATGAAAGTGGAAACCATTAACAAAATAAAAAATGTATGTACATAAAATATAAAAGAAAAAAGAAAACAAAAAAAAAAAAGAATCCTATATGCAACGTATAACAGTATTTAATAATACTCGCGTTGATATGTTTTTCCAGTATTTTATTTCTTCTTGTTTTAATTTAATTTTCTTATACAAAAAAAAAAAAAAAATAATACATTTTTCTTTGTTTATTATTTTGTTTTTTTTTTTTTTTCTTTCTAGTTTTCTTACTTCACCATCTTATATATATATACGTTATAAAGTGTGTATTGAAGAAAAATAATGAAAAGAAAATAAATAAAATGAATTAAAAACAAAAAATGAAAAGAAAAGAAAATCACTAAAAAAAAAAAAAAAAAGTGTACAACAGATGTTTTGGTTCGGATTTGTATTTAGATTTTATCCTTTCCTTTATTAAATTGAATAAATAAATAAAATATAAAAAAAAAAAAAAAATCAAGTGAAAATAAGAAGATTAATTTTCATAATTTTTAAACAAAAAAGAAATTTATTTTTTATTAACGGATTTTGTATTTTTTTTTTTTTTTAAGGTTTTTAACCTAGAACTTTGACAACAAGCATAAAAAAGAATTTTTTTTTTTTGTTAATGAAATTTAAGTAATTTGGTGGGTTAGTATACATTTTGGCGATTATTAATTTTTTTTTTTTTTGGTTACATTTCACAAATGATATAAAAAATAATAAGAAGCTAAAATGTAATTAAATTAATAAAAAAAAAAAAAAAAAAAATTAAATTAAAGTTCATTAAACTTAATAAATAAAATTATTTATTTGCGGAAATTGAATCTTATTAATATTTTTTTTTTCCTCCTTTTTTTTTTTTTTTTTGTTTTATTGACTTACCCAGATGATATCCAAATGGTAGAGAAACATTTTTTTTTTTATTTTTTAATAATACGGCGGGTATAAAAAAAAACGTTTATCATGTTGGTTACTTGTTTTATAATTAATTTATCTACATTATTAGGATATAATTTAAATGTTTGATAATAAGATGCCGTGCCGTCATCAGCTTTATTAGTTAATAAAAAAAAAAACGGGGCACGATTATATCATTCAAAAAACAGCAACAGCAACAAAAAAGATATTAGAGGAAGCAACGAATTTGTTATTTATAATTATTGTTGTTTGTAAACATAGCAAAAAAAAAAAAAAAAAAAACAAGGTGATGGTCGATGACCTCAGTAACATCATAAAGCAGTGATATCAGTCAATCAAACTAAAATTAACAACAACAAAACAAAAGAAAGAAATCCATCAGGATAACGTTTTCTTATAATCATTATTATGTTAATTCATTAATGTGATGGACACAAGTGAAACGCACATCTGACAATTTTCTTTTTTAAAAACAAAAAAGAATTAAATATATAAACGATAATTAATCTCTTCACATTGTCATATTATTAAATAAACCAACAAAAAAAAAAACTACTCAACAATCCAAATTTGATATTTCATTCATTCATACTTAACAACAACGAAATTTTATATTTAAACCACAGCCAGTCACTAAAGTTTACTTCAACGGATTTATTTAATCCGATGGATACGGTTATTCAAGTCTTTATAACACGAATTGATTTAATTGTTTATAAAAGTCGATTAATAATTAATAAAAGCTAGCTCAACAGTTTAAAGTCCTATCCGACAACCTTCTAACCGCAAACCTACGACATAAGTTATTGATCAAACACCTTCTCAAGCCGCATACAAGTATAAACAGTTTCGCAAGAAATCAAGGTAAAATTTAAGGTAAAGAAAATAAAACGAGTAAATAGAAATTTTTATTATCACCCTATAAAGAAAGCAAATTAATATTTGAATATCATACTTTAATTACAAACAAAACAGTAACTAAAAAAAATAAAAAGAAAGAAAAAAAACACAAAAAATTAAAATGACATCAAGTCAGAAGCGTGTTTGGCATAACGCTAGATATTTGATATCATCACAACCACAAGATAATAATAATAATAATAATATTAACAACAACAAAAAAAAATTTTTTTATTTATTCTAAATGAGTAATTTTTATCATTATTTTGGTGTTTTTTTTTTTCAATATTATTATTCTTTTTATTAATTACATTTTAGCTTGATGATGTGATGATAATTTTTCTATCGTTGTTCTTGTTTTTTTTTTTTTTTTTATCTATTCTATATTTAAACATCTTGCAAATGTAATAAAACGCAAATAATTAAAATAAAAAAAAAAAAAAATAAATAAAAGCAAAATGAAAAATAATAATTTTTTTTTTCATTTTTTGCGAAAAATAAACCTAGTCTTTGTTTATATTGCAAAAAAAAAAAAAAAAAAGATTTTTAAATAATTTTAATCATTGATTTAATCCCTTAATTAATATTATTTATTGAAGGCAAATTAATTCCAAATGGGTTGAAATTTTTGCTAGAACACTCTATGGGGCATGAATCCAATCGAATTTGGTCTATGAATTTGGGTGAAAAAAAAATTTATTTTTCGATTTACAGGATTTTCCAAATTCAGGTTTGACAGGAATTTTATTTCACAAAATTTCTGCAAGTTTGTAAGAGTGATTGAAAAAAAAAATGCATACAAAGCATTCCTTGATTTTTCCATAGAACAAATAAAATTTTTTTATCACATTATTTATCTATTAAATAAAATAAAGTGAAAAGTGAAAACAAAGTTTTTCTATAGAGAAAAGAGAAAAATTTAATTTCAACCAGCTGTGTCTGTCCGTAATTTATCGTTTTCAATGTTTTTTGTCCTAGTTTATATTACATTAAATGGATGACGCTTCGTTATATATTAAATTTTAATTTACTTTTCATAACGTAGCGTCACTATAATAATATATATCTTGATGATGTTGTTATTGTTTAATTTTCATTTTCATCTTTATAATAAACAACACATCGCGGTTATAATAAACAAAATAACGCGGTTTTTGAATATAGTAAATACACATGTGCCATAAAAAAAAAAAAAAAAAAAAAAACTGGAAAAATAAAATCAAGAACCAGCCATATGCATGACAACTATAGTAATAAAAAAAAAAATTTATATAAAAACAAATTTGAATAGCATGAAGAATATAACAAAAAAAAAATGTATTAAAGCCAAGATGCATTAGTAGATTTACCATTGGGATAGGACATGGTTTCTGTTTATTTTTATTTGTTTGTTTTATTTAAAAAAAAAAAAAAAAAAAAAAAAACGTTTTTCTCTCTTGTCTTTATGTTTATCTCTTCGCGCGCTTGTTCATATAACAGTATATGTTGCTTGCGATGATTACGCTACTGATGATGATGATGATGGGGGGCCAATAATAATTTATCACATCTTTTTTACGACACAAATAAAAGAAAACGAAAACTAACCAAGACAATTTAATTCAATAAGAGGCTGGCGTAAACTAAAATCATTTATATTCTCTTGTTGATCAGGTTGATTTATTTCATTTTTCATATTCACAAATGTCCTCATGTTATTTGCTCACACAACAAAAATATTTATTTCGATCAGACGTTTCTTTTTTTAATTCATTTCTGATGCAATAAACATGTGCAATATGGAAATAAAGCGACAAAAAAAAAGGTCGGGAATGTGAATAAAATAAAATAAAAATCGAATTGTTTTTTTTTTTTCTTATCATTTCCAGTATTTAATAATGTAATATAATAATAATAATAATATATTAAAAGAAAATTAAGTAAATAAAAAATTTGTTTTTCTTCATTACAATATTAAAATCATTAAATATCTATGAAAAATTGTTATCATTATAATTTTCATTAACATTGAAAAACAACAGAGAAAACAATACTTAATTAAGTAATATTTATGGCATTTACATAAAAACATTTAATAAAATTAAAGTTAAAATAGAACAATTAAAATAACAACAAATTACGATGAGAAATTATTTTTCTTAAATTTCTCTTACATAAAAATCGTTTTTCTCTGTATAAATTGTGTTTTAACATTTTTTTAATTATTATCATTCAAGGTACATAAAAAAATATATCTATATATTTTTTTTATAAACTATAAATACGTTCTACGTACATTTAATAAAAGTAAAAAAAATAAAAAAACTATCATTTGTACTTGTCTTTTGATTAAATTGCTCTCATTCAACTAGGGTGGTGGGTGATTATACTACAAAATAAATATTATTAACCAAAGATAATCTCCATTGAGAAATTATATTAAAACATATATCAGAGTAACAAATGTTTTTTTTTTTTATAAAATTGAGAAAAAGATTAATTTAATTAAAAAAATCAGATATTTTGTATAAATTATCAGTAAATCAAATTGTTTAAAATTAAATTCTCAACCCAACTAATAACAAAAGGTGTTGAGACTTTACGTTTTTTTTTTTTTTCCTTTTTAATAATATCTTTAATTCCATTACTCTATAATCACTTTAATAAAAAAAATATTTAACCACCCTTTATGCGCGCTCAAATATATTCAAACTATATGCACTAATAATTATAAATTGCAACACATGTATTGCATGTCATATAAACATTATATAAAATATACGATTTTTAGGATTATTATTATTATTATTTTAACGAAAAATAAAATTAAATTTGTTTTAAGACACAGCAACAAATTTTTTTTATTTTTCAAACTAGTCATTACTTATAAATCTAATATACTCGTAATATAATACGTTTAACAAAAAAATATATATGTATATATATATTTATATATTTATTTATCATAATTTAATATTATGAATAAAAGTAGTAAACAATATGAGGAAATATTAAAGCTTCTTAGTTTCTTCTATAAATAAATAAAAAAAGAAAAGAGAAACATTAATATGATATCATAAAGGTAAAACAGACTATAACAATCAATATTACCAATTAACTTTTCTATATCGCGAATGTATGGCACCATTGCTTCACATTGTTCTTGAAAAAGCATATTTCCAGTCACTTCATTTCTAGCACACCGTAAAACATGTAACATCGATTCAATGTTGGGCATTGATAAAGACACATTAACGCCACCTAAACCAGTTGTCATATTTAGTGGTGGACTTGGACTTGCATTTGGTGTTGCATTTTCAGTTTTTACTTGAACTTTGACTCTTTTACCAGGTGGATTAAAGTTTTCTATAACAAAAAAAAAAAATTATTAGAAAATGTATTTGTTAGTTTGAAGAAATATAAAAATTTACTATCGCCAGAAGTTCTGCGTTTATTTGAATTTCCAGCTTCTTCCTCTTTATCCTTATCGCGTTTTGGCGCGCTGCATACTTTAAATTGCATTGTTTTTCTGCCTAACAAATCGCCCCTGTAAAAATGAGAAGAAAAAAAACTTAATAAATCTTCATTAATTAATTTAAATAATTTTATAATTACTTTTCATTTTCAAATGTAAAAACAATTGAGGTGCATTTTCGATTAATGCCGCTCGTGCATGAATTTTGACAAACAAATTGAAAACTAATTGCTTCTGTAATTGTTGGTGTAGTATTATTTTCCGTTTTGACAGCATTATAATGTCCTCCCAGAGGTACTGTCAAGGAAAGGCGATCACCAAATGTTTCACCTGCAACATTTCCAACATATAATGCACCAACCCGGCGACATCTGAGTATATGATGATTTTTATGAGCATCAACGTTATCTGTAAAAACACAAACAAAAAAAAAAAGTTACAAACAATCGATTCAAATAAAACATGTATGTAATGAGCATTTACCATTTTTCTTTTCTTGAGCGTAATGATGAGCACATCGTAGAACTGGCAAATGTAAGTCTTCTGGTGCTGTAAACACTACCATGGCACGCAATGTTATTTTTTCATTACTAAATGCTTTGTAATTAATATTCATAACAACAATTTGATCCATTTTGATAAATACTTTATTTAGAATTTGTGAATACTAAAAGGAAAATAAAATTTTATTATTATTTTGTATATGGGAATTTATTGTAATTAATCATACCATCCAACTTGATTTGCCACTTGATTCACTATTCAGTGTAACTTCACACTCATAATCTGTATTCAATTCCTCCAAAATAGGATGGTGATTCCAATGCTAAAATAATTAAATGGTACATTTTTATTCAATAAATAGAATAACATGCTAAACAAATTTATATTTTCTATTAATTGCTTATTAGAGAAAACTAAGATCACGTCAATATACTACTTAACGTTTACTTCATTATTTAAAAACTTACATTTTTTTTTTTTTTTTGGTTTTAATTAATGAATATTTAAAAGTTTTCTTTACTGTTCCATTCAGAATAAAAGAAGACAAGACAAGATTTTATTATAATATCAAGAAACAAATTTTTTATTTTATTATTAACTTACATTTGGTTTTGGATGTATCAAATCATTTCCAAAGATTATGTTTTCATAGGAGTTCTAAAAATGTACAGAAATATTAATGGTTTTAAGAAAAATCAACAATTTTTATTTTATTTTATCTTACCGATAAATCTAAATAATTAAGCAATCCATCGTTCTCAACTTTTACCAGATCTGATTCCTTAAAAAAAAATAAAATAATGTTAAAAAATGTATTAAAATTCAATTTTAATTAAACATACCGATATTCCCATAAAATCGTCACATCTGTAAATACAGAAAAAAAACAAATTCAAATTCAAAAATATAATTCGATTTAGAAAAGCAATCAAGAAAAAAATTTTTTTTTTTCAATGATACTTACGTGTTTTGTTTGTGGAAGTTATCCCCCATTGTTAATTGATAAAATTATCCTTTGAGTGTGGTAGACAAAAATGAAAATCCAAAAGTTTCTAGAATAGATAATAAATATGATGCAATAGTTTTATCTTATCTTTAAATAATAATAATAAAAGAAAAAGAATTTCTTTATAAATAAAAAAATTAATTTTAAGAGGATTAGGATTATTTAGGATTAAGAACTATCAGTTCCAATTATTAAATAATTAATATGATATATTACTTTAAATTAAGTTTGAAAAAAAAAACGTCTTCAATCACCAAATTACTATTTTAAATGAATTCAAAGATGGAGACAATACATTCAGCTTAAGACATATTAAGTCAGGTCAATAAGATTAAACAAATTTGACCATATCAATAATAACTCTCCAAAAATCGGCCATAAATTACGGTCAAAAATTAATATTTATTATCCTTTTATTATGTAAGAAAAGTTAATGATCTTAGAAATAAAAATAAATACTTTTGCAGGTGAATACACCCGGCAGTTATTACTGTGCGATATTTTATAACTTGTTAGTAAAAAAAAAAACGAAGAAACTGTTCTGTTGTTTTAAAACACTTAGGTGACAGGATGATCTATTGCTTTTATATTTATTACCTAAAACTTAAGTTAACTATTTATTTGCTATGTATTAACTAAGGAATATTTATTATGCTGCCTCTTTTTGCAGGTGTTATATATGTTCTGTACTTGTTTTTGCAACTTTATATGTGAAATAACTTGTTGCTTTGTACTATTCGGAGAAATCTAACCTCACACTACCAACAATTGATAAAATTTTATTAAATCTATAATTAAATAGGGTCAATAATAGTGTAAGAATTATATTTAATCTTCATCTAAAAACCACTTAATATTTCTTTTAATAAACACTTGGAAATTATTAAAAATCAAAGGAAACATTTTACATGAATTACAATGGTTAATGAACTTACAGGTTTTTTTTTGTCTCAAATTGAACTAAATGGTCACATTAAATATAATCATTTGCAACTAAACAATAAATTAAATATTTCACGTTTATTTATTTATAAAATTATTTGTTTATTCTTATTTAAAATTACAAAAACAAGTGAAGTAAATTTTTGATTTTACTTTAAAAAAAAAACTTAACAATTTAATCTTGAAGACGTTACCCCTCTGTTCGGTAAAATCTACAGGTTTTTCCTTAAAGTTAAATAAAGACAAGTGATATTGCCTTTTCACCTATACTAATTACGGTAAAAACAATGGATCACCATTTTTAAAAATTATAGCTCAATTATATTCACCACAGAGTTACTATAAATAGGTTGCAACCTTTTATTTTTTTCTTTTTAGATTTTTTAAATCAAAATTATTATTTTTTTCGTTAATTAATTTGTAGTTATTTCATGTTTTTTATTAAATAAATTATTTATTGTTTTTTGGCGGTAAGATGTTAGAATTTAATTAATTCTACATAAAGATTATTTTACTAACTGTACAGATAATTTAAATAAGTTTTTTTTTATTAACTTTATAAATTAAATTTAATGTTCATCCTCACAATTATATTATTGATTAATGGGATTGTTAAGATTATAAGATTAAATTGTAGCGGCAAATGCAACAAAAAATTACTTCACATATAACAAGTTTATTTTCCATGAATAATAAATATTTGTTTTATAAATAAAAAATAAAAAATATATTTATGTAAATAAAACCAGAAGGTTTCGAAAAACAATTCAGTATTAAATATCATTTTGTTATGAACGGTTGACTTTTAAACGGGAAATAATAAAGAAAATATTTTAATTTTTGTGTTATTGAAATAAAGTTTTAAACAAAAGTGTTTCAATCAGTTTAATAAATGACAAAAATGTTTTTTAATATTCTTCTACTATCAATTGGATTATTAATTGCAAATGTGAATGCACAAAATCAAGGTAGATTTATCTAATCAAATAAATCAAAAATAATTCTAATCAATTGAAATACTAACAAAGATCAATTACACGTAATTTGTTTCATAGTGAAAATTCATTAGCCAATTTAATAACATTAACACTAATATAATTAAATATTATTAAACTAACCGCAGTACAAGGTCGTCAAGAAATTTTTGTTAATAAAACAAATACAAAATAAAATCAAAACAAGTAATAATAATAATATGTAAATAAAATCTTTTAATTATTAAAATTATAATTATTCATATTTTATGTTTTCTTTTGAAGTCATAAAAGCATCATTAATGAGGTGAAAAGTCTCTAAAAAATTTTTTTTAAACATAATAAATGTAAATGTATTTTTAATTAACTATTAATATACTTTGTGTTTCTTTTTTTTCTTCTTTATTGTCTCTTTAAATTTCCAAGTTGTTTATGATGGAATATTTTCTTTATCTAATGCATTATCATGTTTATCATCTGATACTTATCATTAAAATTTTTTTTATATAAATAATTAACATCAAAGTTTTGTTTATTGATATATGCAATGAAACGTAATTAAAACGATAGTCGGAGATCAATGTGTTAGATCATATGATGGAAGCAATGGAGAATGTACTATATTCTCAAATTGCCCACAAGTTATACAAGAATTTCGTGAAAGTGGTATAAGACCAGAAATATGTTCTTATGTTGGACGTGATCCTGTTATATGCTGTCCAAGGGAATTTGCTGAACCTGCACCGGATATAGAGATATCAACAGAACGTAATGAAGCGACAATTGATCAACGTTTTCCACAAAAGTCAACACGAATTAGTATCGCAAGTAAGTTTAGTTCATATTTAAAAAGGAATCGGCAAAAGTTTTTAATTAAAAAAAATGTTTTTTTATAGAGTGTGAAGAGTATTCCAAATTAACAAGGAAGACTGTGCCATTTGGGCCATTGTCCTTAAATGCGCCTGTTCATCAATTTTCTATATCTCAATGTGACTACAAAGCTCCACTAATTGTAGGCGGAGAAAAAACAAAAGTTGCCGAATTTCCCCATATGGTTTGTTAAATGTGAAGTTTATAAAAAAATAATCTAAAAACTAATTACAATCCATTAACTTTTAGGCAACTATTGGATACAACAAGTTTGACGGTTCACCAGAGTGGATTTGTGGTGGTTCATTAATTAGTGAAGAATACGTCTTGACTGCTGCACATTGTACAACTTCTGAGTAAGTTATTATAGAAAGCAAAAAAACGAATGTAAAATAATTATTTTGATGTTACCTGTCAAAAGAACTCCTGAGATCATACGATTAGGTGACCAGAATTTAGCAGACCCAGATGATGGTGCCCAACCGGAAGATTTCGGGGTCAGTAGTGTTATTGTGCATCCGCAATATACAAGATCGTCTACTTATAATGATATTGCATTAATACGTTTGAATCGTAAAGCAAGGTTGATAATTAATATCGAGTTATGCTAATTTAATAATTAATTTTTCTTCTCAATATTTCTACATTAGATTTAATAAATTTATTCGTCCTGCATGTTTATGGCAGACACAAAATATAAATCATACAACAACAGTGGCAACTGGTTGGGGACGAGTTGACTTCAGTAATTATAAATAAAATTTATTACCAATTCATTAATTTTTTATTATTTTCTTCAATATTTTCCTGTTTCCTAATAGCTGGAACATCATCAGATGATTTATTAAAAGTTGTTTTAAATATATACGACAATGAAGTATGTAAATCCTATTTTGAGAAATCAAAGAAATTAATTAATGGCGTTGTGGATACACAAATGTGTGCCGGTTTTCTACAAGGTGACAGAAATACCTGTCAGGTAAATAAAAAAAAAATAATAAAATTTCTTCTTTCCATATGAAAGTATTTTAATTATTTTTTTTTTAAAACAGGGTGACTCTGGCGGTCCAATTCAAGTGTCAACACCTGGTAATGAATGTATCTTTCATATAATTGGAATAACATCATTTGACAAATATTGTAAAGGTGCTGGAATTTATACTCGAGTATCCTCATACATTGATTGGATAGAATCAGTGGTGTGGAATTAAAATTAATTTAAAAAATATAATAGAGTATTCATTAAAAAGACAAACAAAAAATTTATAAATTTTAAATATTAAACTATAATAAATGAATATTTAAATTGAATGTCTTTTGTTAGTGTATCGGGATGGTCAGTAAATTGTAAAACTAATTAACAGAAAACAAAACAAAATTCTTTATTCATAAAAGAATTTGTACAAAAATAAATAAAATAAAAAAGAGAAAAAATAGAAAGTTATATTAAGTGACAGATAATAAATATATAAAAAAAAATTTTTAATTAATTAAAAAATAATGTGTTGCTAATTAATGTGTTAATAATTAATTATTCCATATTAAAGTTTATTTATATATAAATAACAGAAATTCTATTCTATTCTTTAAATTAATTATTTATATTCACCACAATACAGTTTTAGTTTGGCTTCGTACTTTAATTTTAAATCGAAAACAAAAAAAAATTATTATCAAAAATATTCAATGAAAATTATAAATATTTATTTATAAATAAAACAAAAAAAGTTTATAACGGTTAAGATTCTTAAAATATTTAAGAGATTACTCTAAACTTTCCTTCATTCTTTTTATATTTCGTTTTTTTTTTTTTAATAATTAAAACATTCTTACTTGCGTCACAGTTTAACGGCTTTAAAAATGCTGTTTATTACTTAATTTTTTTTACAAAAAAAAAATTAATTTTAATTAAATATACTTTTTTTTAAATTATTATAACCAGTTTTATTCACATGATTACATTATTTTAATAAACAAAAACAAAAAATTAAAGAAAAAAAAAAAATTATTATTTTGGAAAAAGTAGAGAGAAAATATTGACGACAATCAGGCGCGTATATATCATTTTGATTAAGCAAAATATGTTTAGTATTAAATAGTATTTTGTATTGAGCAGTTGTTTAGTTTATAATTTGTTAAAAGTAATTTACAAAAAACAAAACTTAATCAAAGTGTATTATGAATAAATAAAAGTTTAATTTTTATTTTGTTTTTTTTTTTTAATTATTAAATAACGCCAAAGTAGAAAACAAAACAAAAATTAATTTTTTTTTTCTTTTAAATGATAGTATTAATAAATGTTAAAGTGTTTACAATGGATAAATTAATTTTAAATTTTTTATTTATAATAATTGGATTATATCCAATAACAATAGTTAATGGACAAACACAAGGTAGGTGATTGATTATTTACAACAATTGTGACAAATAAAGTGCATTGAATTCATTAAACAAAAAAAACTTTTAAACTAATATAAAGATAAATAAATAATTTAATAAATAAAAATTAATATACTAACCACAGTACAAGGTCATCAACAAGCTTTAAGGTGATTTTTATTTACTTTTTTTTTTTTTGCTTTTTGCTTTTTTTATAATACTAATCATAAATACAGTTTTTTCTAAGAATTATTCATTTTTACATTAAAATTTAATTACTTTTGTTAACATTTTTTTTTTCTCACAATTTCTTTTCTTTTTTTTTTTTATATATGTTTATTTATAAAATTTATTACCGATAAAACCAATTTTATTTGATTTATTAATTATTATAATTAGTTTAGACATACAAATGCATTTTAAATAATAAAAATGGAAATTTAGTCGTACAAATGACTTGTTTAAAAAAAAAAAAAAAAAAAAAAAACAACAAACCCGATAGTTAAATAAAAAATTCAAAGGCAAATTTATTCAAAATAGAACAAACTGTTATGAATTACCATAGATTATAGTATTTTGTTTAATTCATTAATATTGGCAGGTAGTAAAATTTTATTTATTTATTTATTTATTTATTTATTTATTGCTTTAATAAACTCAAAACTAACATTTTTATGCTTTTTCTACTTTTCTTATTTTGGTTCTTTGCTTTCCTATTTATTTATTACTTTGGGACAATGCTTTGCTATAAATCACGTTTAATCATCAAATGAAGAATATAAAAGACATAGACCAATTAATTGGATTAAACAAGATTTGTATAATAATGAAAAAATAATATTTAATGATAACGCAAAATCAATACCATTGTTATCATTAATAAGCCAACCAGAGAAACGTTATAATAATTTAAATATTAATAAGCAAATAAAATTTATTGAACAAAACGTATTGGCAGTTGGTGATCGTTGTGTTCGCTCATATGATGGAAGCAATGGAGAGTGTGCTTTATTTTCAAATTGTCCACAAGTTATACAAGATTATCGTGAAAGTAGCATAAGACCAGAAATATGCTCTTATCAGGGAAATAATCCAATTGTTTGCTGTCCAAGAGATTTTTCCCTTTTAGAACCGGTTACAGAAGAAGAGGAGCCAGAAATTATACCAGAAGTATTACCAGAATCTAGTGAAGCAACAATTGATCAACGTTTTCCACAACAACGTGCACGCATTAGTGTTGAAAGTGAGTAATCAGTACGTGCTTTAAGTATTTTTAACAAAAGATTATAAAATCGTGATAATTAGTTGACGTGTTAATATGAACACTGACACGTGTATAATAATTATCTCATATAAAGACGAAATCAAAAAAACCCATTTATGAATGAAATTATCATTTTTAATTTGGAGAATTTCGGTGGAGAAATAAAGTTGTTTTTCAAGTTCAATAAGATTTTTTTTTTTTTTTTTTCTATTTTCTTTTCTATGAATTAATTAATTAATTTATGATATTTATCTGTTTGGTTTTTCCATTTCTTGTGTAACGCAGAATGTGAAGAATATTCTCAGTTAACCAGGAAAACCGTACCATTTGTGCCGCTTGTTATCAATCCAACAATTCATGAAACTTCTATTTCGAAATGTGATTATAAGACTCCACTGATTGTTGGCGGAGAGAAAACAAAAGTTGCCGAATTTCCGCATATGGTTTGTAGAAATAAAAATGTTTGATTTAAATTTATTGAAATTTATTAATTATCAGGCAGTTATTGGTTACACAAAATTTGACGGCAGCAATGCATGGCGTTGCGGTGGCTCTTTAATAAGCGATGAATTTGTTTTAACCGCTGCACACTGCTTAAGTGCTGAGTAAGTGCGACACAATAGTAATCAAATAATAAGAATAGAGAAAACCAAATCTTATATTTCAGATCACCCGAAGTTATAAGGTTAGGCGATCAGAATTTAAGTGACGAAGACGACGGTGCAAAACCAGAAGATTTTGGCATTAAAGAAATAATTGTCCATCCGGATTATAAAAAATCCTCAAACTATAATGACATCGCGTTATTACGTTTAAATCGTAAAGTAAAGTAAGAATCATTAAGCGGTTTTATTACCACAATATTTACGTCAATGAAAAACAATTTATTTTAGGTTTAACAAGTATATACGTCCAGCATGTTTATGGCAAACGCAGACGGTTAATTACACATCAACAGTGGCAACTGGTTGGGGACGGGTAGATTATGGTAAAATTAAATTTAAGCAAAAAAATTTATGAAACTAAAGAAAAAATATTTTTATTTTTTTAATATCGACATTAGGTGGTGAGACATCTGATGATCTGTTAAAAGTCGTATTGAATATTTACGATAATGATGTTTGTAATAAATATTTTGAGAAAACAAGAAAATTAAAAAATGGGATAATTAGCAGTCAATTATGTGCGGGTTATTTACAAGGTGGTAAAGATACTTGTCAGGTATTTCAGACATAAACAAATAAATTAATTTCAATAAAAAACCATAAAATTAAATTCTTTAGGGTGACTCAGGCGGACCAATTCAGTTAACAACGCCAGGCAATGAGTGCATGTTTCACATTATTGGTATAACATCATTTGGTAAATATTGCGCATTGGCGAATGGTGCTGGTGTCTACACACGTGTGTCCTCGTTTATAGATTGGATAGAATCAGTCGTATGGTGATACAATAAATATGATTAAAAATTAATTTATTACTCTACTTGTAATTAATGTGAGAGGAACGAAAAAAAAAAAATAGAAGACGTTACTTCCGATGACGTTTTATAAAAAACTGACTATAAAAAAAAAAAAAAAAAAACCAATTAAATGACTAATTATTATTCAATGAGAAAAACCACAATAAAATTAGCATAAATTTATGTTAAACGTTAAGAAGAAACAACAACAATAACACCAACAAGAAATATATATATAAAAAAAAAAAACTTTATCAAATCTATAAAAACTTGTTTTTTATCTCAATTATTTTTTTTTTATTTCGTTTTTATTTTTATTTATTTATTTTTATTATGGTAAAGTGTCTGAATATTGTCATTTAAAATTATTAACGCATTATAGGTGGGGATTTTAATACAATAATAAGAAATAAAAACAACAAGTAAGTAAACAAAAAACAGAAATTTTTTTATTATTATTAACCTGACTATCATTTTGAAATGACGGTTGATATGTGGTTTAAATATTGTTTAAGTGTTTTTATATTATTAAACGTTTCCGTAATTATTGCACAGGGTAATTTGTTATACATACATATATATTATTATTTAATTATCTAATTAATTAATTAATTAAAATTATAATACAGATACAGATAGTATTGCATTTTTTGAGCCTCGTATTTTATATGAAAATGATCCTTGTATTAATGCAATTGATATAAGTGTTGGACAATGTGTTAACATATATAATTGTGATTTGATAACTGAAAAGAAAAATGTTGATCAACTACAAATATGTTCATTTACTATAAACACACCAATTATTTGTTGTCCATTAGAAAATATATTAATTTTAACAGATGGTAAAGAACAAAACAAAGATTATTTACCACCACCAACACCATCGACACAATCAAAACGACGACCAACATCATCATCGCCAACAACATTACCAAAAATTGTTAAATCTGGTGAAATTAATCAAATTAATAGAAGTGTTAAAAGTATAAACTAATTATTTAATTAATTAACATTAATTAAAAATTAATAACAAAAAATGTATTTTAGAATGTGTTGATTATGAGACAGCTGGTATTTCTGATTCCTTCTCAATATCTGTGGTAGGAGGTGATTTAACAATACCTGGAGAATTTCCTCATATGGCTGCTATTGGTTTTGGTAAAAATAGTTTATTTTCGTGGTATTGTGCCGGCTCGATAATAAGTGAAAATTTTATATTAACCGCTGCCCACTGTAAAACTTTAAATAAGTAAGAAAAAAAATTAAAATAATAAAAATTTACTGAAACAAAAATTTTTGTTTTAAAGGGAATTGCCAACAACCGTTAGAGTCGGTGATAAAGACATTGTCGCAAATGAGGAGGGAATTGATTATGCTATTGAAACATTTATTGTGCATCCAGATTATAGTAGATTATCAAAATACAATGATATTGGATTAATTAAGATAAACACAACAATTGAGTTAGATTTTTATTTTTTAATTATAAATATTCGTTTCGTGGAGAAAAAAATAAAAATTATTAATAAGAATTATTTTCTAATCTTAGATTTTTCTTTAATATACGTCCTGCATGCTTGTGGCAAACGAGTAATATTAATTACACTGAGGCTATAGCAACTGGTTGGGGACATACAGAGTTTGGTAATTATCGTTAAACATTTATTCTCGCAAAAAGCAAAAATAAAAGGGCAAAACTTAAGCTTATAAATTTGGTTTTAGGCGGTGCCGGTTCTGCTAATTTACTTAAAGTCTCACTCGATGTATTTGAGAATAAATTGTGCACAAAATATTATACAGCCGGCGCTGACTTGTCAAGCGGTTTAGCAAATGCACAGGTGTGCGCTGGTAAATTAACCGGTGGCAAAGATACTTGTCAAGGTGATTCTGGTGGACCGTTAGGCATTGAAATATTAGGAACAAGAGTTATGCATCATTTAATTGGTATAACATCGTTTGGCATTGATTGTGGATCTAAAGTGCCAAGTGTTTATACGAGAGTTTCATCATTTGTACCATGGATTGAATCAATCGTTTGGCCTGAAAATTAATTAAATTAGAAAATACAAACATTTTTTTTTTGTTTTTATCATTTATTTATCAATTAATTTACAATTTTTTTTTTTAATAATTATTTATATTTAGTTTTCTTCTTTCTTCTTCTCATTCTTTTCTCTTTTAATTGTTTTTTTTTTTAATATTATTTAAAAATATTTCATCAATTAATCTTCATCTTCTTCTTATTTTTTAATATTTTTTTTTATTAATTATAATATTCATATTTATATATATTTATAATGTTGATAATACCATTTATGTAAAATGCTGAGCATTTAACAAAATTGTTAGTTTTTCTTCGTTATAATTTTTTTTCTTTATTATTTACATTTAATTAATTAATAAAAAAAAAATGTCCAAATACATAAGGAACACATAAGACAAGAAAAAACAAAAGGAATAAATAGAGACAAAAAATTTTCTTTCTTCTATAATAAATCGCCAAATTTAACAAAATGATAATGTAAAAAAAAAAAATAAAACCAATAATGAACAATCAATCCAAATTCAGTCTTAGGATTCTCATTTTTTTTTTTGTGTTTTTGTTTTGTTTCATTTTTTTTCTTTAATAAAATATTATTAATTAACATTAAATCGCTCAGTATTTTACAATAATAATTAATAATCAACAAACTTAAAACTTTCGTCTTCTTCTTCTCTTTTTTTTTTTTTTTTTGATTTGTTTTATTTAACAATTTTGATTTCTATTTAAATTTTTATTTTATTTTATTTTTAATTAACTTTTTGAATTATATTGTAATACAGGAGGAGGAGGAGGAGAGATAAGAAAATTAAATTAAATTATTGTGAAAGGGAGAGAAACTGTAGTATATATATATTGAATAAATTTTAACTTTAATTATTATTGTGATTTTGATTTTTTTTTTTCTTCTACTATGGATGATAATGTAGATGATATTGACTTGGTCCAGGTATCGGTACTGGTATATCTTCCGATGCTTGTTGTCTCATTAAATTAATATTAGCACCTAATGAATTATTTATATTTCTACCGGTTATACTGCTACTTGTACTTGGATTATTATTACTTGATGTTCCTTGGCCTACGTTTATCATATTATTACCACTAATACCGGATCCGCTACTAGCTGTTGTTATTGATGTAATGCCAAATGTTGATGACATTGTTGTTGTTGCTGTTGTCGTTGCCATTGTTATTACAGGCATAGAACCGGTTGTTGTTGTATTCGGTTGTACAACCAATGCTTGTAGATTTTTTATTTCTGTTACAGACCTTAAACTAGCCGATAAACCACCTTCACTAGAAGCCAATGATATTGATAATGGTGACGTATGATCTTAATAAGGAAAAAAAAAGGAAAAGAATTTATCACAACACTATTATCGACGTATAAACGTATAAATTAAATACCTGTTTTATCAGATTCTGGTGATAATGTTGCTAAATTCACAGCCGTTTGATTTTTATATAATTCCAATATATGTTCCTCCATTCTCAATATAATAGCCTTTTGTGCTGAATACTTTTTCTCCAGTGCCTTAAAAGGGTAATACACAAATGTTTTATTACTTTTACAATGTTCGGATAATTTTTTTATTCCAATTTACATTTAACTTTTCCTGATATTCTTCTTTTACGTTGGTTAATAAACGTTTCTGTTCAGTAAACATAGCGTCACGTCTAGCCAATTGCAATTCTAATTCTGTCAATCGTGCTTTCGCTGTATCAAATTGCGATGACTTCAAATCCAGCAATGTAGTTAATTCTAAAAAAAACAAAAATTATTTTAACAACCTAATATTTGAATTGATGGTAATCAGTTAATAACATACCACGAACTTCTTCCATATATGCTGAATTTATTAATTCCGTTTCAGCATCTCTGGCTTTTATATTTGACAATTCAGACAATTTATCCTTACATTTAATATGAATTTCACCCATTATTATCATCTCTGATTGTAATCGTGTTAATTCATCGCGAAATTGTTGTCCCATTTCAGCATGATACTTCGCCTGACGCATCTCATTTTTTAAATCAAATAATTCACCACGAGCAGCCTCTATTTCTAAATTTAATGTTTTACGCAACTTTTCTTCATCATTAAAACTAAATTGTAAATTTTCTAAACGAGCTTTTAACTGTTGTTTATCTTCAGATATTTGATTGTATTTTGTTTTCCATAAATTAAGGTCGTCATATAATTCTTGTTCCTTGACATTCAATGATTTACGTGTATCCCTTAATGCTACTTTAAGGTATTGTATTTCGTTAGAGAGTCTTACAACTTGATCACGCAAAGTATCATTATGCTGTTCTAAAGCACGATTGGTCCGACTATTTCCTAATAAACGTCTATTACGTTCTGCATGCACCTCACGTCTATGTCTCTCATATTGTAACTGCAAGTTAAGTAATTGTATTTGATCCATGTACATATCTTCCCAGTTTTTTGTTTCGTGTGAATGACGCTTTTTAAGTGACATCTCAATATATTTATCCAACATTTCATGAGGTGATTTAAGTATCGATATTGTATTTGGTGCAACTACAGATGATTGTAAATGTTCTGATGTCAATGGATTATTGGTTATTCTCGATTTATTCTCTTCTGAAAACACATCTAGAAATAAGTGCTCATATGGTGCTGGCCATTTATCTATTGTTTGAGTACTTATATGAACTTTATTGTCATTATTACTTGTATCTAGTCCCATACCACTCGAACGAATATTTAAACGTTTATTCAATTGCATTCGATTTTTTAATTGTTCACGTTGATTCTGTTGTCGAAAATGTGTTGCTGCTGATATTGCTTCTTCATCAGAGGGTGTCGATGAATCTTGACCATTATGATCTTTACCCATTATATTAATTATGTGTGGCTGTAAAAGTGATGATTGATAATAAATTCTTAGGTCTGGCAATGATTTTACGGACCTTAATGGATTGTAAACTGTTCCAAGATAACTACCACCACTCGCATCAGCCGGACTTGTACCAGGACTACTCGTCGTATTACTATCATCAACACAATGACTCAACATACGTAAACGTTTTACTTTAGCTGCAAAATCCATTAAAGATTTAGAATTTGGTATATGTAAGCCACCTGCACTGCATGGAGATCCTTCTGTTTCGCAATCATCACAATCACCACCAGACAGTTCTTGTGTACATGATTGTTCTTGCATATTAGGATGCGGATGTGATTGATTCGTAATTTCAGTAACCTCCAGATCTTCTCGTGTACTGTCAATGATTATTTCCGATTCTAAGCGCAATGTTGCAGAATGCCTCGCTAAAATTTCTGTATTTACATTTTGATTTTCTATTAATAATGGACTACTTGGTATACTGACATTTGCTATAGGACTCTGTGAATTTTGGTGCTGGAATAATTTTTCCGAAATTAGCTGCATATGCGATTCATTACGATCAGTTACCATTCGAGTAATTTTCTGTGATGCGGCTACTGAATATACATCATATGTTGGATATTTTGAAGCATATGTTGAACTCTCGGGAAAATGAAATGGAGATTGCTCTTTTTTCATCGGAGAAGACGGTTGGGATGGAATTCCACTACCGCTGGCACCCCATATAGATCGAACTGTATTTGGATTTGCAGGATATGGTCGCATAGTGCGTGTGTGATCTTTCATTGGTGTAGTCTCTGGTGTTGCTTCAACTGCTGCTTCTGGTGGAGAAGCACCAGCAGCTCCTAATTGTTGTGTTGCTCCAGTTATAGTAGTTATTGTTTGTGCTGATGAATAAGTAGCAATACTTGGCGTTGGTGTAGGTGTGTGTGGCACAGTGCCTGTCGGAGGCGGTGTTGCCAGCACTGCTATACTCGGACTCCATATGTTATCACTTTTACTCATATCAATTAATTTATCTTTATGTTCGACAGATGTTATATATTGTGTATTACGTAAAGTTTGCTGCAACTGTATAGGCATTGGTGATTCAACGTATGACAACGTATAATCGATATTTCTTAATGAAGCGGTATGGCATGGACATTCTGATTGAATATCTTGTGACCGTTCCATATAATCTAATGTAAATTTAGCACATTCAGCAACCACATCATGAGGTTCCATATTTTTCCATCTAATCGGATTTATTTCTTCATCTTTATTACCGACTAATAGCATTGGATGAATTTTAACTGTATCTAACAATGGTCTAATTGTATGAATATAAATAGCTGTTTTCTCTTTAACAAATTCCTTACGTATAAACGATGTAAAATGGCATGGATACATTCCATACAAACGGTGAAATAACGTATATAAACCAATTTGTAAATGCACTAAATAGTCATCAGACATTCTCGATGGATTATGGCAATTCCACGATGCCAAATGACTAAATATATCAAATAAATCTTGTAAGAAATTTGCCATTTTTGATGGTATTATTGGCAACAATATAATAACACACAATAATGCACTCATAACTGGAATTATATCTTTCTCAGTTTTCAATAACTTTAGTATATCTTTTAATAAATTATGAGTTGATACTTTATATAACCATGTCGGATGTTTACGAACAATAAAACCAAATAATGTTAACGCTTGCATTTTATTTGTACCATTACGGATCCATTCTGATAACCGATCAAATATATATCTATCATGAGGCGGTTGCACTTTTACTAAAACATCAATAATCCTATAAGAATTTGTTTGACTAAAATAGTCCATGAAACCGTGTACAAGCCATGGATCTTTAGCTAAAAATAAAATAGAAAAAAAAAATCCAAAATTATATTTATAATTTGTTTTAATTAGAAAAATAATTATTATTTTATTTATTATTATTATTTATAAAACAAACAGTAACATATAAACAAATAATAATAAAACATTTAAATTATTTTACACTCAATTTTAGGTTATGTTTCGTATTGGAAAATAAAAAATACTTTTGTCATTTTTTTTTTTTGAAGGACATATCAATTTTTTTTTTTTCTTTACTTTTAAACTTGAAATTTTTTTCTAATTTCTTACAAAACAAATAGAAAATAAAATACAGCGAAAGACTTACTTAATGAAAAATTCTCTGTAAATTTCTTTTTGGTATCTTCAACTTCTTGCAGATTATTTGATTCGAGATCATTGAAAAGTTTACCCACCTCCATTCTTTATTTACCGGAATTACAAAAAAAAAAAAAAAAAAAACAAACTTTTCTAAATACTTTTTTGTCCTTCTATTTTAACATTATTTTTAAAACATGTGTTTAAGAAAAAAAAATATTTAATTAAATAAAATTTTTATATAGATTTATATTTAAAAAAAAGGAAAAGAAAATAAATAATAATAATAAATATATATTATAATTTTTGTGTAACTTTATAGTAATAATACATGTCTTTTTTTAGCTATTATTTTTTTTTTTGTTACTTTAATATAAATATATTAATTACATGTTTTCTTCAATGTTATTTATGCAAAATTGATGAAATATTTATCCATTTTTTTTTATTACGACAATACAATTAAAATTACTATACAACTACACGCAAACACACGATAAATAAATATACAATTAAAAAGAAAATGAAAAAAAATAATAATTAAAATAAATATAATTCTTTTTTGTAATGATATATAAAAGTATTTATATTATTTTTTTTTCTTTTCTTTTTTTATATATATATATGTATATATATATATGTATATATATATATATATATAAAGGAAATTTTATTGGCGGTGGAGAAATAAAGAAAATTGAAGTGGAGAATAGTTTTTCCTTCAGAAAAAAAAAAAAAAAATAAAAAATAAATAAATAAAACGAAAAAAATTGTATAAAAAGAGCCAACACAAATCAATGAACTAAAAAAATTAAAGTGATAAAAATGTCAACACTAATTTGGTTGCGTACTTTTTTTTTTTTTTTATTTTATATAACTTTATTAATAACAGAAAAGAAAACAAAATTTATATACAAATTAATTAAATTATTTTTCTAAAATATCTTTTAATATTTCCGTAACCAATGCCATATTTGCCTTTTGTTCTGTTTTCCGTGCAATATCACCAGCGATCGCAAACAATATCTTTTTCTTACCATTTTTATATTGTGTTATTAACTTTTCATTATTTAATAAAATTTCATTACACATTTTTGTTAATTCATCTTTATCATTTATTTGCTTCCAATTATTTTTATTTGCAATCTAAAATTAATTTAAAAAAAATTATATTCAAATAATTAATTAATTAATAAAACTCACCTCAATAGGATTTGCATTTATATCATTAAACATTTCATTTAGAATTTGTCGTGCTAGAATTAAGTTTACTGTATGATCCTCAACCATATCAATGAGCGATCCTAAATTACTTGCTGTAATTTTACTAAACAGAAATTACATAAAAGTTCAATTAAAAATTATGTTTTAAAACAATAAAATACAAAATTTACCATTCGTCTAATTGGATTTTATTCTTATTGCAAACCGTCAGAAATTCATTAATTAAAATATTTGTAATTAATTTCGGTTTCCGTTTTTTATTCTCATTGAAAATATTTAAAAAATAATTTAATAATATGTCTTCATTGACCATAATTATTGAAATTTCTTTTGTTAAATTATAATCGTTGATTAGTTTTTGTCTAGTTACTTCAGGCAATTCAGGTAACAGATTTTTTATGTTTGAAACATTAATCAGTTTATTTGTTATGTCATTATCCAGTCCCGAATCATCGATATTTAATAATAATGGTGGCAAATTTGGTTCTGGCATAAATCTATAATCTTGTTGGACTTCTTTGTCACGCATCAGTACAGTAATCTTTTGATCAGCATCCCACGATCGTGTCTCATTACTGACAATCCCATTGTTATTTTTTAATTCAATTTGTCGTTGAATTTCGTAGTTGACTGCTTGTGCGACACCACGTACGGATCCTATGTTTTTTATTTCTGTTCGTGTGCCCAATGGTTCTCCTGGTTTATTAATAGAAATATTTGCATCAACTCGCAAGGCACCTTCCTCCATTTTACATGAACATGTTTCAAGGCGCGTTAATATTAAAATTAATTCCTTAACCATTGAAGCTGCTTCTTCGCCATCAGTTAAATCTGGCTCAAAAACTAATTCCATTAAAGGCATCCCTGCACGATTTAAATCCACTAAACTTCTACCTAAATCAGTGTCATGCAGAGATTTACCACTGTCCTGCTCTAACTGTAATTGATGTAATCGTACAGACTTATGATAAGGTTTTTTCCCAGAAACAAAAACGGGGAATGTTAATAAGCCTTTATTAGCTAAAGCAGCTCGCTGTTGAGTTATTTGATAACCAGCCTTAAATAGAAATTTTTTTAATTAAGTCGCTTTTAGCTCATAAAAATAAAATAATTACAGGTAAATCAGCATAAAAATAATGTTTCCGATCAAACATTGATTTTCTATTTATTTTACACGACATTGCCAACGCTGTCTTAACGGCTGCCTCAACACATTGCCTATTTAACACCTAAAAATATAATTTCATGTTACTAACCATAGGTAATAATGGGAATAATTTTACCGGTAATGTTCCTGGTATTGCGGCATCAAATAATGACACACAACTGTTAACCGGTGCTGCAAACTTAGTTTCGGCGCCAGAAAATAATTTTGATTTGGTTGCAATCTGTGCATGAATTTCTAAACCAACCACACTTTTCCATTTATTCCTTTAAAAAAGCAAAAATTAAAATAATTAAAAAACAAAAATTTTACTTTATTCGTTAAACAAACTTTTTTGTGGATTTATTTATTTCTGTAGTACAAAAACGTTTTAATAAAAAAAATCTTTTATTTATAGATGATTTATTAAAATAGTTATTTATTAAAGACATTTTGTAATTATTTAATAAGAATTTAAAAAATTATTATTTAGTTGTGAAAACACTTTTTTTTTATTTTGGTTATTCCATTACGTCATATTTTTAATTTCACTGTCAAAATTGACATAACAATACGATAACAAAAAAAAAATCATTTTCAAAAATGGCAGCAATTTGTTTTGTTTTATTCTGCATGTTCCAAAATTATAGATACTTTTCAATTAATAAAAAGTCTATTTGTTGCATGTATTCCGGCGACAATAAAACAAAAAAAAAATGTTTTATTCATTTTTTACTTTTATTTATATTTTCTTTCGTTACAATTACAATAAGCTTGTCCATTTAAAACAGATTTAATTAATTAATGATTAATTACAAAATCCCATTAATTAAATCTGTTATTGCCAATAATTAATTAATCAAATTTTCATATAACATTTTATTACTCATTTTATGTTTCATTTTTACTAAATTTTTTATTTCCTTGTGCAAACAATTTTTCTTTTCTTTTAATTTTTTAATTAATTTTTCTTTAAAATGTATAAATAAAAAAATTTGTACATTTTTGTACCATTGCTTTGTTTTGTTCCTATCTTTAATAAAGATTAAATTCAAATCAATGAAGTTAATTGAACACAAATTTTTCTTCTTCTTTTTTTTCACTAAGTGCGTAATAAATAATCTCGTATAATAAACTAATTTTTAATTTTCATATATAAATAAATAAAGAAATAACTAAAATGGCAGTGGATACATTTTTGGATGGGATGATGTTTTGTTGTTTTTCTTTATTATTTTTTTTTTCAATTATTCAAAAATTATATTTAAAAAAAAAACGAAACCAAACAAAACGTAATATCATCTGACTAGAATGTTTTAATAAGAACTAAATTTTCCTTTTATTTCATGTGTGGACTGAGACTACGATCGTAGTCACGTCCTGAATTCGGTGGTAAACTAAGTGTAACAGCACTGTCCAAACGTCGTGTCTCATTTTCTAGCAACATCGGATCAATTGGATCTTGGGCGACATGACGTAACGAATCACCTAATGTCTGACGTAACTGTTGCATTTCACGTCCAGCACGTGTACTACGTAAAATATAATGCTGACGTCGTTTTGCCTCCTGTGCCAATTGTTCGCGAAGCATTGAAATTTGATTTTCCAAACGTAAAACTTGTTGCCGATGAGACTGTTCCCGTGCATCTAATAAACGTTCAGCTTGTATTTGGGAATTACGGTATCGATCTGCATCACCCGTTAAACATTTTGGTGTATCTAGAAGTTTCGTTTTGGCACGTGCCAATTCTGCTTCCTAAACAAATAACAAAAATTTTAAATCATAAACTAATTCCAAAAATTGTTAAATACGAAAATTTTACTTTTTCAGCCAATAATGTCTCCAGACGCCTAACCTTCATTCGTAATTCACGGTTTTCGTGTTCGATCTGTGAATGGTCCAAACCACAATTATAATTCGTTGTATTAAGACTGAGATGACCAATACCACCACCTCGTCCAATACTACTATCAGTTTCTAAACGATTTGAATCCATTTCACCTTGTCCAGTGGATGTCATACAATCCGAATATAAATTCTTCTCAGAACGATCAAATTGTACATGACCAGAGAATTTACTGCCACCGCCGATTCCACCACGTTTATCGCTTTCATAATGTCGAACCTTTTCATTTAATAAATCCAATTTATTACGTAAGTCGATTTTTTCTCGTTGCATATTCAGTAGTTGACGAGACAAATCATCATTGCCGGTATTTTGCTGCAATTGTTGTTCGTGATTATCAATACCGGTGCTGGTGTTCCATTTTGCAATACGCAACTGAGACTCAAGAGATGATTTCTGTACCTCAAGTTCAGCTAATTGTTCTTGGAGACGTGTTAACGAATCTTGTTGCATTTGCTGATTACGCCTTAATTCATTAATTGTCTGTTGTGAGGACTCTAAACGTTCTGTCAATACACGACGTTCATTATCTGTATTCGATAATGTTTTTTGGATCTGAAATTATTTATCAAAGTCATAAATCTCATAGAAAAATACAAAACATTAACATTAACAAACCAGTTTCAGTTTATCCTGTCCAGCTAGAACACTATGTCCTTGTTCAGAACGTTCTCTATGCAAACAATTAATTTCCGCACGTAGTTCCGTTTCAGTTATGGCGGAACTCTGTAGCCGTTCCTTCAACTGGTCAACGGTTGTCTTGAGTGCAACACAACGATCTTCCAATTGTGTTGAAGCTCTACCTTGATTATCCAATCTTTCTTGTAGATTACGTAAATTATTTTCTTTCTCCTGTAAAGCCATTTGTAAACGTTGAATGTCACCTTCTAACGCAACACGTTGTAAATCTAATTTCGAAGCACGACCTTCACAGCGTGCCAACTCATCTTGTAAATGACGTTTTTCCGACTCCAATTTCATAATTGTTTGACGACTTTTTTCGAGTCGATCCTAATAAATAAAAAAAAAATATGTACAAAAATTTGCAAAACAAAAATATAAAACGATGAGATAACAGAAAAAGTTAAAGAATAAGAAAAAAAAACTAAGAAAGATAGAATGAAAGAAACAACATAACTAACGGTAATAATTTTTTTCTATTATTAAATTGATTAGATTTTTTGTTTTTTTTCCATCAAGTTTTCACAAGTCTCTATAGCCGTGATCGTCTAGTGGTTAGGACCCTACGTTGTGGCCGTAGTAACCCAGGTTCGACTCCTGGTCACGGCAAAGTGCAATTTGCAACTTTGTCACGGAGAGACTTTTTTTTTTAATTCACTATTTTATTCTTAGATTTTTTTTTTTTGCTTATCTTACCTCACATTGTCCACGCTCTTCAGTGCCAGTTCCCAATGCTAATTCCAAAGCAGTACACTTCTCACGTAACGAATTCAATTCATCAGTTTTCAGTTTCAATGCTTCATCAGTTGTTTGATAGGCATTTATTTTTTGACTTAATTTTGATTCCAAATTTGTTTTCTCTTCCTGACATGAACGCAATGCTTGCTGTAATTTTGATATTTTATTGTCGCTTCGTGTTTGTAGATCAGTAATATCTTGATATTGCTTTTTGGCCGTTGTTAGCTGAGATTTGAAGTCATCCTTTTCACGTTCGATTTGCGCTACTTGTTGCATTAATGAACGAACACCTTTTCGTACCATTTCTGGATCTACATCGATTATTGGCATTTCACTGGTAACACTGCGACTATCATGATAATCATGACCTATAAAAAGATTTAAACAATGAAGGTAATTTAAATAAAATTAAAATTTGATAAAATACCTCCTCTGGCTGGGCTATAACGTCTTGATGGACTTAATAGACGGTATGGAAGATTAACTGAGCCGTCCAACTGGATACCAGCAATACGACGTAATGTATGCACAACCGAGCTAAGCTTAGTCTCAACTTCTTTCTTCATCGATTCCAATAATATTAATTGCTCATCAAGTGCACGAACACGTCCTTCAGATCCGCCCAATCTTGCTTTTAACTCTTGTATTTGTTGCGTGGCATCAGCTAAGCAAACTTCTAAATTATGCTTTTGATCTTCTAAACGTTTCTCACGACAACGTCCCTCATCAATGCGTTGCCCCAATTCTTGTTCACGATTATGAAAACGATGTTCATCTTGATTGGATTTACAACGGGCACGTCCCAGTTCTTGACGCGTTGCTTGAAGATTAGCGTCTAAATCAGAGAGCTATAATTTTTTTTTAAAGTAAATATGAGAATTGAAACAATAGAAATCGTAAACTAAATTAACAAATAATTTATTTTTTTTTCTGATTGAATTTTATAAATTTAGCTAGAAAAAAAAATCTTGACACTTCTTAAATTACTGTAATTACAGAAGAAAGTTAAATTTGTATTACTTTGGCAAAGAAATTTGTTAAATTAATTAAAATAGAATTTCTAACCTGCTTCTTCACTTGATGTAACTCCTGTTGTACACGTTCTCGTTCCTCCATTTCATTATTCATGCGTGCTTGTAGCTCCTTCTCCAAATCATCCTTTTGATTTGCATTAGATTTCAATTTTTGTACATCACCCTGCGTTGTATTTAATTCTTGTGATACTTTTGACATATTATTTTCTGTGTCCTTAAGCACATTTAAGATTTTTATTTTTTCTTGTTCCAACGCGGTTTTTATTTCCTCCAAATCTATAAAACAAAAAATAATTAAATTTCATAAGCAACTTCCTTTCGTTTTTTTGTATTTACTAGAAATCTTCTGTAGAGCATCTTCAAAAGTACGTGTTTGTTCACGGCGCATACCCTCAACACGTTTTACATGTTCACGAAGTTCCTTATTAGTCGTTACATATTTATCACGTTCAATATTACTATCAGCTAATGAGCGTCTAGTATCGGTTAATTCCTTTCGAACACATTCCAATCCATTTTCATCTTTTTTATAAATAAAATATTATTAATTAAAATAAATTCAAGTTAAGATAAATAAATTTTCTAACATTCTTTGAGTTTCCTGGAAGTGTCTTGCAATTGTAAGTTCAATCCATCACCACGGTCTTCAGCTAAACGAATTTGTACACGTAGTTCTTCATTTTCTTTTTGTCCATTTTCACGTTCCTCACGTAAACTATTTATAAAGCCTTCCAGTTTATTTAATTCCTCCTCGGAACGTTGCCTGGAATTACATTTAATTAAAAAATTGAAAAAAAAAAATATTATCTTCACAATCAATAATTAATTACCTATTCTCCTCCAATTTTATTTTATATTTACTAATCTCCTCACGTAATTGATTGATACTTGAGCGATCCTTTTCACAACGGATTATGTTATCCCGTTTAAGACGTTCACAATTGTCCTGTTCGTTCTTTAATTCACGTGCTAATATTTCTAATTTCTCTAAAACCGCTTGTTTGTCACGATGTGCAATCAACAAAGATTGTTGTTTATCATTTTCAGCACGAATTAATACCTCCTCGTGTTGTTGACATAATGCTTCTAAATGCATTTGGATTGCATCGTATTGCTGCTTCAAATTATCGATTTCGTTGTTTTTATTATTTTCCAATGATTGAACTGATTGTTGCAAACGTTTTTCTAAATTCATTTTTATTTGTTCACGTTCCTCAGTTACTTTTTTAATATTTTCTTCACTTAATAATTTTAAATTGAAGATTTTTTGCAAGAAATCTGCTTCTTGATTATTAGCGGCGTTCGTTAATTGCTGCTTTATGTCTTGAGAGCGACGTTCACTGTTTTCCAAATCTTTTGACAAGCGAGCAACATTATTTTTTAAACTCTCTTGTTTTATTAATAAATCTTGAACATCATGCTCTAATTGTTGTTTCTTAATATCGGTCGCCTCCAATGTTGTGTTTGTGTCAAATAGAACTGCTTCGAGAGCCTCCTTTTCACTACGTAACGATGCCAATTGTTCCTGTAAAAAAATTTCAAAAAATCAAAATAAAATTTGGATAAGATGTTATAAAGAAATTTGAATATTTAGCTTCTTCAAAACACAGGGCGTCGGTGGTGTAATGGTCAGCATAGTTGCCTTCCAAGCAGTTGATCCGGGTTCGATTCCCGGCCGACGCACGTTATTTTTTTAATAATTTTTTTTTTCTATTTACCTGTAATCGTTGGAAATCTTTTTCGTGACCCTCGATAATAACTTGCTTTTCTTCATTTTCTTTTATCAAATCTTCGAGATTGCGATTGACGCGATTATTTGTTTCATTTGTTTGCTCCAAACGTTGTTTTAGCCGCATTAATTCTTCACCGCACGCTTCCTTTTTACGCGTTACAACTGTCAATTGATTACTCAAGTCACTACGCTCCCTGACCACTTGCCCTAATTCTTGTTCGATTTTTTCCTTATCAATTTCAATGAATTTTATTTTTTCATTCAATTGTAACTTCTCAGAAACCATATCTAAACGTATTTGCTCAGCGGTTATTAATTCCTTTTTCAAGGAGGCAATATCCGCAGTTTGATCAATTGTTTGGTTTTTCAATTTGTTGCGCTCGTCCTCAAGCTAAAATAAAGAAAAAATTTAAATTCTAAACACTGGCAGCCTGTTGAATAGAAAATTTCACCTCAGTTATACAGCTTCTCATTTGTTTTACATCTTGCGCCAAGTTCTCATGAGAAGACCCCGATTTATCTAGCATTTCTTTAATCTCATGTTTCTCCACATTTATCTTATCCAAATCGTACTCCAATTCTGCTTTTTGTTTCTCCACAATATTCAAAAGACTTTCCGTTTCTAAACGTTGTTGCTCCAATAAATCACGAGACAAATAAACTTTATTTAATTCTTCACGTAATGTAATTGATTCTTCACGTAAACGACTACTGCGCTCCTCCTCAGCTCTAAATGTAGCAAAATTAAATTTTTAAAAAATTAAAAATCAATACAAAAAAAATAAAATTTGTTTTAAGTGCGTATATTAAATTCTCTTGCAACATGTCTCCCATAGCCGTGATCGTCTAGTGGTTAGGACCCTACGTTGTGGCCGTAGTAACCCAGGTTCGAATCCTGGTCACGGCAAAGTTTCATAACTTTGTCACGGGGGAGTTACTTTTTTTTAATTTCTAATTTATTTATTTTAATAATAAAAAATAATAATTTTTGGCAAATTTTGAATTGTTTACTCATCGAATGACAAGTAACAAAAAAATTTATAGCGAATAATAAATATTTGTCATAGAATAAGTTTTTATACCAGCTTTGATTACTTTGTATACATGACCGTGTGGCCTAATGGATAAGGCGTCGGACTTCGAATCCGAAGATTGCAGGTTCGAGTCCTGTCACGGTCGAATACATTTTTTAGATAATTATTTATTTTTTTTTTACCTTAAATTCATTTCAATCATTTCCTTGTCTTTGAAATTACGTTGCAATTCCATTTCGAGTTGCTTCTTTTCTTCATCAAGTGCTTCGTTATTTTTTTGTAATTTACTATTGTAATTCTGTAGCTTCTCATAGTCTAGATTTAGGCTGTCAACCTTTAATACGAAAATAATTTATTATCTTATCATGTGATGACTGAACTGAAAGAATACTTACAATTGAGCTCAGTTCACATTTACTACGTTCAACTGTTTGCTTATCGTTTTTCACGTTTTCCAATAACTTTTGTAGATTATCGCGCTCTTTACATAACTCGGACAATTGATAATTCGTCGTGTCTAATTTCTCCGTTAGTTCTTGCAACTTTTTTGTTAATAGTTCACGTGTACTTTCTGAAGATTCATGCTGTTTCTTTGTGATAATTAATGCGTCATTATTTGTTTGGAGTTTAACTTGTAAGTCATGGATCAGCAATTGATATTTATGCAAGGCTGCCTGCACTGCTGATATTGTACTTTCGGCAAATGCTTGATTTGAACGGACTTGACCTCGCTTTGGGGATCGTGGTGGCGGTGGAATTAAACCAGTTTGTGACAAATGTAAATGTTGCATCAGGTTTTCAGTTTCGATTATACCGCTAGAGTCAGCATCTTGGACAACTGCGTGCGCTATATCACGTAACGCATTGTGTAGTCGTTCAATTTCATCATTTAAACGCTGAGCTTGTCCAGCCTGATTTTCAGCTTGTGAACAACGTTCCTCCTAACAAATTAGAAAACCATATTAAAATAAAAACATAAAATACCAAAATTAATTAAAACCTCTAACCATTGCTTTTAAGTCTTGTACCAATGTTTGTACTTTTTGTTCACGCTGCGTTATATCAATTTTTGTGTTATCGAATTGTATCTTGATTGTATTCAATTGTGTTTTCAAATCAAAATTATCACGTTCAATTAGCATTTGTTGTTGTTCATCGGATTTCGTTGTGTTTTTAAATGTTTGCATTAAGCCGTTGCATGCATTTGATACTTCACGATTGGCACAGCTTATTTCACCACGCATACGATTCAATTCCGTTTTTAATGATGATTGCATATCCTTAAACATACGTTTAACTGATACAACATCATACCACATTTTCAATAAACGATTATGTTCGCTATTATAGTAATCATTGAATGCCTAGAAATTAAAATAAATTACATTTCGTGTCATATTCAAATGAATTCCATAAAATTTTAGTCATTAAATAAAAATATAATTAAACAAAAATATTCTCTCTTTGGTTTGGGGATCAGATAGTGAATTGCCTATTATTTAAGCGTAACAAGTATAAACGGCTTAGGCATCAAGCATTTTGCCAGAAATCACCATTCATCATTTCCCGTGATACTGGAAGAATCAACTTTTCGTACCATCAACATTCTTCTATTAGTCTAATATAACCATACTTGACTTGTGTTTTGTAAAAGATTTCATCGGTTGAGTGTTGTTAGGCGCGAAAAGAAATTTAATAAATCAAAATTAATTCTATGTACCTGCTCTTCATCTTTCCATTCATCCTCTTTAGCAACCATTTCGTCACGCATAACTTCCCAATCATTTGTTAACTTTTGCAAGTCATTTGTTAATGCTTCATTTGTGCGATGAGATTCTTCCAATTGTTGCCGTAATATTTGATTATGATTCAATAGTTGATCGCATCTTTGTCTTTCTTCTTCCAATTTTCTAACAATATCGCTGGAATCATCCCTATAGTCTCTTAAAGATTGTGGTTGATCCAAACACGATGAGTATGGTAGACTTATTGGTGCGTTTCCACCTGGACAAGTGCCGCCAATTGATTGTAAAGACGACGACGGTGGTGGTAATGCAATAATTGATGTTGATGACAAAACTTGTGGTGTAATATCCTTAGAACTTGATATATTTCTTGGTACCGATGTGTATGAGGTTGTTGTTGACGGTTGCAATGGTGGCGGCGGTTCATGAATTTGTCCTTCCAACTCGGAACAACGTTGTTTGTATTGAAGAACTTTTGTTTGTAAACGACTAACCAATGTTGCTTGATTCTGTTGAGCCTGTTTATATGTATCAAGGCGACGACGATAACTACTAGCTTCCTCTTGCAAGCGATTACGTAATTCATTATTAAGACGCATTAATGTCGTCGTCTCAGATGGTGATGGACTTGACATTCTAGCTGATGTTGTTGTCTAAAAAAAAAAAACATCGATAATAAACTCACTGTTTTACCACTATAATAAAAACAAAATAAACTTACATCCAATTTACTTTTATTAAACGGACGTGAAAATGGTTTTTTCTTATCAAATCTATCCAACTCGATTGAATTGGTTAGTGATAAAGGTTCTTTCGTTGTTAGCTAAAAAAAAAAAATTAAGATTAATTTCGTTTTTAATGTTTAATTTTATAAAAATAACAAAAATAAAACAACCTTAAAGCTAACACTTTTTTTCATACTAAAATGGTAAAATTAAAGGCACAAAACCTACAGCACAATCACAACAAATAATTCATCAACAAAATTACTTTTATGAATAGAACCTCACTTACTAAATAAAGTGAATTAATAGCAAAAAATAAAAAAAAGAAAAAAAACGACAACAAAGCATTTTTTTGTTTTATATTTTACCACCCCCAAGAGAAATAACCGTGACCATGAGGACGACAATTACAATAACAAAATAACCCTAGGTACCTATATTTTTAATAAATAAGGAATAAAAATGTCTAATTAAATATTAATAATCCATATTCACGTGTTTATTTATGTCAAGCACCACAAGGAAAGAATAGTCGATCAAATACACCTCGCTTGGTTTATTTCTATCATATGTTTCAACTTAAATCACCCTGTATTCACGTCATCAAATAACCCCTGTGTATTTTAATTTTTTTTTTTTTTGTTCAGATTTATTTGATTAGGAAACAAATAAAATCACCCTTAAAAAATAAGTAGTGTTGGGGTAATCAGAAACTATAATGCAGAACATATAAAGTATTATAGACTGACAGAACAAAGTTCATTAATCTAAATGGGGGGGATGATGCAATACAAAAAAATTAGTGGTGGAAATTTATTCTTTAAAAAATAAAATAAAAAGGAGCAGCGGCGAGGAGTTTTTTTTTTTTTGTTTTGCTTTTGTATATAAATTTACCTTTCTAAAAATTGTGGTCAATGAACGAACAAATGTTTCTCCTGTAATTTTCATATACAAAATTATAAATAACTAAGGGTGGGTTTGTAATTGGTAAGACTAACGTTGCTTCTATTTATTGTAACATATTACCCAATGTGTTATGTTTATAATGATTTGTTTTGTGATAATTTACGAGCTGTAATTTTTAACAACTAAATTATTTGAAAAAAAAAAAAATAATAAATAAAAATCAATCAATAACAATATTAATTTTATTCAATATAATGAAGAGGAGAAAAACAATTATTATATAATTATATGGATCTGCATGTATTTACTTAAATTTCTACAAATAATCAGATATTTTCCACACTTATCTAATTTTTCTTTTCTATTATATAAAAACCAAAAAAAAAAAAAAGAAAAAATTGATTAAACATAAAATTGAATGTCAAGAAAAAATAATGATTTAGTAAATTAACTAAGCATGAAAATAAATCAAAATATTATGTCTCCGTAAAGCATAAAACATAAAAATATAAAATGTCTTTAAAACAAAAATCAGGATAATGATTACACTAATAACGATAAAAGATAAACATTTAAAAACGAAAAGTTTTTATTTATTTATATATATATATATGTATATATATAGATATATCAGCAGGTATTATAAAAGAAAGTATATTGGGTGCGTGTGAGGTGTATTATTTTGCGCTTGTTTTCTAAGCCCTATTTTATTCCCTACAATAACTTTTTTATTTATTTATTTATTTTTTATTTTATATATTAAAAAAAAAAAAAAACAATAATAACGTGCAATTTCCGCATTGTCGTTTCTAATAATTTTTCATATATAAATTTATTAATAATTATTATTACTTTGTCATACATTTTTGACATACTAAAATCAAAATAGAAAATGAAATTAGAACGACGACGACAACAATCAACCACATAACAAACTTTATAAACAAACAAACAATTAAGGGTGTATAATACAAAATAGAAATAATTTAATTAAATTAAATTTATAACCCTTAAAAATCTAGTGATATTGATTGACATTGATTTTAATTATTTATTATGATTTTAATTAATTATATTCATCGTTTAAGTATTTGTTAACAAGAACGAGCAAGGTGCTTTTTTGGGCTTAAATCAAATGGAAACGCATTTGATGGCTGGTGTGTTTTAAATAATTAAAAAATCAAAAATCGCTATTGTTATCGTTATTACCATCAATTATAAAGTTTAATGATATAATAAATAATAAACTTGATAAAAATAAAGAAATAAATGATAAAAACGTTCAAGAATAAATAATAATCAAAATTATTATTTTAATTTAATCAAAAAAATTCCCAAATACAACGAATAATAATAATTTCTTCATTTTTAATAATAAATAAACATAGAATAATGAAATGTTACATACACAGAATACAAAATAAAAATTCATATCGATATAGTATATTTTCCATATTATTTTATTATAGAAAAAAAGAAAAAAAAATTAAATAATAATAATAAGGAAAAGGAAAAGGGAATAAAACTGATTTCATACACGCATGATACTGACTGTCACCGTTTTCTGTTTTATTTATTTATTTTTTTTTTTCTTACTTCTAAACTTCAATATTCCTCCTTTTGTATTACCTACTATTAATACAATAAGGTAAAATACGATAAAGGTATTAATTTATCTTTATATAAACAATACACACACACAAAAAGCCGTTTATACATTTAATATTTATCTTTGATTTCATTATTTTTAAATTATAAGAGAATAATAATAGAAATAAAAAATATTTTTATTATATTGTGATTAACATGCGCGTTTTGCATTTTGTTATCAGTCAGATTTACAAAAAATAAAAAAAAAAGAATTTTTAATGATTTTATTACATTAATTAAATATAAAAAAAAATTAAATTCTTTTTTCTTCCTGTTTTAATGTTTCAACAAACAACATGCAAATTTTTATTTACTAATAAAAATAAAATAATAAAAGAAAAAACAAAAACACTATATAAAATAATAATGTTTAAGGGAGGGGTTTTGTTTGTATTAAAATATATTTAAGCACAAAGTACTATAAATATCAAAATTTAACACGTGTTAACCTAAAACTTTTAATTTTTAGTTTGAATAATCATAACTCGAGAAATAATTTTTTTTTCGGGAAACCCGAAGAACAAAGTTTATGTTGATCTAAAGATGTTGATCTAATTACTGCAAAGTTTCAGCACAAATGGGTTGAAACTTTGCAGAAATACTCTTGAATCAATATAAACTTTGGTCTCGAATTATTGAAATTTTCATTATTTCTAACAATTTTATAATTTAAACTCAATTTGTGTATTTTTATATTGTATATTGTATTGATTTACATATATATTGTAATTAAAATAAATTTTATAAACCATAAGTTCTCTATAAAGAATAAAAAATATTAAAACAACAAAATAATGGATGCGCCCGGATAATATTTCATAAACCACACACACTTAATATAAATTCAATAATAATTTCAGATTAGTCTATTTATAATTAAAAAAAAAAAAAAAAAGAAAAGAAAAATAGTTCATTCCTACTATAAATAATAATAATAAAAAAAAAAAAAAAACATAAAAATTAATGAGTAATAAATTTAATTAAATAACAAAAAAAAAAAAAATAAATAAATAAAGCAAATGTTGCAAAAATTTATGCAAAACGAATAAATCTTATGACACCACCCCACCTATTATTTAATAGAACAAATTAGAATAGCACGTGTAATCATGAAATATTAAATAATAATAACAAAAAAAAAATTAAATAATAATAAAAAAATGAATACTGTGTGTTATCAATTAGATAAGTAATTAAAAATAGAAGAAAAAAATGTTTTCTGTCTGGCAAATATATACTAGAAAGAGTTTAAAGTTTTCTTTCAATTTTTTTTTTTATTAATTTTTATTTCTGTCTTGGTAGAGTGTAGAGAAATAAGATTTTGTTATTTAGTGCAAAGTTTATTCATTTTTTCTATATAAAACATACAAATAAATTATTCATGTAGTTAATATTACTTAAACAGATAAATCAGCTTATTTAGTAATAATTTTATATAAAAAATTCTACCACAAACAATCCAACAAACAACATAGTTATGTGGTGGAGAAAAACCATAAAAAACTTTTCAATTATGGTTGGTTAATGTAATTGCAATTGTTGTAAATGCCAAATATTACATAATTTCACGTAAATTGCTATGATTTTCTATTGCAAATTAAATTACAAACAAGGACAACCGATAGACCTTAGAAATAAAATTAAGATTTTTATTTATACATAAAACTTTTATAGTAATTAATCTAATTTGAATAAAAAATAATAAATTAAATATTCACAAAAACATCCAAACCACCACCCACCCAAAACGAATGCACTTTACAATACACAAATTCTACTAATTAGAGCATTTTTTTTTTTTTTTATTTGTTAATTAATTAATTTTTTTAATCTTTATATAAAAATTATTATTATTATTAATAAGCAACTTTTATTTAGCTGATAATTTATTAATTATATAATTAATTAGCGTTTAAAAATGATATAATTATATAAATTTGGAATAAAAAAAAAAAAGAGAGAATGAATTTCTATAAAGTCAAGTAGAAAATTGCTTTGAATATGCACATTTTAGACACTTTTTATGAACACATTTAAAAGCTTCAATCTTAACCATAAAAAATTATAGAAACCCAACTCAAATACTTTACAATTAAAGAGAAAGAAAGAAAAATTCAATATCTACTGTACAAAAAAAAAAAAAATTCAAATAAATTATAATTAATTAATCCACTTACGCGTGACATAATCGCTTTTTGCTGTTGTAAAAAATATAATTGTTCAAAACACTTAACACAATACGTTGATTTTTTAATAACCCGTGCTGTTGCTGATGGTATTAACAACTTTTTATTATGATTATAATTTTTACTTAAATAACATGAACTTAAATGCTTTGAGGCATATGGACTATTTTTATAAACATCCGATTTCGTTTTAAGCTGATGAGGAACTGATGATTGAAATTTTTTATGCATATTGTATACCATACCATAATTATTTAAATTAGCATTCATATTATTTATATTTTGTTTGATTGAATTCATGGCAACGGCTGTTGATGTCATTGTTGTTGGTGCCAATGCTATTGTTACTTCAGTTGAATTTGATGATGATCTATTTGTTAATTTATTATTATCAATACTTGAAATATTTGTATTATTTGTATTACTATCGGTATCTGTAAAATCATGATTATTACTACCATGTGAATAAATATTGTAATATGGAAGATTTTTAAAATAATTATTGGATAGTCGATGGCGTGCACGACATTCTGTGGTAAGGTTCGCTAACATTTTATTACCATCACCCTCACCCATATCGTTGAAACTATTCTCTAAACTTTTAGGCCTTTTTATATATGTATGATCCATTGGCATATTATCACTTATTGTATTTAAATTATGTATTGTTACATGTCGCGGTGGACAGCATCGCGGTGGTCGTTTTATTATTTTATTCTCATTATCCATTGTCGATATAGATTTTGTGTTAATATCATCACCAATCGCATTACCACCAACATCATCAAAACTTAAACGTTGCGTTACAGTTTTATAACTACTTTTCCTATCAATTTGATTTATTCTATTATCAATAATTAAATCCGCATCACATACATTTGATGCAAAATGTACGGCATTACGTGAACGTGCTGGCAACAAGCTAATTGCATTTTCCCATTTATTATCCAATGAACACATTATAAATAATTAAATCATATATAAAAATAAAAAAAAAGTATAAAAATCACTTTCTAATTTTAAACGTTATACGTCTAATATTAATTAAAAAAAAAAAAAAAAATTCGTAAAAAAAGTATAAAATTATTAAGACAATTTTTCTATCGTTATAAAAAAACTAATAAATGTGACATTTTTTTTTTTGTTTCGATAAATTTTCTCTCTTAATTCATTTTTTTTTTTTTAATTTATTTTTGTTTAGAATTATCCTTAGTAGTTATTTAAAATGAGAAAATATAATTTTGTTTTTTTTTGTTATTTTAATTCAAATTTACTTGTAACACCGACAGTTGAAATTAAACTGAAGAAATTATAATAAAAATTTTAACCTTTTTTTTTTTTTTTTTTTTTTTTTTTAACACTACAATGAATAAACATTATTTTTTCTAATTAATTAATATATAAATAAAAAAAAAAATAATAATAATAATATTCTTTATTTATAGCAAATTAGTTAAATAATAGAATTGAGTTTTTATATAGAATCGTAACGTCATTTAGCAACGAAAAATAAAAATAATAAATAAACAAATGGAGAAATGTTAAGGAATTTTATTATTATTATTATTATTTATTTTTTTTGTTAAATTCTATACACATAATTAATGAAAGTTTTAATGAAATTACATTATTTTTACATTAGTAAAAATGAAAACAACTACAAAGTAAATAAATGATAATTAATAAATGCATTTTATATGGTAGACATAACAAATAAAAGTTAAACAACAAATAAGAAAATGAACCCATATTAAATGGGAACTTTAGGCATTTATTTGATAAACTTTTTGATGATAATATTAATTAATATAAATGGTTAATTTTATTTAAAAAAAAAAAAAAAAAAAACAAAAAAAATATTGATCTTGTTGAGACCCAACTGAATATAAATCAAGACAGTGCAAAATAATTACTTATTACTAAGTAAAGAAAAAAAACAAAAATTAACTGATAAAAAAAAAGAAAAATTAATTATTTATATTATCAGTCATGAAGTATTTTTTTTTTTTTTTGGTTTCTCTAAAAATAAATTATTAATTGCATTCAGGTCCGGCTTTAGAGAAAACCAATAGACTTGAGGACAAACCAATCAAAGGCCCCAAGCTATTTCATAATCAACCTTTATTGATAGTAGTACGATTGTTCAGTTTCTTATAATAAACCAAAGAATATAGCGAACCCGAAAAATATTAAAGATCTGTACCAATTAAAAGCTTCTTTCGCCTGAAAAACAGAGACTTTTCAATGCTGATTTTGCATGAATACAATTTTATTTAAAAATTAATCACATCATATCTGTTTGCTATTTCAAGCCTCACATAATTAAGGTTCAGTCTTGATTAAATATAATATTTTTCATTGAAAACAATAATAATAAAAAAATGTTTAACTGAGAAGCATGTCAACATCACACTCATCATACAAATAAACCCTTAAAAGTTAAATAAAATAAAATCAAAAAATTCATCTGCATAAATTTACATAATCATAATAAATTAAATTTTGAAAAATAACTATTCAATCGAAATTGAAACTTAATTCTAATAAATAATAATCGTCTTGTGCTTTTTCATTTTTATTTTTTGTGGTAATAAAATAGCTGAAAAAAAAACACAAAACGATAATAAAATAAAAATCAAATAATTTCAATAAATAAAATAAATAACAAAAATTGATAAAAAATAATGTAAATTCACTTAACCCATTTGTAATATTATTAATCAAAATTGGGAACATTTTTGTACCCCAATGGTTAGCGTTTTTATTTTCTTATTCGTTAATTCTCCTACTTGATTACAGGAAATCCTAATTTAAGTAGACTTATCAAGGTGTTTGTTAGGTTTAATGCACAGTTTAACATGTCGTGGCTTTTTAAGATCACTTTTATTACCACAATTGAAGACTGCGTTCTTTGTAAATATTTTCCTATATTAAAAGCCGATTTTCATTAAACGCAATCCAGTTAAAACGGGAACGTACTGTAATTTATTTATTAAAACAAATAAAAAATGCAATAAACAAGCAAAAAAAATAAATTTACAAATTTACAACTTTTTATAATTTTTCATAATTTCTGTGTGGCATAGAAAAGCTCTGATTTAACAAAAAAAAAAAAAAAAAAAAAAAATTAGAGCGATTGGACAATATGATAAAAACAATAATAATAATAATAATAATAATAATAATAATAATAATAATAATAATAATAATAAACAAAAATAAAAATAAAAATTATGATAACAAAAACCAACATTAAATGTTAAATAAGGTAATGAAATTTCATTATTATTAATAAAAAAAAAAAAAAAATAAAAAAATATTATTTGGAGCATTTTGTCTTGTTTTAATAATAGTAAAAAAATATGCAAAAGGGTGTGTACATATTTCCGTGTATCGGTATTTTATTTATTTATTATTTTATTTACTTCACAATTGTATAAATCATGATAAAATATGTAGAAAATGTTTTATTGATAACTCAACCTAAATAAAGATCTGTTTGATCGAAAGAAGAGGCAGAAGAAGTAATAAGAATAAACAAAAAAAATAATAACCCTTTTAGTCGTATCATAACATAAAGAAAATACATCAGAATCACCCACTAAAAAAAATAAAATAATAAACAGAAACCGCCAATATCAAAAAACCACAATAAACGTAATGCAGCAAATTTACAATTAAACAAAAAAAAAAAAAGAATGTTTTTCGTTAAAAGGAAATAAATCTTTTTTTTTTTTATTAAAAATAACAAATTAATAACATCAATTCGTTAGAACTCGACAGGTGAAATAATAAAAGGAAAAACAACTAAAGTAACTTCTACGGCCTACAATTATTTTGTCAACAAAGGAAAGCAAAACTTAAAATCGTTCATATTCCCCATTTTAAAATTATTAACCAAAAAAAAAAAAAAAAATATTTTCGCCAAAACCGTACAAGAATAAATAGGAGAAAAAATACAAAAAAAAATTGTCCTCCCGGTTTATTTATTTATTTTTTATTTAAAAAAATAAACAAAAAACAAAAAAAATTATTTCGTACCAGCCATGTTGTCGGCACCTTAAACTTTTTCTTTTCTTCAAATTTTTCTTTTATTATTTGCATTTCATTCCTTTACTTAAATATTATAACAAAAAATGTAGAAAAATTATTTTCGGTGTTTTTTTTTTTTTATTATTCTGTTATAAAAAAAAATGATAAAAACCCACCACTTCCTGCATAATTTTTTTTTTTTAACATTTTTCTTTAAAGTAAAAATAAGAAGAAAGAAGAAAAAATGTTTTTGTATGGAAATTACTTAAAAGTTTGTTTAAAAGAAACAATTGAAACTTTTAGGACGTACCTAACGGTTGCATACTTAAAAAAATAATAAAAATGGAGAAGAAGCAAACATTTACCTTTGGCGCCAATTTTATTTATTCAGTTTATTCGGTTTTTGCATTCAAATTATTTTCGATTGTTTTTATTATTATTTATTTTTTTTTTTTGATTAAATAGTAAATTTTAGTTTTGTATGAATGATAACGTTGACATGTGTTGAAAAATTATCATTTTATTTTTCTTATTATTAACGTATTTGTATTTTTTCCTTTATTTTTCTTTTCATTTCATTTCATTTATTTATTTCTTACATTTATTGATAACCAATTTAACCTTGATTGCAAAAAAATTTCAAAAAATAAATTAAAAAATTTATTTATTTATTATTTGTATTTTTAAAATTATTAATTATTTATTTATTTTCTGTTTTGTTTAACAAGGCTTAACAAACAAACAAAAGTGCAAGAAAAAAACGTTTTTATTTGTTTGGTTTTGTTTCACATTATAAATGTTATGCTTGTGTAGTTTCAGAAAGCTTAATTAATTACATAATAATAAAGAGAAAGAAATTTCCTTTTATTCGTTTGATTAAAAAATCTTAAAATTTAATTAAAAACTGTAGATAAACAATACAAAATCGTTTAAAAAAAAAACCATGAAGTTAAGAGAAAAAAGAAAAGAAAAGAAAAGAAAAGAAAAGCAAAGTCGGTACTTAGATTCTTCGGAAATTCTATAAAAAGTTGAGTGCGAAAATTGTTACAGCATTTTACTTATTTTCGTTACATAAAAGATTATAAAAGCGTTTAAACAGTAACTTAAGCTGCATGGAAATACCGAAATACCTTGCTGATTATAAGTAGCAAGAATGTGTCAATCCTAAAGAAAACAAAACACCTAGAAAGCAAATGCAATCATAAACAGTACAGAAACACTTACGATACTATTTTATCAGGATTTAAGAATAGAAAATCCAATCCTTGCAATGATAATGTAACGCTAAATATTACTGCAACGAAAATCTTCTTAAAGCAAATAAATAATACAAGAAATTTGCTAATGAATCATTATAAACGAAAATATTACAAAAATTATAATCTTAAGAACGATTAAAAATAATTAAAAAAAAAAAATAATAATAATAATAAACAAAACAAAAATAAATGATATTTTTTTTTTTTTTTTATTTATTTATTGATATTTATAAAAAAAATAATTTCGCAAAGATATTAAATTTTTTTTTTTTTGATTTGCTTCTTAAAATAGTAAAATATGGATTTATGTAATTTATAATAAACAAAATAATAATAATAATAGAGAAGCATGTCGATTTTGAAACAGCAACCGCGCACAACCAAACAATCAATCTTCTCAATCTCTCTCCATGTCGCCGTAATATTCAAATAATTTCATCAGCTTTCCTTCGTTATAATTAGTGTACTGGTGCAGGTGTTAGTACGGTTCTTCTGTTCGCCTGGCGACGTTGCAAAAATTGTTTTATTGCCTTAATTGGTAATTGAAAGTGATAATAAGCACAATATGGTAAGGGATCCCAGTACACAAAAAGAGCTTCTCTCTTGTTCAGCACGTTTCCAATAAGACGACTTACGGCATCCACAGTTGGATGCTTGAGCGTATTTATTACAGTTTCATGTATCCAGTAGCGACCACCATCTTGTACAAGTGGTCCAGAATTTTTACGTGAGAAATGAGGACATGGCTTCCAAAGAACTCGTGGATGTACACCAGTGTGACAAATATAGGGCAAGGAAACACCAATTCGAGCACCTAGCGGATATAGAACACCGCTTTGTTGACATTTAACAAAACGGAAACTGATATGCCCATTGATGGGTCGTTGAAATCGTATTTGATTGAAAAAATTCTCCAGCCACTTATCAATTTCAATATTCTTATCGGGTATTAAACTTTTCGTATTCAATTGTATTGAGCAGGTTACATTCGCTATGATTTTCGATTCTTTCACTGTTGTGCATGTGAGATACTGCATTCCGGGTATATCACGAATAACAATCCATGCTCGGTCACTGCTTATGTCATGATTTAAACGGAGATCACGTTTTGTGGCAGGCAATTGAAACTTAATCCTTTCCAATATACCAAGCATTCCCGTTGCTAACATTAAATTTCTGTAATTTCCAATCCATCCATTATCGTATAATTGTATTAGTTCTTCTTTAGAAGAAACAATTTGATGAATAGGAAGTGAGATTCCTGCCTGACGACATTTTTTCATGTACTCCTTAATATCATCAAAAAACGATACTTCTTGAGTGCCGGGAATAAACGACACACATCCCATTAATTCTAAATGTGGCTTAGCTAAAGCATCGTATTGAGCCGGGCTTGTTGCAGACACAGGCAGGAAATACGATGGTTTCTCCTTTTCAACAATATTACACAAAGCATTAATGTAGTCAATTACAGTTTCTGGAGACACCTTTGGAATTGTATAGAATTTACTAACTGCTGTTGAAAAACGTGCTAAAGCAAATAATCCTTCGAATTCAAAAACAACAACTCTTACACCGGAAGAATAGAAATTTCTAGCCAAATGTAATGTTTGGATAGTGCTTCCGCAGCTTATCAATACCGTGCGTTTCTTTCGGTTTCTCTCCGAGAATGGTGTGTGCAGAAATATTATTATCCATTTAAAACAAGCTAATGGGAATCCGATCATTTTCCAAAATATCCAAAGAAAAGCTGACAGCCAAAATGTAGGAGCGGCAAATAGAAATGGTTTCGCTACCAAACTTAGTATTCCAAAAACTATGCTATGAAATAAACTCATCAATAGCAGTGGCCACCACAAAATTAATCGAACCAAAATATTATGCTGAGGCTTGTGATTAGCACGAACATCTCTAGGTAATTTCAATTTTGTATGAACAAATTGTGAGGTAGCATGTACAGCACGATCTTCTGGTATTAATGAGAACGTATTGCCAGAGAAATTTCTCTTCATCAGCCAGATTGGTGAAGTCGATAATGGTGGTGATGCGGACAAAGGAGTCATAACCGGTGAGTTGTGGTGTGAATTAATTGGCGATGTCCTCGGTGTTGAACTGTTAGATGATCGCGAACATATTGAATTATTACCACTAAGATCACCTCGTTCAACACGAATATTACGCGACATCCCAACTCCAATAAAATTTTCATTACTTGGCATTTTGCGACTTTTTTTTTCTGTTCTATTACTTATTTAATTAAATCATCACTTTAATCCAAATTAATAAAAAAAACTTCACTGATCCACTGTTTAACACTAACTGAGGATTTTTGTTAAACGATCTTATATTATAATAAATAATTAATAATAAAAAAAATAAAATTATTTATGAGAAAATTATGAATTGTTATCATGTACTTTGGCCTTTTCTCTCTACGTTAATTCATCTTTTATTTTGTTTTAAGATACTTTGAGATGACATTAATTTGTTTATTAATTATATTTATTTATTATCGCTAAAAAAAAATTATTTTAACTTTATATTTATTGAAAAGGCAAAAAATATTTCTTTGATATTAAATGCAATAAGCAAAGATAAGAATTAACGCCTATTTATTATACTACCATGTGTATTCAAAAAAACAACGACAAAGTATATTATGTTGGTATAACTTTTCAAAACAAACCATATTTGTTTATTGTTTTTAAATTTGATTGTAATACAAATTTATTTATTAAATATTTTATTATAAAAGCAAATTAATGTCAAAAACATATATGTCTATGTTGACAATCAATTAGAGAAATATAAATAATTATTCTTACCTAAATTATGCAAAGTGTTTACACAGCACTGATATTAAAAACGACATATCACAAATAAATTTAAAGGAACGTAGAATTTTCTCATTTTAAAAAAGAATTTTATTTCGATCTTATTTAATCAAAAACATTTTTGTATATTTAATTAATGCTAAATTTATTTATAAATATTAATGTTGTATGGTTACATGTTTTTAACATAAACATAATAATTTAGTGTAGTGACAAACATAAACAAAAGCTGACAACTTTAAGAAATAAAAGTACCCTAACATAATTATACCAGTTTTTTACTGTCAACTGTCATCTTTATTTTTATTTACTAAAAAAAAAAAATCTCGCTATCATATAAGCGGTTTAGTTTTTTATCAGTGGAATAATAATAATAAATTTAGATAATGAATCATTTTTAAAAGTGCTTAAAATATTATTATCGTCGATTAGAAAAGGTGATATATTCGTTTAACCAAAAGTAAGTATAATTAATTAATAAAAAAATAATGGAAGGCAAAGGATGTCCAGGTGTTCCACCACAAATTGGATGGAATCCATCAGTTGTTAAAAAAGTAAAGCATAAACATAATAAGGAGCATAAAAAAAATAAAAAACGTGACTCATCATCATCGTCATCCTCTTCAAGTAGCAGCTCATCATCAAGTTCATCATCATCATCATCCTCTTCAGATAAGCATTCAAAACCTCGTGATGATAAATGGGTGAAAGTTAAAAAGCTTAAAAAAGAAAAAAAGGCGAAACATAGTAAAGATGACGATAAAAAGTTAAAAAAGGATAAGAAAAATTATAAAAAGGTTAAAAAGACAAAAGTTAATAATGAGGCAGCCGGTTGTGATTTTAGTGTTCCAATAAGTATTTAATTATTTATTATTATCTAACAAAAGTATAGTTTAACAAAAAAAAATTATTATTATTAAATAGATTTAATGGACAATAAAGCCAGAGCTCCGGAAACAAAAGAAGCATATGAAGCCAGACAGAATATTATAAGAAGAGTAACTGATCCAGAAACAGGACGTCAAAGATTAATCAAAGGTGATGGTGAAATATTAGAAGAAATTGTGTCTAAAGATCGTCACAAGGAAATTAATAAAAATGCAACAAAGAGTGATGGAGAATATTACCAAAAAAACACTGTTGGCTGGTCCATGAATAAATAATAAAACTAAATTTTTTTTTTGTCTTACTCTTGAGCAGTCTCTGTTGTTTTTTTTTATTATTATTATTATTAATATTCTTATAATTACAATTAATATTTAACAACGAAAAAAAAAAAAATAAAATTATTAAATATTTATATATAATATATATATTGCATATAAAAATAGAATTATTAATTATTAAAGTTTAATTAAATATTAAAAATAAATATATTAATTAGAAAAATACAATCAAATTAATAAAATTAAAAACATTGTTTCTCTATTATCTTGTGTTAACTGATTACCATGATTAATTATTGATTTCATGGCAGTACTTTTAAAATTTAAGTAACAAACAACCTTTTTTAATTTTTCCTTTTTATATTAATAGTATTATTATTATTATTTAACTCCAAATTTATTCTATTTCAACATAACACACTTTAGTGATAAAACAAAGAAAAGAATGAAAGAAACAAACAAACAAAAGACTTATCAAATTACTTACGTCTATTTAAAGTCTTTTTTTTTTTATTTAATCTATTTTTATTTAATCAAATATTAATATTTTGTTATTGAAATTTTTATTTTGTAATTAATAAAAATATATATATATATATATGAATAAATGCAACACGTAATATGTTCCTTATAAAAAATACATTTAGCTCAGGATGGGGTTAAGCATTAAACATAGAAGCATTAATTTTTTTTTTTTTTAAATTTATTATCTTCATAATTTTAATTACTATTAATATTCAATTTCATTTTTTTTTTCTTTTTTAGTTTTTATATAAATAAACAAAATAAATAATAATAAAAACAAAAATTCTTATTGCATTTTTTACTTATTATTTTGTATTTCTCTAGTTAATAAAATTGTGTGAAAAATGTTGTTTCCCCATCACGCCATATAGGATCATCAACAACTTTGGCACGACACAATGGACATGTTTGCTCCCGATCAAACCATGTCCCAACACATAATTCACAAAATATATGATTACAATCTAACATTATTGGAAAATGATAAGCATCATGACATATAGGACATTGATTGCCACCTACATTTATTTGCTCCTTTGTTGGCGTCACACCAAAACTCTATTAAAAAATGTCAATTGAAAAATTATTCAAAACAGAAAATATTGATAATAAATCACACAACAAATACTAACAACTTTTTGAAATAATTTTGTAAATGATTTTTGACAAAACTTTGCTCGTTTTAATATTTCTGAAAATTTTGCAACAGTATATGCAGCTGATAATAATACTCCCATTATCTAAATAAAAGTAAAACCGTAAAGATTGCAATTATTAACAAAAATAATTATTTGTTTCTATAAAATATTTTCTTTACCTTCTCTGAACCAGTATAAGAATCTAATAGATAAACTAACCACGGTTGGATTGGTGCTAAAGAACGATATAATTGTGATATTGATTCAGTCATTAAATAAATTCTTCCCTAAAAATAATAAATTTATTTTTTATTTCATTTTTAATTAATAATTAGAGACAAAAACGTTATACGTACTCTGCCCTTATATTCAACAATATTTGGTGGTAATAAGGTAATTATTATTTTAATACCAACAGTTATTAGTTTTAATATAAAATCTGTGATACCAAGGGAAAATAATAAATTTCTCAATGTAAAAGGATTTGAAAACGTTTGACCATATATTATACTAATAAAAATATTATTTTTCTCTATCATAAAACCAATTATTGATATAACCAATACTATATACAATAATTCTCTTAATAATGGTAATACACGTTTTTGATTCTGAAAATAATTAACAAAAATACATATTAAAGTCATATAAATAAGAAAAAATAAATTAATATTCAACCTGTTTAGCAATTTCTTGTCTAACAATCCAATTAGCATGTGAAAATGTTATAAATAATGCAAAAAAGTCTAAAATTCCATCTAAATGATCATAACAAGATTTTGCTAGTATTATACATATAAAAGGAGTATAACCTCGCAAAGAATTGAGAAGTGCTCTCGTTTCGGGTAACTAAAAACAAACAAAAATTCATTAGAAGTAAATTTTAATTTTAAAAATGTATTGAATTTTATCAAAACAAACTTGTGCGAATGCTGCGGTTACAGAACCATCATCATTATCATTATTATTATTGTTATTATTATTATTATTATTAATATTGTTATTATTATTATGGTGATGATGATGATGATGGTGAACATGGGGAGCCGAATTTTGTTGTTCAGGTTGTTGGTGCCTATCATTTGTATTTATATGAATTGGCTGATTGTTTATTTCATTACGTAATGGCAAAGATTCCTCACGTATACCACGTACGTTATTATCATCATGTGGCCTAAATATTAATGGTGGTGCTGGATGTGTTTGCACTACTTGTGAATTGGGATAATATGGTGAGGCTTCATCTAAATTTATTACAAAATCATTTGTAGGTTGTTGATTTTGTGCCTGATTCTGGACATCATGATGATGTTCATCAAAATTATTTAATGGTAAATAATGAAAACCAGGATCTCGTGTTGGCATCCACGAATTTATTCCAATCGAATTATTAACACTTTGAGCCTGCTGCACTAAAGGACGTATTTCCTGTATAACATTTGATAGATTCGTATGCCAATTCCTAGCACGTTCCATTGCACGACGTTCAATTACTTCACGTGTTAAACGTAACGCGTTTATTTGTGGTGTTATTCCAGTTTGCTCCAATAATGGTATTGTATCAACATTTCTTGATTCTACACTTTCTAAATTGAAATCATTCTCAATTGTTGGTGTAACCAGCTCATGTTCAAGACCTGAATTAATTAAATGAACACCGTTATTCGGTTGTAATATTTGCTGTGCTTGTTGTTCTCTAGATGTCATCTTCATTAATTTATTTATTTAAAAAAAAGAAATAAAAATCGACAAATAATATTGTTTACTCATTAAAATTATTAATTTTTATTTCTTGTTATACAAATAAATAAATAAATAAAATATTGTATCAAAACGCATACACGAACACTTTCTATATTATCAAAATTAATTTTCACTTCGATAAAAATGGTTTTTTTTATTTTCTTTTAAATTTTATTCACTTGAACAAATAATTGTTTCTTTCCTATTTCTAATTAGATAAATGTATTTTTTATAATTAAAAAATACATAAAAATTTGTAACAATATTTAGAATTTAATTGTAAACAAATTTTTATCCATAAAATTACGTCATTAACAATTTATTTTAGTTATTATTATTATGTTAAAATAATTTAAAAAAAAAAAAAATAAATAAATATTTTTAATTATAAATTACACTATTAATTAATTTTTTTTTTTATAATTAAATTTAGTACTTTATTTTTAATTATATTCTAATTAGTTATATTTTCCTTTTATTTTTTTTTATTGTATGAACATCTAAAACACAACAACTGATGACTGACAGCAAGTAAAAATATTTTTTTTATTTTTAATATGAAAAAAATTTCATTTATTTGTTGGCAGCAGTGGAGTTTCTTTTTTTTTGTTATCATTTTTCTGTGGTGAATAACATTTATATTCAACAAAAAAAAAAAAAAAGAAGAAATTATTTATGGTTTGGATCTTAAATACATTTATTTCTTATCATGAACAAATTATAATAATTATTATTATTTTAATTATAAAAAACTGTCAAAGTTTATTTTATTATTTAAATAAAAAATAATTATCAATATAATAAAATTGTTTGATAAAAATCAGTGTTAACAAAACCGACAACCGTTAAATAGCGAATGATTCATTCATAAATTTTTTTACCAAAAAAAAATTAATAATTATATATGATTAAGGTTTTCTTCTTTTTTTTTTAATAAAATACAAATACGATTCTTTTAATTAATTGTAAATCAAATAATAAGCAATAATAATTAATTATTGAAAGATAAATTATATTATCTTGTTAATAAATGTATCTATTGTGAAATTATTACTTTATGTTTGACCTTGATCATGGGTGAATTACAATACAAACGTTTCAATGAAACATATTAAAGCTTTATTTACATATTTCTTTTATCTATGTGTTAAAGTAAATATAATAAACACGTCATGTTTACCGTAATTAACATAAACGTTTTCATATGAAATTCGAAATTAATTAGAAGAAAAAAAAAAAACACCGATATACAATTACTTATACTTTAAAACACCTGCTTTATCTGTACAGAAATGTCGTGAAATTAATGCGATTTAATACTTTAAACAATAAATAAATAAATAAACAACAAATGTTAAACCGAATAATATTTTATCAATCAGCATAGACTCTATCAGTCACACAACATAAATGAAAAACCTTTCAATGCTAGTTAAGCAGCACAAAGTTCATATTTAATTTGATTAAACATTTTTTTTTTTTTTTTAATTAATTGCACTTTGCGATAAAAATCTTTTGCTATCTATTGAAATATTATCGATAAATATTTTACACATCAAATGAATCATTTATTTACTTTTTCATTCCAATATATGTATATTTATTTATTTATTTATTTAACAAAACAGCTATAAGAATAATATTTGTTACGATTTTGCAGTCAGTATCGTAACGACTTGTGAACTTGTTATTTCAATTACGAAAAGATTATTAAACAAAAAATATACAAAAATGTTATTAATATTAATCGGAATAATTACATTAAATCTATTAATATATATTTATAAATGGTTATCTGTGAATAAGGATTATTTTAAACATAAAAATCTGCCGCATAGTGAACGAAGTTTATTCCTTGGTAATTTAGGACCGTTGATATTAAAAAAGGAAACACCGGCTGCATTCCTTATACGTATGTACAAACATTATGAGAACACAAAGTGAGTAATAATTACAAAAATGAAATTAAAAAAAAAAAAAACAATATTAAATAAAAGATGTTTTATTCCTACCCAGAGTATATGGATTCTTTGAAATGCGAAATCCAGTGTTTGTGTTACGTGACCTTGAAATTATTAAGAAAATCACGGTAAAAGATTTTGATCATTTTGAAGATCATCGTGTGTTAATTGATGATAAAATGGACCCATTAATGGGAAATATTTTACCAGTGATTTCTGGTGATAAATGGCGTAATATGCGTTCCACATTAAGTCCAGCATTTACCGGTAGCAAAATGCGATTAATGTTTGATTTAGTATCGAATTGTTCGGTAAAAGCGGTTGAACACTTCAAGTTAAAAATTGGCGATAAGGATTCATACACAATTGATACCAAAGAGATTTTCTCAAGATTTGCCACCGATGTTATTGGTACATGTGCTTTTGGAATTGAAGTCGATTCATTTCGTGATGAAAACAATGAATTTTATTTAACTGGACAGGATATAATATCGTCTAAGAAGCCTTTGGCTCAATTGAAAATGTTTGGATTTTTGGCGATTCCTGCTGTAATGAAGTTTTTTAAAATTCCCTTTGTACGTCCAAAACATTCAAATATGTTTCGAGGTTTGATTCACGACACAATAGCGATTCGGGAGAAGCAAAATATTGTCCGTCCAGATATGATAAATATTTTAATGCAGGTGCGTAAAGGTCAGCTAACACACACAGAACCTGAAAAATCAGATGATGGTTTTGCAACTGTGGAAGAATCAACAATTGGCAAAAATGATGTATCGAGAATTAAGTGGACCGATGACGAGCTAACTGCTCAGTGTTTTGTATTCTTTTTAGCAGGTTTTGAAACGACGTCCACACAAATGACATTCATAGCTTATGAATTAGCTGTTAATCGAGATGTACAGGACAAGTTAATCCAAGAAATCGATAACGTTCGAAATGAATTGGGCAACAATCCGCTGACATATGAAGCTCTACAGAAAATGCAATATTTAGATATGGTTATTTCAGAAGGGTTACGTAAATGGCCAGCGGCCCCAGTTACAGAGAGATTATGCACAAAAGATTACGTTTTAAAGGATAACGATTTCCCAGATTTAACAATTGAAAAGGGAAAAGTAATATGGATCCCAGTTTATGCTATTCACCATGATCCAAAATATTATCCTAATCCTGAAAAATTCGATCCTGAACGGTTTAGTCCAGAAAATAGAAATAATTTCAATGTAAATGCGTACTTGCCATTTGGTGTTGGTCCAAGAAATTGTATCGGTAAGATATGGAACTCAATTAAAAAAATAAATTTTTAATAAAATTTAATAAAAATTCTATTCACAGGATCAAGATTTGCATTAATGGAAATCAAGACAATTCTCTATAATTTATTATCAAAATTTACAATTGAAATTGGTGAAAAATCGGTAGTACCAATGGTATTGGCTAAATCTGTTGGTGGCTTAATACCAGAAGGATCTGTTTGGCTTGATTTAAAAAATCGACAATTCTAACAACAACCTGAACATTGTTTATCTCATGATTCATTAACATATTTTATTCATTCATTAATCTTATCTATTCTTATCTAATCTTTTCTTATCAATAAATTTAATTCACAGTCAAAATAAGCCGATTTTTTGTTATTAATTATTATTATTATTATTATTATTATTATTATTTAATATAAATAAATACATTTAAAAAAAATGTATATAAAAGAGTTTATTGTAAATAAAACGAAATTACACAATGCTGCTGTTTATACAAATGATTTTGATTTTACTTTATACCAGTTAGTCTCGCCGGTTAATTAATTCGAACAGTTTGTGGTGTGTCGCTGAGTGTGTAGGACGCACGCTTCAATAATTAATTTAATTCATTTTTTTTTTTTTTTTTAATTCTATAAATAAAACTAGTTATAACCGCGAAAAATGCTCTTAATAATATTATTATTGTTAATTGTTTTTTATTTATTTTATAAATGGGGAATTCACAATAATAATTATTTTGCCGAGAAGGGCATTGATTATGTGAAGCCAACATTTTTATTAGGTAATTTAACAGAAATATTATTTAAAAAAGTAACACCAGTCGATAGTTTAACGTTTATGTATAATAAATTCCCGAACGCTAAGTAAGTTTAATTAATTATTTAAAATTTGTTGTGTCAAATATTTTCATAATGTGGGTTTGCTTTTTTTTTTCTATGAAAAGACTTTATGGAATGTTTGATTTTCGAAGTCCAACAATTATGATAAAAGATATTGATTTGATAAAGAAAATGCTGGTACAAGATTTTGAATATTTTCAAGATCATCGCAGTGTTGTTGATGAGCAAATGGATCCCTTATTGGGTAATGGTTTGATATCGTTAAAAGGACAAAAGTGGCGTGATATGCGTAGCACATTAAGTCCTATGTTTACTGGTAATAAAATGAGAATTATGATGCAATTGGTATGCGAATCAGCAGATAGTCTTGTCACATATTTATTGAATGAGTATAGAGAACAAGGCGAGGTAGAGATGGAAATGAAGGATGTTTTTGCTAAAAGTACGATGGATGTAATTGCAACATGTGCATTTGGAATTAAAATAAATTCCCTACAAACACCTGATAATGAGTTTTTTGTAATTGGAAAGAAATTAACTGAGTTTACATCACCGAAGCAATTAATAAAGTTTATAGGATTCAGTGTAGTCCCCGACTTAATGAAAAAGTTGAATATTCACATGTTAACCAGCGAGGAGAAAATATTTTTCCGTAATTTAATTGAAGACACAATGAGATTCAGGAAACAGGAAAAAATTCACCGACCTGACATGATACACCTATTAATGCAAGCAAAATACGGTTCTACAGTTTCTGAAACACCAATTAATTATGAGAATCAACCAGATGATGAAGAGCCACTTTTAAGTAATACAAAAACAAAACGTGAGTGGTCTGATGATGAATTAACCGCACAGTGTGTATTATTTTTTGCTGCCGGTTTTGAAACAACGTCAACATTGTTATCTTTTGCTGCTTACGAAATTGCTGTCAATGAGGATATCAAACAAAAACTATTATCAGAAGTTGATAAGATAAAGAATGAAATCGGCACTAATCCATTAACATATGAAATTCTACAAAAGATGGAATATTTGGAAATGGTAATAAGTGAAACATTACGGAAATGGCCACCATTACCAGCAACAGATCGGGGCTGTGCAATGGATTATCACCTGAAAACAGACGATGGTTTGGACATTGTCATTGAGAAGGGAAAATCTATATGGGTACCCATATATTGTATTCATCGTGATCCAAAATACTATCCGAATCCAGACAAATTTGATCCGGAACGTTTTAACAAAGAGAATAAATCAAAGATTGTTCCATTCAGTTATTTGCCATTCGGGGTTGGACCTAGAAATTGTATTGGTAAGTAAAGATTACAAATTTTAACCCATCTTGTCTGGAACTAAATTTTATTTGTTTTTTTTATTTTTTTTATTTTAAAGGCTTTCGATTTGCATTAATGCAGGTAAAAATTATTTTATTCTACTTGTTGAATACATTTTCGTTTGATGTTGGCAAAAATACACAAATCCCATTAAAACTGTCAAAAACAGCGATGAAGATGACAGCCGAGGATGGCTTCTGGATATTATTGGAACCAAGAAAACAAAATTAATTTTTTTTTCTATGAATTATTATTTTATTTTGTGTTTTATATAAAAAATTTTTTTTCTTTTTTTTTTAAATTTAAATTAAAATTAAAAATGTATAAAAGGTATAAAAATAAAATTATTCAAATGGACGGACAGGAGTCATTCTGGCAGTATATCAATCGTAGTTTATCTTTTATTGTGCTATTACTATGCTAACATTTTCCACCAGCCCATTAAATGATTATGCATAACATCCATAAATTCTGAAATTGTTTGTTGTAAATGTAACATAATTTTATCGGATTTAGATAGTTCGGTATTATTTGTATGTATTATTGGTAAATTTATATCGTGTTGATGAGGAATATGTGGGTTTTCCGTTTTCAATTCAACTTCAACATTTGACTCACCTTTTAACTCCTCCTTCTCTTTAACTCGATAATATTTATTTTTTTCATTTATTATCTCTAAGGAGTGTTCACTGATAATATCATCTTCTTCGCCATCTTTTCGTGCCCACGGAATTAATTCAATCTTTTCAGATATATCATTGTGGCCAATAATTGGTATTGTTGGTCCTATATCATCACGTAAATCAGCATCATGGTTCATTACCTTGGATATACTGTTTTTGTGGTCCAACGACTCCCAAGAGTCCTGCCAGACAGCACTTCTTTTTGGCCGCTTAATGGCAACTGTATTTGTCAAATCTGGAATCTTTATCGCTATCTTATTTCCCAGTTCCTTATTTATATTTTTCACCTCCTTTGTTAGCATCGACAATTTTTTATTTTTACTCTCGTTCATATATTTTATTGCGCGCTTTGTGATTATTTTAAATTTATCGTTTGCATCACGTAGACATTGTTGTTCCGACGATATAGCCAATAGCTTGCATTGCTTCTGGATGTCATTTGTCTTCATGACACGTTTCTTTGTGAACTTTGTATTTTTTATCAAGTTTATCAATTGTTTAATATCGAATAAACTGATTCTACGATTTTCCAAATCTGCATCGGTGATATTTTTATCCTTAATCTCTAGACTGTCAACAATTTTCTCAATCTCAGACATTAGAGTAATTCTATCACTCTCTAGTTGTTCAATGTCAATTTCATTATCATCCAGTATTTCTGCTCCGGCATTGTAATTATCTTCGTCTTCCATATTTTCCAAAGAGTTAAGTTCTCGTTTCGTTCTTGTTTTGTCGCGTGCTTCGAAAAATTTGTCATCGTTCTCTTCTTCCTCATAGTCATCAAAGCCGGCTTCATACACGAAATCTGTTGGATTATTACTATGAACTGAATTTGGATTATAAGGATGGCTAGGAACAGTATGTGACTCTGTATTAGTATCTTCTGGATAATAACTATTCAATGACATTTGTGCTTTTCTTAAATTTTCAAAATTCTGCCGCCTGGTCGGTTCCAATTCTTTCATGATGTAATCGATATTATCGATTTTGGCCGTGTTCGAATTTTTTATGGGGTCGCTATAGCCTAGATTAGATGGTGGTTCTGGTACACGATAAACGTCCGCTTCCCACAGTTCGCCAAATGGTATTGGTTGCTGATTTTGTTGCTCCTCCTTCATTTGTTGATATAACTGATAATTTTCATAATACTCGTTGGGAGCATTATAGAACTCAGCATCAGGTACGTCCTGCATTTGAAGATACATATTTTGATCTTGAGGATTTTTTTTATGTTTTTTACCATTTTCATCATCGAACTGAATATAATCGTAATCCTTGTTATACGTTTGACGATCATCACCAACTTCTAAATGGACATCACCCTTTGGCAACATTTTATTCTCACTTGGACGGAATATGGACAGCTCAGCAGAATTCTTTTTATCTTGACGTGTCATGAACGACGGCATGGCCGGTAGGGACGGTGGCTGCAAATTAAATTTCGGTATCTTTGGCAGTTTCTTTGAAATGAAATCTTTTTTCAAATTGAACTTTGGAATTTTAAAATTTAAATTATCTATTTGACGCTTGCCTCTTATCAATTTCTTCTCCACCGTATCTTTTTTAGCCATATTTTCCATTTTCTTCGGTTCAGCATTAGTAATTTTTTTCCCGAAAATTTCATGAGATTTGTCATCAAATATTTCATTAGGAGTGAAATCAAAGAAATTTTTATCACTTGTGATTTGATGATTTTCACGTTTTACTGATTTCCCAATTTGCTTATTAATCAAATGCTGCGATTTTAGAACACGGTTGCTTGCCAAAGAATTAGCCATGTCAATATGCCGTTTACGACGATTAACAGAATCCTTTTTCACTACATTATGCCGTTTATTCCGCTTGAAGTCATCCAACGTGATATCGTTTTTAATACTCTCAACAATTAAGTCCTGAAGCAGGGCATCCGATGATGTTTTCACTCTAAACTTTTGTATTACATTGTTGTTACTTTTGTGAATATCGTTTGTTTCAATGAAATTATAACACTCCTTAAGATTTGCTTGCGGGAACGTCCAGAAACCAACGGAATTTGCTGGCAAATTTAAATTGATCGGTCTATTCGCCCGTTTAAACTTAATGAATGGCTCAATGTGGGTGTTTATTGTAACAATATCGTTGTTAAGAAGAATCGATCCCTCATTGACCGTCAAGAGATATTGGAAAATTTCATTGCCCGTTGATTTCGCTGTCATTTTTGTTGCAACTTTAATTGGAACATCGCCCATATTCACACCCATTATTGTGATTGATCCATTCTTTCTATGCGAACAGTAAGTGTAAAAATGTGACTCCGTTTTATCGCCGCTGATTATTTTTGTATCAAACACTTTCTGTCCAATTGTTTTTTTATGTATCAAGGAAATAAAATAAATAAATCCTGGTTCAACAATATCTTTACGTTCTAATGATTTGAAAACAACACTGAAACCACTTTTGGCTGCATCGCCCAATGTCTGAGCGTAGAGTAGACCATCGAGAACACATCTCTGACCACAACTGTCCAAACGTTTAAAACCAGCAAAACGATTTGAGTACGTAAACCAAACAGGGATTTCACTTTTTGTCAGATATTTCAGAGCTAAATCCTTTTCATAAAATATATTTTCCTGGTGTTCATTTGTCTCTATTGGTCTAAAGAAATTATTCTGGATGTTATTGCTGTGAAATTATTTTCAATTAATTTATTAGCTTACTGTGTCCAACCAATTGCATCCACGATATTTTGCACAAATTCCGAGAATATTTTTACTTCTTCAGGATCACTTCCTATTGAGATATCAGCACCAACAACGCTCCAATACTTGTTTTCATTATCAAAAGAATTAACAATTGTTCGCAGTGTATTTAAATCATCAGCATAGTTTAATCCATCAGTTGTATTGAATCCTAGAATTAATATTTTTGTACATTCATCAACTAGGAATACGTAAAGCTATCTCTACTTACCAGAACCTAACTGCCAGACACAATCTTTTATTCCAAACTTTTTCGATAATCCAATAATTCGAAGAATATCCCTAGGCTTCCATAGTTGTGGATTATAATTTAAAGCTACAATTGGTGTCCAATTAACAGATCTGAAATAATTAAAGGAGTTATAAAATTCAAATCCTAGGAACAAAGATTAAAAGTAACAAACTTTAACCACATATGAAATGCTGTCCATGCCTCAGTGGATATTTCATATGGTGAATTTGTTTCATGGACACTATTTTCGTTATTTTCATCCGACAAGGCAAAGGTACATTTCGTTGTCGAGCTACCCGATACTCTTAAATAAGCTGGTTGCAATGATAATGCCATTCTATATGACGTTTCACTAAAAAAAAAAAAAAAACAGAATTCATTAATTTCGATATAATTTCACTGAAATGTGGTCAAATTTTTTTATTTTTACCTCACAATAGACGTTGGATCATCGAATAATAATTTCGGATCAATCGAAAAACTAACAAACTTTTCACTTATCACATTAATTGGCTTACGAAATTGTATTTGTATTAATGTATCATCGGCATTAATTAATTTAATTAATAAAAAAATTAATAGAAAACTATTAAAAATTTGACGAAACATTTTTGGTTATCGTCTTTAATTTATTATTAATTAAATTCTTATTTCGTTACTAACAGTGCCACAAGTAAAATAAAACTAAATTAATTTTAATTACTGATCTATATAATTACTTTGATTAATTGTTTATAATATTGCTTAATTAGTTTCATTTTAAACATTTTTTTTTTTGTATGGTTTGCTCGAATTTTGTAACAAATTTGTATATTTATAAAAATAAATTCGACCATTTTTTTGCTGATTTAATAATTTTTTTTTTTTTTTTTTTGGAATAATAATTAGCACATTTATTGCATTGAGGTTTAATTATGTTGTAATTATTTAATTATGTTTATTAATTAATTAATTTTTATTTTAATCATTTAATTAATTGGATCACGTTTTGTCCCGCTTATTTGAATGACTTGGAATTTTTAATAATTCATGTAATCTGATCTGGATTTCCTTATTAATTAAAATAATTTTTGTAAAACCATTTGAAATGAATATTTCTTATGAAATGAAAATAAAATTTTACTTTGTCCAACGAAAAACGGTTAAACAGTTTAATTTCTTTAACATATGTATATTAAAATGATAATAATCTATCTCTAATTTCTTATTTTCATATTACATAAAAAATTAATTGAATAAAACCATGCAAAAAAAAAAAAATGTTAATTTTTAAATAATAAAAAATTTACAGTGTAGAAAGCATAAATACTTTGCGGTTATTTTATCTATATTAAACAAAAACAACAACAAAAAGAAAACACAATAATTTCCAACCGTGCCTAACTTCAGTGCTTTAGTGTTTTTTTTTTATTCATAATTTTTTAATTATTTATAAATTAATCATAACATTATCAATTACATATTAAAAAAAAAAAAAAGAAAAGAAACACAAAAAATATTATCAGTAAAATTCATACTTTTTTTTTTTTAAAGTAACAGATGTGCACAGTTTAGCTTTAAATAAAAGATATATAAGTAAAGAAAAATCGTATATAAAATAGATTAATTAAATTAAAAATAATTTTCTGTGTTTGGGATAAAATAGTGTATATGTTTCCCAAAATGTTTTTTTTATTTCTTTTCACTCCTCTAATGTCAAAAATATAAATGTCAATTTTTCAATACATCTAATATCAATAATATAAATAATTTATTTTCTGTTTTCAATTTACATAATTTATAATCGTGTGAATATTTATCAAATCTACAATTTGCTATTAAAATTCTGTTTATTGATTTATTTTAAAATTTTCAACAAGTTGCCAATGAGTATATGTTGTTAATTTAAAGATTGTGTAAGCTAGAAGATAACAATTTTTTTTTTTGATTAATATATAATATTGGCAAAAAAAAAAATTAAATAAAAAAATTTTTTTTTTATCAAAATAATAATAATAAAAATAATTTTTTGTATTTAAGCAAACAAAAACGAATTAAATTTAAATTAAATAAAGTAAAAAAAAAAAAAGCAAGCAGAAAGAGTAATAAGTTTATAATGCGATAATGTTTAAAAATAAATTTTGTCTGGATTTAAAATTGTTTAAAAAACGATGAAAATAATAAAAGTACAAAATCAACCAACAACAGCTGGTAATATGACATCAGTCTCAGTGGCAACATTAAATATATTAAAAGTTTGTATGGTGTGCGGTGATAAGGCGCTTGGTTACAATTTTAATGCTGTCACATGTGAAAGTTGTAAAGCATTTTTCCGTAGAAATGCTCTCTCTAATAAAGAATTTACATGTCCATTTAGTGAACATTGTGAGATAACAGTTGTAACAAGGCGATTTTGTCAAAAATGTCGGCTAGAGAAATGTTTTACAATTGGAATGAAAAAAGAATATATTATGTCCGAAGAGGATAAATTATTGAAACGGAAAAAAATTGAACAGAATCGTGCAAAAAAACGATTAAGTACCTCTAACGGATCTAATAATAATGAGAATTTACCGGTTAAAATAAAACGAGAAGAATCCTCATCAGTTGATAGTGATTTGTGGACAAATCGCGATGATATACATACAGATAATAGTTCTGTATCAAATACTGATACCATACAACAACAGACAGATTTAATACAAATAAATAATAATAATACACAACCACAAAATTTTGAAGTGCCTTCATCAACAAATTCTACAAATCTTTGTTTTAATTCAACGTCAGATAATGAGTTAACAAATAATAAAACAGAATTAGAACTAGAACAAGATATAAACAAAGATCCATTATTAAAATTTATTTCTTCATCTAATCTAGCAAATAATAATAATAATATAAATAGTAATAAAGTTGCCATACCAGAATTATCACCACCGATGCCATCAAGTAGCTCTGAAGCAAGTGAAATTGTTAATCGTTTAGTTAATTGTCCAAAAGATGCATGCAAAATAATAAATCATTTAATGAAAACACCAGAGGAAGCCGTCAATACAATGTCAAAGATTGTTAACTCACCAAAAGATGCATTGCAATTAATAAGTCATTTTATTAGTTCACCAGCTGATGCATTACAAATTATAAGCAGAATAATGAATTCACCATTAGATGCATTAACAGTATTTACACAATTTATGAGTTCGCCAACGGATGCATTACAAATAATAAGTAAAATTGTAAGTTCACCAGGTGATGTCCTACAATTTATGCGTCAATTAATGAGCTCACCAGCTGATGCCTTACAAATAATGAATAAGTTTATGAATGCTCCCGCTGAAGCATTAAAAATTATAAACAAAATGATGAATCATTCAGAAGTTGATTCCACGACGTCCACTCAGAATAATTGGGCAGATAAGAAATGTAACGAAAATCATGAGAATGGTAATTCAATGATAAAAACAATGTTAGGAACGGTACAAACCGATAGTCCAATTAATTCAATAACCTCATCACCAGCAGTTAATCCACCATCAAATTTAAGTTGTGACGGATTGTATACACAAGGAAATAATAATGAGACAGAAGCAAGTAGAACTAATGAAATATTGCAAGATATTGAAACGGAGATGATACAACCAAATTCTTTTGAATCAATTATTTGCGAAGCGATTAAATTGGAATACGAAAGCACTAGCTCCTCATCATCACAAACTAATTTTACCAATAATGGCAATATTAATAATAATAATAATAATAATATTTATAGTAATAATAATAATAATCACACGAGTCGGGAATTAAATGAAGTGGAACGTGCAAAACTAAATGAACTGATTGTTGCTAACAAAGCTCTGTATGCGCCGGTCGACGAAGATCTTTCTAGTTTAATATCAGATGACTGTAGAATAAAGGTAATTAGATTAATCTTTAAAGATTACTAAAAGATTTATTAATGAATTATCTGTCATTTTAGTCAAATGAGAATTGCCAAGATCCGTTACTGTTGACAATAATAAATTTGACAGCGATTGCAATAAGACGTCTGATAAAAATGTCAAAGAAAATTAGTGCATTTAAGAATATGTGTCAAGAGGATCAGGTGGCACTATTAAAGGGTGGCTGCACGGAAATGATGGTGTTACGATCAGTGATGCAATATGATTGCGATCGAGACACTTGGAAGGTTATTATTAATTATTTAAATACATTTTTCCTTTTATTTTTTCATTTTAATTTTTAGATTCCACACAGTACAGAAGCAAATATTAAGGCTGACGTATTAAAATTGGCTAAGGGAAATGTTTATGAGGAGCATGAACGTTTTATACGTACGTTTGATCTTAAATGGCGTACCGATGAGAATATTATCTTGATCATGTGTGCAATTACGTTATTTACATCAGATCGACCAAGAACTGTACATTCCGATGTTATTAAACTTGAACAGGTTAGTTAAACTTTGATGTGATGATTGATTATCGAAAATGTTTAATAATGTTTTTTTTGTTGTTTAGAATTCTTATTATTATTTATTACGAAGATATTTGGAAAGTGTTTATCCAGGTTGCGAGGCAAAATCAACGTTCCTTAAGTTAATGCAAAAAATAAATGAACTGCATAAATTAAATGAGGAGGTGATCAGTGTTTATTTAAATGTGAATCCAGCACAAGTGGAGCCATTATTAAGAGAAATTTTTGATTTAAAAGTTCATTAATTTATTAATTAATTACTAGTTAATTAGCAAGAGGCAGGATGCAAAAAATAAAAATTGTTATTAATTATATATTTTATAGATATGTTAAAAAAAAAATTGTTTATATATTTGTTATTAAAAATAGAAAAATAGAAAAAAAAAGCAATAAAATAATATGCGACCATAATACACAACAGGGTGTTTTTTGATGTGATGTAATTTTATTCAATAATGTTAGAATAAATTTTAGTATAGAAATATTATTTAAACACAAATAATTAATTAATATTTTTAATCAATTAAATGTAATTTAATATATAAAGGCATCACTTTGTTATAATATTAGTTCACGGTGTTAAGTCAAAAGTGAAACCACCACACAACAAGAAACTTCATTTATAACCATATAACCAATTAGTCAGTTTTTTTTTCTTTCGTTTTACATATTTTGTTTGTTTTATTTTTAATGTTAATCAAATTAATTAACTAAAGTATTATAAATAAAAAAAATAGTTAATGCATAATTACGGTTTTTTTTTTTTAATATGGATGATTTAGGTTTATTTAGTGGGCGGTTATATAAAGTAAATGTGATTTAATGAAATTAGTTTTATAAATGAAAAAATAATAATAAAACCATAATAAAATGTCTTTTTTTTTTTTTTTAATTTATAAGAAATATATTTTTAAAAAAAAAAACTAATAAATTGTAAAAATAAAATAAATAATTTAATTATAAACGATTGGTTTACAAAAAATGAAGAAAACACAGAACCAAACGACAAACACTTCTCTAGAGGCAACAATTATTGTTAAAATATATATATTTTTTAATAAAAAAAAGAAAAAAATTCTATTCTTATTCTCTGCTACTATTTATCCATTGTTTACTACCAGCGCTACCAGATCGTTTTTTATTCCTATCATTACTGGATTCCTTACGTCCCATAACTGGACTCTGATTTGAACTAATATTTCTTATAAGAGACTTTAAACCACGTGACTGTCCATCAGCATATTGACCAATATTTAATGTTTCCTGTGCGATTATATAAAAATCATCAACCATATGTGTGGGCGGTGGTATATCAAATGGAATTATATCGTTTAGATTTGTGACACCACTAGATGTCATTTTAATTTGTTTACTTTTATCACTTAGTTTTTGATCATTGAATGATGAAATACGGGATTGGTGGGTGGACAGGTTACCAGACGTTGACGTTGAAGTGGATGTTGTTGGTGCTTGATTCATTAATTGGATACGATTCCTTAAATTTAAATTGTCTTCTTGCAGTTTTTTAATTAAAGATGCTTCAGTTTCGACTTGGGTTAATGTTGGCTGTGGCATACATTGGAATATTGTTGATAGAAAATTATGCAATGAGATTAATAACACATCCTGCCATTGTTTTGTAAAGCAGACACTATAAGTGGAATGCTCTTCTGGGTTTTTACAGTATGGAAAATCTTTAAAGAGGAATATTTATAACAATTTTCAACTAAATACAAATTATCGAAAAAATATCTTACAAAACCAATCCTTCCATTCAACTTGGGAATGTAATTCAGTTGCTAATTTATTAAAAAATTCAGCAATCTTTTCCGGTTTATTTGCTACAAAAGCTGTCACTAAATATAATTTCAATAAGCTTTGCTCCAGCTTCTTTACAGCTAAAATTTCACAAAATCACATTAAGTAAAAACATTGATTAGTATTGAACACTTTGTTTACCGGACGTAAATGAATGTTCAAGTTTATTAAACAAGTGCCCATCTAGATGTCCCCAGATATCACGAAATGCTTGTAAATCCTGTGTATTTATTGAATGTGTTATCTGATCAATAATTTTATCGGGACGCAAACTTTTATCACGATCACCCTTTAGTTCTGTATCAAATGTTTTAAGACTATTTGAGAAACCCCTAAATAACATATATTCACGTACAAGCGCGTCTACATATTGTATATGTGCCATGCTCTAATTAGATAATTAAACTAATTATTTTTTATTTTATTAGAAATGAAAATAATAAACAAATAACACTTTTCACAAAGGAAAAACATTTATGTCAACACAAAAATGACAATCGACCAGCTGATGGCAGCATTATCGAGAAAAACGTATGTCGAATGCCTATCCATATAAGAAAATTTTAATTTATTTGATAAAAAAAAGACGGCATCCATTTATTTTGACGTTTTGAAGTTTTATTTGTTCAATTTAAATATATTTCTCTTTCAAAAACATGGCGTCTACAAATCGAGTTAAAGCAAGGGAGTCTAAATCCGGAGAAATAATTGCTTACAGTGAATTAGCAATTAGAAATAATGCATCAGCAGTTGAATATTGTAGAACTTCTATGGCAGCATTATCTGGAAGTACAGCCGGTAATAATTTCATACAAAATTTTACATTTCCATTTACTGTCAATTCATCATCACATGAAAAATGTTTTCCATCAATTAAGCATAATTAATATTTTCACATTGTTTTTTTAGGTATCCTTGGACTGACAGGAGTAATTGGATTCTTATTTTATATATTTGCCGTATTTGGTTTATGGTGTTTATTATTATTAAAATCCGGTGCAAATTGGCAAAAATATTTTATAAATCGACGTAGTCTATTAACAAATGGTTTTATGGGTGGTTTATGCACATATGTGCTATTTTGGACATTTTTATATGGAATGGTACATGTATACTAAATTGAATATTATTTTATAATAAAATTTGTATTTATAATAATATTAACAAAAAATTAAAAGAGGAATAACACAAACAATAAATATATTTATTAGTAAATCAAAAAAAATATTCTGGTTTTATTTTCTCTTATATAACTTATAATGACATCTAGCGGATTTAACATAAAACTGTTTCACCTACGCAAAAAAAAAAATTATTTTTTTATTTTTATTGTTTTAAGAAAATGATTACACAAAACAATATCAATCGACAATTATTTCTATAATAATAATAATAATGATTGAAATAATTACAATGAATTAAAATTAATACGAGTTTTAATATCCGACTTTTGTACGACAATTTTAGCAACCTTTCTTCTTCCCTTTGTATAAAAGAGCATTCAGAGATTTACAAAAATATTAAATTACATATTTCGTACATTTTCATAGTTAATTATTATTGTTATTGTTAGTGTTATTAATAATATGTATTTACTTTAAAAGGACGATTAACTAGTAAGTAGCTACTGTACTATTTACCATGTAACAAACGCACATCAGATATTTATCTCTGGCACGTGCTAGTAAAACAGATAATCGATAACAATAGGATGCAATGCGGTAATCGTGTCGGCACAACGAATAATCATAATTTTACCAAAAATTAATCGATTGATAATCTCTCGTACTTGATTACAAGGAGTGAAACAATATGTTTTCCCTTTTACTAAAATTTATCATGATTAAATAAGCTGTTACCACTCAACATTATTATTCATCTACATTCATTTACGTCCTTACTTCGTATTTAGTTCATTTTTTATTGAGTGAAATTTTTTTTTTTATTATGTCTTCAAACAAAAAACCACATTAATAAAAAAGGAAAAAGGGATAAATACAGAAGTGAATTAAATTTCCGCTAAATTATATATTTCCATGTAATTGATATATTTGTAGAAAACGAATGAAAATAAAAAAGAAAATAAATTAATTAAATAGAATTTTAGTTTGAATGACGTTATTATTGTTTATTCTATCAAAGAAGCGACTTAAAGTGAAATAACCAGTGTTACTAACTAGTTTTAATAATCACAATAATAATAGATAAATAGAAAATCGACCGCCCAAAATCAATAAAATAGGGGTTGAAGAAAGTCTATTGGAGGGTTTCACAAACCAATACCAAATCAACAATACAAAAAAAATATTTCTTTTCTATATACAGAATTTTGTTGGCTTCATTATTTTCACTCGACTGCTAATATTTTCCTTAATTTTCTTTTAACTTTTCCATTATTATTATTATTATTATTAGTATTAAATATACGTAAATCGCTCTTTAATTTTTCTTTATCTAATAATACACACACACATGTCTATGATTTATTATTGAAATAAAAATATTTTGGTTTTTCATCTTAATCAAGAATTTCTTTTTGTACAAGAAAATCAATTTTTTTTCCTTCTGTATTTATCATATCTGACTGTTGTAACAAACATATTCTATTATAAAAAATTCTTGAACTCCTGTGACTCTTGGTGTGCTGGGTAAATTTTTTTGTATTACGTAATTTTTGTAACAAAGAAACGCCTTAAAGAAAAAAACGATAATAGAAAACAGGAAAAAAAAATAGAAACACAAGTGTAAAGAATAATATCCGGATTGAAGGAATTTTTTTTTTTATTTTTATTATAACAAAACCAATAAAATAATTCTGAATACAGGTTTTTTGTTCTTCATTAAAAAGTATACAAAGGCATAAAGGCAAATTTAAAAAATGAAAAAAACAATTAAATTAAACATAAAAAAACAGGGGTGAAACATTTAAATGAATTTATTATTGTTAAAACAATAGGCAATAAACAATAAATGAACATTTGTCAGCAAAAAACAAAAGGCGAGAATGTTTATAAAATAGAAAATGTTTTTTTTCCATAAGTAATTTGAGACTAACGAACGTGGCTTTTGTAACCAGTCAGTTGGTAGACGTAGTAAAAGACATTTATTTTAAAAAAAAGTGAAGAATAAATAGATCAATATTGTTTAAAAGATGAATTTTTCATTTGATTCACCTATTTTTAGGATGATTTTTATTCATTTTCATCCCTTTTTTGAAAAAAAAACACAAACAAACATTTCTATTGTATTTTTAAAATGTTATTCCAATTACAACAAGTGAATTATAGAAATTTAATATATTTATGGATCACAGTTTTAAAGATAAACGCATTTTTACGCACTGTTTAATACAATTTTTTTACCTTTATTAAACATATTACCACTTTTACACAGCACTATCAAAAATCGGTACAAATTATATAAAACGCAGTGCAATAAATAAATAAATAAATAAATAAATTAAAAACCAATAAATTTCCCTATTTACTTTCAAAAATAATAATTAAAAGAAACAATTAAAGTTCAATACACTCTCATTATTAATAATTTCGCATATTCAATAACCTTACCACTTACTACCATAATTCAGTGAGAAAATGCTGAAAAAAAAATATTTTTTTTATTTTATTAACAAATTCATTGAAACAATATTCAACCATCTGGTATTTCTGCGTTAATGAACAAATTTGAAATTGACCACAATATGGTAATTTGATATATTATCAGCATAATATTTCTCTTTTTTTTTTCTTTTTTTTTTTGCTTTTTCTTCCATTTTTTCCAATATTCTGTTATAGATAGTAGATGTGAATTTTTACTATAGAAAATATTTTTACAGCTTATATACCGATGTACAACGCTCACGTTCAGCATATTTTATTTATATTAAAAAACAAAAAAAAAAAAAAAAAGAAGAAGAAAAAACAGAATATTCTATTACAATGATAATAATTAATGCTTTAAAGGCCAATATACCTATTATCTTTGATAGTTTTTTAACTGTTGAAGCGTCTGTCGTTACTATTTTACTAATTGTTATTAATTTAAAAATGCTTTCAATGCCCTTAAATCTTCTACGAGTTTATCCGACAAAATATATATTTGTCGGGTTTCAAATGGAATTTTCATAATTCGGATTTGACAGGAATTTTATTTCTCAATGAGGTCTGCCTACCAAATTTCGTACAAATTGAATTAAATTTTTTTTTTTTTCATTAAAATTTTAACATAAAATTTAGAAAAAAAAAAATCGCTAACTGGTTAACTAAGAAAAATTTTAATTACACTGGCAAAACAATAAATTTCCCACGATTACTGTCTTATCAGCATATCATAAACTGAATTAATTAACTCGTGCTACATAAGCAAAGCCAAAAAAAAAAAAAAAAGAAACAACAAACATATCAATGAAAATTATTTTCCTATTTATTTATTTATTTACATTTCACATCCTGATACAAATCGGTAAAGTGTTTTACGTATCGCAAATAAAAGTAAAAACAACAAATTTTTTTTGTTGTTTTTTTTTTTTTTAATTTTCTTATACAGCAAAAAGGAAACACGTGAGCTACTTTATCATGATGATTTCATATGATTTCCCTTCTCTCTATATATAAATAAATTTTTTTCCCTTTATAACGTCGCTTTGCTACAAAGAATTTATTTTATTTATTTTTTTTTTATAATTTAATCCCATCAACAAATACAGGTGGCAAAAATAAATAATTTTTTTTTTTTTTTAAATTATTATTAATAGAGTATTTCTGTTCAGTAGTATTCACAAGTGTTCTTGGTTGCTTGCTATTTCCATATTGAAAGGAAAAGTGATTTTACTTCCTTTACTTGATTGTTGACGTTCGTTACGATTACGGTTAAATGAATTCCAATTAATATTATTTGTAACAAAAAAAAAAAAAGAAAAAAAAGTAAAAAGCAATAAGGGATGAAACAGGATAATACACAAATTATAGGGTGGTGACGATCAAAAGGATTTTTATTCTGTATTAATTTGTTTCCTTCAATAAGTATACGGCGGGCTACAGTTCATCACTTTTATAAACTCTATTTACTTTGTTATAAACAGTGGTGGCTTAAGCTTAGTAACAGTTTTGTTTACTTACCAGAACTATTAGGTAGCTTAATCGAATGTAATAAATAAAAATAATAAACAAAAAAACACCCTAGATCGAGATGAATTTGATTTGACAGAGAACGAAATCAATTTGCTAATAAATATTTGTTAAAAAAAAAAATAATTTTCCTGGTTGATTGTTTTACTCATCAACTGACAACATTAGTATCTAGTATCTAGTAAAAAAAAAAAACATATTTTTGCGGTTATCTTATGTAATTTAATCATAATACTAGGGGTTGATTATAGAACTTTCTATTATATTTAATTAAAGAGTAAATTAACTAGATAAGAAGGACTAGTAATACAATCTGAATAACACATCGCTTGCATGTACAAAAACAAACTATAATAGGTTATTCAAATGTATCTATAGCTTCTACCCCTAACAACAATATTTACCTTTTGACTTAAAATCACTTTTTTCAATTCAATTAACAAGCAAACATTATTTAATTTAACTTGAATGCTATTTCTAATAATTCTAACTATCAGGTACTCCAGATATTGTTAACGTAAATTAATAAATATTTCACCACAGTTAAGAAAACATTTACCTTCTCTAACTGAACCATTAAATCCCTGGTTTGATCACACAGCACATCATACAGCAGATCTAAATTTAATTTCACATTAAACAACAAAATTATGACAAATTTTAAGTAAAAATCTTTATCCATTTAAAAAGAAAGAAAAACACCATAAAAAAAAAATGTAAAAAAGGCGACATAATTGAATGAAATTAACAGGAATATATGACTTATATTTCATGTGGCTAAACCGACATTTTTATTAAAGGTACATAACCCTTCATAACAAATTATAACTCAGTAATAAGTTATTACACACAAAAAAGAATACAGGTAAATATCCGTTAAAAACCAAAAAAAAAAAAAAAAAAATTAATCAACAATATTAATCCACATCCACATGATGATATTACAATAAAAAAAAATAAAAAATAATAAAAATTACGCATTATACACATCATACAGAATATCAAGTGTCACAATGTCCGTTGTAACACAATGTTTAAAGCATTGTTTCAGTTGCATAACATAACTTTGGCCACCCAAAACCATCACATCGTCTCTATATAGAAAAAAAAAAAAAAAAAACAAACTATAACAATATTTATCCGTGTATTAACTGGGATATTAAATGGATAAAAAACAAAAAACCAATCATCCTTTATGGATATTGAATTTCCTTTATTTCAATCAGCTACTATCGCACCGTATGCTGCACACATGTATAATACAAAGCAAAAGTGACATAGTCATTTCACCTTTACTTTACCTAACTTTAGTTTTACTTAAACTTACGTCACTCTTCTTAAACCGAACAGAAGTTAAGCACAAAAAATAAAACGAAAAAAAAAAAAAAAATTTTTTTTTTTTGACCTCGATTAAATTTCATTCATTAAAGATTTAAGAAACGCACACAGAACAAAATAAATTTCAAATCAATCAACCGAATTTTCATTAAATTCTTAAAGACAGGTGATTTTTGGATATTTAACAAAATGCTAACAATCGGAATTAATCTATAATTATTACATGAATAGGACAAACCAATAAATTTTCATTTTCAAGGAACATAATTACAGAAAAAAACGACTTAAAAACAAACATAAAACGCGTAATCGATATTATTTATCCGTTTTATACATTGTTTTTAATTGTTCTTTTTGTTTGTGTAAATGCATTTCCGGAGTGGTCACGGTTCAAAATATTCCTTCTATTATTTAATTTAATTTTTAGAAATTACGTCAAAATATTATTACACCTACGCCATTCATCCGCAATCCTCACGCAACTGTTAAACATGACTGACAAAGTTACTAAATTTCTAATAAGAAAAACAATAAGCTCGCCTTATATTTAGTATAGCATAGCAATTTCAATGCAAAAACAAAAAAAAAAGAATATTAGCTGGCGACAAAATGACTGGTCAACCCCAACCTAATAAGACAACAAATCAAATAATAAATAAACAAGAAGAAGAAGAAGAAGAAAAAGGAATAGGAAAAAATATTTTATTAAATACATAAAAACAAAAATTATGTACAACAAACACATACACACCTACATATGTATCAGATCGCAATCGCACCAACCAATGTCCCAAGTTAATACAAAAACCGAAAACCACACACTACTCAACCATAATCTTCTGATGTTGGACTCTCCACCACTAAAAATTTCTTCTTTTTTTTTCTTTTTATTTAATAATAACACCATTGCCCACCACTACCATCACCATCGCCACTATCAACAGCAGCAACAGCAACAGCAGCAGCAGTAGCAGCAGAAATAAAAAAAATCCTTCCAGCTCCTAATGTATTTATCATACATAAAAAAAAAAAAAAATATATAAATAAATGTAACAACAACAACCACAAAAATAAAAATAAAAATAAAAAAAAAAAAAAACAACACACAATTCTAGTTATAACGACTTAACAAATAACCAAAGCAAAGTTATCCATAAAATAATTTATGACATGTCAGTCTGGTTAAGGTAAGACTTTCGTATGGTTGTGAGGTGGTAATTTTTACTATTATTATTATTAATTAAATTAAACCAAAAAAAAATAGTTAATTAAATAATTAATTAAATAAATAATTTAAACCGACTTTAATTGAGTAACCAAAGAGAAAGGATTAAATGTTCTCATTAGTTAATTAACAAAAACGAATGGATATCAGTGTTATACAAAATGGATAAAAATATGACTTATTATTAATTAGTGTGAATTAAGAAAACAAAATTTAATTAATTAATTATTTAATTATCAATGTGGAAAAAAAAAATTATTTTTTTTTTAATTATTAATTAACGACAAAAAAAAATGATTTTTTTAAAAATAAAAAACAAAAAAATTATTTCAACTGTTTTTATAATTTAATTAAATAAAACAAAAAGAAACAAGAAAAAGTCAAACAACAAACCAACAACAACAATACAAAATTGGATTAAAATAAAAAAAAAAAAAAATTATATAGGAATTGTATAAATTTCTCCTTCGAACTGGGTAAGTCATATCTTTCTCTCTTTATTTATTTATTTTTCATAATTCTTTATTCAAACATAAATATTTCATTTAACTATGATGAAAAATATAAAAACTTTATGATTATTAATTATTAATAAAGCAAAAATTTATAAATAGTTGTAGAATGATTATAATTAATTAAAATAAATATTTAAAATTTTTACCATACCATCAGTCAAAACAATTAGAGAGAAATGAAAATGATGAAATAAAAAAAAAAAAAAAAAAAAGAATTTTTTTTTTTAAAAAAGGTGCGGCTATAGCATAAAAATAAATATTTTTGATTGGTTGTAAGGCGTTACTACAGTTCATACAGTATATAACATTAACTGTTTTGTATTCACCATGGTTACCATTTATATAATAATTTCTATTAAACATGGCTCTTTATTTCCCTTTATTTTGTATCAAATAAATATTAAATTAACTTCTGTTGTTCAGAAATAGGGATTTAACAATTAAAATAAATTATTTTTAACATTTAGCTAATCAAGTACAAGTGAAAGTAATAAAACAATATTTTCACCGTCTAGCCTTACCTATTATAATCGTTATATAAATTAAAAAAAAAAAATTTCTTCTACTTTTTATGTAATAAAACATAAATTCAGATTCAATAAATCTTCATCAAGAGGGTGGAGCCATGTATTTACCGTGTGGAGAGCAAAATGGTCCAACAATGGAGCCAGAAACTGGATATGTACCTAACAATCCATTATTTGGTTTGCCACTTGATAGTCCCCAGGTGAGTTTTGATAAGTGAACATCAAACATTAATCTCCGTTATTTTTTGTGAATTGTGTGATGCTGTGAAAATTATTCCATAAAATTATTTTATTAAAAAAAAAAAATAATAATCTCTATAGGAATGCCCTACGCATTGTGGCGGTTGTGCTAGTTGTCAGGACACATCTTCACTCTCAATACCTGGATTACACGGATCAGATTTCGACTGCGGAAACTGTCTTGACCACAATAACGTTCTCGGGTAACAAAACTTTTTTTCTTTTTTATTACTTTACGTTTTGTTATTTTGTTTTAAATTAAAATTAAAAAAAAAAAACTATATAATTTCGGAAAATAGCTTATCACAAAACACATCACAAACAAATAATAGTAATTATTGGACGGACGATATGGGCACATTCCCTGGATTGCCACCACTAGATATTGAACCATTACCAAGTTTATTCTCATTTTCACCTTGCGGAGCTAATTACAAGTAATTAAAATCGCATTTAATTCAGAACTTCCCAAGTTCAAAATTAATAAATACATATTTTTTTTAAAACAAAAAAAAAAAGTCGTCCTGAGCGTCCGACGCATGATATGGCGGATGTTCTATTATCCCTAAAACACGCTGTATTAAAACCAAGTCCAGAGCCACAACAAATGTATCATCATCAGATGCCACAACAAAGTTATCAACAACCGCAAGCGTCTCTATCCTGTACGGTGCACCCTCAGGTAAATATAATAGCATCAGCTTAGTTTTATTTGGATAAAGTGTTTAAGTGATTCTTAAGTTAAATTCCAAGCAAAAGTTATGTGCTTAGTGAAATTAAATCAAATTACAAGTGTTGAATCAAAGTGCGTTTTCAAAGTGATTATCCTAAGCGTATTTTCTGTTTATCTTATCTAGATGTTAGTTTCACCAAATCACCAACAATCCCACAATAATGGTTATTCGCCGAATTACTACGAACCTTGTGGCCAGCATGCTCCACAAATGTATCCAAGTATGAGTCTTAATGTAAGCATGAACATGACAATGCATGGCTACGGATCAGAATCCACTATGCCAGTCCAGTGTTCACAGGTAATTACTTTTCCATAAAAAAATCCTATTCCGTACAAAACCTAAAACACAAAATTTTCATAAACAGATGCAATGGGGACCTCAAAATAATTCGCCGTCGGTAAACGTTTTATATCCACCGTTATTAAGTCCAGGACATTATCCAAACGGAGCAACGTATTCATTCACAGCGGATTTTCGACCGCCGCCAACAGCACAACCGATGGTACCAATGGTAGAGCCGATGAAACTGTCTCCACAATCACCCCAACGCCCATACTCTTTTCACTCTAATGTTAATTATATGCCACAAAAAAGTCCTGTCTACGGCCAGGTTAGTTTTTTTTTACATCAGAATTAGTTTTGGAATAGTTTTAAAAAAATTATATATTTCTAATCAGGGAAAACTAAGATCATTTAAGTCAATGGGAATAGAAGAGGAAGATAGCAGTGACGGTTTAACAGGTGATTCAAAGCCAAATCTTTGTCGTTTATGTGGGAAAACTTACGCCAGACCAAGTACACTGAAAACGCATTTAAGAACACATTCCGGCGAACGGCCATACAGGTAAATTATTAAAAAAAAAAAAACATAAAAATTCAATTAAATTAAATTAAATTTTTATTTTATTTTTTAATTAGATGTCCAGACTGCAATAAAAGCTTTTCCCAAGCTGCTAATCTAACGGCACATGTACGCACACATACCGGTCAGAAACCGTTCAATTGTCCAATTTGTCAACGACGTTTCTCCCAAAGTTCCAGTGTCACAACGCATATGAGAACACATTCCGGTGAACGCCCTTACAGGTAAATTATTCGTACCCCCATTTTAATTTTTAATATTCTATTTATTTCTTAAAATTACTTTTAATTTTTACCAAAAAAAAAAAAGGTGTAAATCGTGTAAAAAGGCATTTTCCGATAGTTCAACATTGACAAAACATTTAAGAATACATAGCGGCGAGAAACCATATCAGTGTAAACTTTGTCAATTGAGGTAAAATTACCTTGAAATTATTGATTTTCATTAATAATTTCTTTTCATTAATTTTGACTTATTCATTTTTTTATTTTTTTTTCTATAAAAGATTTTCACAATCGGGAAATTTAAATCGTCATATGCGCGTCCATGGATCGAACAACAATTTAATGACATGACAAAAGAGACAAAGTATCTCGACAAAAGATATTATCAGGATGACGGACGTTAAACCATCATTTCAAATGATGTTGCCATCGCAATCACAGCAGCCAGAGCAAACACAGGCATTTTCATCAACATCATCATCACCGGCACCGCCCACACCAATACAATATCATTCGCAACAGCATCTATTCACACCAACCACTTGCTCAGAGGAATTTCAAAAGGGAAAATACGATAATGTTGCTGCAATGTATCGCAATAGTTTAAATTATATTTATTAAGAAAAAAAATGCAATGAAAATACCAAAAAAATGCGATACTGGCTGGCCGTTGTTTATAGCAGAGTGTTATATCAGTCTGTTAGTCTAGTTCAAGTACATCGGTATTGTGATTACGCAATTACATTCATCAACGGTGCGTAAACGGTGCGTTGAATACTTTCAACAGTATCAAACATTTTTCTATTTTTAATTCTTTTCAAACAAAGGATAATTTAAACAAAAAAAAATCTTTACAAAAAAAAAAGAAAAAGAAATAAATAATTATTCGTTTTTTTTTTCTTAATAAATTCTTTATCCTACTAAATAATAAATAATAATAAAAAAAAAAAAAACAAAACTTACAAAATAGCGTTATGCATTAATAATATTTACTTAAATGGTGCAATTCATTTTTCTTTTTTCTTTTTTGTTTAATTTTCTTCCTTTAATCAATTAATTAAATAATAATAATAATGTAAATAAAAACAATTAATGTAATTTCCATGTAAATAATACACAAAATGATGTTTAAAAAGAAATTTAATAATAATAATAATAATAATAAATGTCACTTACCTTTTAAGCATCTGAATTAATATTTACATTGGGAAACTTATTGATGATTATTGTGAAAGAAAGAAAGAAAAAAATTTTTAAATATGGTGGGATGAACAATGTTTATAATTCAACCACCATTTTGTTGTTATAAAATGTCAAAATTTGCTTAATATCAGAACAAAGCATATAAATTAATTAATTAAATAATAAATTCTAGTCAATAAATAAAAATATTATTAATAAAAAAGAACAGAAAAGAAAAATGTCTTTAAATTGATTACACATGTAAAAATTATACAAATAAATTGAATGATTTTGATTTAAATTAAAAAATAACAACAGACAATATTTCACTTTTCACGTGTGATTTTATTTTTTATGTAATTGTGAATGGAGTGTTAAAGCTGCATGCACAATGTAGACATCAATGCGCATTAGCTAATATAGAAAAATATTCAACGTGGGATTAATGCGTTGTTCGAATTAACTACAATAGAATTCTAGATATTTCTCTATCGTTATGGCGTGTGGATATTCCTGATATTCCAAGAATCGAGCAAAAATTATGAAATAAAACAATTTAATTGGAAAATGCAGTAATTTGTTATTTTATTATTATTATTATTATTATTAATATTATAATTATTATTATTATTATAATTAATTATATATAGAATTAATTTTTATATATAAATGTAATTAAATTGTTTGTTTTTTTTTTTTATTCATTTCTTTTCTTTATTATTATTATTATTATTATTATTATTTTTCTCTTATCCTTATAATATATATTTATACTTTACTTTACTTTAATTTACTTTGCTTTTTTATTTTATTTTATTTTATTTTATTTTATTTTATTTTTTCTTTATTTATTTATTAATTATATTTAATCATAATTTATCCATAATTAATAATAATAATAATAATTCTTTAATTTTTAATTATTTATTTTAATTTATTCTTCAATTTTTTTTTTTTTTTTATTTACTTAATTTAAGTGTTTTGTAATTTCTTAAATTTAATTAAATTTTTCTTTTTTTTTTTATTTTATTTTATTTAATATTAATAATTAAATTTTTTATTTATTATTATTTTTTTGTATATTGTTGGTTAAATTTTAAATTTGAATTCGTATAATTTAATTAACCAAACAAAACGAAAAGAAAATAAAATGAAAATAAAATTACAAAGGAAAATTAATTAATTAATAATGATTTAAAAAAAAAAGTAAACAAACAAACAAACAAAAAATTCATTTATAATTAAAATAAGATAAGAAAAAGGAAATTTTTAATGAAAGGTAAGAAAGTTAATTGAAAAAAAAAATTAAAAATTAAAAACACATGATGAATAACCCTGGCTTATTTATTTAATTATATTTAATTTCATCATCCCACTTAACATACTTTATATCATCATTTATATAAACATTTTCTGTTTGTCCCTTCATCTACTTTACTTTACTTTACTTTACGTTACGTTACTTAATATTTTTCTTAAAAATATTTTTATTTAAATTTTTTTTTGTTATTAATTAATTAATTAATTAATTTCTTTACTTTTATTATAAATTTATTTAATGTTTAATTTAATTTAAATTTTTTTTTTTTTTTTTTTATCTTACAAATTTTCTTTAATTTATATTCATTAAATTTAATTAATTAATTTTCTTAATTAAATTATTTTATTAATTTGTTTGCAAAGTGTTTTTTTACATATGTTAAAAATATAATTTATTTATGTATTTCTCATTTCTCTTTATTATTATTATTATTATTAATATTTTTTTTTTTCATTTTCTTTTTTTTTTTTTTAATAAATTTTTTGGCCCATTTTACACCTTATTTTCATTATTTATTTATTTTAATATTTTTTTTTTTTTTTATTTTTTGTTCATTTTTCTATAATATTTTTATTTATTTTATTTTGTTTGTTTTATTAATTAATTAATTAGTAAATAATATTTGTTTAATTTACTTCAAACCATAGAGTATCAAAAGTTGAAGAAAAAAAAAATTTAATGTTTATTGGGTTAACATTTGTGGCGGTTACAATAGAAAATAAAAAAATAATAAAATATTATTGAATGACACCAATGAAAACAATTTTAACATAAATAAAAAATCACTCCCCATTTATATCCCTTATAATTAATTATATTTACTTGTTATTGTTTAAAATAAAAAAAAAAAAATTTAATTAAAATTAAAAAACTAAAATAAACTATAGTTAAAAATAAAAACGAAATAATTAATGAATTGCTTGTGTGATGTTTATTAGTATTAATTAAAAAAAAAATTAAATTTTTAAATGATTAAAATTTATCACTGTTTTGAATGGACAGTTTAGTCTGTTGTTAATTTTATTAGTAAACTTTGTATCAATATGTTTTATTTAATAATAATACGATAAAACATTGAGAAAGGCATTTATAATTAAAATTAGTTAATTAAAGAATTAATATGTTAAATATGTTGAAAAAAAAAAAAAAAAAAAAAAAAAAACTAATAATAAAGACATTTGTTTCGTTACATAATTTTGCAATAGATGGCGCTAATGTACGCATAGGAGAAATAAAGCAAAGTAAGCAGCATTCACTGAATATTAATTAGCAAATTATCCAACGACTTTTTACTATAGAATTATAATTAACAACAAAAATTAAAATATGTAAATTCAGCAAACAACTTGAACTAATAAATTAAAGAAACCGTGAAAAAAAATTCAAAATTAAACATAAAAAAAAAAATTAAACAAAATAAAAGAAATAACTTCTTCTTTTTTTTTTTTTTCTTCTTCTTTTTGATTGGTGAAACTAAATATCTTTTTATTAATTATTAATTATAATTATAATTTTTTTTTTTTTTTTGTTTTATTTTTACTTGTGATTAAAAAATGTTTTTTTTTTTTTTATTAATGTTTTATTTTATTTTTTAATTATTTTAAATCTATAGTAATTTTTTTTAATTTTAATTTTTAATCTTTTTTTATTTTAAAATTACAGACAAGAGAAACAGAAAAAAAAAAAAATCTTCTCTTTTTATTTTATGAATTTTTCTTCTTTTTTTTTGTGTATGAAAATAATAATAATAATAATAAGTAAATTCATTATAAACACATTTACATATTATTTCTCCTTATTTAAATCATAATAATTAATTGTTTTCTTTTTGTTTTTTGCTTTTATATATCTTAATTATATTTTTAAATTGTTTTATTTGAAATTTTCAGTTTTTATTCCGAATTAAAAAAAGGAGCAAAAAAAAAATATATATATGAACGAAAGAAAAAAATAATAAAAATTCGTTTCTACAAAATTAACATTAATTATTAATTAATTAATTAAATTAAAAACAATTAAAAAGTTAAAAAAATTAAAAAAAAAAAATTAAAAACAGAAAGAAACGTGTGCCTTTCTCAATAATATATTGATACAAAGCCAACCACCCGTGTATTTTTTGATTGATTTCTACCACAAAATAAAAAAAAAAAAACATAAATTTCAACAAAATACAAATGAAAATTGAAAATAATAATTACAAACAATTTCGATTTTATTATTGTGACAAAATTTTCTTTAGTAATTAAATTAAATTAAATTTCTTTTTTTTTTTGTAAATCCCCTCTTAAACGCGCTTATTTTATTGCAAAAAAAGAAAAAAAAACATTATACCGATTTATTAGATGGAAAATTAATTGATTCAATAGATTTATAACAAAAAAAAAAAAGTAAATTAAATAAAATCAGCATCACACACACGCTCTTAAAATGTAAATAATCTTCCTGCCTTTCCGCGTTCACTAATTCTGTAGCTCTCGCTCTCTCTCTTGAAATTCGTTTAATTAAATTTTTCTTAATAATAATTACAGTTTTTCTAGTTTGTTTGTTTTAATTAGAGAAAATTTTGTCACATTTTACATAAATTTTTTTAATTCACATAATGTTTGAATTATAATTAAGAAAATTGTCACAATTTTTAATTAATTTTTTATTTTTATTATTATTATATTTTCTAATCAATATATATTTATATTTATTATAGATAAACAATTAAAAAAACAACTTTTCTTTATTTAATGTAAAATGTGTAATCAAAATAAATAAGATAATAAAAATTAATGAAATGAAATTCTGGTTTAATAATGAATTAACACAAAAATTTGCTATAAGAGCAAACAGAAAAAAAAAATGATCCCATATATTGGTTTGTATCTTTACTAGACAAAAAAAAAAAAAAAAAAACAAAAAATTTCCCAGTATTCCATAAAAAATTTCAATACAACCAATCAAAAAATGTTTAATTTTCTTATTTATATAAATAAATTTTTCTATTTTTCAATTTTTCTTTTCATAATTATAATTATTGTGATTTTTTTTTTTTTATTTTATTTTATTTTGTATTTTAATTAATTTATCATCATTATTTTTTTTAATTTAATTTTTATCATTGATCATGTACCGATCACACTGAGTTCATTCATATGTCCAAACAGCTAATAAAACTATTTTTTTTTTTTTTTTACTTTCTTTTCTTCTCCTCTTTTGATTATTATATTTCATAATTTATACAAACTATTAGTTTAATTGTTTTTTCCAATTTTAAATTTAAATTAATAAATAATTTTAATTACAAAAAAAAAAAAAAAAACGTAAACGAAAAGGGGATGTAGCAAGTTGTGAATTTTTAAATAAATTAAATTAATAATAATTCCAAAGATTTATTAACTGTAAAACAAAATTATCTACTATTTGTGATTTTTAATTAATCATTATAATTATTTATTTTAATTAAAAAACGGATAACATGGACGAGTCGCGTTTTGATGCTTTTAATTTTTTTTTTTTCTTTTTTGTATAAAATTTGTTTTTTTTTCTCTTCTTTTCTTATTCTGAATAAAAATTCATATTTCTTTTAATTAATTAATTAACTAATTAAAAAAAAAAGATTATTTTTATTTTATTTTATTATACTGAGAGCGAGAGCTAATGGACTTCTGAAGGCTCAAGTTTCATTGCGTGGTGGTTGCTAGGATCAGGGGCACTAAGTGGCTGTTAAAAAGTAAATATCAAAATGAATATTACTAAAATGATGTTAATTATAGTATTTTTTTTTTTTTTCTTTTTTGTTTTTTGTTTTTACATTTATTTTATTATTTAATTACTAATTAATTAAATTAAAATAAAAGTTATTTTTAAAATTAAAATCAAATTCAAATACAAATTACAGAATAATAATTAAAAAAAAAAAAAAAAAAAAGAAATAATTTCCACATGTATATGTTATTTAGTATTTAATTAATTAAAAACAAAAAAATTAATCTAATTCTTCCAAAAAAAGAAAAAAAAAAAAAAATTCTTTTTTAATATTAATATAATAAACTCTATATACATTATTAAAGTATCATTTGATTGCAAAAATTCCATAAAGATTATAATTTTCAAATAATTAAAAAGAAAACAGAAGATTTCCTGTGTTTGTGTGTGTGTGTGTGTTTTTTTTTTTTTTTTTTTTAGTTTTGTTTGTGTTTGAATTTCTCATTTTAATTTTATTAATTTTTTTATTTTTCTCTCTTAATTATTGGTTCCTACTACACATTTGTTAATTTATTTTTCTTCTTTGTTTTTATTATATTTATAAAGTTTATATATTTATATATTTGTGTATATATATATATATTTATTCCACATAAAAAATATTCGTTCAGGAGGATATTATTTTTATATAATAAATTTTCCACATAAACAAAAAAAAAATAAAAAATTAAGGGGAAAAAAAATAACGTTTTCTCACTTAATGTAAATTTATTATATTAATCAATTAATCAATTAATTAATTAATTAAAAAAAAAAACAAAAAAACTATAAATCATCTTTTCAATTTTAATTTAATTTAGGTTAATTAATTTTAATTACTATTAATAAATCTTATATAATTTTATTTAATTTTTTCTTCATTTAATTTAAATAAAATATAATAAAATTTTCATCTGTTGTTTTCTATAATTAATTATCTTTTCTTTTCTTTTTATAATTTCAAATTGGATAATTTTCGGTTGTGTTTTGCTTTTGTGTTTGCCTTTTATTGCAATAATTAATAATTATTATCAATGAAAAATGAAAACAACATCAGAAACTACAAATCGGATTTTATTATAATAATAATTATTATAATTAATAATTAATAATAATGATTATAAAAAAAAAAAAAAAAAACAAAAAAGAAAAATGATGAGAGAAGAAAAAAAAATAAAAAAAAAACTCAGAAACTTGGATAAAAACTTCCTTAAAAATTTCCCTTTCCCTTTTCCTTTTTCTTCTTTACTTCATATTTTTAATTTATAATATTATCATAATTTTTTTTTTCTTTTTTTTCAATTAATTTTAATTATTATTTAATTTATTTTTTATTAATTAATTTTATTTTAATTTTTAATTTTTTTTTTTTTTGTATTTTAAATTTTTAATTTTTTTTGTTTTTTTTTTTTTTTAATTTTATTTTATTTAATCCTTCCTTTAATTTTTTTTTTCCTCTTGTGTATTATATATATAATTAATATTTTTTTTTTTTTTTTGTATTATTATAATGCGCTTCAAATTATATTTTTATATGATCAAGTAAATTTCTTCATCTAATTAAATAGTCGTCTAAGTCCAGTTTAGGCTTAATTGTATTATTTATTGTAGCCAAATCAATCTGTTTGTTATTTAATTAATTAAAAGTGTTTTACGTTTTTTAAAAAAGAATTTTTTTTAAATTTTAATTAAATAACAAAAAGGAGGAAAGAGGACCATTTTGTAGTTAATTCATGTTCAAAGAAACACATCATCTACTCACCGATTTACTCACCAAACCATGTTGGATACCTGGTGGAGCTGCGGTTGCTGCTGCTGCTGCCGCTGCCACAGCTGCTGATACTGGATTCGCAGGAATTGCTTGTGGTGGAGGTATTGTCGAGGGTGCATGTGCACCAGCACTATGTGGCGCCTCATGTGGTGTTGTACTATGAGCCTGTTGCAGTCCACTTGAATAATATCCACCATTTATCCCTGTTTGTAATTAGTATTGGTGTTTTATTTCATTTTCAATCCATGAAACAGTGGAACAGAATGGATAGAGCACGATGATTTTGTTGTTGAAGACAAGACAGGGTAGTTGTTCGTTGTTTTTTCAATTTTTTTTTTTAATTTTTTTTTTTTGGTTTTGGTTTTGTAATTTTAATTTTGCAATAATAAAGTTATGATGAGAAGAGAGAGAGAGACGATGATGAAACAAAAATAAAGAAATATTAATATTAATTATAAATAAATTAATTATATATATAATATATACATAATAAAAATATAGAAATAATAAAAAAATAAATAATTATTTAATGAAAAGTGTTTTTGTTTGTTAATTACTAGACGACACCGTGTCATCCCACATTCATAATTAATAATAATAATAATAATAATAATAAAAATTAATTCAACCAATTAAATACTAAAATTCTAAGTAACAAAATTAAACAATAAAACACTTTTCAAAAGATAATTACCATCCATAATCAATGGATTTTTATACAAAAAATTAAATTAAATTAAATTAAAAAAAGCGTAAACAACAAAATTGTTTATACAAAAAAAAAAAAAAAAAAACAAATGTTTATAAAACTAAAAATTAAATTGGATTTTGTTTAAAAAAAATCCTTGTAATTTTTTTTTATATATATATAAATAATTACTATAATTAAACCATTAAACAAATAACAAAAAAATTAATTAAATTGACACTTTATATTGGCCAATATCTATTATAATATTTTATATAACTTATTTTTATTCATCATCCCCGTTGTTATTAATTAAAATAAAATTTAAAAGAAAAAAAAAAATTACTGAAAAGCAAAAAAGAAATGTGTCTCCCAAAAAAAAAAAAAAAAATACACAAAAAAAATTCATTTTTTTCAATTAACAAATAAAAAAATTAATAAAAATAATTAATAAAAAATAGAAAAAAAAAATAATAAAAGTAAAACAAAGAAATTATTTTTAATTTAAAAAAAAATTACATTTATTCTATCTAATGTTTTTTTTTTTTTTTTTTTTATTTCATTATTATAAAAAAATAATAATAATAATTATAAGAAAAAAAAAATTAATTAATTAATTAAAAATGAAAATTAAAAAATAATAATTAATTAAATTTGGGGGGGGAAAAAAACAAAATCAATCAATCATTAAAAAAAAAAAATTTTTATTCTTTTGTGTGTACACACAAAAAATTTGTTTTTCATCTCCTTTAATTCCTTATTTCGTTCTTTTTTAATTATTAAATGTTTTTTGTGTTTTATTATTATTATATTTAATTAATCAATTAATTATTTATAAACAGAATTAGAAGAAAAACAGAGATTTTTAATTATTCATAACAGTGATATGACTCGGGGAAAAACATAAAATTAATGCGCGACAGAGAAATCACAAATTATTTTCAATTTTAAAAGGAGAGAGTGTGTGAGAAATGGTGCGCTTCGTTCCATTATTTAGCAAAGAAAATTAACATTAATTTTTAATTAATTCAAATAAAATAAAATAATAAAAAAAAAAAAAAAAAAACTTCATTAATCATTAATCATCTATCTATAATCTTCTTATATATAAAGCAAAAATATTATTATTTAGAAAAATTATTATAATTATTATTTAAAGGACTGTGTGATTGGTGTTGTTGTGGTTGTTGTTTTTTTTTTTTTAATTTTTGTTTGTTTTCTTTCTTTGAAACACACAAACAAAAAATATATTTATATAAAATATAAAAAAAAAAAAAATAATTTTTTTATTAATAAATTATAACTAAAAAACGTGGATGATGAATTAAAATTAAATTAAATATACAAATATTATTAATGTAAAAACACAACATAAATAATTTATATTCAAATATTATATATATTATTTTATTATTATTTTTTTTTTTTTGCATAAAAATTCATTTTTCTTTTCTTTTCTTTTCTTTTCCATTTGTTGTTTTTTTTTTTTGTTTTTGTTTTTGTTGTTGTTGATGTTTTGCATTTATGTTTAAATTAAATTAAATTAAAAAAATAATAATAATAAAAAGAAGAAACTTCAACAAATTGTCATGATAAAATTTCATTGCGTAGATATTATATAAAAAAAAAAAAAAAGAGAAAAAAACTTCATAAGTTCAACTTGCAAAATGCAACAAAACAATTTTTCTTTTAACAAATTCCATTTAAGAAAGTAAATAAAAACAAAATCATAATCTTAATTTCATTATTATTATTTTTTCAATTATTTGTCTATATTAATTAATTTACAATTTAAAAGAAAAATCAAAAGCAAAAAAAAAAAATCAAATGTCGTGTGTTCATAATTTTCCCATACATTATTATTATTTTTTTTTTTTTGTTTCCAAGCTATAAAAACTTTTTAAATTTTCTTTTATATTAGGAGGCGATTTTAGTGACACTTTTTTTTTTATTTAATGGCGTTTTTTGTTAAGTCACATCCACAATTTTATTTAATTTTTATTTTATTAATTAATTTATTTATATTTCTATGAAGTTTTCTTCCAATTAAATTGTTTGTTGAATTTTTATTTGATTGTTTGTAGTATAGAGATTGAGACAAAATAATAATAATAAAAAAAAAAAATAATAAAGTACGTGTTTACAAATTAAAAAATTAAATTAAACCCGAAAGATACTATAATCACACAAATTATCTGCTACCTTCAGTGTAACCCGCTGCTGCTGATGGACCTCTCATAAAATATTCTTTATTCACACAATTCCGCAGACAATCAGGTAAATTGCCAACAATTGCTCTTCTTATTTCACTTGCTGCCATTTCACGTAATTCTGTTGCGGAGGCATCACTATAAAAGGCGGCATGTGGAGTACACAATAGATTTGGGGCATCTTTTAATGCACCCTAAAATATGATACAAAAGAATATTTTTTGAATTTAGATTGATTTTTATTCCTTTTCTATTATTTAAAATAACCTGGAATACATTGTATGGTTCGTTTTCATGTACATCAAGTGCTGCTGCTCTTATTCTTCCATGTTTTAATGCTGCACCCAGAGCTTCATCATCCACTAAGCCGCCCCGTGCTGTATTAACCAAAAATGCGCCTGGCCTCATCTTAAAATTAATTTAAATAAAAAAGAAAAAATTAATTTATTATTTATAACCAAATACCAACTAATAATAATATTTTTATTTTACAAAATATATTCTTTACCTGTTTAATAGTAAATTCATTTATTAAATGATGATTGTGTTCGTTTAATGTGCAATGTAGTGATACACAATCTGATTGAAATAGTAAGTCCTGGAGTGTGTATACTCTGGTTAGGCCAAGTGATTTTTCAATACCATCGGGAAGATATGGGTCATAGAAAATGACATTGAAACCAAATGCTTTAGCACGTAAAGCTACAGCACTACCTATTCGGCCTAAACCGACAATACCTAATGTATCACCTCTAATTCGGGCGCAGCCCTACAAAAACAATGCAAAACAAAAATTTGAAATCAAAATTAAATGTAAAAAGTAATAATAATTTATTATTTATACCTGTGCCGCTTCTCGAACTTGTTCTGGTCCAGTAAATTTTTTACCCTCTCTCACCATATTTGCCAACCAATATGTTCTACGGTACAAATTCAATATTAAACATAATGTTGTATCTGCAACCTCTTCCACACCATAACCAGGAACATTGCATACGGCTATCCCTAATTCACCAGCTGCTTTTACATCAATATTATCGACACCACTGCCAATACGCACAATAATACGCAAAGCTTTAAATTTTTCCAGGTCTTCTTTTGTTAAAATTATTGTGTGCCACATTAATGCTCCAACAGCTTCATTTAATACCTAAAAATAAACATAACCTTGAATAAACACAAACAAAATCATTACACAAAAGTTAAAAATAACAAACCTTTTCATGAATTTCCGATGTACTTTGTGCATCACAAAAAGCAACTGTTGCAACATCTTTTAATATTGGCATTTCGATTGAACAATCCCGTCCATCTAGTAATGCAACAAGAGGCCTTGATTGCATTGGACCATTTGCAATCGGTCCCCGGGCATCCAAACGTGATCGTTTTGGTAGCATGGTTTTTTTGTCCATTAAAAATTTGTTTCAAAACAAAACAATTTTCGTCCTTTTAAAAAACAACTACACACCAGTGTTTTTAAACCACCAAAATTCAAATCAAATTTAATTTAATATTTATTTGTTTTTTTTTTAAAAATAAAACACACTTATTTAATCTATATGTATAATTAATTATAAATCCTTAATCCTGTAGTCGGTGTATCTATTGTTTATATTCCTTTCTTGTTCTTTAATAGTCCTTCTATTTTATTTTTATTCTTTTACTTTTTACACAATTTTTGTAAACAAAAGACCACAAACAATCTTAAATATGTTTAGTAATTTAAATTGAAGAATGTTTATCCTTCTTTACAAAACTTAAAACAAATTTCACTCTCTTAAATGTTTTTAATATAATAAAACTGAATAAACTTATTTATTATTATTTTTTTTTTTTTTTGTTGTCCTTGTTGTTGGTTAATAAATTCTCTCACAGTTCTTATCCCTTTAATTAATCCTTTCGCTCTTTTTTTTTCTTGTTTAATTAACGTTTAATTATTTTATATATATATATTGTTGTTGTGTTTGTTTGTTGTTGCCTTTTTTTTTTCTTTAGTTTCTTTTACAATTTTTCAAATTTTATTTATTTTTTATATATAATTAATTAAAATTAATAAACACTGCGCACAAATCCACCCACACACACACACACACACACAGAGGTTTAATAATAATTTTTATTTAAATAAAAAAAAATAAAAATAAAAATATTGAAAATTAAAAATTTTTATAATAATTAATTAATTGTTAATTAATTAAAAATAAAAAACAATAAAATAAAAAAAATAAAAAAAAAATTGTTTTTAAAGGGAGAAAAAAAAAAAAAAACTATAATGAGGTGTAGTGTGTTGTTTTTTGTTGTGATGATAATCTCCTATACTGGAGTAATGTTAGGGGTTATTTTTGACGGGCGGTACTCCTCATTGTGCCGTTGATGTGTTTTTCTGTAAATACAAAAGAAAATATATTTTATTATTTTTATTTTTTTTTGAATTAATAAACAAAAATAATAAAAACATTTTAAATATAAACAAATAAAACATTTAATAAACACGAGAAGAGGGAAAAGAGAATAAAATCCCTTCCGGACACATTTCCATCCTGTATTTAATTTAAACACAACAGAATGAAAAAAAAATAGAAGAAAAGGAAAAACCAACCAAAAGAGGAGTTAAGTAAATAAATAAAACAGCAGAGCTTTTTGTGTGTGCAACTTTTGAATTTTGTCAATTTATTAGAATGTTTTGTGTTTGAATAACTTTAGAGAAACCAAATAAACATTACTTATAACTATCAACATTTTATCCTTATTATTCTTCTATATACATATAAATATATTTAAACTTTATCAATAAACTTTCAATTGATAATCGACGAATCTATATAAATTGTATTCAAATAAATAAACACCCGCCCACCACCCACAACACACACAAAACAATCCAAAAAACAATTGTTTTCAACAAAAATTCATTCTCATGAATTTTCAAATTTTAAAGATGATAGAAACAGTAAAAAAAAAAAACTACACAAGCAGCATAATAACTAAAAAATTAAAAAATTAAAAAACAAAAATCAAGAGCGAAAAGAGCGGCGAATCCTAATAAAAGTAAAAAAATTTGCAACTTTGCAACTAAGTAAAAAAAAAAACGTGAGTACAAATAAAAAATAAAACGCGATGAGAGATTTCTTTCTTGTTGTTGGCCTTTTTTTTTTTATGTTTTTAATTCATTACTTTTATTTTTTTTATTATATGGCTCAAAAAAGGCTTAAAGCTATAAAATGAAATAATGAATGGTTTGAAAATGAATTGAATAACAACAACAGCAACAACAGCAGCTAAACTACGCTAAATTCATTCGCTGTATAAGAATTACACACGATGGCAGGCAGGCAGGCAGGGAATATACACAATTTACAACGCGCAACGCAGCAACATCAAAGTGTATACTCTACACACAGTGAGTGGAGAGAAATTTAAGTAAAATATAAATGTTTTTTAATTGTGGAAAAATATAATTTTCGGTGAAAATGAAATTTTTGATCCCACTTGAAAAATTACACCAAAATTATTATAGAATGAAAATTTTTTAGTACTATTATTAAATATAATTCTCAACAAAAAAAAATTTTTTCCTAGAACAGGGAAAGATGGCAGATGAAGGCAAAGTTAAATAACAAAAATAACAAAATAACAAAATAAAAAATCTGCTGGTGGTCGTTCGGTTCGGTCAGTAATCGTTGTTGTTAAATATTAAAAAATATTTAAATAAATAAATAACATCAATGAAAATTGTCATGGAGACAACGAAAGATGTACAGAGTCAATAGAAATGAAGCAAATCTATAAGAAATGTAAATAAAATAAAAATTTCTTAATACTTTTCTAGAACTTTTCCCAACTACTTGTGTGTTGTGTCTCTCCCCCATTTATTTAAATTTTCTATTATAAATCTTTCTATCTGATATTGATATTGAATTAAAATTTAATCTGCAAGTTTTATTATCGACTTTTATTGCTTATTATAATGAGAAGGTAAATTTAAATAGTCAATTACTCTTTTCACATACACACACATCAATATAATAAATGGAAAATAAATAATAAAAATTACTGCTAAGCGCGCACTAATTATTTTTATGATAATTTTAACAAAGTTTTGGTAATTATTCTCAATTAAAATTAATCAAGAAAGTTATCACATAATTAAACCGAAAATTGCATAATATTTATTTTATTTACAAAAAAATGTTTTAGTATCATCTAATCATAATATAATTTTATCTACCTATTACTAGCTTTATAGTAATAAAATGAATATAAACAAACAAACACCAGAGATAAAACCCCATTGTTATCTTGAAATAAATTTTTATTTTAAAAACTAATGTAAATCAACACACACATGTACATGTGTGGTGCCTGCCTGTTTGCTATATTATTCCAATTAAATAATTGTGTTTAATTAATATTTTATCGTTTTACATACATTAAAAAAAAAAAAAAAAAAAGAAAGAAAGAAAAAAAAATAAATAAAGCAAAGATTGATAATAATGATAAAAAGATTAATGTAAAAATAAAACCAGAGAAAAGTAAAAAATTCTTTCTAAAGAAAACTTTACTTTTAAAGCTTGTTTTTTTTTTGTGTGTATGGAGCTTTAAAAAAAAAAACATTTTACACTACTTTCGTCATCAAATAGTTTTTTTTTTGTTTGTTTGTATTTGAAAATTCATTATTTATCTTTTTTTACTTCTTCTTCTTCTTCTTCTATTTTTAAAGTGATAATACACCTTTCTACGCTACAAGTGTTATAAGTAAATTAAATTTAAGTAAACAAATGATAAATTAATACATATATAACAAATGCAATAAACATTTATTTATAATCCTTAAAGATTAGTTCAAACATATAAAGGCAAAAAAAAAAAAAAAAAAAAAAAAAAAACTAGACGCGATAACAACAGAAGGTAAAAAAATATCGTTTAAAGTAAAGCGAAAAAAAAAACACGCGATAGCAGCAGCAGCATCAACATTTTTATAAAAAGAAAAATCACAAATCATCATGATAAAAAAAATTGTTTTTCTAGTGTTTTTCATTTCAGTTATTTAACAAAAAAAAAGTGCCACAGAAGCAAGAAAATAAATTGAATAGATAGATGGACGGACAACAAGAAGTCTACTAATGAATCATAACAACAATCGAAAGAAACCAAAACAAAAAAAAAACAAAAAAAATACCACGCCACACATAACCGACATCATAATCTTCATCGCAATCATTGACTTTTCATTTATGCTGCTGCAATGACAACACACAAAATTAACTAAAGGCAATCAGTTAGTAGAGATGTTACAACAGACATAGAACACCGCGCGTAACTATTTACAAATTTACATTCCTTTCTTAAGATTACCTACGTAAAAAAAAGTAAAAAAAAATCTATCGACAATAAAGCTAGACAACAAAACCAAGCGAGCAAACAAATAAAAACCCAAATATGAAATAATTTACTTTGTGAATGACGATGGGTAACACAGTACGTACATTTGTTGGCACATTTCTGTTAAATAGATGATGGCTCCAAAAAGGCACAGTCAACGGTGGTGGACAGTAAGTAAGCTAGTGAGAAAAAGTAGAAAAACAGGACCAGGCTACCCCATCGAGCTTTATCCACCAACCCAAGAAAAAAAAAACAAAACAAAACAAAAAAGTTATAAAGAAAACTTTTTTCTCTTTAAAAAAAGCAAAAGGAGATGATGGTGTGATGATGGAAGGAAAAGAAAAATGTAAGCTTTTTATTATCAGTCAAAAAGTATTACAAAACACAAGAAAACTTTTTCTTTCTGTCTGCGTGTGCATGCAACACAATTTCTGTTTTTCTTTTTCATTTTCTTTATTTGTTGTGTGTTCCGTTCCATTGTAGAACTTTTCTATATATGTGCCTTGAAAATCCCTACACAAAACACACTCACCGAGAGTCGCACACGATACACAACAATAACTAGAGAAGAAAATAAAAAATAAATATAAAGAATAAATAAATAAGTAGAAGAATAATAAAAAAAAAAAAAAAAAAACAAATAAACAAAAAAAAAAAAAAAAAAAAAGTTGAAGAGTCATGGGTAAAATGTAGACAACAAAGTTTTGTAAAAGTTAAAAAGTTTTAGTTTTTGTAACAAGTATGAACAAAACTTTTAAACAAAAAAAAAAGTATGAAATACACAGAAGAAACAAAAAGAAAAGAAAATAAAAGCGCGCGCGCGTTACTCGCACATTGGTTGTGATCGTTGCTGATGATGACGTCGACTTCTCTTTAGAGTAGACGATTTCGATGAAAACGAACAACGTCGTCGTCTATTTTGTAATATAGTCACAAATGTGGGCGCATGGTAAAATTTTCTTACCATCGTGAACCTACTACTACTCAGCAACACAACACAAAATGTAGTAATTTAACCGTATAGCAAAGCAATGTGAATGTCGAGTCATTTGTGTCGCAATTGCTAGAAAGCCGGCTAAATAAAGCAATGAAATTGGGTCTTTTTTTTTATAGGGGTTTATTATTATTATATTCATCTTCAACGTAAGTTAATATTTAAAAAAAAGTTTTCATTTTTCTTAAATGCTTTTTCTCCATCTTCTTCTTTCTTTTCGTTTCATTTTTTTTTTTTTTTGTTTTCCTTTTGCCAAAAATTTTAGCACATTCTCATAAATTCTGTTACGAAATGTTCGTTCGTTCACTAAGTTTAACTATACTTTGGCACATTTATGGCTATATGTTTTGTTATTTAAATTAAAATTAAAATTGAAAATTTCACAAAAATAAAGCCAAAAAAGTTTTTAATAAAAAAAAAAAAAAAAAAAACAAAAATTAATTAGACAGATTTATAAGAGAAAGCAAAAATAACCTCTCATAACCACACACAATATAAACTTAAATAATTAATTAATTTATTTAATTTTTCTTTTTCAATAGCAACAAACAGCAAAAAAACAAAAAAATCTTATCTAATAACAAAAAGCATAATTAGTTCATCATATAAAAATGATAAGAAAAATACTTTTTAATTTAAATCAATATGTCAATCATTAGTTAAATATATTAATGCTGTTATCAAGCATCACATGTCTATTTATCTGTCTTTCTAAGCAAAATACAACTGTTTGTGCTGTTTAACAACGAATTATTAAAACAGATTATACAATACACTTGTATGCAATAGGTTGGAAAAACGCTATATAGAATAATAAAAGAAAAACTAAAAACACCACTTTGAAAGTAATACAAAAAGCACACAATGAAAATTTTTAATAATAATCGGCATGGAAAAGCGTATTATATGTTAACGAAATGCTAAGAGCAACACCACAGAAGTAAACACCCATCACCACCACACAAAACAACAAGCCCCCCAATCGGCATATAAACTATATAAACAAAATTATATAGAAAATCCAAAACTCAGAAACACCGAAAAAAAATGAAAAAAGGCAACAAAAACATAACCAAAAGAAAAAAAAACAAAAAAAAAAGAGGTAAAATATGTAGGTGAAAATCATCATCATAGAAAACAGTTGGACAAAAAACATTCTTGTTGGGTGATAGAAAGATAAAAGAAAAAAGAAAAACAACGACACACAGAGCAAAGTACAAAAATAAAACTTTTCTACATAAAAAGTTCCCCAACACAAAAGCACACATACTTAGACTTTAGCAACAAAAAATTTTTTTTTCTTTTTTGTTTTTCGTTTCACTGTTTTTTCTCTACTACTTTTCAAACAAATTGGAATTAACAAAACTAGGAAAAAAAACAGAACAAAAACAAACTTTTCATTTTCTTGGCTAGAATAACTGCTGCTTGCTGCTGGATAAGGTGGCGAAGGTAGGTAAACACATAAACATATATATATATATATATTATGCGATGTCAACAACAATAGTAATAGGAGCAACACACCAGCGATACCAACACACTAGCCAACACCAATCAACCATTTCATAAAAGTCGTCGTCTAGTTTATTATTAAAAAGTTTTTTTTTTGTTTTCTATTTTCTTTATCAAAACTAAAAAAAAAAAAATCTATGCTCTCTCTTATCCATCATTACATTTACTAGTTTTTTTTTTTTTTGTATTTTCTTATTATTATTATTATTATTTTCCTGTTTTCTTTTCTTTAAATAAAATTTTATAACAATTTTGTTATCTTGTGTTGTTGCTACTTTTGCTTTGCTTGTTTAAGTTTTCTGCTGTTATTATTATAATTATTCTAGTGTTTGTACGTAGGTAAGTAGGTGATAATAAAGGTTAAACATAACTTTTAAAAGGTGTATAATTGAATTTACCGTAAATAATAATGTTTCTGTGTGTACACAACAACAAGAAATATAAATAAATATAGAAAAAATAACTAAGGCTATGGCTATGATAAAAAAAAAAGAAGAAGGTAAATAATAAAGAAAAAAAAACAAAAATTTTAATTACATTATTACAACACTTATAGAAAAAACAGCAACAGCAACATCAACAACAAGGTGCTAATTTAAAGTTTAAATTTTTAATCAATAATAATAATAATAATAATTAATAATAATAAATGTTTTGTTATATCAAGATGATTATTATTAAAAATAGGTAATGAAAAATCATAAATATGATTGCTAGACAAGCCAAAAAATACAAACGTAATTTAATGTAACGTAGCATCAATAATAACAAATACTCTTGTGTTATCTCCACCAGACTTAAATTGTTCAAAAGTAAAAATAAAAAAAAGACAAAAATTAAAAATTAAAAAAAAAAAAAAAAACTTTTAACGTAACTTCTTTAAAGTTTTAAATTTAAATTAAATTTAAATTAAAATTAAAGTTTAAGTAAAAGTTATTAAATAATAATAATAATAATAATCATAAAATTATGGGAAAGAAAATATATGTATATATATGTATGTACGTAGATACATATATGTATGTGTCTGCCGCGTCGTTATACAAAATAATTGTATTTAATATAAAAATCATGGAAAATTAAGAAGTAAAATTAAAACATGTAGAAGGAAAGAAAAAAAAAAGAAGAAAAGTAAGGGAAAACAAAAAAGTAAAAAGAAAAAAGAAAGAAAGAAAAGAAGCTTAAAGTTAAAATAATAATAAGATGAAGAATTATAACAAAATATATATATATATATATATATAAGAAGTGTTGTAGAAACAAAACAAAACAAAAAGTAAAATAAAGAAAAAGAAAAGAAGAAATAAAAACTGACTGCATGACTCAAAATAATCAAAAAACTTTAGATTTTCACAACTTATCTCATTAACTTATTTATAAGAAAGTTTTTATTTTGAGTTTCACATTTATACAGAAGTAATGTATATACATATATACATACATATATTAACTATGACAAAACGTTACACGATGTTACACACCTACATACTCAAAACATGTATATGCTAATAAATAATAATTATAGAAAATTCTTCTTCATTATTAACTTAAAAAAATTAAAGAAAAAACATAAATTAATAATTCTTTTCTACATAAAAAAATTACTTAACAATTTTATAAGCTTATTTAGCTCAAATATATAAATATATGACATTATGTTATATGTGGAAAAGCACGGTGTAAATACACCAACTATATTTATATGCATATCAAAAGTAATTTATAATTTTTTTTTATTTTAACCTTTTTAATTTAACTAAATAAATTATTACACAGCAGAGCAGAGCAGAGCACAGAGCAATGTATAGTTAGTTAGTATAGAAATTTTAAAATCTATATTAATATTTAATTAAATTTCTACACAAAGCTAACTAAACTAAACTAAACTAAACTAACAAAACTTATTTATGCAAAACAAAATCTATTGATATTTTAAACATTTTTTTTTTATTTTTTATTTTTAATATTTTTTATTTTTAATATTTTTTATTTTTAATTCAACTACTCTCTTAATTAAATTAAAAAGAAATTATCATTAATAGTCACGACGATAAAAGACGCAAAGCTGATATTACATTACTCCAACACTAACTACACGCTACTACTTATTACCAATAAGAAATTTAATAAAAATAAATTTATAAACAACGTCTCACTTGAATAAATCACTGATTTTATAAATATAAATAAATAATTCTTGAAAAAGCGTTAAAAACACTAAAATAATGTAGATAGAAAAAAAAAAAAAAACTATTTGACATGTATTCGCCGCTTGGCCTAGCTTATTGGTCGGCTGGCTGGCTGACTGTTGTTTAAATATATATTTTTCTTTTTACATTTTATTTATTAATAAATTATTATATTTATTATAAATATGTAACTTTCACAACACGTTTGTTGTTTCATTATTATTATTATTATTATTATTATTATAATTATTTAAAAATAATTTACAAAAACTAAGTAAAGAAAACAAACAAAAGTAAAAAAAAAAAAAACATTAAAATAAGTTGAAATAAAAACAACAACAGCAACATAACATATTTAATAACATTTTTCATGTTTAATAAAGTGTTGGCTTTGTGTACATATTATTTGTACAAAAAGAAATAAAAAAAAAAACCGAGTTAGATAGGGATAAATAAATAAAAACGAAAAAAACTTTTTTTTAAATAAAAAGTACCAAAGCACCAGCAAATACCAAAGCAGCAGCAGCAGACTAATTGTGATAAACTTTTCTGTTTGTAATAATATGTTTGAAAAACTTTTTAATTTGTAAAAAAATAAAAAGAAAAAAATTAATTTTTTTTTTTTTTCATAATTTTTAATTTACTTTCGAAAAAACATTTTTCAATTTTAAAATAAAGCAAAAGTAAAAAAAAAATATATAAAACAATTAAATTAAAAAAATCTACCCTTACAAAAAAAAAAAAAATTAAAATTACAATAAATAAAACAAAAGCTGAACAAATGCCAACATCCATCCTACTACCCACCCTCTTATATAAAAAAAGAAAATTCCTCATTTACTCATTTAGTAAAAAAAATTAAATTAATAAAATAATTTATTATTACGCTGTTTTTTGCAGGTATTATAATAATGGGAGTCAGAGATGCTGTTGTTTTGTGTTTTCTGTTTAGTGAATTTTTAATTATTAATCTTTTTATGACACACAGCCAGCCAGCCAACAAACCAACCAACTAGTTAACAACATCAACAATTATAAAAACGTAAAATAGCGTTAAATAGTTTCTCACCAAAACAAACATAAGCCAAACCACCCCATCATCCAAAATAGAAAATGGAAAACGAAAGAAACAAAATCCCCACGTTAAAAAACGTTTGAAAGTATAAAATAAATAATAAAGGAAGTAATCAAAGTTCCTTAAAAATTTAAAGACAAAAAGAAAAAAAAAACTTCACCACACGACCATCAAGTATAAGGCGCACCAAACCATCCACAACCCTCCAAAAAAAGTTTAAACTTTTCTTAACTTATTCGTCGTCTTCTTTAACTTTTTCTTTAATTTTTTGTTCCAACTTTAAAAAACAAAAAATATAAGAAAAAAAGCTACGAATACAGAAAGAAAGAAGTTTTCTTCACTTTGTATTATATGTTTGGTTGTAAAGAAAATTATATACTTGTATCTATATACATATATATCTCAAAACCTTCTCTATACATATTTATTATTTGTATATCTCTAGATAGCAAGATTCCAAAAGTGATTAAAATTGGAATTGAACTCTGTGAAACTTTCGTGGTGTTACTGCTGCTGCTCCTGGTGGTAGATCACTTGTTTCTCTGTAATTTTTATTCTTTGTCTTTATTCGCAGAAATGGTCCTTTATGGTGGCGACGACACCACATACACCGATTTTACTTTTTCATCAATGCTTTATAATGAAATTTTCATTAAATATTTTTTTTTTTGACATGAGAAAGGAAGAAGATGAACCAAAATTTCATTTTTTTTTTCAGCCTCAATGGTATTGTATTATTATAATTATTATGATGGTGTGGTAACTGTATACACTAAGGCGAAACAAAAACCCACAAGAAAAAATCCATTAATTAAATTAATTTTTCAAACAAAAACTTTGTTCACTTTACAATATAATTCGGGGCACCCTCCCTCTTCTCTAACCAGTGAAAAGTTTGTTTTTTTTTTTTTTTAACACAACAACAACAGCTTTTTTGATTTTATTTTATAATTCTTGTTTTGTTTTATAAAAGCAGCACAAAAAGGCCAAACATTATAAAGTTTGAAAGGCATATCGATGAGAGTGAGCAACAAAGAAAAAACAAAAAAAAAATCCCAAAAACTTTTTCACAAAACAAAGTAAAGACGACTTTTGAAGTCAAGCCATATGATAATTTTTAAGTAGAAATTGAAACTTTTTTTTTTTTTTTTTATTTGTTTTCAAAGACCTTTACCACTATAAACATCAATTACTTACAATCCAATATCCAAATAATTTACAAAAATTTAACAAACTTGCAACAACAATGTGATAATTTTAGCGTAATCACACACAGAAATATAATCCAAAAAAATCCACCGCACGCCCACAAATCACTCAAAATAAGTTAATTAAAAAATCCTAATTAATAACTCTATTCTCGTGTTCAAATTAAAAAAAAAAAAAACAAAAAAATTTATTTTACAAAGTTAAATCAATAAATTTTATTCACTACTCTCTCTCTCTCTCTCCTTTATCATCTAAATAAATAAATAAACACAAAGCTTAAAACAAACAAACAAGATAATATTCCAAAATTAATTGTTGTCAATTTTTTTTTTTTTTTGTATATTATATGCCAGAAGTAGGTAGCAAGCAAGCAGCAACACACAGCAAAACTTTTTGACAACAATTCTACCAATTGACAAAAAAAAAAAAAAATCTATTTATTTATTGTTTTATAAATTTATTTACTTATAGAAAATAGGGACACACACACAAAGGCGTCATTTGTACCAAATAAAGGAAAAAAAAAAAGGATGCAACACAGTATAGAGAAAAAAAAACAAAAAAAAAAAAAACTTTGATTGATTAAATATAAAAAAAAAGTTAGTCAAAGTTTTTTCCTAAAACAAAAATAAAAAAAGACCCATTCGGAAGGGATGGATGATGATATAAAAGTTTTTAAACAAAAAAAAAACAAAACAAATTCTCGATACGATTTAATTTTACTCTAAAGTGTTTATGGTATATATTTTAATACAACAATTGACAAAAAAAAAAAAAAAAAAAAAAAAAAACAAAGAAAAGTTCAATAGACGACGACAACGACGAGGATACACAAAACTAGATCCTAGAAATAATAACATAGCGCAACCAAATGTTAACTGTTGATGTAACAAAAATCATATATATATATAATAACATATTAGGGGAAAATCTGTGTACTTATGTTGAGTGGCGCAAAAGTACCAGAAAACATACAAGAATAAGGTCGATAGACAAAACAACAACAACAAAACATTTAATTTTATATAGCCAAGCAAAACAACCATGCATATAGTGTATGTATTATTATTATTATTATTATTAAATAAATGTTAAAAGTATTTCATTCTACATTTCTATAACCATACGATAGCAATAATAACAGGATTTAAGGATATCACCAACTCATTCACTCACCCACTCACTCACACACTGATTAAATATGAAAAATCGTTATGCAGTGGTGGTGGTGTGGGGTGGTTGGTTTGAGAAAATTTTTAAAACTTTAACTTAGTTCTGTAAATAGTTTAACTTTAAAAACTAATAAATATAAATAAAATCGGGAAAAAACTTTGTTTAGATTTTGTTTGCCACTTTAAAACTTATTTATTTATATATATATATATATATATATATATATATATATATGTGTGTGTGTGTGTTATAGTTCGTTCATGAATGGTGATAATTTTTTTTAATTTAATCATTTCATCTATCATCCTTCTATTTTGCATATTACATAATTACTTGTGTTAAACTAAAACAATTTTTTTTAACATTTTATTAATATAGTTATAAGAAATATTAATGAAGAAATAAATCTTTAAGATTATTATTATTATTATTATTATGTATTAAAATAACCCCTATACATAAAACTATTTTCTTTCTTTTTTTTTTATTGTGCAATTAACACTATCCCTACCATTTATAGTGAATTATTTTAATGACTGAAAATAAACTAAACTTTATTGCCACATACAACACGTGACAACAGAATAGATGGATAGACAAGATAACCGACCAGAGAGAAAGGAAATCTATTAAAATTTGTAATAAAAAAATAAAAACACAGAAAATTGTCATTTATGTATGTTTGGTTTGTTAAATGTATTTATTTTTTAAGGGAATTTTTAAGTCCCTATATTTTATAAAAAATAAGAAGTTTTTATCTATCTTATACAATAAATGTGTATAGCAGGCAGGCATGCAGGCATCATTTTGACAAGATAGACAAATTTAAAGGCGGACAAACTACATGAACATTTATACATATGTGAACGCAAATAAAGAATTGAAATGAATAAGGAGCAGGAGCAGGAACAGCAGCAGCAGCAGAGTAGTACGTACGTACTACATAGAGCAAGGCTTGGTAAGCAGTTATTATTTTTCTTTTTTATACATATCTCTATCAATCTATATACATACATTCCACACAATTCCACAAAATATATTTATTTATAAATGCAAACGTTTTACATTTTGTTTGTCTCTCTATCTGTCACATAAATGTCCAGTCAGCAAACCCAATTTTACCATCATATCAATAACATAACATAAAAAATAGTAAAAATAATACGAAATATATATATATATATATATATAAATAAATAAAAAAAAAAATAAATGTATCAAGGCCCTATATATACTTAATAATGTAGATGGATAATATGTCAGCATTCTTTGTTTTATCCAACATAGTAACTAACTAAAATATTATACATTGAGTATATGTCGATGTCGTTGTCGTTGTCGTTTGTCGTTGCCTTCAACATTGTACAGCGGTGTAAAGTCAGAGCAAATAAACATTTACGTTATTTCTATTAAACATAAAAAAAAAATTGAAGAAAAACAAGACATTTTTAAGGGTGGATGGATAGATAGATGATAAAGTCTTTAAATTAAATAATTACCATAATATATACAAAAGTCCAAAAATTAGAATATTTATCATTTAGCCAATTAAAATAAACAAAAAGGAAAAATTTGAAATAATTAAAATTTTACTTTATAATTTTGTAATAAGAAAAAATTTCATTTTCTTTTTATTTTTCATGTTTTCAAAAATAGATTATTTAAACAAAAAAAAAATATTATGGATATATAATTTGTAGATATCAATTTCCTTTCCTTTCCTTGCCTTTCAATTTTTTTTTTTCCATCCAATAATCTTCTAATAATATAACATTTTTTTATTTTTCTCTTTTACTTAAATTTTTCAACGTAATAGGAAATTAAATAAATAAATTGTACGATTTCCTCTGTTTTTCTAAATGAAACAAAAAATGACCCCAAGTATAAGAGACAAGATGGTGTCAACAAAGTGTGAGTGATATAAAATGTAAAAAGAAAAAAAAATTGTTCACCTCTAAAGATTATAAATTAATAATTCATTTCAAAACTAAACTTTTTCCCTTAAAATACAAAAACAAAACAAAAACAAGCGACAAAGGAGAAATCCGTAAAGAAAACCTAACTGAATCGACAAACAACATTTATGACTTCATATAGATTCACAACAAACCTACATATAACCGTCAACAAAAAAAAAAAAAAAACAACCCATCGACGACCGTACCCATTGAACTGTAGTATTCACCAACCATTTTGTTCAACACCACCAACAAACCCTTGACGTAACATAAAAAATTCACCCATCCCATTATATTGTCATCTATTTTAGACTTCGCCATGCGCAGCAGTCCTTTCACCCCAAATGATATTTTTGGTAAAAAAAAAAAAAAATACAAATAAAAAAACAAAAAAATTAAATAAAAATAAATACAATCAAACGATTTTTCCAACAAAAGCACCACCATCGCCACCAGCACCATCAACATCGTCAAACATACACAAACAACACAACTACTTTATACAAATTTTCTTTCTTCCTATATCTGGACACAAAAAATGTGCTTTTTTTTCCTCTTTAAAAGAATTTACTGAAGTGAGAAAAAGAAACTTAGTGCAAAAATATGAATAAAAAATAACAAAAAAAGGAGACTTTTTTCCATTTGGTATTCTTTCCTCCTTGTTTAAAATATTTATTTTTATTCAACAGAAAAATTCATCATATTCATAAATACAGAAAAAGAAAGAAAAAAAGCTAATGGTGTTCGGTCTCGTTGCGACTGACTCGGGTTGGCTTGGGTGTTGGTCGACGGCAATGTGGGTAGAGAAGTAATTTTTTATTTCAAAAATTTTACAAAATAAATTAATGGGTAATTTATAAATTTTAATAAAAAAAAAAAAAAAAAAAAGAAAAAAGAAAAGCCGAAAAAAGAACAAAATCCCAAGAACTTTTCTGCATTTAAAACGAAAAATGTTTTTGCTTAAAACTCGTAAATTGTAGAGAGATGTACCACGAATGTAACGCAACATTTAAAACAATTAATTTAAACAGCATATATTGACATCATCACCCAGATAACTAATCAAATTTACAAAGAGAAAAAGCTTTAAAATACGTTTGGTGACCTTAGGACACAAGAAAAGTTTTTTGACATTGTCACGTTTGAAAAAAGCATGTGAATTTCTAGCGAATCGACCCATAGGCGGCGGCGGTGACTGGCAAAGTCATTTTTTTTTTATTCATTTTAAATAGAAAACTATTTTTAAAACGGAAGTTAAACTTGTTTCACACACACATATACATATAATAACACTCAGGAAAATGCAATAAGTAGAGTAGTTAGTTTAGTTTTAAACATACAAATCCATTGTAAAAAGAATAAAAAAAAGAAAAAAGAAAATAAAACAATAAGGGGGATGGATGAATATTAAAAACATACATGAATATAAAATATAAGTAAAGAGATAAAAACAAAACAAAAATAAAAATAAATAAATAACCAGAAAAGCTTATACTTAGCAAAACAAATGTATAGTGTAAAATACCACTAAAATAAAAGAGAGAAAGTGGGATAGATTAAAGTTTCAAACTTTTCCACAAGTTAAGTTGAGTAAAGAAAAGTTAAGTTATATAAGGACATGATAGTGGTAGTAATAGAGAGTAAGCGAGTATTAAAAGAAAATAGAAAAAACACAAAACTATCTAAAAAGCTTTAACAAAATGCTTTTTTTCTTTTCATTTTTTTTTTTTTTGTTTGGTAAAAAATTTATAAAATGCTTTTTTCCATATTTTTTTTTTTTTTTTTGTTATTAATGCCAACAGCAAAGTAACAAACATTTTATAATAACTCAGTGTGTAGTATAGAAGAAATAATAATAATAATAATAATAATAAAACAAATATTACGACGAAGAAATTGCATAAACAATTACCAACAACAACAATTTTTTTTTTGTTCATCTTCTAATTGTTTTGTTGTAGAAAAACTTTTTATTTTTTTTTTTCCACTCATAATTTTTTTATGATTATTGTTTATTATGTAAGGAAATAGGACACATTTATGCGCAAGCTTTTGAAGGGCGTATTATAAAACAAGTAGAAAACTTTACCCCAGTTTTAAAACAATAGAAGAAAAAAATTTTTTTTTTCATTTGTATTTCGTTGAAATTAACTTTGTCCGGCCGGCGTATAAAAAATGAAAGAAAAACTTTACAACCATATAAAAATAAAAATTAATGAATTAATGAAATATAGCCGAAAATAACTTTAAAAGGTAAAAAACGAGACGACAACTATCCTAAAAAATTAAAGCTACGTCATCATAATATATCCCTATCAACCAAACAACTTACCTAAAAATATCTAGGAGACAATAGGTGGTAAAGCAGATTTAATTAAATTAAATTATTAAAAAAAGGGAGAAAAAAAAAAACATTTCTTTAAAAATATTTTTAGAGATAAATAAACACCACGAGGTGATGGTGGTTTATTGCTGTTCAGTATGCTCTGATCAGTTTGAGGAATTAAAAACAAAGTAAATAAATAATAGAAAATAATTATGTAGAAACATAACTATAGAGACAACAACGACGATGATGCGATGTGTGTAAGTAAATTAGAAAGCACACACATCAATCTACCAACAAATAAACTAACTTACAATAAATAAACATCACCAAACTAAACTTTTCGATGATAGAATGAATAGAGTATGGAATAGAATAAATGAATAATAGTCGTCGTCGTCGTCGTCGTCGTCAGTTAGTAAAAAGGTTCAACAATAATTCACCACCACCCTCCAATAGTCTATTTTCAGATTGTGTATAGAAAAAAAAAACCACCCAACCAACCATTTATTATTTGTTTTTATTTTCTAAAGAGATAGTAAGTTCAACACACATCTACATAGAATCACGTAGTTGTCGGTGAATCAATATTTAATTAATAAATAACAATTTAAAGTTCAGAAGTTTTCAACAAAAACTCCATATAAACTTGATCCATAACCCAAATCCCGTAACTTTGTTGAAAAGTTGTTGCTGCTGCTGCTGTTGTTGTTGTTGTTATTGTTGTTTTTGTTTTTTGTTTTTTTTTGTTGTTACGACAAGAAAAATTTTCTGTGTTGAGTTGTGAGTTTTGTTAAATTATAAGCGGGGCAGCAGGCAGCGGCAAGGCAATGGCAGCAACACAATAAAGTTTGTTGTTTTAAGTTAAGCTAAACAGAGATGAAACTAGATAGAAAACATTATATGACATTGGGGATAAAAGAAGAATGAAAGAAAAGAAAAAGAAAAGAAAAAAGAAAATTTATATTGACGTTTAAAGTTAAACTTTTTTTTTTTCTTTTTTTTTTCTTTTTTTTTTGTTGTTCGTTTTCCATATAAAATTTTATTTTATTCTTACTTGAAAAACTTTTCTTTTTCTGTGTTCATTTATGTTGAGCTTTTTTGTTTTTCTGTTGGTGGTGCCGCCGCCGCTTATAGAAAGCAACAGAAACATACACCAGCCAAAAACCATCCATATCATATTTAGTTAAAGCTAACCAACAACAAACAGTAATAATGTACAGTGGGATAGAGAAGAAAAGAAAGATTATGCCAACAAATAAAAATAAAAATAAAAACAAAATAAAAAAAAAAAAAAAAAAAAATGGAAAAGCATAAATTTTATAGCTAGACTCATATTATATTACTAAAAGTTTAATTAAGCAATTATTGTACATAAATCACATTAAATAAATTATGTGCTTTTTGCTTTTCTTATTATAAATTTATTTTTTTATTTTTTGTCCACCCATCCCACCATATCATCCCTCTTTACATTTTTGCTATTTTTGTAAAGCTTTAAATTTTTTTTATTCTTACTTTATTTAATTTTAATTTAAATTTAATCTTTTCTTTCTTTCTTTCTTTTTTCTTTTTATTTATTTAAAATATTTTGTTGTTTTACTTTTTCTACTTCTTCTAAAAAGAAAAGTTTTTCAACAAATTATTATTAAATGTGTATGAAGGAATGAATTTATTTTTGAAGAGACCAAAGTAGTACAGAGTAACCGGAATTGGTAGGTGTAGATAGAAGAAGTTGTAGCAGTGTAGAAGGCAGGCAGGCACCAACCAGTAGCAAAATTCTACTTTTTTTTTTTTTTTTTATATTAAGAATTATTGTTTTTCAAAGTTTTAAATTAAAAATAACCAGAATAAAAGTTGATAAAAAAAAAAAAAAAAAAAAAAAAAAAAGAAAAACTTATAATTACAATTTTTGTTTTTTATTAACATTATTTTATAATTTCTCGTAATTAATCAATTAAAAGAAAAAAAATGGAACAAAAAGGTAAAAATGACAGATCGTTAAATATTTACTCTTCATTAGTCTCTGTAACAATAAATTTAAATTTATAGGAAAAGATTTACGAATATCGTGCCCATCTCACCATAGTTACCTCACCTGTGATTACTACTACGGTACAAACATATCGTTATTAATTTTTTTTTTTTTTTTTCCCAACATAACTAACTTGATAAAAACATTTTTATTTTGAATACACAATGCAAAAATATAAATCAAACATGTGTTATGTGTTGTGTTGTGTGTTATACGCGATAGCAGGGGGTTAAAAATGTAATCAGAATATTGTCAACCTCGTTTGACAGATTGATCAAATACATCATAATTAAGTTAAATCTATCAAAAGAGTGACCATTTGTTATATTTGTTTTTAAGATAATAAAACGTAAAACAAATAAAGAGGGGAAAAAAAAAAACGAAAAATCGAAGGTAAGTAAGTAAAAGCAGAGCAGCAGAGTCAATTGAAAGCAAATATAAATGAAAAATTATAGCAAAATACTACAACAAACAGCATTAAAAAAAAAAAAAAAAAAACACATCAATAATATACAACTATACAAGGGATGAATTAATGCAATTAAAAAATTATTGTTAAGGCAAAACTTTATAATTAAAACCCAACAAACAAACAATTTTGTTATAAATCATTCATTCATTCCTTCTATTTATTATTCATTTTCATTTTTGCAATTACTTCATGTGTTTGTGTTAAATGTGCTATTACTAGATGCTGCTGCTACCACTTTACTTTACATTCCATTATTTTGCTTGATTGAATTTAAAATAAAACATGAAAAAAAAAAAGTTTCTTTTTTCTATTTTTATGTTTAAAAATTTTATGTCGCTTTAACTACTATTTCTATTACTATTACTATATATATATATATATATTGCAAAATCAGCATTTATTTGATTTTTTTTAATAAAATAATAAACTTTTCTCTAACAAAATAATAAAAAAAAAAAAAAAATAACAAAACAAAAAAGCTAAGCTAAACTTTTATGAAAATGTTAAACAAAAATTAAAATTAAAACAACAAAATTATTTTTGATTAATTTTTTGCGACAAAACAAAAACAACAACAGCAGCAACAGAGTAGTAGCAAAAAAAAACTTTTTCATAAAATATTTTAAATAAAATTTATATAATTTGGACTATGTGAAGCTGCTGATACTGTTTCTGCTACTGCTCCTGCTACTTTGCAACACAACACTAATAAGATAATCCTTTAAAATGATTTTTTTTTTTGTTGTTGATTTATGTGTAGGGGGTTGGTGTATGGTGGTAGCTGTATGTATGAATAACACAAATTTAATTTAAGGTTATTAGAGTTCGATATGCCCAAAAATTATAAACAAAATCTAATGCAAAAAAAATGAGGCAGAAAAACTTATTCAGGTTAAAAAAAAGAAGAAAATTAAATATTTATATAGAGATAAATAAAACTAAAAAAAAAAAAAGGGTGTTTTTCCTCCCCTAACAACAAAATTATAATAATAATAATATAAAAATAAATATAAAATGAATAAATGAATAACAAAGTGGATTTAAACGTATAAATATTCATTGCAAATAATAATTTAAAACAACAATAACAATCAGGAATTTAATTCTACAATAGACGACGACGACGACTTAAATATTGTATCAATCAATTAATTAATTAATTACAAATATATTTAATAATAATAATAATAATCCTTCCATTAAAAAATAAAAAATTGATTTCTCTACTACTAGATTTTGCTGGAAAAAAAAATCTTTTATAAAATTTACATCATTACGAATTAAATTAAATTAAATTTGCTGGTGGTGGTTGTTGCAAGTAGCAAAATAGTAGTACTAAAAACATTAAATAATGTTTATATACTTTTATGCTATTCAAACAACAACAACAACAACAGCAACAATAATAATAATAATACAACGAAATTAAAAAATAAAATTAAATAAAATCAAAAAAAAATAATATACTCAATTTCAATTTATTATAGAGATTTTACGGAATACAAAAAAAAAAAAATAAAATAAAATAAATTTACATTGTATGATTATTCAATTCAACACAATGAATACAGTCGTCATCATCATCAATAACAACATCAATCGCAATGGTACGGTCGTTTGGTTTGGTATATTATATTCTGTGATGTGAAATGAGTTAGGTAGCAATAATAAATATGAGAGTTTAAAAATAATGTGAAAATGGTACACTACACCAAAGATTATATTATATTATATTATATGATGCACCAACAAAATCAATCCAATCATTCTCTTATATATTTATTTTTATTATTTAAAAAAAAAAAAAAAAAAAAAAAACATTTTCTATATAAATATATATAAGCAGCAATCAATATTGAATAGTTATATACAATTGGATAAATTGGATATGTAGATAGGAGAGGACCACATTTATAAACATAAAATCGATTGCTCTTCTATTCCTATATAAAAATTCATGAATCGATATGGCAATAGTAGCACTAAAGCTAGCTACTGTACTGTGCATGCAATATTTGTTCTCATATAACTCTACTATCTTCTTTACGTATTATTATTATTATTATATGTATACAATTATCCAAATCATTTTTTTTCCCCTCATATACATATTTATGTACATATGTACAGAATGTGTTTGTATTTCGTAATATTCAATAGGTAGTTACAGATAAATGCAAAATTTAAAATGAATAGCATTATAAAGCAACATTATTGCTATTACACTACACAACATTCTAGAAATTACAAAATTAAATTGTTAAACAGAAAATGTTAACAAACATACAAAAGGATTATTAACGAGACAAATTAAATAACAAAAAAAATAATAATAATAATAATAATTAAAAGCAAAGAATTAAAATAAAAAAAAAACTACAACGCTCTACTATACACCCACACCCACTACACACACACACGCACCATGTAATTAATTATAAAATCAATAAACCTTTTATGAATTAATTATGCAACAATTATCGTACACAAAAACACTTAGTTAGTAATTAAAATGTATAAAACAATACTAGCTCTTTAATAAAAATACAAATAAAGGAAAAGTAAAGAAAATTAAATATTCACAACAAAAATAATAAATAGTGTGTAGAATAGAATAATATGTTTAAAATCTTAAATTACAATAAAAAATTAATTTAAATGACTTAAATCATATAATTTAATTTAAACAACAAAGTTGTTGCTGTTGTTATTTTTATTTAAATTTATTTAAATTGAAATAATCAACCATCAATTTGACGGCAAAAATTACCAAAAAAAAAAAAAATAATAATAATAATTAAATAAAACAATTGTCAATTGTTCATAAAATAATAATTATAATTATAATGCCGGTGTGTGTAATTATTTATTTATTTATGTTATATTTGTGTTCCAATTTCTCTTTTCTTTTTCTTTTTTTATTATAAAAACAGGTCGTCATTATTCATTGGCTCGTTGCATGTTTAAAAATTGTAACCAAAAAAAAAAAAAAAAGCGTTTTTTTGTGCTTTATTATTGTCGCTAAAAAAAAAAAAAAATCACATTTACATATTGAATTGAATACACAAGACACTTTCGGTTATCAAAAAGATGAAAAAAAAAAAAAACAAGTCAAAAATAAAGAAAAAAAAAATCTTTTTTTTTTTTTTTTTCATGACAAGAGAAAATAAAATAAATTTTTAAAATACAGAAAATACTCCATGTATATTAAGAATACATATAACTGTTTATTTATTTAACCAGTAAATTGCATATACATATATCAAGTTTTGTTTTGTTACTCCTCTTGGTGCTTGTATTAACATCACCACCCACCATTGAAGAAAAATTCAACCGGCACAATATTGCTGCTACTACTAATAATAATACGACAAATATAAATTCCTAGAGAAAAGTATGTACTCGTAAAAAAAAACAATACAAAGTGTGGTACAAAAAAAAAAAAAAAAGATGAGCATGAAAAATTTCATTCCCAATTCGTTTTTGCTTAAAAAATATAATACATCGCTACACAACACTCATATAACAGCACAGCAGCAGTATAGAAATGTTTTTTTTTTTTATAAAGTGTAGAAAAATCGAAGCCGGGAAAAGCCGGCAACAAATTTTTCTTTTACATTGAAAAACGACACAGGCGTGAGAAATGACAATATTATAATATAAATAAAATGACAAGAATAATAAGGAAGGAACAAGATTACCCATCCAAGGTTATAATAATGTAACAAACAGAGATAGAGAAATCGGATCGATGCCAAAACAGGACAAAATGTTAACGATTATACTTTATACATAGTTTATTATATATTTATATACGTATAATATAGAAAGTATGAAATGACTGAACTGACTGACTGCAAATGTTATTTGAAATCGAAAATAAAACCAAACAGAGCAGACATAACGTTGTTATACCACAAATTATTGAAAAAGATACACAGTTAGTGTGTAGAGTAGCAGCAGCAAGCAAAGTAAAAAGAAAAATAATAAAAAAAAAAAAAAATAATTTTTTTTACAGAGAATGAAAACTTGCGTTTATATAGCAGCACCAGCTTTAGCAACCTTGTTCTTTATAGCGTTAAAATAAGTGGGTGGTGGTGGTAAATTGGTTGGCTGTGTTTTCTACTATTGGTTATGGTTCGCGCTCCTGAAGATGGCTGGTTATTGTTGACGAGAAATATTTTCTTGCAGGTGGGCGACTCATCATTTCATTTCCTTCTACTCTACTCGTTTAATTTTTCTTTTCTTTCTTTTGCCATTTTCTTTTCAAATTGATTTTCATTTGCGCTTTGATAAAATTTACATTTTTTTTTTTTGTTTTTGTTTTTTTCTTTTACTTTTAATGATAATTACACATCAGCTGTAAAACACGTTAATATTACTATTCGTTATCGTTGTTGTTACTGTTGCTGTTTTTATAACTAAAATATTGACCTCTACTGTTATTATTATAACTTTATTATACATTAAATTAAATTAAAAAGTTTTTTTTTTTCGTTTTTACATAAATTAGATCTAATAAACTTATAACAACGTTATAATTATAATAATCTTTTTAATTTTATTAATTAATCAGATTTTAAAAACAGAAAAAATTATCACACATAGCAAAAGTCAAACGAAATAAAAAAAAAACAGCAGCAGCAGCAGCAACAACAACAAAATTAAGAACAATAGTCGTCAAAGTAGAATTTTCCATTTAATTTTTCTTCTTTTTTTTTTTTTTTTGATAAATCAAACTTTGTAACAAAAAACTTTTTAATTATCTTTTATAAAATTATTATTATGATTAAAAAAGAAAAAGAAAAAGAAAAAGAGAAACAAACTTTTGTTACTTTAATTAAATGATAAATTTTTTATTATTTACTTGTGCGCGCGCTATGTTTCTGATTGCTGTTGCTGCTGCTCTGCTGTTACATATTTTATTTGTGTTAATAAATAAAAAAAAAAAAATAAAGGAAAAAAAAACACAAAAAATCTGTCATTTCTTCTTTGAAGTTATGAAAATTAATAAAAAAAAAAAAGAAAAGAAAATAAAGTAATAATCATCCATTAATAATGTCGCATACATATTAAATTTGTTTTTCATAATATATTCATGTTAGAAATTTATTATACAATTGACCATGACACCGACGACAATGCTTTTTTTTTCGTTTTATATATTTCTTTCTTCCATTTCATAATTATAAACAAACTCTACATTGAAATTTATTTAAATATTCAAAACTAAACTACACTTGATACAACAAACTAAACTATACTAAAAAAAAAAAAACTTAACTCTAATACCCCACTTGTTTTAAAACAATTTTCCAACTATAAAAAAAATTATAAAATATTTTCATACACATAAAACTCAACCAAGTTTTAAAATTTTAACAACATAACCCAACCAACCAACCAAAGTTTAAATGATTCATTTATATATTTTAATAATATAGAAAAGTATCGGAGGGTTAACACCGCGTCAACCCTAAATGCATCACCACCAATATTAAAACCACCATCACTATGTGAAATGCAATATAAAACACGACAGTTATAAAAAAAAAAATTATTTTTATATATTAAAAACGAGTAAAAATATTTGTAGAATAAAACTAGAAGAAAAAAAGTGTTGTTTCAGGGGCATAATACATAACATATTATGTTGGGTGGTTGGTTATTGCAGAAATAAAATAGATTCACATTTTGTATTACAAAGAAAGAACGAAAAAAAAAAATCGGCGATAAAATAAGACAGTCAGACAGACAGACAAACAAACAAACAGAAGAAATTTAATCAAAAATTATTTATTATAAAAATACAACACATCGATGATATGTGGTGTTTGGAACAACAACGTTGATATAATTACATAAAAAACAAAACAGTTTAAAGAAAAAAAAATAATAATGTTTTCAACAAATTGAAAGTTAAAGTTTTTTTTTAAGAAGTTTAAACAGCACACAAAACATACAAAGTTTAGTTAATTAATAGAAGAAGAAGAAGAAAGAAAAAAACTATTTAACAAATAAATTTATTTATTAATCATCATCCTTCTATTATAACAAAATAAAAACTAAGAAAATGAAGCAAAAATCATCACGCATTTCATTATCAAAGAGAATTTTTTTACTACTTTTTTATAGCAAACAATAAGATAAATAATTTTAAGTTATTTCATTTAAATTAACCCAGTATAAAACCACACCACACACACCAAATCAAACTTAAACTAAAACTTAAACTAAAACTAAAACAGAAAATAAAATGATTTTTCTATTAAAATAAAATGAAATTACTAAATTTACCACCATTATTTTGTTTGTGTAAATAAATAGTGCTACGATGGAATAACTAGTGCTACTACCAGCCAGCCAGCAAGAAGCCAGCTTTCTCACTAAACTAAAGCACGTGACATAAACATAAATTTTTAATTAAATATACATTAAATAGTCGTTAAATAAAAACAACAAGCAACCAAACAGCAACAGTAATAATAATATTAATATTAATATTAATAATAATAATAATAATAATAATAATAATAATAATAATAATAATAATAATAATAATAATAATAATAATAAAATAAAAAAAATGTTTTTTATATTTTTTCAAGTTTACCACCAAAAATTCTACTACACAAAAATGTTTTTTAATTTTAATTTTTTTTTTTTTTTTTTTTTTTTTGTTTAAATAACATGAATGAATGAATGAATTAATATTATTATAAAAATTCATAATACATTAACCAACCAACCAACATACTACCATTTCAATAAAAATAAATTATGTAATATTCAACTATAAATCAGTTGTGTATTTTGGTTATAATGAAACCAACAAACCAACCAGCATAAACGACGACACAACAGTAGCGGCTGCCGTTGCTTACTGCCTTCTTTTCTTTATTACTACTAATTGCTACACACAAAAAAAAAACGTTAAAAGCATAATTAAAATTTATAAAAGCATAAATATGGCATCATTTTGACGCAGTCAGACAAATAATAAAATAAACTCAATGTCATAACAAAAAAAAAAAAAAAACATATTCAAAAAAACATTAATTAATAATTAAGTGAGGATTTTCTTTTTCTTCATCTTCCAATAATTCTTCATATAATTAATCAAATAAAAATTAGAAAAAATAAATTACACCTTGTCGGCCGGTTGATTGGTTATTATTAATAATAACCAAAAAAAAAAAAAAAAAAATTATAAATAATTTAATTAATTAATAAATTAACAAACAACAACCTCCAAAAGTGTATAGTAAAAAGCGCGGAACACATAACATTAAAAAAAGAAAAACGCACATTTTAACACAAGTAATAATCAAAAAAAAAAAAAAAAAAAACAAATTTTTAGATAACAAGAAAACAAAAAAAAAATTAAAAAAATATTATTTAGATTTAAAACAAAAGAAATATATAATGTATATTATTTGTAACGGTTGTTGTTAAATTATTATTTGTATATGTTTGCTGCTACTGCTGCGCGCGTTTTCCTGCTATGCTATGCTATATAGCGCGCCTCGTAATAATTTTTAATTTCATTTAGAGAAAGATAAAGAAAGAAACAAAACCCACCATGAGCATAATTTTTTTTTTTTTTTTTTTTTAATTTCTTTCTATAAATAAAAATAATAATTTTTTTTTTTTTTTTGTTTTCTTTTTTCAACATTTTTCATCATTATTATAATTTTCTTTCTAAACACAATAAAACGAAATATTTTTTCTAAATTCAACAACTACTTTCAATTCCACATCATTAACAACAACTTTAACAACATCATTTTCATCAGCATCATCATAATAATCTACCATCATCGTCGTTATTTAAGCTTTTTTTCTTATTTCTTCTTTCTTTTCTTTTCTTTTCTTTTCTATCATGATACATTTATAAATGTATGCGTGCTAGTAGCTAGGCTAGAGTCAGTAGTTTTATAAAATTATTGGCATACTTATATTATTATTATTCCATTTGATCTTTTTGTTAAATGGATAACAGAAAACAAAATATATATTTTAAGAATAGGTAGAGTAGTGAGTAGTTAGTTAGTTAACAATAGAATTAATCTCTTTACACATATGCGCATATAACAAACATATCAACCAGGCGAGGTGGTGGTAAAGTGAATTAATTTTATTTGCTTTAACAAAAGAAAAATAATATTCTTTTAATTAAATTAAATTTTTTTCTCATAATTAAAAAAAAAAAAAAAAAAAAAAAAAATTTTTCTATCAATGTGTACGCGTTTATACTACATAGACTACTCAACTCATTTGATATACTTTGCTGGCTTATAAGCAGTTGCTATTTTTACATCATTTCAATAATGATAAACATAATAACGTAAATAAGTAAGTAATAATAATAATAATAATTATTATATTAAACACATAAAAAAAGAAAAAAAACAAGAGTTGATATGATGAGGTAAACAAATGTTAATTTAACAAATCAACCAACCACACATGATGATAATTTTAAAAGAAAACAACAAAACCGTAATACACAAGATAAAGTAAAAAAAAAAGTGAGGTTACCATCAGTACAGTACAGTACAGTAATACACTTTTTATAATTTGTTCAAGTTATCATCTGTGTGTATTTTTAATTATTATTTCATGTTTATTAATACCTTTTTTTTTACAGTTTTCTATTTTCTTTTCGTCTATTTAATTATTATATTAAGAATAGTCGTAGGTAGGTAGGTAAAATTTCTTTTCAATTTACATGTGCATAGTAATTTTTAGTTTTACAATTATATAATATTAATTTTTAAATAAAATATTTATATTACAGTGATTACACAATTTAATCACCACCCGTTTAGTTTATACACATCAGATCAGAATATCACACATTTCTACTAAAAACATCACTAAAATCGCGAGCTTTTATTGTTTCTTTTTTTTTGTATGCAAAGTAAATGCTTGCGCAATTATAGCACATTTTTATTCATATGAATATAAAAATATTATTATTATTATTTTTTTTCTTTTTATCTAAAGAATTTTTATATAATCTAATTTAATATAAATTTATATTTGTTGAAATAAAAAAAAAAAAAAAAAAAACATAATTTAACGATTTTTTTTTTTTTTTTCGAAGTGTAAATTATTAATAGGTCATAAAAAGAAAAATTCCACGTTTATTTATATATTATTAAAAAGTAACAAAAATACAAAAAGAGAAAAAGGAAAATCAGATTACAATATTCATAAATTTTCAACAGAAAAAAAAATAAAAAAGAAAAAACATCAGGAGCTAAGCAAAGTAAATGAAAATAAATTTCTTCTTAAAACAAAAAATTCTTCAAATATTTGCCAGCAATAATATTTACAAGCACATGGTTAAATAAAAAAAAAACCTCTGTCGTCGACAGAGCAAGTCAAAATCGTCAAAATTAACACAACGGGCGTATAAATAAAATATTAAAATATTAAAAAAAAAAATATTTTCAGTCAAAGTGTCTGCCTGCCTGTTGTTGCCAACAAAAATCATTTACAAATTGCAACATTTTAGATAAAAAATATAAATCAATAAATTCGCAGAGACCTTGATGGCCTTAGTAATAAAAACACTGATCGATCGATACAAAGACGACAACAGGTACCATGGTTCGAGTCCCACCCGCACTAAATTTTAATTTAAAATTTTCAAGAGACAGTTAATAAATTGTTTTATTTTCATCAAGAAAAAAAAAACCATTATAGAAAGATTTGTCTAATTAATTCTCAAATAAGCACGTTATGTTGAATTATCTCGAAGTTCTTCTTCTTCATATAAAAAAATGATTATTATTTAGATTTAGTAGGTCTCATGCAAAAAATTACTCTTTGGTTTTTAATAAAAATAAATCAGCGAGAAAAAAATCCCCCTCTATCCACGTTTTTAAATGAATTAATATTTTCAAATATAAAAAACAAACTCGCTCGTCTCGTTACTACATTCAGTAATTATAATAATTAATTAATTAATAAAAAAAAAAACAGAATGAATAATTAATTAAATAAAAAAATACCTAGAAATATGGAATTTAAAAAATTATTAAAATAAAAAACTCACCTTTAATAATCGAGACAACATTTCACTGTAGTTAATCTGTAAATAATAAAAAAAAATTGTTATTCATTTTCCAGTTAATTAATTAATAAATTTATGTGTTTATATGGGTGGGTGGTTGGTTTAGTAACAGAGTAGATTTTTTTTTTTTTTTACAGCCATACATAAAACACAAATTATCCACCATAATCAACAAATGTAATGAGAATCAATATCAACGATTAACAAAAAAATTACATAAAAACACACACACACACACACAAAACGCAACATAAATAAACAAATTAAAATATAATTAAATTAAAAAAAAAAATATGTTGCCCATGTTGTTGTTGTTTTTTTTTCTTTCCTTTTTTTTTTTTTTATATATATAAATAAATTCATTTTACAACATTCCCCCAATATTTATTAAAATTAAAAAAAAAAGATAGAAAAATAAAAACAACAACAAGAAGCAGTAGAAGAAGAAATAATTAATATAAAAATAAACAAATTTATAAATATAAATGTTTCTAACAACGCGGTGGGGTGGTTGTTGGTAATAGTACAGAACAGTCTAGTTAAATATTACTTATAAGACACGTCCCCCCCCGCTTTTATATAATTTTTTTAATTACTAATAAAAAATTTTAGAAAAATTAAATTATTGTGTATATACATAGCTTGAAGCGCATGTAGCTGTCGTTTTTTATTTTATTTTTTTTTTTGTGTTAACACATGTATAATTTTTAAAGTAATAAATCGTTTAATAATTTTATTACAATCATCTTTTTTTTTCTGATGATTTAATTAGAATAAAAAAATTAAAAAAATAAAAAAATTTTTGAAAACAGCAAATACGTCATATAACTGAATAAAAAAAAATAAAAATATAAATTTTTCTATAAAATAGCACAAATAAATTATAACAGAACCGAAACACAATGTGAAATTTAATGGTGAAAATGTGTAAAATTGTCTATTGACGCGCGATAGAGCATAAAATACCACCACCAGCAGTAAATTTAGATAAATGTTTTATTTAAACATAAATTAAAAATTAAACTATAAATGGTGAATAATAATAATAAACATGCCACAGTTTCTTCTTCTTAATACTTTTTTAATACGATTCTCCTATCTATATCGTTCGCTATTTATGTTTGAAATAAGATAAAACAAATTTTTTATTTATCAAACAGCAATCTATCCAACTTTATGAGAAAATAAAATTCAAGTCAAGTCAAATAAGGTAAAGAAATAGAGGTAAAGAAACATATATCTCTCGATTTATTAAGCAGAAAATCTATATGTTAACTCATACACCATCCTCACCACAATCACCTACTTATGCTTTCATTCTAATGCTCTTTATTGATTAATTTTTTTACACTTCTAGAAAAATTATCGAAAATCAATTTATTATTTTAAAGCATAATTTTTTTTACTTCTTCATTAGATACAAAATACATAAATCAATCAATAAAAGCGCACAAAACACAAAGTGCAAAAGAAAAATACTTTTTTTTTAATAAATCAACAACACGAATAAACAAATTTATGCAAATTAAATTCGAAAATCAAAACAAATAAAAAAAAAATATGAAATTAAATTAAATAAAAAAAATTGAGAAAAGAAGGCGAAAAAAAAAAAATTAAATTACAATTCGTCTCAATGCCAAAATTTGTATGTTGAAAAATAATGAAAATTAAATGAAAAAAAAATATACTTTGCGTTGTCGCGCTGTCGACATTATCGTCGTCACCGTAGTCTCATTATTTTATCATCAAATTAGTGAAAGTGTATTGAAAACAGACTAAGTACAAAAGGCAACAAAAAACCAAAGTATAGCAGGCAGTACAGTAACAGTAGCAGCAGCAGTAAAGCATACAAAAAATATATGAGAAAAAATGAAAAAAAAAAAAAAATAAAATTCAAATTTGGTTATGTTGAGTTGTGTGTTTTTGTTACAATATTGACTGCTAAATAGAAAAACAAAAAAAAATAAATGCATGAATTTTCAATAATAATAATAATAATCATAAAAGCCATAATGAAAAATAAAAATAAAATAAAACGTTAAACAAGGCAAAAAAGAAATAAATATTTTACAATAAAGAGAAGTAAAAAAAAAAAAAAAGAAAAAAAGCAACCAGAAGATACAATGCCAAACCAACCAAACACACATAACAACAGAAGGGGAAATAATAAAATAAAAGAAGTGCAAAAAGTGTATAAAAAAAAAAAAAGAAGAACGAAGAAAAAAACGCTGAAAATAAAAATGGCACCAAAGTTGTTTCGCGACCTCTTAAAACAAAACAAAAAAAATAAAATTATAATACAGAATAAAAAAAAAAAAACACAAAACGTAAAAAAGGAAAGAAAAAAAAAAACGTAAAATAAACACAATAATTTATTATTTCAGAAAAATGCTCGTTTTATTTATGCTGCTCTTGTGCTTGTCGTATTCGCGGTGGTGGTGTGTGCGCGCTGCGCGATGCCGATTGCTACAAACTATAGGAGAAAAACATATTGTCATATCATTTCATTTTTTTATATTTTTATTTTATTTATGCCTTTTTTTTATACCAATTTATATTAATTCATTTAATATAACAAAGGAAAATGTACTGCTAAGTTAAGTACACAGCACACATTTATATAAATAATAAACGCAACCAACACAGCACAGTGGTGTATTTCTGAATCATACTCAATTTTTTATTTTTCTTGAAGAACACATTATGTAAAAAAAAAAATTCACAATAGAGAACAACATCTAACAACAAAATGAAAGTTAATGATATTCGCGCAACCAAACAAATTAATCTCATCTTGTCACAAATATATATTTTCCATAGAAAAAAACCAAATTTTATTTTTCTTCATTTTCGCGTCATTTCTAAACGAAATATTATTTGCGTTTTTTTTTTATATTTTTTAGTCTTTATACATATCCATACATATACGTATATATGTGCGTAAAGAAAGAATAAAAAAAAAAAAAAGCTTTACATGTTATCTAAAGAAACATATAAAGCCTTAAACAAATTAATATGTGATTAAAATTTAAAAAGTCATGTAGAAACCAAAAAAGAAAAGATAAAAAAGTAAAAATAAAATTGTGACAACCACACACACACAGTAAACGGTTTTATTTATTTTATTTTTTTCCATTCATTCATTTTCGTTATTTAAATTAAATTTTTTTTCGTTTTCTTTTTCTTTTATTTTAGTTAATTTATTTTAATAAAATTTTAACAGTGTTTCGGTATTGTTGTTGTTGTGTTGATAATATTTTTTTTTTGTAGCAAATATAAATACAAATTTGTAGTAAAAAAAAAAAAAAAAGAAACAGAATTAAATAATAATAATAATAATATGTATTATAATTTATGAAATAAAACCAAATTAAACCGGAATTAAAAATTAAAAGCGCCAGGCGGCTACTACTAGTCAACGACTATGACGACGACAACAGCAACAACAACAATTTATACAAGAAAATATGAAGCCATCATCATCAAAAACGAAACAAAACGAAACGAAAAAAACAAAACACAAAAATCCCATAAAGCTTTAAATAAATTTGTACAAAAAGAAAAATTAACATTATAGCGATTAACGTGCACATTAAATATTAACATTGTATGTTTATATATTAATTTTAATAAACATAAATAATAAATTTATTAAATTATTTAGAGAAAGTTGTAGCTGAATTTACCGAGTGTAAATAGTACTTGGCCACAAAGAGCCAGCCATCATCAATGTCAACAATTAGAACAACTAAATTTTGCATAGCGTGTACACATTACACAACTACAACGATGACAACGACAATCCAGTACAGTTAAAAGTCATAAAATTACATTACATACGTTACTTTGCTACACACAACACAACACAACATAAATAATAATTTAAACAAAACACTTTATTATTATTATTATTATTTGTGAAAACAGAAAAAGAAGAAAAGCGAAACCAAAAAAATTTTTTGTAAAAATTGATGCAAAAGAACGTGGTTCTCGTGACTGTACAGTTATATATATTTTATTTTCATGTGTGTAGAAGTGTGTTAAACATTTTTTTATTGCAAGCAAATAAATTTTTATTAATAAACAATTTATCACACTTCATACATAAATAATTTTTTGTTGTACAGCACGATACAATTTTTTATTTTATTTATAATTAAAGAAGTAAAACTTTGATTAATTTAAAGCGGAAAAAAATAAAAATTCGTTTTACAAACTTAATAATCTCTCGCCAATTATTTTACCTTTTTTTTTTTAATTATTATTATTCTATTCTACTTCTACTACAAGCTTGTTAAAGTGATCCAATAATTTTATAGGGAAATTCCAAAAAATTTTAAATAATAAATTAAATATTCATATGCTCGGTGGTTTAAAGAAAAAAATTTATTTAAGTGAAACAATGCACAAAAGTGAGAGACAAAACCTATAAGCAACGTACATTTTGTGATAAAATAATATTTTTCTTTAAAAAATTATAAATTTAAAAATATTATATTATAAAACACAAACCAAAACGTAGAAGAGATGAAAATCGGTAAAATAACGCGATTTTATGTACAAATAATATAGGCCTCTATCATGTTAGACTAAAAAATAGACAATGATCTTTTTTTTTGTGTTTCGTATTATCAAAGACGCAAACGATAAAAAAATGATGTTTGTCTAATCGTAGCGTATTATGCAAGGCGCAATTTAGGTTGTTTGTCTAAAAAATCTATGTTTTTCATCACGTCAAATATTTGCGTGATGGGTAATAAAAAATCATAATTAATTAATTTTACGGCTATATTTTAATGAGAAATGATTTAAATATTGAAAATAATTGAAGTTATGATATAAAAACATACATTAATTGAATAAATTAATTAATTTTGATTAAAATAAAAAAAAAAAAATTTCAAATTTTTAATCAAAAAAAAATTTTTTTTTTTTTTTTTAAATTATTTTAATTATTGTTTTTGTCATTTGTAGTATTTTTAATCATTATTTCTTATATCTGAAAATATTAAAAATGTTAAGAAAATTTTATAAAAAAAAAAAAAAATTCATTCAAAAAATAATTTTTTATAAATAAATTGCATGAATTTGACATTAGTTATGCAACATCCCCATCTATTAACAAATATAAAAGTAAAACGCATCACAAGTCTATAATAATAGCAACCATCATTTTTCGTGAACGACAGAAGCGCAAATCTATATTTTTTTTAGTCTAACATGATAAGGGTGATATTATCAAAGCAAAAAAAAAAAAAACTTCCGCGATATACACACAACAAACAGAAAAAAAAAATGTATTTGTGTAATATTCGCACGCATAAAAAGCTGTGTGTATCCATTTTTGTTTTGTTCTTTTTTTTTTTTAATAAATACATATTTTATTTATTATTATAATAATGCATACATAATACATTCAACGATCCAATCTATCTATCTATCTATAATTTTTTTTTTTTTTCAGCAAAATAGCTACACAACGAGATTCTACAACTGCATAAATATAATTTTACCGAGTACATTTTTTGTACTCTTAACGCTGCTGTTGCTGCTGCTTTTAACATTAACTAAATAAACCTCATCATCATACCACACGTAAAGACATAATGTTGTCAAGTTTCATAGAGAGAGAGTAAAAAAAAAAATGAACAGAAAAGATAGATAGATGGATGGATAGATTAAATCGTTAAGCATTCAGGCGAACCGGCACAACGAAGCCAGAAGGCGGCTGACTTTTTATAAGCACAACATGTATGCGATGCAATGATGTTAAATTTTTTTTTTTTTTTTTTTTTATATATATAATAACAAAAAATAATAATAATAATAATAATAATCATATATGAAACAAAAATAAAATAGTGAAACTTTACAACTAAAATACAAAAGAAGAAAATAAAAAAAATTATTGTGGGAATATCAAAATAAATAAACAGAACAGAGCAAGTTTTTGACATTATTATTGTTTCTCCGTTCGTTCATCATGTTAATATTATTCATTTAAAAATAAAAAAGTAAAGTTTATAGAGTTGCAAAAATATAATTTTTCGTTTATTTATTTATTTATTTATTTATTTATCCACTCATTTAGTTGATTTTTTTTTTTAAACTTTACTTCGCTTTTTATAAAAAAAAAAAAAAAAAATAAATAAAATTTTATAGAAAGCAAACAATTGTTTGTTGTTTCCAACATGTTATTATTTCATACATTAGAAGTATGTACACATGCATATATATTTATAAACTAAAAATAAAGTAAATAAAAAAAGTTAAACAAAAAATTAAATAACAATAATGGACAACTACGACGACGACGACAAACGTCTAAAACCAACAAAATAAATACAATCCCGCCGTTGACATATAAAAAAAAAATCTGTTTTACTACCTTTCAGGTTGAAATATTTTTTTTATTTTTTGTTTTTATTAATTTACAAGTTCAGTGTAGAGTTCAGAGCTTTAAACAATGCGCGAAAGTAATAATAAAAACACCGAAAAATTGCATAAATCTTTGAACAAAAAAAAAAGAAAAGAAAACCAAGCCCCAGTATACAAACGACGACTAGACAGAAAAATTGTGATAAAATTAAAAAAAAAAAAAAAAAAAAAAAAACAGAAACTAAACATGTCCCATTAATAATAATTAATATGTGTTTTGTTTCTCCAAATTATTTTTATTATTATTTTTTTTTTTTTTCGTTTGTTTGTTCTCCTCTATAGAATTTAAATAATTTTTTTAGTTACTCTCTCAGAGTTTGTTTTACTTCCAAAATTATAATGTACAAAAAAAAAAAAAAAGTACATAAAAGTATATCAATAATAATAAAAGCACAAAAAAAAAAAGAAAAGAAAAAAAAAAAGTTGTTGCTAGAGTAATAATAATTTATAATAAATTCTACAGGATATAAGAGAGTTCATTTTAAAACCACAACTTGAATAAATGTTACAAAACTCATTGTAAAAATAAATAAATAAATAAATAAAAAGATAATAAATATGCTGCTACAACAAACAAACAAACAAACATACAAACAAAACGAAAAAAAATTCAAAACCACGATGACACAAAACGCGAAAATATTCCATTAAAATTATAATAAATTTACCCCTCTGTCTAGTGTGTACCTATGGGGAGTTAGTGTATGAATAAATAATAAATAAATAAATAAAAAGAAAACGAATAATTAATCAAATAGTTAATAAAACGAGATACACATAATCTACATATGTATGATAATCTTGTTTTTTATATAAAAAAAGATTTATAGATATAAACAACAAACTACATAACACAACACTCTACTATCATCATCATCATCAGCTGTTTATGTTTATGTGCAGCTAACTTTATAAATAATCTAAACTTCTTATAGAGTTAAGGATTTAGTGTTTAAAAGAAGAAAAACCTATTCAAAATATAATCCACATAGATAATCATCATCAACAGCATCATAAATAAAACGGTTACATAAATTCGTTTATTAATTAATTAATTAGATAAATATTAAAATATTAAATTTAACAAGATAAGAGATAAGAAGTAGGACGACAACTCAACTATAATAATTATAAAGAATTAAAATTAAATTAAGAAAAAATTTATTCATCATAAAATCAAAACACATCACATATTAGAACCACCCAAAGACGCGATTAAAAACGACAAACAAACACTTAATAAATAAAGTTTTTTTTTTTTTTCTTCCGTTTCTTAATAATAATAATAATAAATTTATTTGAATTTTTATTTCAAAAGATGATAAACTAAGTAAATACATAACAAATTGTTTTCTTTTAAAAAAAAATTTTATAATATAATAAATATCTCTCGAAAAATAACAAGCAAATCATTAGAACTAACAACGATTTTTCTATATCATAGCAGAATAACAAAAAAAAAAAAACGAATCATTAGCAAACAGCAAAATAAACACATTGTCAATTGACCTTGATGTTTAAATAGGTGTAAAAAAATTATTATTATTATTATTATATGAAAAAAAAAAAAAAAATGATTTTACATTTAATTTACTAAATATCTATGTATTATAAACATAAAACAAAAAAAAAGAGAAAAACTCGATACCGCAACAGAACAGTTTAGCTATACAACATACACAACAGAACAGAACAGTGCATCGGTTATATACACAAATTACATTTTAAAATATAATCATATAATAATTAAAAATAGAACAATTTAATAAATGAAATAGAGAAAATACCTTGATATTATTTATTTTTGGTTAAAATGTTAAAGTTTAAAAAATTGCCTAATTGTCTTTTATAAATAAAATCAAACTTAAAGAATTTAAATATTAATAATAGTTTTTTGTTTACATTTTTAATTGCAATAATCCACGACAAGAAAATCACCAAAAAAAAAAAAAAAAAATCAACTACTAAACACCACTCACACCACATTTAAATTATATTTCTTATTAATTTATAATTACTGTGTGTGTACATATAACTAATTATTAATAGAATTTTATAAATTCTAAAAGAAAATATAAATTAAAACAATAATAAACTACAAACAAAGAATAAATAAACAAACAAAAAAATACACAAAATACAATTTTTGTGCCAAAAATAAAAATAATTTTTTTTTTTTTTTTTTAGTTTATATTTATATTTATTTATATATTTAATGAAAAAAGAAAAAACTTTTAACGAATTAAATTCTTTGAACTAGAAGTGAAAATATAAAAATAAATTAATAAATATAGAAAAAAATTTTCATTTAAATTTAAATTTTCAAATCATAATTACAGCCAATCATCAATGTAGTTGACGACGATACGTTTGTACATTCGTTCGTTTGTCAACACATAAATATCTTATTTCGCATAAATATATTGAAACCTTTTATGAAATTATAACAAACAAACAAACAAATTTAATGATTTCCCATTGTGTCATAACATTTTTTCTGATCTATTTTTGGTACATTATACACAATAAACCGCATACACTTGATTCGTTTCGTTTCGATACATCAAAATTTTTACACAAATAACATGGGAACAGTTAAAGTCAAATAAAAATTTCTTTTTCTCTTTGCCAAAATATTTTTTTTTTTTTCTAAACACCTAAATAACTAAAACTCATAATAAAAGTAACAACAACAAAGTATAAACAAATAATAAAAACACTTTAAAAAATCGGTTTAAATCTTTTCAACTAAACATAAAACAAACAAACAAACCAAAACTAAAAAAAAAAATTAAAATCAATTAATATCTGGGTAAATTTAATTACATTTTAATGGCAAGAGAACAGCAAAATAATAATAATAATTTAATTAAAACAACAAAACTACAAAATTAAATAAAGAGGCCACGAGAAAAAATGTAACGCCGAACACAAGTAGTGAAAAGAGTTACAGAAAACGAAGTACATTAAAAAAAAAAAAAAACCAACCAGTAGCAAATGAAAATTATTTTTCGATATTTTTTTTTTTTTTGAGAGAAAAAAAATTAAATCAATGAAATAAAGACAAAAAAGAATTTTTTTTTTGTCAAGACACGAACTGCTTAAATGTGTATTATCTATATAAATTTCATAATCAACGTCATACATGTATAAACGAAAAAATCGAAAGAAACACACGCACACGCATATGCATAAATATTGAAAATTTATTTTTTTTTTAATTAAATATTTATTTATTTATTCCATATAATATATGCAAATTTCAAGAAAACTAAATTTATTACAAATAAATAATAATAATCAAAAATAAAATGCATTTTATGCTAATAAAATTGGATGAGGTTAATCAATTTTGTAACAAACGACACAGCAGAAAAATGAAAAAATTAAAAAAAAAAAAAAAAAAAAAAAACATTAATTAAATATAAACGCATAGTATGCAAAAAATAAATAATATTACATACATAGGGCGTTGTTGCCTAGTAGCAGCTAATTTTATTATCCTTTTACACTATTTACAAATAAATTTTTTAATTAATTTACAATTTATTTTATTTTTCGCTGATACAATAATAATTGATTAAGTAAAACAAACAGAAAAAAAAAATTCACTCACAATTTTATATTAAATTAAAAATTAAGAGTCAATAATAAAAAAATTATTATTTACAAATAATTACTTTTCTTCTGTTTCATATTTTTAATTGTTTTTTTATTAAAGTTAAAAAAAAAACAAAAAACTAATCCACTATACTGATAACATAATAAACTGTTCCTAGAGTTAAGAGAAAAAAAAAACCGTCAAACATACAACAACAACAACTGATTTAAAAATATTTCTTCACAATAAAACACAAAAAATAAAGGTAAAAAAAATAATAATAATCAAAAGAAGATAATTAAAGTATAAAAATAATTTCAAAGATTGTAATGAAATTTCAAAAACCAACAAACAAAAAAAAAGAAAAAAAAACACACAACGAAAGACGATGTGGCGCGAAAATTTTTTGTAAGCCGCACACACAAGACAAAAATCGTTTAATAATAATTAAAAAAAAAAAAAAAAGCGAAAAATTAAATACATTTCACCGCGATATAAAACGGGGCACAGACCACACACATATACACATTAATAAGAAAAAAAAAAAAAAAAAAAACACACACACACAACTTTATTAATAATCATTTAAAATTCAACTCAACATTATTTTATAACAACGAAAAGAAAAGCTTTTAGAGCTCTCTTTGTAATAAAAATAAAACGTTTTTCTACTTTTTGACTACTTTCTATCAGAAAAAGTAAAAAAAAAAAAAAAAAAACAACGAAGAAAAGTAACATAAATCGCAAACAGCGCAGCGCAGCGTACACAGTAATATCCATACAACTCTAAGTACACAAAAAAAAATAAATAAAATAAAATAAAACAAACAGAATTACCACAATTACGCAAACAATATTATTAATACACAATCACATTATTTATTTCGATGATTTTATTAAAAAAAAAAAAAAGATATAAAATTTAATTCGGCATTTTTATATAAAAAAAAAAAAAAACAAAAAACAGCGGCAACAGAGCTCACTGCCTGTCTCCTCCATTCCCATTACCAACCGTATAAAAAACATAGCAGAAAGTATGAATAATCCGAGACACACAACACATTTGTATGAATTTTCTTTATTTATTATTTTTTTTTTTCTTGATGCCGTTTTAGTAGTTCGCAGTTAGTTTTGTTGTTCGTTGGGCAATCAAAATACAGAAAAATTAAACATTTTATCCGCCACCATATTATACACACAGTTATATATATATATATATATATATATATATATTGTATTGTATTTTAATGTATTTATTACATATATGTTAGTATCCTATATATTAGCAATAGCAATAGCAACAGCAGCGGCAAGCAAACACATTTTTATTAGTCCCATTTAAACGATTTGCTGACATTGTTGAAATGAAACTGATAGGAACGGTTTTTTTTTCTCCTCCTTTTTCTACTTCTTCTTCTATTTTTTATTTATTTTTTTTTTTTTGCTGTACTGTCACATTTTATTTTTTTTGTACGTTCGCTTTTTTTTTTTATTTTATTTTGGATGAATTTTTTTCTGCTGACACTGAAAACAGAAACCAAGAATGTTGCATATCATGCAGTTTTTTTTTTTTTTTTCCATTTTTGCTGCTGCTAATATATTTCGCTTAGTTTTTATTTTTATTTTTTGCTTATTATTAATTTTTTGATTTATAAACAGCTTTTTCGTATTTGATTTTTTATTTTCTTTCTTCTTTCTTTTTTTTTTATTTTAATTATCAACAATTAAAATAGTACTTAATTCAGGGTTGAAATAAAAAAAAAATTATATTTTTGCTGCTAATGTCAACTAGACTTTAGTATTAAATATTAATCCTGTAATAACCCCACACGTTCAAGAACCAAATAATAAAAATTACTACAAAATTGTATAAAACGTTAAATAAGTGCATAATCAATAATAAAACTCACACATCATATAATATTTTTAACAATAACCTATGCAAATATGCTACATCATTACAATACACAACAGCGGAATAAATAAATATATAATAATAATTATAATAAACTGGACAACCTTGATTAAATTTATATTTAAGTTGACCTAATATTCTCTTATTAGTCAAGTAAAGTAAAGCAAAGTAAAGTGTAATCATCATTTAATAATTTATTCATTAATATATATTTATATATTTTTTTTTTTTTTTCAATAATTTATTTTGTTTGTTTAATTCATTATTAAATTAAATTAAATTTAAAAAAAAGAAAAACAATGTTTATAAACAACATTATTATCTCATCATTATAATATGTAAATATATGTATATAAATATCAAATAAATATTTATATCATTGATAATTAGTTTCATTTTTCAACTTTAAATTAATTTTTATTCATTTAGTAAATAAATTATTAAATATTTATAGAGAACAAAAAGAACAAGAAAAAGTTAATTGTGATTAACACCTAGGTTAGTAAGTTAGTTAGTTTTATGGCTATTTAAAATCACGTTTTATATTATTTTATGCAACCTTCATTCAATCAATGACAATAAATCAACAATAACAAAAACCCTTTTTTTTTTATTTTCGCTGTTGTTTTATTACTTCAAATATTTATTATTTATTTATTTCGACAATGGGGTCTCTCTACACACAAAAATTATTAATAATAATATGTTTTAAACCACAAATTAAAAGTGAAAGGTTAAAAACACAGAAAAATCTCTCAAGCTTAGTGATGCCTGCTAATAAATAACAAAATAATTTATTAATCGTGTTAAAGAATAATAAATAAAATTTTCATTTCTAATCGATTTACATTAATATTCTTCAAAACTCAAAAACAATAAAAAAAAAAAAGAAATAAAAAATAATAAGAAGCTAAATTTGACACAACATAAGAATTCCTCTATAACAAAATAAAATTCCTTGAAATAAAACGTTTTAAAAATAAACAAAAAAATAATAATAACGCCACCCGACAGACACAAACCACAAAATACATTTATTTGATAATAAATAAAAAAAATTATTTCTTTACAAAAAAAAAAAAAAAATAATAAAAAAATAGAAAGGAAATTGAATAACAGAAATAATAGAGAAAGCATTACAGCAACACAGAAAATGAAAAAATAAATAGAAAAGCATTTATTGGCTAAATGCCATTTAGAGAATTTATTCATTTTAATCAAAAATAACTTTTAAAATATTAAACAATTAATTTTAATTCGAAATAAAGGTATTTTTAGTTAAATCAGAAAGAAAAAAAAAAAAAAATTTAAAGGTAGGCGCGCGCGAGCTGGCAATGTAAAGAGATTTTAACATTTTTTTTTTCTTTATCCCTCATTTTATTTTTATGATGAATTTCAATAAATATTCATATAAATATTTAATTCAACTGTAATAATAGCACAATTCTACCTCTCTCTAATGTAAATATAGAAATATCACAACACTTAATCTCTCCTTGTTTTTTTTTTTTTTCAATGTCTTTTCTTTTCCTTTCCTTTCCTTTACGTGTTACTCGTTTTAAATTTTTGTATTTAACGTCGTAACATCATAAAATAAAACTTCAAAAATGAATTATTATAATAATAATAATACACAACAAACGCAAAACAATACAAAATTATTCTGAATACATTCCAATCGGTTATTCTAAAAAAAATAAAAGACATACAACACACATAACACAGAGAACAGAGCAACAGCAGCAGACAATTTATAAACGATGGACGCGACGACGCAACGACAACGACCAAGAAGTGAATAATCCCACCATAAAATATGCCTATCGAGTTATATTCTTATTATATTTATTATTACTATATAAATTTCTGTTACTGTTTTGGCTGCCATTATAATGCCATTGTTATTGTTGCAATGCCATGTTGTTAAAAGGACAAACAGCAACAGCAACAGCATAAACAAGAAGACAAGAGAGAACGCGGCCGGGTATACATTGCAACAAACAAATAAAACAATCAAATAAAAACATAATAATACAAAATTGTACATTTATTGAGTAGCGTCGTCTACCAACCAACCGAGAAACGGTTATTCAATTCTTTCTTCTTTTTAGAATTTAATTTTTTTTTTTTTGTATTAAACTTTGCAATTTTTCTGGACAAATAAAACGACCGCGTGGTGGTTTTGTTCATTTCATTGTGTGTACGTTATTTTTGATTAAATTATTTTTTTTTTTATTATTTCAGTATTCAAAAAAAAAATCCTCTACATGTAGAATGAAAAAGAGATAATAAAAGGTGATCTAAACTCAGCATAAACTAATAATAAACAAGGTAAAAAAAAATAAAAATTCCACATCAAAACAGAAAAAAAATTATACATGCGTGCCGATATTTTTAATTACTTATTTCATTTCATTTTTTTTTCATGTATATTCTTCTGCTTCTACACTCATCTATTAATTCTGTAAAAGCTAGAATACTACGACAACAACAACAGCAACAGCAAAAAAAAAAAAAAAAAACAACAGTTAAGAGGAATTAAATAACAAACAAAAAGAAAAAAAAAAAAAAACTAAATGCAACTTAATTAATCATAAAGAAAAATAAACAAGAGAAAAATTATATAATAATTAATTCTTTTGATTAAATTAACATTAAATCGTTTGTAAAAAAAAAAAAATAAAAAAAGTGACGACAAAACAGCCAACCAAACAGCGAAAATAGTTGGAGAAATAAAAAAAAAAAAACTCGTCATTAACGACACAAGACAACATATTATTTATTATTAATAAAAATATAACAAATAAACTGGTTTTATTCCACCATAATAAATAAATTTTTTATGTTATCATCATCGCGTTTATAAGAAGAAGAGGAAGAAGATGCAAAAAAAAAGAAACAATAAAACCAAAACAAGAATTATAAAAATTATCTGTTAAAGGATTGGATTATTATCGTTGTTGCTTCTTCTTCTTCTTCTTATTCTTTTAATTTCATTTTTTCTTTCTTTTCTTTTTTAAATATAAAACATTTTTCTCTTTTCATCTAATTTATAAATAAATTAATAAATATTAAACGCGACATTAAATAAGACAAGAAATTATGCAAATAAAAAAATAGAAGCGAAAAAAAATCTTGAACAAAGTAGTGTAAGTGGCGCGTCACTACATTGAGAATAATACCTGCAGTATATATTTGCAATGATTTCTTTGCAAAAAAAAAAAAAAAAACTTTTTAATTGTAATATGGGTTGGGCAATGGATGCGCCATTCAAATTCAGCGACAGCACAAACACAACAACATTTGACAAAAAATTATTTAAAGCAAATAAAGAAGAAAAAAATAAATGAAACAACCAATGGATTAAAAAAGAACAAAAATCAATTCTTCTTCACATCCATCACCCTACATTTACACACTTATCAATGCTCAACTGTTTAAATATTTTGTTTTAAATACAGACAGACAAATCACGTGGTAAAGAATAAGCTGCTTTCATTACAAATTTATACGATCTTTAAAAAAAAACAAAAAAAACTCTTAAACTTTGACATTCGTTGACAAAACATTTTTTTTTTCTGTATGTACAAAAAACGTGTGCCTGATGCACAACTTTATCAGTAATACAGCAGAGAAAGCGGAATTCATGTGTTTCTATGGACACATTTTGTTAACTTTGACATTTCATAACAGACCAACAATACGTCTGTGTAGCAAGCAAAAGCAAGGACGGATTACTATTATGATTAATAATTTATTTACATATTTTAGAGGAAAATAATTCATGACATCTATTAAAATATTTGACTAGCTAATGCTGAATGGTACAACGTTCAATGTACATCAAATGCGACCATAAGCAGCTAAACAAATCAATTTTTCTTTTTTTCTTTTTTTTTTTATCAAACAAACAATAAAATATTGCGCGTATGCAACATTAAAAATTTCTATGTTTTAAAAGTCATGAAAAAATTGTTTAAATTTTTATAACAATAATAATAATTATTATTATGATAATAATAAAAAAGAAAATTTTTTTTTTTTTTTTTACGTAATCATTATTATCACATTCATTCCTCATTTATTTATTTATTTAATTTTTATTTATTTTTAAATAGATTAATTTTTTATAATTTTTTTATTTTCCTTTTATTTCTATTCTTATCATTTTTTAAAACATTTTTTCCAAATAATAGAAAAAAAAAACAACAACGGAAAAAAAAATACCAATAAAAATCACGATGGCATAAAATGTGTAAAAAAAATAAATATATAATAATAAATAAACAACATAAAACTGATAAGATTAAAATAATAATATTATTAATGATAATATAAATTTCTCTCTTATTTCATAAATATCAAAAGAAAAAAAAAAAAATTCCAAAATTACTCAAAGACAGAAAGAATTATTTATTTTTTTTTTTTAATTTATTTTTATAATAATTATTATTATTATTATTTATACTCATTATCTATTTTTAACATTTTAAATTTTCTTATCATCACACAAAATAAATTAATTATTTTTAATGATAACAAAAAAAAAAAAAAAGATAGAAACAAACAAACATTTTCAAGAAAGCATAAAAAAAATTATATAAAGAAAGGTGAATTACTGTGTAGTAATAAAATAAACATAATTAGAGCTTGAAAGTCCAAAGCAAACATTTTTTTTTATTGATTGCCAAAAACTTAACTAAAGGGCATTTTAGAGTTAATAAAAATAAAAATAAAAAAAAAAAAATCAAATGTTGAGGGGATAGATAGATAAAGAGAGAGAGAGAGCGAGCGAGAATAATATTTTCCATTCGTATTCAAGACATAATTTCTGCAACTAATGAGAAGTCGGCCTTAACGTAAAACGTAACAAAAAAAAAAAAATAAAATAAAAAAATGACCATGTCTACCTACTACTACTACCACCACTACAAGAACAACTCGAAAACTTCTGTTGCATTTATTCAGATTATTCAAGGCAATAGAGAGAAAACACATTTCTTCTTTTTTATATACTAAAAACAAGTTTTTTTTTTTTTTACCTATCCACAAACAACAAGCAACACATATTTGATTATTTAGGTATGATTTTAAGAATAAAAAAAAAAAAAGAAAAAGAGGAAAAATCAAACCAGCCATCATCATCTACTATCGAAAAATGTGCATTTCTGTAATTGCTGCAAAAAAAAAAATTTAACGATCAAAAACGTTAAGATGAGAGCTTTTCCTCTTGCAATACATATTGTAGCAACAACAAACTCAAATACCAGAAAAGAAAGAAGAATGAAAAAACAAAAAAAAAAAAAATCAAAATTGCAACAAATCCAACAGCTAAACCAAAACACAATAACTATACGGCATTCTTATACATAATTCCAATGCATTTTTTTTTAATCGTCTTTAACTTATAAATGTGCACAAAATAAAAGAAAAAAAAAACTAAAGAGATAAAGATGAACTAGTACATAAAAGGGGGGACGACAACGTCAAAGCAGAACAAGCATAAATAAAAATATGAACGAATTCAAGTTAAATAAAAATACAAAAAAAAAAAAAAATTGAAGCAAACCGATAGCAGAGCGCATTCACTACTACTCAGGCCAGAGACGCCGTGTCTTTTTTTTTTTTTTAATAAAAATATTTTAGCAACTAAAACCAGCGAAAAAAATGAATAAAAACAAAAAAAAAAATCTCACTAAATACACATCATCATCATATTATAAGATAATTCTTCGTTGTCGTCGTCGTTGATTTCTTCTTATTATTGTTCTTATTCTCCTTCAGTTGTTATTTATTTAACAAATAAAAAAGGTAAAAAAAAAAAAAAATAATAAAGAAGAAAAAGAAGAGAAACCACCACCAATCTTTTTAAAGAAATAAAAATTATGCACATTTTGCTTCTTTATCTCTTTTAAGCAGAAAAAAAAAAAATAAAATTCGCAAATTAATATTTTTCCTTTTTATTCATTTTTCAAGTTTAAAGGTAAAAAAAAAAAAAAAAAAAAAGAAGAAGAAGAAGAAAAACAATTTAACATTCTTAACTCAAACTGTGACTGTGACAAAATGAGCAAAACACACAAGGATCATCAACAATAAAAATAAATTTACAAACTCAACCACCATCTGTACACAACACACACCGTATTAACGTTTAAAAAGAAAAAAAAAATTTACTCAAAGAAAAGAAACTAAAGTGCGGAACATCCGTCCTTGATTAAGTAATAAACAAAAGACAGGTAATACTCGCTATACTCGGAACCCTTGTAAAGTAAAACAAAAAAAAAATCATACATCGTTATAAAATAGAGACTTCACTGTAACTTTACTTTTGTTTTAACGATGAAAAACGACGATACATAATATAGAAAAATTAAATTTATGTTTTTAATGTAATAAATTGTGTAAAAAATTTAAAGAAAATAAAATAAAATAAAATGAAATGAAATAAAAAAAAATTTATAAACAAAACGACATGAATTAAAAAAAAAAAAACAAAATATATGCGGTGGCTTGGCTTGTGTTTTGTTATTCAATGTTCATGCATGTCCATTTCACAGTTCCAACATACAATCGAATTTATATTAAAAATAAATATAATAAAAAATAAAAACATAATCAGGGTTGTGTTGCAGTGTGTAAAATACACAGGCAAGCAGCACAACTGCAGCCAAAACATATTTATTTCACTTTATTATTGGATAAACATCGCAATCCAATCCAATCCAAGACGACAGTCAGACAGACAGTAAAAACACAACAACAAATCGTCTTATTTTAAAAAGGTTTAAATTAAATAACATAAAAATTTACATAAATCATAAATTTAAATTTAATTCAGACATATTCATTTCAATCACCAATTAATATCTTTTTGATAAAAAAAAAACATTTTTTTTTCCTTTAATGCATAGCAAACACCACACACTGACAAAGAAAAAAAAAAAAACTCAATCAAAACCCAACTAAACTTTTAATTAATTTTTTTTTTTTTATTAAAAGTTAACAGAGGAAGTTAAGTAAAAATGATTTTTTTTTTTTTTTAATATAATTATGTGAAAATTATTACTTATTTATTGTATATTAACGAGCATGCCTGCCTGCCTGCCTATACGCGTACGTAGTTAGTGTATGTACGAGTTATAATTTTACTTAAAATAAAAATTAAAAAAACAACCCGACTAGGCAATACAAACATACACAACGCCGCAATGTATAATAATATAAAGAATTAACAGTAAATATAAATAAAGAAAATTTATTTAATGCAGGGTGTAGCATAGTTTTGTTATAGTCGACATCCAAGCCATACCAACATATGTTAATTGAACTTTTTTTTTCTGTTTTGTTCATTTAATTTAACGAAATTATTGAAAATAACAGGGGGGAAATGACCAATAATCATTAACAACAAATAAAAAATAAAAATAATTTTAAGTAAGAAGTTCGTTTGGTTGGCTTGGTTATTTATTTATTTATTTTTCCATTAGGTTTTTAAAAACAAATTGTTTTTTATTAAAACAATAAAAAAAAAAAAAAAAAAAAAAAACTAGAAATTGTTGAAAAGAAAATATAGAAAAAAAGATCGTTTAGTTTTGTTAATCAAACACAACATGCAATACATGTGTGTACACGGGTTTTCTTAACTGGCTGCTGTTGTTGCTGCTGCCTTCTTTATGCTTTTGGTTTTAACTAAAATAAACACATTACTGGTACTTCTATAATGATGTTAAGTTAAATTAAAATTAAGTTAATTGTAGTACACATAGATACAATAATATTTTATTATCCGTTATAATAATATAACAAAAACTTAACTTTTCTTTAAGCCCAATTGTTAATTTATTTACCTGGTTTCTTTCTTTCAATAAAGGTAAGTTTAAAAAAAAAAAAAAAAAAAATAAAAATAAAAAACAAACACACACAATCGACCTATATATATTTTAACGTTAAACAACAGCACAACCAACAATCATAAATATATACATATATATATATATTTTTTTTTAAATAGAAAATTTACAAGAATTTTTTTCTTTTCATTTTACCTTTTAATGATAATAAAAAAAAAAAAAATAATAAATTAAATAAACATTCACAACACATAATGTAAAAATAATCAATTTATTGTTTAAACTGTTTTACTTTTTATTTTGCGGCTAAGGTTATTTACGATTTTTATTCAATTAAATCGTTGATTGAAATTATTTTACATTATTTTGATATAACTGTACTATTTATGTATTTAAACACAATACACAAGAATAAATATATCGGACGTTGTCGTCACTAGAAATTAATTTATAACAAAACGAAGCACGATTGGACGTCATTAGGATACAACAATGCATTTAAATGCATTTAATAATTAAATAACAATTAATGAATTTTTTCATTCTTTCTGTCTTTTCTTTATTTTATACATAATTGTGTCTATTGAATTTTCATTTTTTTAACTTTTAACTTTCTAAAACTTGTGCAATTGTATTGTGAAAACCACGTGTTTTAACGGAAAGTGGATAATTGTCATTAACAGTAAACTTATTGATTTTACATAGAAGAAAGTACAAAAAAAAAAAAAAAATGACACAAATACAATGACACGACCGTTTAAAGTATTTTTTAATTAAATCATTAATAAAAAATATTCCATAGTAATTCCAATAAAGATAAATTAAGTGACATTTCTTAAACCAATCTTACGTCCATTGTGTTTGCTTGTGGCTTTTGTTATTTTTTTAAATCTTAAAACGTCAAACACGTGGATTTTAAATCGCTAACTACCCTAAAAAAAAAAACCTTTCATAAAAGGAGAAATACAAAAAATTTTGCTATAAATAAATAAACAAATTGCTGACATGCCTCCACTTGCGGTTAATAATGTTCTCATAAAACCACAACAAAACATTTTTTTTTAACCAGTTTAAAAAACCAAACTAAACCAAAAAAAACAGTAAAATCATCAAATAATCAAAATAAAAAAACATAATATATAAGCATAGTTGTTGATAATAATCATATATCGAAATTTGTATTAATTAAACAGCAAACAAAAAAAAAAAAAAAATTGCAATTGCACATTTAATTCATTAGCATAAAAAATAAATTTCATTTAACCTAGTTTGACAATGTTCATAAGAATTCGTTTTATTATATTAAAAAAAATATATATACGAGAATTGATGACGTGCAATCCACTGATATCAATAAATTAAAATCCAATATTTATACAAAAAACCAATCGTCAAGAGTAAAAAACAGTGAGAAGAAATAAAAACGGGCAGAAATAGCATAAAATAAATAACCAACAACAACAACAATAATAACACAAAATTGATTTGCTGATTATTAACAACAATTTTTTTTACTTTATTTTATTAAATAAAATATGAAAGCAAAATAAATGTATACACAACATATGTATGTATAAATTAAAAATAATAACAAAAAAAAAAAAAAAACAAAATTACGCCACATGGACGGAATTAAATACGACGACGACAACGACAAACGAAACAAGGCAAATAAAAAAAAAATAAAAAAAATTAAACAACAATTTAAACCGCACAGTTTTCCATAAAAGCGGCATTTATTTCAGCAGTGTAGGAAAAAAAAAAAAAAAATTAAATAACAACACAGCGAAATACAACACCAACTAGAGATTGATTACATGATTTATTTTTTTTTATTTTTCTACACAACACACTTATAAATTATGCAAAAAATAATAAAAAAAAAAAAACAAATTAAATAAATACATAATCAAGTTATAAGAAATAAATAAAAATTTAATTTTTTTAAGCATTTTTTTTTTATAATTACATGGAATTACTAATCATCACATTGCTATTGCTGATTACAAGAAATAACAACAACACTATGTTGCTTTTTTTTTTTCGTATAATTTTATTAAGTGGAAAATCCAGAAATAATATAATTTTTTTTTTTTAATTCACCACACAACAACAACAAAAAAAAATTAAATTAAATTAAATTTAAAACAACATAAACTATGTGTGCGTTTTGTTGTGTTGTTTCCCTTCATTACATTGTTGCAAAATTATGTTATCAATATTTATAATAATCAAAAAAATAAATCTTTTTAAATAAAACCGTTAAACCGCAACATAAACTAATTAATAAATAATTAAATTATTATGTACAAAATATATGTAAAGAAGTATCATCATCTCAAAATATAATAAAGAATTTCACAAATAAATAAAACAATTAAATTAAATTGAATATAATCTTGTATTAAATAACATCACAAAATCCGTTAATTAATAAATAAATAAATTAATTAATTAATTAATCCACAAGACGGAAAAAAAACATAACATAACAATCATTAAAGTCACACACTAAAAGCAATAACTATTATTAACACTAAACTAAACACATTTACATGATAATTCTTTTTCTCATTAAGATTAATTATTTATTTTCATTATTATACCACAGAAAAAAAAAAAAATAAATTTACAAAATAAATAAATAATAAAATATAAATAAACCCACCAAAATTACAATAAAGAAGGCATTTTATCATTTATGCTTTTAATCAAAATAATAATAATAAGAAAACACTAGGAGCACACCGCAAGAATTATTTTTCTTTTTTAAATGTTTTTTTAATTTAATTTATTTTGTCGTGTAACAAATAAATTACTTAACTAAACTAAACAAAACTGTAGAATGTTGTTGCTTTGCCGTAATAATACTAAACGTTACTCTCTCTCTCTCTCTATACACAAAGTACATTTTCACCAGTGTCACAGCAAAAAAAAAAAACGCACAAAACGTTAACGTTAAAAACACAAATTTAAATACAACAGCAAGCGCAACGGCGATAATAATAAAAATAACAACACAACACAAAACACCACCAATCAAATAAATATTATTAATAAACTCAATTCAATTTACTTCAATTCACAATGTGTGTCGTATATATGACGAAAAATAAAGAAACAAATAATGACAAAAAAAGCAAGAAGAAAAACTCTAATACAAAAAACTAACAACAACAACAACAACAACACAAATAACCGCACAATAACGAAACGGCAAATAATGGAAAAAAAAAAAACTAATACTCAACTCAGCCCATTTCGAAATCACCAAACTATAACACAAATCATATACATACTTAACAAAAAAATAAAAAGGAAAAGAAGAAGAAAAAAAAAAAATTATGTTAAAAGAAAAAGAAAAAAAAAACTAAAACTAACCAACAGAGAAGAGAAAGTAAAACAAAAAGAAAAGAAAAAAAAATTATTTAATTCTTCTTTACTGTGTTAAACAAATTTTTTTACACGAACGCAATTAAACTTTTTTTTTATTGTAAATAAATTTATTAATAAAAAAAAAAATGAAAAAGAAAAATTCAATTTTACAATAACTTCACGGTATTGGTTTACGATTGGTGTTTATTGTTGCTGTAGTTTAAATTAATAAAAAAAAAAAAAATTATTTAAGAGCAACACACAACACAAAAAGCATTAAAAACTAATAAAAAAAAAAAAAAAAAAACAAGAAGAAAAAAAAATTTTTTTTTCTTCTTTTTATTACTTTTATTAAACAATTGAATATAAGAGAAGGAAGAATTTTCCTTCTTCTTCTTCTTTAACTACTTTTCTTATTATTTCTTCTGTTTAAAAAAAAAAAAATTGTCCGGTCAAAGTAAATACGTGATTAACATTCTCATTTACATTAATAATTTTAACATTTAACAATTTAACATTAAACATTTAACATTAACACATACGGAAATAGAATAGATGAGTTGTGTTTGCTGTGCGAACAAAAATTATAAAAAAAAAAATTTTCTCTTCTTTCCTTTTCTTCACAATGTGTGTCGTTTTTTTTTCTTTCTTCTTCTTCCTTTTCTGTTTCTTTATAATTTTTCTTTTTTTTTTGTTGGTTACAATTAAGAATTGAATGATTTTTCACTTAGTGTACAGTTATTAAATGCATGTAATTTACAATTATGTACTGATGTAAAACATAAAAATTATTAAAACGCAAACGGTATAAACGCTAAGCTCTACGTAAAGTAAAAAAAAAAAAAACGAAGAACATGAAATTTTTTATTTCTTTTAAAACATTAACGAGAAACAGAGAGAAAAAAAAAAAAACCTTCAAACCAAGCGCGGGAATAACAGGCCGGTTCATTTCATTATTCAAAAATTTAAATAAAAGGTGTTTGTATTGTTGTAAATAATTTTTTTTTTTTTTTCTATTTTTGTTTAGCATTTAATTAAATCCTGATAGGCGCACACAAGAAAAAGCATAATTAAACTAAAAAAAAATAAATAAACAATAATAAAAAAAAACACTTACCGCTATTTTCTGTTCTTATTTAAGTCCGTTTAACAAAATAAAATAGAAAGAAAGGATGAAAGAAAAAAAAAATGTAATAATATTCGCGAAACTTTTCAATTAATTGAATTTTTCTGTAATTTTAAATTTGATTTGATTTTTATTATCGGGTTTTTTTGTTATTCAATTTTTTCGTAAAAATGTTCAAAAAAAGCACACACACACCAAATAAATCAAGACTCCACGCGTTCGTCTCCTTTCCTTCTTCTACCTTATTAAAAAAGCAAGAAAAAAAAATATTTTTTTTTATTATATATATATATATATATATATGAAATATATATATATATGAAAAATAAAGGCAGTAGTAGATATTATAGATTGGGCACACAATTGTTTAGTTAAAATAACACTAATTATTTACCAAAAACAATCACTAACAATCACATACACTATAAAAACACAGGTGCACTTAATTTTGATATTTCACAACACCTCCAACTTGAATTTTTGTTTGATTTTTATTAATAAATTTATAGAATAAGCTTTGAAGCGTCCCTATAGTACTATCCCCACTCGCAGCATTCAAAATGGCGGCGTATAATATTTTAAGTTTTTATTTTTTTATTTTTATTAAGTTTTCTTCTTTCAAATTTTGTACTTCTTTTTTTTTTCTTTTATGTTGGTTTTTAGAACTAAAATGACGCGAAATACGCAGCAGACTAAAGCGCCACTATTGATTTATTATTTAACTAATGAAAATTAATATGAATTGTGTGAAACGTGTTCAATTTCATTTATTTCATGTATTTTTTTTAGTACGCAATGAACTTATTAACCATTGAACTTGATTTTATTTTTAATAAAAAATAAAAAAAATTAATAGAAAATGCATTTATAATACTTTTATTTTTTATTTGATTTATTCACTTATTCAAAATATATATATATTTTTTTTTTAGCTTTTTTATGTATGATAATATATAAATAAATTTTTCAAAATAACTTCAATAGAGATAACCGAAATTAAAAGTAACATATTAAACTCTTTTATTATTTAAATTCATTTGTTATGTCAATTTATGGATGATTTTTTTTTGTTATTGTTTTTGTTTCGTTTTTCAAATTTAAAAATCCAATGCAACTTTGTTTTGTAAAAACAATATTTTATTTTAATAAATAACAAAGTAAAAATTAAGTCAATTAATCAATTTTATTTGTTAATTATTTTAATGATTTAATTAAAAAAAAAAAAAGATTTTTTATTTGTACTATATTGTCCATCTGTTGTTAAACATTACAATTACTATTTATTATTTGCCATTTTTCCTTTAAATATAATTCAACAAATATAATTTCAACCCTTGTCAAAAACAGCTGAATCGAAAGAAAGAGAATGAGAGAGTCAATATTGAATACCATTTAAAACTGACAGTTCTTCGTGAAAAGAGTATTCACTAAAAAAAAAATTGTTTTTGTCTAATAAATATTGAGATTCAATTATAAATTAAAGAAAAAGATATTTAAGAAAAAGTAAAAAAAAAAAAAAAATCATTCACAAGAATTGATTTTATTTTTTCTTAATATTTTTTTTTTTTTTTATAAATTAATTTGTTGGACTTTTATTCACATAATAATTATAAAATGGCTGAGATAAAGGCTATGGAACATCCAACATTAAAAGTAAATATATATTTTTGTTTTATTTATAAATATTACGCAGTTATTTAACATTTGTATATTCATCCACCATTACTATTATTTTTTATTGGATTTTGATTTTCCTTGATGTTAAATATTTTTCTTTATACAAATTTAATTAATTCAATTTTACAATACTAATTATCATACTTCTAAAAAAAAAATTTATTCATTTATTTTCATTAATTAATTAATTAATGAATATTTTTTAATTATGCTTGTTTTTTTTTTTTGTTTTTTTTTTCCTTATTTTATCACAAGGTGCCATATGAGATATTAAATAAAAAATTTCGCGTGGCACAAAAGACATTAGATCGGGAATTAAGTCAAATACAAAATGTTACATCAGAGCTAGAAAAAGGATTAGTTGGTGGTTCTGTTGGTGAAATAAGTCGCCTATTGGGTGGTGTTGTTGAACGTTTACAAGTTTTAAAACGTAAAGCTGAGGAAAGTATTTCCGAAGAATTATCAGCTGGTTATGTTTGTAAACGTAGATTGGAACATTTACAACAGAATATTTATCCAACATCAATTCCATCTGTTGATATGAATGATGTACAAAGTACTTCATGTAGTAAATGGAAAAAGGTTTGTGCTTGTCCTTTCTTTTTTTTTTAATTAAATTGATTTTCCTCTTTTTTTTTATCCTAGATACGATTGGATAGAATGATTGTTGAACATTTTTTAAGACTAGGATATTATGAATCTGCTGAAAGACTGGCTATGCGTAGTGGTATTAGAGATCTTACTAATTTAGGTAATGTATTAATTAGTTAATTTCTTTACATGGTATTACTGACCTCAATCGTTTTTTTTTTTTTTATTTATTTCATTAATTAATTAAACAGAGATATTTCAAACATCACGTGAAGTTGAATTAGATTTGAGTAATCATCGTACAACAAAATGTTCAGCCTGGTGTAATGATAATAAATCAAAATTAAGAAAAATTAATTCAAGTATTGAATTTAAATTGAGAGTACAGGAATTTGTTGAATTAATACGTTGTGATAGACGTTTAGATGCAGTTAAACATGCTAGAAAATTCTTTCCATTATTTGAACAAGAACAATTAAAAGAAATACGAAAATGTATGGCCTTGCTAGCATTTCCAATAAATACTGGTTTGTTGTTGAATTTTTTATTATTTTTTAATTAATTAAATGATTAATAATATCGTTAATTAATTATTTCTTTTTTTTTTTTTTGTAGAAATCGAACCATATAAGTTTTTGTTTGATCCGAAACGTTGGCATGATTTAGTAATTAGTTTTCGTCAGGAGAATTACAGACTATTTCAATTATCAACACAATCAGTGCTCAGTGTTGCTGTACAGGTAATTGCATATTATTAATAAAATTTAATAAAAATTTGTAAAAAATAAAACGTTTTAATTAAATTAGGTTGGTTTATCCGCTTTAAAAACACCACACTGTTACTCACCATCAGCAAGAAATGTTAATTGTCCTGTATGTCAAACAAACTTTAATGATATTGCTGAAAATTTACCATTTTCTCATTGTGCACAAAGTCGTTTAATTTGCCGGTAAGTTTATTATTATATATAAAATAAAATTAAAAATCGAAAATTTTCATTTTACTATTTTAGAGTTACTGGAAAGCCTTTGAACGAACATAATTTACCAATGATGTTACCAAATGGACAGATTTATGGACAATTGGTAATTTATATGTTTTTATTTTATTTTTATAATTAATTAATTTATTTTAATTATTTTACCAGGCAATGCCATTAATAACCAAAGACAATGGTGAAGTTATTTGTCCAAGAACCAAGCAAATATTTTGTGAAACAAAAATTGAAAAAGTTTTTGTTATGTAAGAATGACTATGATGTTGGTTTTTTTTTTTTATTTAATTATTATTCTTCATAATTATTTTTACGTTTAATTTTGTAATTATTCTACAAAGAAACAATTTTTATTTTGTCTCTTTTTTATATTTTTTAATTAATAAGTTTTATTATTACCTAATTTAAAAGGAAATAATACTGAGGAATCTGTTTTATGTACAGTATGCGGTTGTTGTTCTTGAGAAACAAAGAGATGAGAAAAATAATAAAAAATATTTTTGATTATAATATGAAAGGATGGACTGTAATACATAAAGAAAAGAAAAAAAAATAATAATAATAATTAGGCTAAGATTATTGATATTAAGGCAATAAAATGATTTTTATTAAAAAAAAAAAAAAAAATCATTTCAAAAAAGTATGTTGAGATTTACGTTGAGAAGGATTAATGTTGTGTGTGCTGCAGTAATTAATAATAATAACTTAAAAAAAAAAAAATGTGTTTATTAAGGAAAGGAAGATAATTGTTTTTTTTTTTAGATTAAAGATAATTTAAAGCCGCTTCCCACACACATCACAATACAGCTTTATATTATTGTTGTAAAAGCAAAATCGTTACTTCCTTAATAAATACCAAACTATAAGCAATGTATTTGGAAGACAATATAAAAATTCATCAAGCAATTATTGATTTAATATTTACATATTTAGTATTTATGATTTACATAAATTAAATTAAGACAAGAAAATTTATATTATTTTATATTTAACAAAAAAAAAAAAAAAAAAAAGGGGCAGTAAGTCGTCTACCTCAGATAACACGAAGCATAGTATGTTGATTGATTATAAAGAAGGAAAGAAAAAATAAATCGAAACCCGAAGAAATTCCCATACCGTGTTATAAAAAACGATTTACTGTTGATAACAAGAGAATTCTTTTGTGCGATAAAAAAAAAAAATTATTTTATAAGACGATTATCGTTTATTTTATTATTCGTTTTGTTTTTTTTTCCCCTTTTTTTTTAATATTTTATATTAAGAGATTGATAACAAAATTACATACATATGTACATGAAGAATAAAAATAAAATAAAACAAAAAAAAAAAAAGAAAAACAAATTTGTATTTTATAAGTTTTCAAATAAAATTAAAAAAGAGAAAAATTATCAAATTCATAATAATAAATATGATTTTTTATTTCATAAATTGGTTTCTTTTATTTCAATTTGTGTCTCATTTCTCGTGTTACAGGCTTCGTAAGATCCGGGACTTTATTTATGAGAATTAATGACAGTTTGAGTTTTTTTTTTCTTGCAGAAATTAAATACTTGCCCAACCACCACCTTTTTAGGCCAAACTCGTAGAAGCCAAAATCGATTCTGTACACCTCAAAGAATATTTCATCTGAATTAACTATTCACCTAAATGTATACTATCATTTCACACAGCCAAACAAAACCACACAGGCAATTACTAATTACAAATAATTCCTCTAAAGATATAAATGAAAAATATAAAAAAAAAAAAACTTTTTAATCGCATTACAAATAATTAAAAATGTATCTAAAAGATTTTGAAAATAATCTCCCTTGAAAGTTTTAAAACACAAAAGAGAGAGAGATAAAAACCGCAAGAAATCAAAATAAATAAAACAAAAGACTTGGTTACCGTATAGTTAAGTTGCGATTAATTTATTTTTATGTTTTTTTTGCTTTGTTAATAAGAAGCAAACTCCGAATGTGCTTTTAATCGGCTTTTGTAGTTTTTATATTTTAATTAATTATCAATTAAAAATGTTACCGTTTAATACACAGACAGAAGAAAGACCACAGACTCTTGTTAAATCTATCTAAGGAAGAAAATATCTGGGGAACAAAAAAAAAATGTTTAATTAGCGCAAAAATAAAAAACTGTTTTTCTTTTTTTAATTTAAAATTCCTTTATTTTTTCTTCTTTTTTTTTTTGGTTTTAATCAATAATTTAATTATATATTTTTTTATTTAATTAATTAATTAATTAAATTTCCCTTATTATTTATTTAAATTTTTTTTTATTAATATTTTATTTCTTGATATAATTTTTCTACCTATCTAATAATAATAAACAAAAAAAAAAAAATAAAATAATAATCTAATTATTATTAATTATCCATATTAGTATCAATTAATTAATTAATTAATTATAATAACGGTTTTTATAACTTAATTATGTTGATTTATATATTTATTGTCAATGAATCTTTATTTTTATTATATTTATTATTTTATTTTTCTTATATAAATTAATTCGATAGATAAATAGGGGGGGTTGTTTCGAGAAAAAAAGAATTTTTTTTTTTTTTTTTAGAAAGAGAATATTTAGTATTGGACAGTGCATTGGCAAATATAAAAAAATGTTTGTTTAGATTTAGATCATTTTACTTCTTTTTTTTTTTTTTAATTTATTAATTAATAAACTTTTTGGCTAGTGGGTTTGATGGTGATTTAAAATTGTTAACGGCTGGTTCCAAACATTAAAAAAATTAAACGAATGCAAATAAAGTTTAAAGGAATATGGCGTCTGTGAATATTAACCGAATTCCGTTAAAAAATGACGAAATAATAATCAAACAAAAGTGTACAAGAAACGCACAATTATCTAATAAAGTTTAATTATAAATTTCGTTTTAATTATAATTTCGTTATAAACAAAAAGATTAAAAAATTATCAACCGAAAGAATAAAGAAAGCTTAATACGCCATTTTGTACCCTTGAAGAAAAATTCACCATCGCCAAAAGCTGTGTAATAAAAACCATTTATCCAAGTCAATTTCCTGTTGTAAAGTTGTATGAGGTAAAAAATTATTATTATTTTTCGTATCAGTTATAAAAGTGTTTAAAAAATTTTAATTAAATTAAATTTTAGTAAAAAAGCATTTTTTTTCTTTTGCTCTTTAGGTAAATGTTTAAAGAGTTTTTATTCATAAGAGGATTTTTAGTTTAAAATTTAGTTTAAATTTTATTTTTTAATTAATTATAATTATTTTTAAAGATTTCTTCTTTTTTTTTTTTTAATTATTATTAAATATTTTATTAAATAAAAATTATTTTTTTGTTTTTTTACAATTAACTTTGGTTTCTTTCAAATTAAAAATGTGTTTATTTTTTTTTTTTTTAATTTTAAATTAATAAATAAATAATAAAACAGAATGCCTTGAGATATTTAATTAATTAATTTTCTTCCTGTGAAAACTTTCTTTAATGAAAAACCGACAAAAAAAAAAAATAAATGTATTGGCAGTGCGTGTGCGTTTTTTTTTTTTTTAAATTAATTATCAGTGTTTTGTGATTTAATAAAATGAATTAAAAAGAAAGTAAAATAAAAATTGTAAGCCAACAAATTTTCCAAAAATAATTAAAGGACGGCTATACCACGTGTACAAATTATTTGTATTGGAAAAAGTGTCAAAAAAAAAAAGAAAAAAACTTTTAATCAGTTATTAGACTTTTTAATTACTTTATGTAATTATTTAATTAACTCTTTAATCGTATTTTTCCGTTTGTTCAATAATAATAATAATAAAAAAAAAACTATTAAAACTCTGACTCATTATATTTGTTTTTTTTTTGTAATAAAACAGAAAGTTCGCTATTTTTACGCGTATTTATGTATTAAAAAAAAATGATGGTTAGCACATGTAATGTAAAATTTGCTTCATTAAGGAAGCCATTTTTATTGTTAATAGAACAAAAATGCCATAAACACGTAATGCGGTAAACATGTAGGGAGCAGCTAACTGTATAACTTAAATAACATGGAAAGAAAATGGCGTTAACGTTTAATTCCGTAATTTTTTTTTTATTATTATTAACAATAATTAGTAATAAAAAAAAAACAAACAAAATTATTGTATTAAAAAAAAGAAATAAATTTTTTATAGTCATTTCATTCTGTCATTATTAATTAATTAATTTGAACAATTTAATTAAATTTTTTTTTTATTATTAAATATGATATGATTATTAATTACAAAAATAAAAAGAAAAGAAAAACATTGGATTTATGAGAGAACAAAAATTAGTAAATTTATCTGTATTCATGCTTAAACACGTCGTGTTATAAAAAATCATTCAAATCTCTCCCACATAATTATCCATACAATAAATATATTTTTGTTCTCCCCTATAATTAATAACGATTAATTTCTTTTAATTTTCTTTTAATTTAATTAATTTTCTTTAAATAAAAACAAGGATTTATTTCACATTAAAAAAAAAACAACAAAAAATCTTTTATCATCACTCAAAAAATTGACTTTTTTTTGCTCTTGTAAATTAATTTCCATTTTTATTATTAAAAAAAAAAACATTTTTTTTTCTTTTTGTAATTTATACAATTTATGTTTAAAATCTTAATTTAAATTTAATTAATTAATAATAATAGTTTATGTAAAGTTAAAAAATAAAATTTAAAAAAAAAAAAAAGTTTTATTAAATAAAATATAATGGGGAGCCTAGCTGGCTGGCTGGGAGGCAATTTCCCTTAACCTTTTTTTTTTCTTTTGGTTATTTTCAATATAAAAAAAAAATAAACAACAAAGGTTTTTGTGCGAAATTTTATGTTTTTCGTTCTGATAATTAAAAAACAAGAATTTATGATGAATGAATGATTGATTTTTGCCTGAATAATTAATTGTTTTTCCATAATAAAATATTTATATTAATAATAATAATAATAATAATATTTTTCTATTTATTATATAATTTAAGATTAAGTTTCTTGATGATTGTTTTCATTTTAGTATTTATTATTATTATATAATATTTATCTAAGTTATCAATAATATTACTTTTGGTTGTTAATAAAAGTGCGCTTTAGTTTGTAAATTATAAAAATAAATACAGACAACTGATAACAATAAATATTTAAAAAAAAAATAGAAAAGAAAAATTTAAAAACAATAAAATTAACATGAATAACGCGCGCCAGACGACGACTTTTTCTTCTTTTAAACTTGTTTCATTTTCAATTTTTAATTTTTTATTTTCTTTTTCTTTGCTGCTTCACTTTGGAGTTTTTGATTTTTTGTTTTAATATAAAATAAAAATTTAAAAAACATTTCAATTTTACCACGATACACTTGAGACTACCGATGGCCACACAATTGAAAAACTAATGCCGCTAAAGATACCTGTTATTAGCATAGCCGCGGAAAACATACCAGCTGTGGATGCATACTCAGGCGAAACACTTTGTGGGGCGTACATCATACCCAAAGAACTAAAGAAAATAAATTAATAAATTAATTTTTATATTTCATTAAAAACTCAAAATTTAAGCAACAAACCTAAGATAACCAGAGCTGAAACCCATTACAATTCCGATAATCCAATAAATCCAGTCATTTGTAATATAAATCGGTAAAATACGTTCAACGCCAGTTGGATTGTAATTACAGAATAAAAATAATGGTACAAAGAGAACACGCAACACAACCGGAATTACTAAATACTTGGGTTTTGGCTAAAAATTAATTAATAAAATTAGAACTATAAAATAATAAATAAAAAATTAAATAAATTTACCCATGTTAACCAAGTTGTAGCCAAACTGCCCATCATAGCACAAGCGTTAAATGTTAAAAAGCATGTTATGTCAACAAATAATTTCTCACCAATAAAGAATTCTTTATCAGAGATTCCAATATCTAGAAAATAATAAAATAGAAATTATATTTTGATTTAAAAAAAGAAAAGAAAAGAAAAGATAAATTTACCAGATTGTACACTTGGGAATAAACTTAATGTAACAAAGAATACAAAAAAGATGTTAAACAATTGTGGTGAGCATTGTTTAAAAATTTTCCAATAAGGCGGTGTTGCATTCACTCTATTACCACTGATTGCTAATGATTTTTCACGTTCCTTCTCATTTAACATTTCATGATAACGATAAAATTTCTAAAACATAAAAAATATTTTTTTTTTTTTTATTATTATTTATTTCTTATTAATCATTTTTTTTTTTTGAAAAAAAACACAAACTTACATTTAACGGTAAGGCAAAATATGTATCAAAACATAATAAAAGTACAAATTTAGCTGCAATAAAATAATATATAGCCGCCGTACGTACATTTGATGCAAAGAATGAACTTATTATTTTAATAACAGTTGTAAATGTACCGCTTATATTTGAACCTAAGACAACAGCACCGGTATACTTAAATGGTAATTTAGCTACCATACCATAGACAGAATTTTGATAAATACCACCAGCCACTAAAATTATATAAAAAAAAAAATTAATTAATTAATAAGAATAAAGAAAATGTAATAAAAGCATTAAATGTAATAAAAAAGAAAAAAGTTAAAAATAACCACATGAAGCGAAAAAATAAGATTTTAAAAGAAATAAGAAAAACTATATAAATTAACATAAGAGAAATTTATATGTCTAAGTCTTCTATTGAGAAAATAATAAATAACATATTGTTGTGTTGTCTTAAAATAATTTTTTAATTCTGTGAATTCTGTTTAGTATATACACTAAACACATTGACGATAGACACACTCAACGCCATTTAATTCTATCAATAGCATAAAATAAGAAACAAAATAGCACGTGGAGAAAATTTTGTTTTTTGTTTTCTGGTGGTAGACATTTTTAATTATTTTTTGTACAAAAATTATTCTAGAGATAATAATAAATAATACTTACTATTTAAAATCACAACAGATATCATTGTTATCCAAAAGAAGGCACCTGGCCATTCGGAAGAGTTTACCATAGCTAGTACAACAGTAATAACAAATACAAAGACCTCAATTAAAATACTCCAGACAATACGTGCTGTTAAATTACCACTAAAATAATAATAATAATTATTATTTAATCAAATTTATAAAAAGGAAATTCACTATGCTGCTTACCCTAATTGTACAAAAATATTTAACCAATTAAATATTAAATTTGGTAATTGTGATGCAAAACCTAAATAGGCTAAAAAATTTGAACCATATTCAGACTTTTCACCAATATAATCTTCCGACATTTTATAATCAACGAAATACTACGAAAAAAATTAATTTTTTTAATTAGTAACAAAATAAAAATATAATTAATTTTTCACAACACTTACAGACTTTGCTGTTATAAACATATTCCATGGTGTCAATGTACCAATCCCATGCAATATTAATATAAGAAATAATATATTATTTTTATCCTTTGGCGGACTTATTTCCATTTTAGCACGTTCCATTGTCATACCTAGAAAAATTAATTAAAAACACAATTAATAATAATATTAAAAAAAAAAAAAAAAACTTTATAAAATTACCTTTAAAATTAAGTTCATCATTTGGTAAATTATTCTCCTCCCAGGCAGGTGTTAAACGTACCGGTTCCGGTAAAAATGGTGTCTTTTCAACGTCTGAAGTGCTATCTAACAATAGCAGTAAATCAAAGAATACTTAAGTAAAATTATTTTTTAAATTTGCAAACACAGAACACAAAAATAAGCACAAAAAATATATTTAATAAAAAAAAATAATTAAATAATTAAAGCAAAACAAACAAAAAAAAAAAAAAAATTTATATTAATTAAGCTGCGCTTACATATTATTATTATTATTTTTTTTTTTTTTTGGTATTTTAAATTAAGTAACATAACACTACATATATAAAAAAAAATCAAGACCAAAATTGTTTAAAGTAATCAAATAACTAAAAAATTAACAACAATGCGACAACAACAACAACAATAACAACAAAAACCTCACAAAAATTAAAAAATACAAAATTATTATCAAAAAAATTACATAGTGACGGTTTAACCAAACAAAAAAATGTTCGTTGCGTTTTTATAAATTCTCTTCATAAATCTCGATTTAGACATGAGAGGTTAAATAAAGGTTAAAATTCATAGATAATGATAAAAAAAAAAAAAATTATAAATTATAATTAATTAATTTATAATCATGTAGTTTTTAAATTTAAATAATTTATGAAATAATCACAGGACAACGATGACACGCATGTACAAACGCATTACAATTAGCTTTACGTAAGCAAATAAACAACAATAAATTTTTATCACTATGTAAACCTAATTAAATAGTTTTAGGAATAAGCTATTAAAGTATAGACAAACCTCAGTAGTAATAAATACAAAACAAAACTGAACAGGATATAATCCTGTAACCTTATTAGTCATACAAGAAAATAATTATTTTCTGCAGCCATTTTGTCGGTAAAAAGAAAAAAATGACATTAGATGATTGCATTACTTAAAAAATTGCAATTAATAAGATTAAACAACATAATAGAAAATCATATTGAGTAGAATTTCAAACGTATAAGCAATAAATTATTATTGAGAAACAATATCATCAAAAAAAAAAAAAAAATATAGACAGGAAACATAATTTAATAATTTTTTATTTTTATTTATTTTTAAAATTTATTACTTGTTGTATATTCATAATGAAAACTAATTTTATTACTATTGTTGCTGAGTCATTAAATACAAAATATCATAGACTTAATGTCTGTATGACTTTAAAAATAAACTCGTCGTCAATAACCGTTTATTGCGTTTATAGATTAAAATAGAATTGATGTTTTAAAAAAGCTTTAGACAAGGTAAAAATAAAAACAAATAAAAAATCAAGGAATCAGTCATCAGTCTAATCAGTCATCACTAAAGATAAAAAAAAAAATTATATTTAAAAAACGATTAATGAATGTGTTATTACGTGATGGTAATTCAAGACAAAAATCTTTATTGAAGTTTAATTTATTGAAATAATCTCCATCGACTTAATACTCATAGCTAATCTTGTCTTTTTTTTCTTCTATAAAGCACAATTTTCATTAATTTAACGATCAACATTTTATCACATTTTACCCCACATACACAGAGAGCATAATTTTCTCTGATTTACTCAACGCAATCCAATAAAAATGAAAAAAAAATAAAATTTTGACAATAAAAAAAAGAAAAGTTAAACGTCTTGGGGAAAATAACACAAAAAAGAAGAAAATTGTATTTAATAGGAAAGAGATTACGGTTCTCATTGGTTGGTGGTTTATATCTTTGATTTTTTTATTTATTTTTATTTCCTGATCATGATTTTATTAAAATCGATAATCAATCCATAGGTAATTTAATACTATATACATTCTTCGTTTTGATTTCTTTTTTTTTTATTTATTTTTATTATTATTATTATTGTATATAAATGGCAACAGCAGGTTATCACTTATTTCTTCCTCTTTTTTTTAAGACAAACCAAAAAAAAAAATTCAATCCAATTCCATTCAATAGAAGTTTTGTATTAAAATACGACAAAAAACAAAAAACACAAATTGCACAGAAAATTAAATAAACTAAACCAAAAGAATAAATAAAAATTCATAAATTATTCATACAGAAATAAAAAAAAGTTACATTTCTAAATTGGGAGCGATAAACAGCAGTCGGTTGGGGCTTTTTTTTTTTTTTTTATTTATTTATTTATTAAACTACTGTCTTCCTACGTTGATTGGTTTTTTTTTTCTTCTCATTATTCATTATTTGCAATTGAAAATAAGAAAGAGTGAATAATAAATATTCAAAGTAATAAATAAATAAATTATTACAGCATATTTATGATAAAATTAATTAATACGAAGAATAAAAAATTAAATCTTTGAACTTGCAGCAGCAAACAAATTATCAATTTCAACAAAAGAAAACAAAATAAAAATAAAAATTATTATCTTATGTAATAATAATAATAATAATAATAATAAGACAAATAAGAATAATAATAACGATTACATACAATTTATGGGTCATAAAATAAATTAAATAATTAAATGAAAAGAATTTCATCAATTAGAAGAGTGAAAATTGTTTCACAACTAGATATTGATAGTGGAATAAATAAAAAAAACTAAATATAATTGAATGAAGAATTAAACTAAAAAAAAAATTAAAAAAAAAATGAGCGGAAAATAACAATAATAATAAATAATAAAATTTATTTAATAAAAAGGCTTTATCAACAAATTTATTAAAAATTATTATCTTTCTGTGTAAGATAAATAATAAAACACAAAAAAAAAAAAATATTCTTAATTCTTCTTCATGTAATTTAATATTATTAGGAGTGATAATTAACAATAATAAAAAAAAAATCTCCATTTATAATTAATAAATAATTATAAAAGTCAAAGTAATTAATTAATAAATAAATAAATAAATAATCAATTAACGACTGACTGACTGACATCATCGTTTTGAGATTAAAAATTATGATGAGAATCAAGAAAAATTGCACAGCATGCTAAAATTCAAATTTTCTTTATTTTTTTTTTTTCTTTAAACCACATAAACAATTGAATAAAAATTATAATCAAAACGTGATCTAGAGTGAATGTAAATCCAAAAAACACAAAAAACTAACAAAGCTGTTGTAGTAGCTAAAGACTAACTAACTAACTATTTCTATATCCCCATCAAACACAACATACGTGATGTTTGTTGTATTTAAAAGAAAAATATTTTTAAAGAATGCTGCTTTCCTTCTATTTTTAAAGAGAAAATCCACTAGTCATGGATCCACTTATTTACTTAAAAAAAAAAAAAAGAAGAAAAACCGCAAACAACACAAAAAGGAAGAAAATAAAAACTCAAGTTTTATTTGTCTACTTTTATTACTTTCTTAAAGATTACAATTATTGCAGCAGCTAAACGAAAAAAAAAAAGAAGAAGAATTTATTGATTAATTTTTGGTTAAAAACGCAAAACACAAAGTGACTAATAATTTCCTTTCTTTTTTTCTTTCTTCTTTTTTTTACATAAAATAGTTTTTCTAATCTATTTTGTTTTTGAGGATAGCAGGCAGATTATCAGCAGCAAGATAAAACATGTTTAATGGAAATTCTGCATTTAAATTCTTTTGAAATAGCCCAAGTGTAATTAGGAAATAAAACCCTGACGCATTGATATGGCTTAAAATTGGGAAATGTGTCAAAACCTTAAATTTGGTTAATTATTCAATAATTTTTTTTTTGACAAATTTTGAAAGTTCTACAAGTTTTGATCGAAAAAAAAATTTATTTCCCGTGTTATAAGCAATAATTGAGAACATCAGGGAATTTTTCAATCTTCCCACATTCACACCGATCCACAATATTTTTATTTTCTATTAAAATCGATGAATTTTAACAATTTTTATGGCATTTCTAGAAATAATGTCACAATATGTAATGTTAACGAATAATTAGTACTAAATTGCTTTTTAATACTAAACTACTAAGGTGTGAGAAATTTTCATCACCAAATTACCTGTGGCAAATAGCATTTGCAGTTTTTAATGCAGTTGTGTTTATTTTATGCGACATCATTTCAATTAAAACCAAAACCAAAGGCAAAATAAAATAAAAAGCACAGCACACATAAATAATTATGCCATTATTTCATTCATAAGATTTAATTGAATAATTTTTCTCTATAATATTTTACTAAGCAAAATTTAATTAAAACATTTTCATAAAATAAAAAATTTACTAAACACACACACGACATATAAATCTAAAGTGCATGAACTCTCTTGATATAAATTAATTAATTAATTAAAAAAAAAAAAAAAAAAAAAATAGTCTCTAATGCAATTTTATTAATAAATTGATTTGAATTTATTTACTAGACATGCTTTGGTTCTTAGAAAGTTTCTTTACTTTTTTTTTGCTTTCTTTTAAACTGAGTACAGTAGAGAGGAGAAAGAGAATATAAATTAGCGTAATAATAATATTTGCGGTAATTTTTTTATTTTTTTTTATTTTAATAAACGAAATAAAATTTAAGTAAGTAAGTTAAACAGTTAATGATAACAACGATAATAAAATGTTGAATAAATAAATAAATTAATTAAATACAAAAATATACTCCACACCTAATGGAAATTTATTTATTTTTAAATGCAATAAACTAACCAAAAAAATCATCTAAAATACTGCGAAAAATTATTTTTCTTTGAAAGAAAGAAATATTATATCATATCATTAACTAATAAAGAATAAAGAAGAATCTAATACAATCTAAATATTAATATAACTAAAATTATTATTAAATATTGATTGATTAGTTAATTATTATTGTTTTTTTTTTTAGAGAGATACATACTGATTATCACTTGATTAATTTATTTTTTTTTGATGCGTTGTTAAATAATGTGTGTTTATTGAGAAATTAAAATTAAAAAAAAAAAAATAAAGAAGAAGAAAAAAATATTCAATTAATAAAAACCTCCAAAAAAAAAAAACAAAGCTACAAACAAATTTATTTTCCACCATATACATACTTGGAACAATTGAGGCACCACCATTTGTCCTTTGTCCACTTAAAAGTGATTGTTCTTCCCTTCGTGACATTTTTAATTCGGTTTTTTTTTGTTTTTTTCCTTCAATTTCTTCTGTATTTATTAACGGTCAATCAATGATTTTTCTTTGTTAAATTTCGCCTTTTCTGTTTTTCTGTTTTTTTTTTTTTTTTTTTTAATTATTTATTTAAAGATGGAAAACAACAGAAATCATTTATTATATAATCTGAAAGAAGAAAAAAACAAAAATAAAAATAAAGATTATAAATAAAAAACTTTTTGATAATGTTTTCTTTTATATTAAAGTACATATAATAGGGTGTTACATAATTAATTTTAAATAATTTTTTTAAAAAAACACTTTAATAACATTTGACTGTTACCCACCCGTCAAAATATTCAAACATTCAACACTTATCTATATTATTCATTATTATAAGGAAATATGGGAGAGAAAAAAAAAATGATTAAGAAATATGCGGAAAAATAAAACATAAAACCTTATCGTAGTGTTAATAAAAAAAAAATAAAAATATTTTTTAAAAATCACTTAAGACATTATTAACATGTTTATCAGCATATTTCTATAACTTTGAGCATCATCATCATCATTATTATCATTTTTATTAAAAACTGTCAAACAAAAAAAAGTTTTTTTTTTTTTTTAAATTACAATCAGGAGTTAAACAACAAATTCTATGAATTATATTATCTGCATTATAATAGACATGAATCAAGGAATTTCCTTGAAAAGAACCTACGATCTTTAAAAATATAAATCGAAAAATGATTTAACTGCTAAACCGGTATTATCCATTTTGCCGGTATTTAAAGTCGCATAATTACAGACCAAAAAAAAAAAAACTAGGAAGAATTTTGATCTAGATAATGGTATAAATTCTGCCGCATAGCAGTAAATTCCTTTTTAAAAAACAAGATAAAATTCCTTTTATAAAGAATTCTCCATAAATACAATTTTTTTTTTTTTATTAATTTATCTAAATAAAATGCAAGCTAGCTAGCATTAATGATGATTTTAAATGAATAAAAAAAAAACAAAAAAAACCGGCTTAATAAAGTCGATAAAATATTTATTTCCATGGATATACATATATCACAAATATAGCACAGAAACCGATAAACAAATAAAAAAAAGACGACAACCAGCTGCTTACCACAAAAATCAACACCAAACCAACAGTTAAACAGTTTAAAAAGAAGAAGAATTTGTTTATTATGATTTAAAAAAAAAATATATTCGAATTAAATATCTTCGTTCATTTTTATTAACTTGATTTTTCTAATAATTAATTAATTAACTTTTTCTTTTTTTTTTTGTAATGTATATGATTTAGTCCCGTTTATTAACTAATTGTTAAAATATTAATTGACTTGTAAATAGGCAATAAAAAAAAAAAAAACCATTTAACGCCTATAATCTTAATTAATAATCATTTTAGAAATCAATAAATATGTTTATATGTATTGGAATTAAGCGTACAGTTAATGATTAATTAACTGTTTTTATTGTAAAATAAACTAAAATGACATTAATGATGTTGTCTTAGATAAGAAGATACTTGATGATTAAAAAATAAAATATTCAAGTGATTTTTTGATTATCAATAATAATAAAAAAAAAATAAAAAAAAAAAATAAAACACGGCGTGGTAACATGGGTTTGATTTTACTAAGAAACCTTCAATATTCACGTTTAAAAATTCACTTTTAATAAGAATTAAAAAAAAAAAATAAATAACTGCAACATATAACAGGATTATTAGCATGAAAAAAAAAATGTTTTTTTTTTGTTTACATTTGATCTTTAAATTGAGTGGGTATTTATTAATTTGTTTTTGTTTTACGCGACTGTCAATGAAAGAATTAATTAACGCCGACACATATTTATTGAATAAAAAAACAAAAAAAAAACAAGAACAAAAAGAAAGAAGAATATTACTTGGCAAATACCCTGTAATTATAAATAATATTTATTTAATTAATTTTTAATTATTTTTATTGCGAATTTTTTTATTAAATTTTCTGTAAAATTATTATATATTTTTTTTTTATCTATTGCACGTGCTTTGCACCGTCATTTTATTTTATTTTTTTTTTTGCTTGCTTGGTTGCCTGCTCGTAATTACGAAAATAAAGTAATTAAAGGAGAGATTACATAAAAACAAAAACGAAGGCAAAATATGATTTCATTAGCACATGTTTTCCTTTATATAATTTTTTTTTCTGTATATAAACTAGTAGAATTATTTACTTAAGTATATATATATAAAAAAAAAAAACTATAATAGCTTAAATATTCTAATTTTTATTTTATCTAATATAAATAATATAATTGTTAGAAAGTTGTTTTTATATACAAAAGCATTAAGAATTTCTATGTGTAAACATAGAAAAAAAAAAAAAAAGAAAAATTATTATTTAAAATAAAAAAAAAAAAAAAATGGCCTATTTATGTAAATATGGTAAAAATTATCTTTTCTAGTATAGATTTAATTATTTTATTCTCCATTTAAATATTGTTTTTATCTTAAAATATACCTTTTTAATGTTTTTTTTTCTTAAATCACATGAATAAACTAAAGCCGCACAAACACTTAACAATTAACACTTTATTTGTATTTATATAATGAAATATATCAAAAAAATAAAAAATATCCACAAAAAAACATATACAAAAAAAAAAAAATAATAATAAATAAAAATAATAACTTAAAATTGAATTAATTTTAAGAGAATCATTAATTAAAAATATTATTTATTAACTAATATTGAACTTGATTAAATGTACATAAATATTGGTATATTGGTAACATTATTTATCTTGTTATGATAATTTAAATGAATTATTTTTTTTTCGTTTTCTTTATTAGAAATATTTGTTAATAAAACACAACAATAAATCAAAAAAAAAAAAACTAATAAACAAAAATTTACACTTTTGATTGATAAAACTTTTTTCTTTTTTTTTTAATTAAATTTTTATATATTATTTAATAAATATTATTAAATAAAATATATAAAGATTAAAAAAAAAAAAATAATAATAACCATCCGCATAGACGGAATTCTAAAAATTATGTTTGATTCTTATCACACAAGGCTACCATACTAAAATAAAAAAAGAAAAAAGAAAAACAAAAATAAAAAAATAATCATAAAAAAAAACAAAAATAAAATAATTCGATAATCGAATAATATCGAAAATATTTCCTATAAAAATATATTGAGATTTTTTTATTGAGTTTCAAATTATTTTTTTTTTTAATAAAATAAAGAGAAAATAAATAAAAATTATATAATTTGAATAGTTTTTAATTATTAATTGATTAAATATTAATTTTATATTTTTTTACTTTGACATCTTACATCTTGAATATTTGCTATTATCGAAGACGCATTTTTAATTACGAAACGAGTTAATAAAATATTTTTTTTTTCTTAAATTGATTTTTACATATATCTTAATTATTAATTAATCGTCGTAATGATAATAATAATTTGATGTGATTATTAAATTAAAATAAAACATTTTTTTTTTGGCAGGATAACAATTTAGCTTGTTTAAGAACAAGGTTTAATTCCATGATAATATAAAATAAAGGATTTAACACAGCGCTCCCTAGTATAAATAAGCACCAAATACGAAAATGACAAAAAAAAATTTCAACCGTTTTTTCTACAAATTTATTGAAAAAATAATTTAATTCGCTGAGAAACGAAAAGTTTTTCCAATTTCCGCTTCTTTCGTATGAAGATCAGCGAGACATTGCAATATTTTCGCTCTAGCAATTATTTGATTCTTTGGATTTAGTTCTTCTATCATGTTAGCAACAGATATTGCAAATGCATTTTTTACATTAGCCAGTTTATCCAGTTGGGAAGGTGGTGATGGTCTGCTTTTTTTCTCTATATAATCTGAAATTCTATCCATTGCAATACCTAATTTCGTTTGAAGGTCAACTTCATTAGTGAGTTTCCTTTTTTTTGTAGTGTTTGCTATAAAGGTTTTCGGTTCTGGAGGAGAGGCTGCAAATGGATCCTCGGCAGGTTGGTACAACTCTGAATCAACTATAAATAAAAAAAAAATTATTAAATTCATATTCAAAATCTCTTTTTGTTAATTAATTTATTTAATTTTTTGAAAACTTACATGCAGCAGATGATGAATCATCGTTTAAAACATAGTCAAGTTCAGTAGAAGTTGTTCTATCTGGACTTTCGTTCTCTTGTTTAATGGAAATTGAAGGTAACGGTGCTGATGTAATTGTTGATGTAATTATTCGGGGAGCAGGTATTGAAGCAACCGCTGATCTACTATAAAGAAATCAGATTTATCGAAAAAGATCTAAAAATTCAATGAGCTTTTAGCTTACTTTCTTGGTATAATATGCGGTTTTAAAAATTGCAAAGCTTCATAATGCTCCCATACTTCGGTGTGATCTGTTGGAAAACCTGCAAGAGCTGCGAGTTTCTCTTTTTTATACTGGCGACAATATCTGTCTCTTAATGATTTCCATTTACACTGGCATATTTCATCTAAATATATAAAATTTCTTTTTAATGTTTTTATTAAATAAAAAGTAAAAAAAAAATGAACAAAAAAAACAAATTACTTGTCAATGATAACTTGGAAGCAATTTCATTCCAAATTTGAAATTTTTTCGTCATGTTTTTGTAACCACCTAAACAGATAAATAAATCATTAATTAATTTTTTATTCATAAATAATTGTTCTAATTGTATTACCTATTGACTTTCTATATAATTGCGGATACTGTTTTACCTCAAAAATTAATCTTTCTTCTAAATTCATTATGATTTTGTCAACACAACTCACGTAATTAAACGCGTTGAGGATACGTAAATGTTTTTTATGTCAAAACAAAAGTTAAACCAATACAAACTGTACGTAGCTGACTAAAAGATTACGAAATTTTTACGATTTATTGCTGCGCATAGAAGGCGTTTATGCAGCGTTGACTGTAGCAGCCTTCATTCTAGTCATATGTGTTTGAAAAAGATACGTCAATGCTGCGCTAATACCGCAATATACTCATTCGCTAATATACAAAATTATTCTTTAATTTTTTTTTAAACTAAAGTTTTCCAGTATTCAGTTGTTCAGGATATTATTCCATTTCTTTTGGGTAAATGAAATTAATACAATTTTTTAAAATATACTTTACGTAAGTAAATAAATAAATTTAAGTTCATTGGAAAAGCGACATCAAGCGTGTATAAAACGAAAAACTTATCATTCTTCTATTGGTATAATCTACCGTTCATAATTATAACAGTTTCTACCTGACAGATCATTTTTCTGTTTATGTTTTTTAGTTGTAATCAGCGGCTTTGTAAATACGGACTGATAATTGTAAACAAAAAAAAAATTAAAAATGATATCGCAAGCGGAACGTGTAGAGCATTTACAAGAATACTTTAAAACCCACAGTAAAACTAGAGAACAAAAAGCGCACACATCAAAAGTAATTATTGAATTCATTGAAATAAAACAAGTTTTTTTTTAACCTAAGATCTTATTGTTTTAGGTGCATTCAGTCGGTTGGAATTGTGATGGAAGACGTTTGGCATCTGGTTCTTTCGACAAATCTGTAGCGATTTTCAGCTTTGACCGTGATAGACTTGTAAGAAAATGGTTTTTTAATTTTATTTTTTAAAAGAGTTAATTTAGTTTTATTTAATTTTTAGAATAAAGACAACACATTCCGCGGACATACAGGATCGGTTGACCAATTGTGCTGGCACGCTGCTTTGCCAGATCTCTTAAGTACGGCTAGTGGTGATAAAACAGTACGAATTTGGGATGTACGCGCCAATAAATGTGCGACAATAATAAATACAAAAGGTGAAAACATAAATATAACATGGTCACCGGATGGCAATACAATTGCGGTTGGAAATAAGGAAGATTTAGTAACGTTTATTGATACACGAACGCACAAAATACGTGCCGAGGAGCAGTTTAACTTTGAAGTGAACGAAATCGCTTGGAATAACAATAGCGATTTATTCTTCTTAACAAATGGACAGGGTTGCGTTCATATATTGAACTACCCAAATTTAGAATTGCAACAAGTATTAAAGGCACACCCTGGCACCTGCATCTGTATTGAATTTGATCCGACCGGTAGATACTTTGCAACAGGCTCCGCAGACGCATTAGTGTCACTATGGGACGCTGAAGAATTAGCATGTATACGAGTATTCTCACGACTAGATTGGCCAGTGCGGACGATTTCATTTAGTCACGATGGAAAACTACTTGCCTCAGCAAGTGAAGACTTATTGATTGATATAGGGGACACCGAAACTGGCGAAAAGGTAGCAGAGATAAATGTGGATGCAGCAACATTTACAGTCGCCTGGCATCCAAAACAATATTTATTAGCCTATGCGTGTGATGATAAGGACGCGTGCGATAGAAGACGTGACGCTGGAAGTCTAAAAGTGTGGGGTTTTACTGAATAATTTATATTTTAAATCTGATTGTGACCATCCAAAAATTTATTTGTAAATAAATAAAAGAAGAAAAATAAATTTAATTTTATAAGAAATTAAGATTACTGCGTTGTGATTTTTCCTAATAAATATAAATCGGTTATGCCCAAGTCTCCTCCTGATAACGTCCTGTTTTTATTAAATCATCTATAAATATTGTGTCCTTCTCGATAACTTCCATAATTGCTGTCTTCACAGCTTGTGGCATATTCTTTGAATTACCCGCTACAAAAATATAACCACTTTGGTTTAAAATTAGATTCTTTAGAAACTCCTTTGTCTCTACAATTTTATGCTGAACGTAACTTAAAATAAAAATTAAATTAATTTATGAATGATGGAAATCTTTATGTGAAATACCTTTTATCCTCTTGATCACGCGAGAATGCACAGAATAATTTCAAATGACCATTTTGCTCCATTCGCTTTAAATCTTCTCTAATAATTCAAAAGAGAAAGAAAAAATAAATAAAAATTTCCAAAATGACAGCTCAGGAATTAACTAACTTGCAATGAAAGTCTCCGAATTCATTACGACAACCAAAGAATAAAACGGAGGTGGTTTGTTGTTGCTTCATAATTTCTCGTTCTAATAAAATACTGCGAAACGGTGCTAACCCCGTACCTGGTCCAATCATAATCAAAGGAGTTTCACAATTCTTGGGCAGCTTAAATGTTCCACGCTTAATACCAATCCGTACAGGATCATTACGCTTAAGCGTTTTCAGCCAATTCGAGCATAAACCTTTCCGTAAGATTTTTAAATTCGTTTTATAGGCAACAACGGCGACCAATATCTCAAGAATACCACTTTTAGCGGTTGACGCAATCGAAAATGAACGCGGCTTTATAAATTGAAATAATTCGAATAATAATTTGAGTGTTAATTTTGAGGTGGCATTCGGAAAATCATATAACACTTCTAAAACATTTCTACGCGGTCGATTTATATATTTGTATAAATCATCTTGGTATTCGGGCTGTGTTAATTCATTTAATTTCTCTGTTTCTAATTCATTTGTACAGTTTATTGCTAGTAGTTGAAAGAAACGTTGACGCGGCAACGCATTTAAATCCCATAGCTGTGTTGCGATCGACTTCAATGAGAGTGGACGTTTTAGGTAGTCAGGTACAGGCATCTCTGTAATTGCAATAGAAATCATTTATGATTACTTGGATACACACACAATTTTATTTATTTATCAATGAATCAAAAATAAAACACAAACAATTTTCTTGTTTTTCAACAATTTATTTTTAAATTAATTTTTTTTCTTTTTTTATAACCAAAGACACAATTCAACTATTATTAATTTCGTCATCCTGAAGCCAACCGTTGTCATCACTCAAGTGTCGTCGTTTCGCTGCTGTGTTCATGTATGGTCGCAGTACCCATTCGGTGTCAGCTGCTGCTAGTTCGCCAAGAGTTCCCAATTTTATTTGATACAATTTCAATTGAAATCGTGGTCCCACCTCGGACATTTCAATTTGACGATCGATTGTCTTATACGTGTGATGCCGAAAACTAATGTAATCATCATGATTGGCAAATGTTATCACACGTTTTGAGTCTTCTTTTGGTACCGGGAATAAATACTTCAGGATCGACATTGCACGCTCACCGAGTTTTGTTTTGAAATTATGAAAGATTAAATGTGGTTTTTGTTCGCTCATCGTTCCAATGTTTGGTATATCGTGACGCATTACAACGCCGGATAAATTAAAATAAGCTGTTGGTCCATGGGGTAAATGACATATCACTAAATTATCAGGAACACCACGGTGCTCATGGACAATCATAAAATCTGTTACATCGTTTGCACGGCATGCGTGCACTAATTGTTTCATCTCGTAATTACCACGATTCATACGCTGTGCATTTGGAAAGATCAAACGTAATTCTTTAGCAAACATTTTTAAACGTGATGATGGATCACGAGAGGTTGTTATAATTATTTTTGGATCTTCTACACCTGCATATCGATATTCATCATCAATTGAATTTGCTGTATTCGCTCCACCTCCTAATCCTTGTAATGCTGCATTTGCCTCAGGACCTTAAATAATAAAAATTTAATTAATTGTTGAAAATGAGTACATGATTCAGTATGTAATGCGTTTTGAATGTTTACCCTCATCTGTCCATTTTAAAGCACTCTCCAACTCCAATGCTTCATATCTCAAATCTCCGTGTATTTGAACATTATCCTCTAAACAACGTTTTATGCGTTCCTTTTTCTCTTGTAATGATTTATGCTTATTTTCAACCGATTTACGATACAAATATTCACGACGTAATCTTGCCTGACGTCTCAACATTATTAATCGTAGGTTATGTTCACTTCAATAATATTTTTTACACTTTCTAACACTTTAAATACCACTTTTTGAACAATAATTAATTGCTTTCAATTTAACGATGTAATAATTATTAAATAATTAAACAATTATTATTAAACGTGAGGTAAATGAATGTTTATCTATTTTTAAAAAACAAACAGATCTCTACATTGTCACTTGTTAAATTGACATTTTTAAACGCATGGTAACCAATGAAGTTATTTAAAGATTTAAAATGGAATACATATAAATGTAAGTATACCAGTTCATTATACCATTTAAAAAACAAATTTTATTTAACGAAAAAATTATTCCGAATCTTGAATGAAATATTTATTTAAAATATATACCTGAGTCATATTCCTTAATCGAGACAACAGTTTCTGGATAGATTGGTAAATTATGATCATTAAATAGTTGAAATAATGCATCGACATTTTCTTTCGAGTTTTCTGGACGAATTAATAAAATATCACCAGGTGACCATTCTATGTTTCTTGCGTCAAACGATATTAGTCGAACATCTTGAAAATGTGTCTCAGATGTTGTTCGCGAATTCTTTAAAACTACAACATTGTGGGCATTTTCAAATCCATTCTCATTACATGCGTCAAAGATATTCTCATATGCATTCTCTGTTAGTACATTGTTCTCCTTGTCTTCATCGATTGCAGTTACATTCCATCGATATTGCTTTGGACTAACATTTAATTTTTCTAAACCACAGGGTAATGGATATAAATTTTCTAGTTCCTTCCATAATGATGTTATCCATGGTATAGAAACAGCACTAGCACCTAAATCATGTTGATCATCACACAAACCTTAAAAACAAGATATATTAACATTTTATCCACACCACCTGATTAAAAATTACCTAATGGAACAATTGATTTGCCACCAAGCTGTTGTAATCTCTTCTGTAGTCTTTTAGCAACAAAATTATATTTAACATAACTTGAATCACCTAAACCCAAACAACAAAACTTGACATCACTCAACGAATCCAAGGGTAAATTTCTACGTAATAAGAATTTCCAAAACTTTTTCATATTATCCGGTTCATCACCTTGACCCGTCGTTGAACATATAAATATGACAATATGTTCATTTAATAATTTATTAATATCGTACGTATCCATAGGTAAAACACATCCAACAAAATGATATAATTTTGATTCACGCCATATTTGTTCAGCCAAGTCTTGGGCTGTCCCCGTTTGACTTCCATACAATATTGTTAAACGTCTTTCAAACATTTTCATTGATAAAATAAATTAATTAAATTTAATTAACTGCATAAAACCAAAATTAAAAAATATGTGAAAGTGATCAATACAAAAAAAAAAACTCGAATTTTAAGGTTACACAAAACTGTCACTTTGACATAGGGTTTCCTTACCGGATAATCGAATATCATGTATCAAAAATTAAGTTATTTGGGAACTTTATTTAATTTTATGTTTCCGAACTATTCGACAACTTTTTCGAAATTATCCGAGTTACAACTCACTATAGTTGTGCAAAATTTCAGCTCATTTAAATTTTTTTGAATTTTCGCTGAACATCAGCTTTTTTATTAATATTCAGCGAAAAAAAATTAATTCCAAATGGGCTGAAACTTTGCAGGAACAACAGATATTGACTTTGCTCTACGGGTTTACCCGAAAAAAATCTGTTTCTCGAGTTATCAGTACTTTGATGCAGTAGGACGATAGGAAAATAAAAAAAAAACAAATTTCTGCGTGCGTTTGCTAATACAGTGCATAGGAATAGTAAAAATACAAAATGGATTTCCAGTTACAGCAGAAAAGCGAACACAAAATTAAAAAAAAAAAACAAACATTTTTTTTTTATTTAATTTTTCTTTTTAAAAGACACTTTCAAACAGAATTTATTTATTTAATTAATTAATTTATTATTTTTTTGGTTGTGTAGTTTCATTAATTTTGAAATATTTATAAAATTAAAGTTCTCACATTAAAATGCACAAAATTTTTTTGAAGAATTTTTATTGTTTTCTTTTCTTTTAAAATTAATTAATTAAACTTTTGCATTTAATTAATTACAAATGAGTTAGATAGAGAGAAGGAGAGTTATGAGAAAATTTTACAAAAAGTTTTTTAATTTAAATTTAATTATTTTAATTTAATTTAATTAATTATTTTAAAACATTTATTTTTCTTTTTTTTAAGTAATTTTGAGAATTTTTTTCTTTTATTTATTTTTTAGAATGATAATGACGTTTTTGTACTGTTTGTGACACTCAAACGTTATTTGAATGAGTAAAACAAAAGAGAAACATTTTTAAAAACAGAAAATTATTCTTGCTACCCGTCATAACTGATTTTTCTTAATTATTTTCTTATCTTCTCTTATTTGTTGTTAATTTTCTTACAATATTTTTTTTTTTTGTCATAATTCTTTCATTTTTAATTTACATAAAGATGAATTTTTTTATTTTTTTTTTTTTAGTTTCTTACTTATTTTTAATTTGATAAAATTTTTTATTTAAATATTAGATTAAAATTAGAGAGAGAGAGAGTAAGAGATTAATTAATGAATTAAGCATAACTTAACAAAAAAAATATTTTTAATTAAAATTAAATTAAATTTATAAACAATAATCGATCATTTTTATAATTATTTACAAAAATAAAATTTAATTTAATTGATTAATTAGTAAATAATTATAAAATTAATTAATTTATTAAAAAAAAAAAATTAAAGGGTTGAGCAATTAAATAATTAATTAATTAAGTAACGGAGAGTTTATCAAATTAATTTTTTTTTTTGTATTCTTTTGTGCTTTGATTAAAATCAAAATTTATTCACATTTTGTTTCATAATTAATAAGGATTTAGTGCATTTATCGGTACTAATTTATGATCGATAAAATCTAAATTATCTTATGCAAGTTTATGGGTTTTAGGAGATTTATGGAGATCTTTAACCTACTTTACTTTGATAATTAATGTGCTTCCACATTTATTTATTGTTTTAGCCAGAAATGGGGAAAGAATTTACTTCGCACAGATCATTAAGCATCTTAATTACTTTTCTTCCCAAAGGTAAGCTAGTGTTAAGATTATGTTTCATGGTATTAGTACCGAATTACATTAAATGTTTTAACTAAACGTAATTTCACAAATAAAATTGATGAATAATGGAATATGGTATAGAATATTGTATGCAATTTACAAAATATATAATATAATTATGGAGAGATTAACATAAAATTAGAATTTATTAGAAGTTATCTACCATTTTGCATCTACCATTTTGCATAATTTACTGGATAATGTATCACGTGTATAGGCAAAGTTATTTATATGAAAAAAAAAAATTAATTTTTTTTTTTGTAAAATGTAAATTTCTTTTCATTATTGTCATTTAAATTTTAATTTTATTTAATTAAAATATTTTTTCTTATTGTCTTTGTATACAAAGTAAGTAAAATTAAATAATTTATTTTTTTTATTTTAAACTAATTAAAATTAGTTTTTTTTTTTTTTTTTTTTGTATAAAAACAAGGAAAATAATAATTATTTAATTAATTAATTGATTTAATAAACTTATACAATATACACCGTTATAACTATATATTAATTTTTTTTTTTTTTAATTTATTTGTTAATAATTTTATATTAAAGTAAAGTTATAAAAAGACAATGAAATTGTTAAAAATTGCAATATGCCAGCCTATTTTTATTTTTATTTAAATTTTATTTAATTTTTTAATTTATAAACCTTTTAATTAGTAGTTTTATTTTTTATTTAAAGTAATTAATTAATTAATAAAAATGTTTTTTTTTTTTTTAATTGATTAATTATCTTAAAAATAGTTGTTTTATTTTTTACTTAGCTTAATTATTATTATTTTTTTTTTTTTTTAAGTTTTACTTAAGATAAACATTTTATTTTTATTTAATTAACATTATTTATTAATTTAATTCTAATTATTATTGTCCGTCGTTTATTTTTTTTTTTTATGTAAAAGACATCACACCACTTTTTTTTTGTTTTTTATTCAAAACGTCAAAAACGTTTTATTCTTCTTTTGTTTCCGTTCGCCATTATTTAAAAAAAAAAAAAAATTATTTTATTGTCAACTCAGTAGGCTTTTTGAGCTTTTTTTTTTTAAATTTAAATTTAATTTTAAAAGGAAATAATTAATTAATTAAAAAAAGAAGTTAATTAATTAAATGAATTTATTGTCATTATTATTATTATTTTTTTGTTTTTAATTATGTTTTTTCGATGTTTTATATTTTTTTTATTATTTCCCCTAAATCCACATAAAAAAAACCGTTCATTTTAAATTATTTTATTATTTAGTTTTATTATTAATTTAATTATTATTATTATTATTTATTATTTAATTAGAAAAAGTGTTAATTAATTAGTATTATTATTATTTTTTTTTTTTGTTAAACATTAAGAATTTTTTTTTATTGTCAAAAGTTTTACTTTTCTTTTCTTTTTTATTTAATTTTTTTTTTTATATAGTAATTGTTCATTGTAGGTTCAATTAGTTTATTTTTTAAATTAATTTCTTTGATTTTATTTATTTTATGTAAAATTAATTAATTAGTTGTTTTTTTTTACTGTAAAAATCCCAGCGAATAGATAAACTATTCGCACGCCCTAATCTATACTACAAAGTATTACATATAATTCGATAATGTATGAAACAAAAAACTAAAAAAAATAAAATTTGGTAAAATCCATAGCCTGCTATAGGACGTTAGGATTTTACATTTAATTAAAACGATTAAAATGGTTGAGCTGTTGCTGTTTTTTTTTTTCTTCATTAAAATGATTATTATTAGTTGAATTTAAATTTTATTTAATATATTTTAACACAAAACGTGTAAAATAAATATAAATATATATATTTACGCTTATATATTAACAATAGTATAGAATTAATTAAATATTTTATTAATTAATTAATAAAGAATCAAAAAAAAAAAAAAAAAAAAAAAACATTCTTACTTAAAAACTAATTATTTATTTTTAATTTTTTATTGTCTTCTTTACATTTATTTTGAAGATTTATTATTGTCGTTATTTACTATTTATTTAATTATTTAATTTTTTATTTTTTTTTTTGCCTTACATAACTAATTATTATCATTTGATTTTCATTTATTTAATTAATTAAGCTTAAATATTTATTTTTATTTTATTCAAAACAGAATTTGCCAATTAGTATTTATATTTAGTTATGAATCCTTTGGATTATTATTGTTGTTATAGCAAAATACTAAAAACAGTGGTAAATGCTTGATATAGCTTAATTACCACATTGTTTGTGCATTTATAAACCAAGGATTTTATTATAAAAATTACATTTAGTTACTAAAGTAACTAATCACAATTTTTTTACTTGTTTATTGATTTTATTGTCAATTATTAAAAATTTAATTAAAATTAGATTAAATTCAGCACCGATTTTATTGTTTTTTTAAATTTTATTTCATTTTTTGAAACAGGTAAAATATCGTTATAAAATTATTACATTTGAGAAATGTTGTGCGTATCGGTGTACATATGAGGATTATGAACAAGTTAAAGTACAGAGTTATTATATCTAATTCAAATTAAATTAATTAATGGATTAACACTAAAACTCTGTAATATAAAATCCAGTTAACGAATTGAGTTTAATTTTTGTTCATTAAATAACGAAATTTTACCACATTACCAGCTATTTACTTTAGTATGATGGATTTTTCTCAATTCTCAATCAATTTTTTTTTTTTTTTTAATATAATAATCGGCAATACATTAATATTTAATCTTTTTTTTTTTTTTCAAATAAAAATTTATTAATAACGTAGATAAAGTTTTTATATAAATAAATTTATTTATTAATTAGTAATAATAACACATTCATTCGTTATATTAATATTTATTCATACGTGATCATTCGCACAGAGATATGTTTTTTGTTGATATAGCCTGGTTGATAAATAAAAAATGTTTTTTTTAAATATACATTTTTTAAAATAAACCGTCACCCATATAAACGTTGTTGTTGTTCAATTAAATTTTAATTTAATTGAATTTTTAATTAATTAATTAATTAATTTTGTTATTTTTATTTATTTTTTGAAACTATCAAGTGATAATAATTTTATAATAAAAAATTATAGAAAATAATGTATTAATTAATAAAGTAGGTGAGATTTGTGATGTTAACCAACCAGAACTAATATCAATTTCATTATTATCGGCATAATCAATGTGCGATGATTCACCAGGATTAACAACTTTTATTTTCCAACCAAGATGCATATGGGTGAAACACTGTGAGAATAAATAAAAAAAAATTATTACTCAAAAAGAAACGAGAAAAACGAATGAAGAAATTACTTGATAATAAACCAAATCCGGTGTATCCATTGCAACAGTCCAATTAAGATATGCAGACTCACCAGGTTCACATACCAAATGTAATGTTTTCATATAATCCTCAAATGTTTCAGATTGTTCTGATTTATCAATACTATTGTGTTCCCATTCACAATATCTTCCAGCTAATTATTAAAACGCAAAAATAATTTATTAATAATTCAACTAATTAAAACAGAAAATTATAATGGATTACCAGCTATTGGATGTGGATAATTATCTGAATCATACTCAACGCCAGCGTAAACAGTTTGTTGCCTTTGTTTTGCCTCTGATTGCTGACCAAAACCACCGTCAGGTGAATTACAAATATAAAACGGATGATATCTGGATAATTATAGAGAAAATAAATTAAAACCAAAACAAAAAAAAAATTAAGAAGAAAGAAAGAAAGAAAAAAATTACTTTGCTGGTTGCGATTGTTTATCACCACCCTCAACGATAAATGTATACGTTTGTCCACGTTCGACAACTAACTCTGGTATTAGTAAGTCATTTAAATACCATGCGATACCCCATGATGGAAAACCAGTAATTGGTGTATAACCACGTTTACCACCGGTAGGACCAATACGAACCGTTATTACATTTTCATTCGCAATGATACGTGTTTGCCATGGCTTTGGTCCATCTTGTTCCTTTATATCATACAACGATGACTTACAAACGTGATCGTTCTGTTGATGAAACAAAAAAAAAATATATAAAAATAATTTAATGCAAAAGAGAATTTTGCAAAAAAAAAAAAAAAATTACTCGTGATGCGAAATTTATTTGGATATCATCAGCATTAACATCGTTGCCATTATGTAAATGAGAATTTGCTTCTTTACGTGAATTTAAGGGTCCAATCGCTGATATTACTGATACTTCACGATCTGTAGGTATAGCCCGATCATTAATTGGCTCATTTGTTTGTAATGGTCTACGGAATTTAACAGTTGTTACACCGTTCTTACGATCACCAGTCACTGATTAACAACAATCAAAAGGAAGATAAATAAAAATCCAACAATTTGATACGAAATTAAAAGAACAAACCATCAAAAACGTCATTACGGCCACCAATACGTTCATCGGGACAAACACCTTGTTTTCCATCGCACTGTGCCAAATGTGACAAATAATAATCTTCAGCACGGAATGTTCTTGATTTTGTATCATAAAAAGCTACAACAATATCACCGCCAACCTATAAATAAATAAATTAAAAACAAAAAATTAAAATTAAACAGATAACTGCGTCCGACGTTGTTAATCTACCATTTGTGGTCTGCCCTGTGCACCAGATATTCCAAAAGCCATATACTGGTCCTCACGTATCCGTCCAAATAATTCAATTTGTACATTTTCACCTTGTAGTTCCCATTTTACTTGTAATTTACCATCGAGCAGTTCACGACAATTTGCATTTTGGGGCCGTTGCGTTGTTGTTGTGGTTGTCTTAAAAAAGCAATATAAACGTGTTAAAGAACACAAAAAGAAAGAACAATTAAGAACACACAATTAGAACTTACAGGATTATACCACCAAGGCGGCTTTATTAATTTGTTAATAATTTTTTTTTTGTATAATTGTATTAAAAAATTGTTTTTTTATTGGATCAAATTTAATTATAGAAAAGCACAACACAAATAATTAGTGAACTTACCGTTATTTTTGTTTGTCCCAATGCTGGCGGTACATCTAGATCCTTTGGAATATAAACGTGACCAAAATTATGACGATATTCGACACACCAAATGGATAGCCAATCAATATCGTATACGGTTAAATTACCAGGTAATTGTATTTCAATATCTTCACCCTGGTAACCACGTAGTGGATCTAGTGAACCCATTTCGTTGGGAACCTATTTTTGAAGAATTTTTTTTCATTTTTTGTTTAATTTTTTTTCTAAGTTTATTTTAATACAAAAAAAAAAAAAAAAAAAACTACCTTTGTGCCCATGATATTCGGTTCAGGACCATTTCCAACCCAAAAGTATGCATCTGGTCCGGCACCGTCATAATGTAAATTTGGTATATAAAAGGTTTTCGCATCTAAAACACTTATATTACTTGAACGTAAACCGTGCGCTAATCTTTTGAATTCAGGTAACACTCTTGGCTTTGGTACATCCAATGATGGCGGTATAAAAACTTCACCAAAATCAACCTTAAACAAATTATAAAAGAACAAAAAAATAAAAAATAATAAATAAACAAAATTCTTAATTACTTGATGAAGACGAAGTTGATTTGAATAAAAAAATTTGTTGATAACTGGCGTTGAATTATTCAAGTGGTTGAATATGATTATGACATCTAGTTGATTGTATTTTAATTGTTTAATATAATAAAAAAAAAATAATTTTTGAATATTTTACATTTATTGTTCTAGAAATTATGAAAAAGCTGGAGAAACAGGAAGTTAAACGAAGTTTTCCTACATACAAATATTTCTCTTTCTTAAAACCCTTGAAAATTCTTTATAGTCCACAGAAATTCTTGAATTAAGGGGTAAAAAAAATTACTGATGAATCCAGAATGTGGGTTTTGTTCAATTATAAACCAAAATTACAGACAAGACATTTCCTATTACAGAAGTAAAATTTCTGATAATTTCGTATCTATTCCAGGTATCTAATTGTTTTTACTTGGTGCTTGGTAGATGGATAAATTTCATGATCAAATATTTAAAGTTGGAGAACTATATACTCCTCACTCACTCACCTTTCCAATTCGTAGACATTTTTTCAATTTTTCTACAAATAACCAGGGCAGGAAAAATAAAAACGAATAAAAACTTTCAGTTTGAAGAAATTTTCGTATATTTTTTTTTTATTTTTTTTTGTAATTTTCTAGAAAAGTTTTTCACGAAATTGAACAAACAAAAAAAAAAAAAAAACTTTTAAAGTAAATATACCATAAAACCACAATTCGTAAACCCCGCTTTTTGTTAATAATATAAATATGTATTTGCATAAAATGAAAGTTATATTTATGGGTGGTGTAGTAGTAGAAGGTGAACTTAATAAATATTTCTTATTAATTATAATTATAATAATAATAATTCTTATTTTTTAGTTTTACTGTTGAATTTGTTGAATCTTTTAAATATAATTAAAAGAAATTAAGGGTATTTTAGTGTGTTAAACTGGTAAAATGTGGTTGACTAAAGTATTTTGTATAAATCTAGTTTTTAACCAACGTAACCAGTAGCATATTAAGTGATAAAGAGTTAAGTTCTTATTTAACAAACAATAATAAAATAATAAATCTCTTGTATGAGTGTAATAAATTGCGTAAATTAACATCCATGGTAATGCCAAGGTTAATTAAACAAAAGCAAAATTTATTTGATTAAACTTTAACTGATTTTCTGTTATTTTTCTGTACGTAAAGATAAGTAACATGAAGCAAACAAAATAACAATTAAAATAACAAAAGTAAATACATCAGAAGTGGTTCTTCATAATACAAATATTAAGGAAAAAAAAAAAAAAAAAACGAAACCAAAAACACCACTCTGCGTAGTTAATTCTAATACAACTCTGGTTAAATATTTTTCTACCATAAAACCAAAACCATTGCGATTGGATAAAACATTTTAATAATAAAATTTTCAACAAAAATAAAATAATAATAAAAAAAAAACGCACCTCCCTTTGCCTTTGTCTAACACATCCACCCACAACCAAACGCCTATACCTAGCTAACTATATACAATTTCAAAATACCGCCCAATTTTATATAAAGTAGTTTGCTATTCTTCTAATATAAAACCATATTCATGCTCGGTATAACCCACAGTAAGCAACGACAGCCGCCACCAACCAACAAGAAAAAAAAAGAAAAAAAAAAAAGGAAAACAGAAGCAGAAAAGTTGCCGACACAACATTTTGTTCAGAATTTAATTTTTTTTCTTTTTTTTTTGTGGTGGTTTTTCCTAGAGTTTTATGTTTTCAAGCAACCAAAATTCAGTTTTTGCATCGTATCCCTTCTATATCGACTTTATATTAAATGCGCACGCAATACATTTTCGTAGAGAAAATTCTTTCATTTCTTTTTTTTTTTATCGTTTTCACAAATAGCGAAAGATTATAGCAGGTTGTTTCGTTCGTATTCAAAGTTTTCCTTTATTTATTGTAGAAAATTTTTCCCAAAAAAATAATAATTGTGTACACAAAAAAATAAAACATAATAACCAAATAAACATTAAAGGAATAAGTATTTAAATTCTTAAAAAAAAATTATTTTACTTTTTATCATTGTTGCGCGTTTTTTCTCTTCCTTTCTTTAACTATCAGAATCCTACTCACGGTTTGTTTAAAAATTTATGTTTTTTTTTTTTTTTTTTTTAAAACATTATCATTTGCTTATTTAATTAAAAATAATAAAAAAAAAAGGAAAAAGAAAAAAGAAAAGAAAATAATTCTCATAATACATAATTGTATAAAGTTTAAAGTTAAATGACTGAACAAAAAAAATAAAAATAATAACGAAGGATTAAAAAAAAATGGCTGTATTCTCAACCCTTACGTTTAACTTTTCTATTTTAATTATGCTAATTAATTAATAATTATAATTTTTTTGTTTAAACTTTTTATTAAATTATAAATGGCGTTAAATTAATTATTGTAATGCAAATGAAAAAAATAAAATAAAATAAATATAATCGCAATACACAATTCACTGTGGGTTTGAATTTTTTTTTTTTTTTTTTTATTGTTTAAAGTAGGCGATGCATTTTTATTTTTATGTTTAATTGTCATGATTTTTATTGATTATTATCGAAATATCAGATTAACAGTTTTCGAATAAAATTATTATTATTATTATTTTTTTTTTTTTTTAAACAATGGTTAATAATTATTTAGTGGAATTTTGTGGATTTTATTTGATAAATAATGGATATGTGTAAAATGTGAAAAGGATTTAATAAACGTGTAAAAATGATGAATTCGCGTAACAAAAAGCATGTTGATGCGAATTAATCAATAGCATAGGCACTTGTGTGTCAAATAAAAAATTTAATTCAACTGGTACAACGTAAATTAATTCGCTCAATTCCTGAAAATTCTAATAACACAAAATACATCTGAGATGAGTTTTAAAGTTACAAAAATGAACTGAAATCAAGTGAAAAGGGCTTGAAAGAAAGGTCTAAGAATTAACCGAATTAAATCCCCTGAAGAATTGAATATATTCAATTAAGCTAAGTTTTGAAACTTTACTGTTTTTTCCTGTATTTGGAGAGAATTATTACATAATAATTTTCAACAATCATTAATTAATATTGATGATGATAATATCATTTATTATTTATGTAAATTATATAATACTAATTACGTAATACTTAACAAACATCTAGTTATATATTCTATTATTTTATTTAGTTATTTATTTTTTTTTTTCCATTTTCTTTTCTCTATAATAATAATCCCCATATTCATAATTCTTGTTTTGTCTATTAATTCTCTTAAATACAATAATATAGTTTAATCTATTCTATTTAATTCAATTCAATTCAATTCACAACTTGTAAAATAATAATAATCATAACAAAAAAAAAAAAAATTACAAAGTTACAATAAAAAACTTAAAATCCAGATAACAACAACATTGGGGATGTTAAAAGCACAACAACAACAACAACAACAACAGCATCAAAAAAAAGTTTAAAAGAAGCTTCAAGGTAATAAAAACGCTTTGGAAAATTAATAAAAAAAAAAAAAAACAAAAAGATTTAACAAGATGTGATACACATTGATGTGATTAGTAAAGGAATAGGGTTGTAACGGGTAAAAGTTCTTTAAAAAATGAAAAAAAAAAATTTAATTCTCATACGAAAAACAGGGGAATAAAAAACAAGAAAAAAAAAAAAATTAATATAATACTCTCGATATATTCATTTTGGGCAAGTGAATTGTGTATTAGGGGTGGATTTTCAACATTTATGCGGTATTGTATTTGTTGTTGCTGTTGCTGTTTCATATATATATATATATATATGATGCTTTGTTGTCATCATATCGAATAAATAAACTGATGATGATGTTGATAGGGTGCAACTTTTAAAATATTCTCCACACATATGATACAGATTATTAGATCAATGAAAGAAATATAATATAATAAATGTACTTTTTGGTCAATCAACTAGTCGTTATTGTTAACTATATAAACAGTAGGGTCTTGTTATTATGAGAATTAATTATTATTATTAATAAAAGAAATAAAAAAAAAAAAAAAAAACTTAAAGGTATTTAACGTAAAATTCGTTTACCAATCTTTTTACCAACATAGAAATCCGCTTAAAATAAACTTTTTTCTTTTTTGTTTTTATTCGTTTAAAACAAAGCGAAATGTTTTATGTGATCATAAATAATAGTGAATAACTACTTACTACTTGTGTGTAAACATTTTTTTTTTTTTGTAAAGTTTTAAAAGTAAATTAAAGTGATTTTTCTCAGAAATGCAACGAGAGGAACAAAAAAAAAAATAAAAAAAATGTACTGGCATTGCACAGTGAGTTATTATCCCTACAACTACTACTAATACCCTTTTAACCATTAATAACATTGATCAAAAAATATATTTATTGGTTTGTATTTTTTATTTCTTATATATTTTATTTCACATGAATAAGCTTTTTTGTTCATGTAATTTATTTAAGTTTTCATTTTTTTTTTTTTTTAAACAAGAAAACCAAATAAAATTCCAAGTACACTACCTTGTTCTGTAGAAAGGTTTTTTTTTTTTTTTTTTCTTATATATTATAGAAAACCGAAATTATTGTTACACAATTTTTGTTAATATTAAATATAATAATGATAATAATAATAATGATAATAATAAATAGTTTATAAGTAGTACTTACGGTGAATCTTCTGCACCAAACTGATAACCAACGAATGTCTCTTATCCTCTTACCCATTGGCAAACGTAATATTATATCTGAATTATTGTGTGCTTGTAATATAGGTGGATCTCTGAAAATATATATATATATAAAAAAAAAGAGAGAAATTTAATTAATTTATTTTCTTTTATTTATTAACTAAATTATGTAGTTTTTTTTTTGCCCTAATTTTAAGTTAAGATTTGACTAATGTTTATGATAATTTATAGAACTGAGAACTTGCTTGATTATGAGTTTATGGTTTTATTATATAGCGTAAATATATTAACCTTTACCGGCATTATTACTTAATCTAAGTTATTGCAGTTTATAAATGATAAGGAACTAATTTTCATATTATTAGAGTACTATGAGAAATATTATAATATAAAAATTCCTGAAAATAAGTGATCGACTGAGTTTTTAATAAAAAAAAATTTATTTAACTTTTTGTTTAAACAAAATTCATTTAGCTTAATTCAGTGCCTCTAAAATTTGTTATTTTACTGTAAAAAAAAAAATTGAACGCGAACGCAAATGAAAGTTTAAGCCTGAAAATACAAGTCTTGAAACTTCAGGAGTGACTATAGAATCAAAATTTCTATTACATAAGCCACATAAATTACGTAAATTTAATTGTGGATTTAATTATACGCTTTTATGGTAGTAGATAATCCTTAACAAAAACTACTTCAAACAGAAATATATATATATATATATTATTTTTTTAATAACTTCATTATAAAATATAAAATTAATTTGAATAAAAATTGGGGTAAGCAAAATTAAAAAAAAAAAAAAGTAGAAGGAAATTACAATAAGTAAATAATCGAGGGGTTACTAAATTTTTTGATTATTTCTGGATTAATAATAATTAAGAAGCGATGATGAATGTTTTTCTGTAAATTTTGACAGACAATAAACATGAAATAACTAAACACGTTAAATTGTTTAATATTTACTTACACAAGAAAAAAAAAAAAGTAATAAACTAGTCGGGTTGTACTTGTATAATCTCAAGAGACTAGCATAATATGCGTTTTAAGTATTAACAAAATAATATAAATAAAATGCAGGGTGGAATTTGTTTGCTTTTGCTTTTTTTTGTATGAAAAACCGTAACCAATCAACATGATATGAAACAAATAAAAACTAATCGTGATTTGTTTTTGATAACAAAAAACAAAAATAATAATAATAATATGAATTGTGCATAAGTAGAAACACTAATATTGGGTGTTTATACATACATACACCCCGTTTAAAACACCCCACATAATATTTATCACACACAAAATATGCGAAGAATAAAAATAAATAAGCACAAAACCGTCAGACAATTCAATATATGAATGATGAGACTTTAATAATGTACTTTGAGGACCAATAAGTTTCATGGTTTTTTTCGTTTTTATTGACAAGTATGAAATATGCGTTCTCATTTTAACTCCCGTTTTTATTAAAGGATATTACTTGTATAAAAAAATTGTCATCCTTTTTCCATTCATCATATTTTTGTATTCCTTGTGCTGTGCACGTTTTAATAAACAACACAAATTCATAAGAAAAAAAAAACATAAAACGTGTTTTTATAACAAATATTTCGCTATAAACTTTGCTTGTTTTTTTTTGCTTTCTTTCTTTCTTTCTTCTTATATGTTTAACATTGATTTACCTTCATGGTTATGTCTTATTTATGTTTAATAAAAAAAAAAAAACCATCCTATCCAATATTAAAAAAAATTTGTGATTTATTTAAACTATTCAAGGAAACACAAAAGCTTTTTTGTTTATCAGTTATTAACAAGTAACAAAGTTACAAAGCAACCCTGCGTAAAAATCAAACCGGTAGAAATGTTTTAATAAAAAAAAAAAACAACAACAATTTTTTAATCGAAACTAAAACAATGATAAAATCTAATTAAACGAAAACCCATTAAGAAGTCACATTGAGAATAGAAGCAAAGATCTAAAAAATCGGTATGGGAATTAAAAGTAAAAGTAAAAGTAAATGTAAAAAAAAAAAAGAAAAGAAAAAGGAAACAACCGTAAAAAGGCAAACATAATAAGTATTATCGTGTCCTTAACAAAAAACAATAATATTTTCATTCTTTTGATGATTAAATTTTCCATTTTTTTTTTTTTTTTCTTTTTTCATCTAAATAGAAAACCATTGTGATTGCTTAGATAGGAGATAATGGGGTTGTTTAGAAAAAAATTCTTCTTTATTACCATTGAAAATAATTTTGTTCCTTTTTAATTTATTGATTATAATCATTTGTTTTCCGTTTTTTGTATTTCTATATTTTATGTTACAAAGAAACAAGATCATATCAGCAGTACTCATCATATGACTGTCATATTCCGTTTCTATTTTGTATTGTAATACCGTTGTAGTCATCGTCAATGTCGTTGTTGTTTGTCGCTAAGCGATATTATTTTTTTACTCTAGCCTCGAGATATATAGATTTTTTTTTTGTTTTTGTCTTTTCTCTCTTTATGTATTGACATAATCATAATAATAGAAGCATAAATAAAATGATGGAATATTTTTAAACAGGGGAGATAACATAATTTTTGATATACATACGTTGCACGTGGATATTATTGGTCTTCTTCAGAATGAATTAAACGAAAAAAAAAAAAAAATAATAATTATCTGTCACAACGTTTAAAAATCTTATTATTAGCAAATGGATACGCATATTTTATTTATTAAGGGTAGCTGATGATGATGATGATGATGATTCAACAGTAAAACGTTAGAAACTTTATTTATTTCTATCTTTCTCTTTTTGATAATATATTTATTAATAAACTATAAAATCTGATGTGAGGTGATGGCTACTCATTGTTGCAAACACATCATAAATATAAAAAAAAAAAAATTTAAAAAACTTAGGTAGGGTTTTGTTGTTAAAAGATTTCCGCTTTAAAAATGAGGATTTTACAAATATTTACGCCTAATGCATTCCATTGTTAATGCCACGTGCCGTACGTTATTAGTTATTACACACTTTTTTTTTTTTATTATTATTTTCTTTCATTATTATTAAAAATTGCTTTTAGCATAAATGTGAATGAATTTTTTTTTTTTTTTTTGTATTTTATACTTTAATGCCTTTTATTGAAGGACGAAAACAAAAAAAAAAAAAAATTTCATTTTTATAAATTTATATACAAGGTGTAACAAAATATTTCTATGATAAACGGTTTAAAGCTCTGCTTAATTTTTTTTTTTTGTTTTTAAATACATTACAAAATGCCCGCTGATAAATTTTAAGCAGATTATTTAGTCGTTCAGATGATAGAAGAATTAAATGTAAATAAAAAAAAAATAAATAAACTGTCACTGTACAGACGCTTTTTTAACTGCATTTTAAAATTTAAAGCTAAATGTATTTTCGTTATAATTTATAAATATTATCAGTGTTTCAGTTTCGTTTATGTTTTTAGTGTCTCTGTATATTCTGTCTCTATTCTGCCTTCTTCTATTATCATTTCCTCATCAAATTACTTACATCGCATTGAACTTAATGAAACCTTTTTTGTCGTTTTTTTTTTTACATTTTGCTCACTTGTTTGTTTATTTCGTTATTTCTTCATTTAGATAAATTTCTTTTGAATTAAAAAAAAACAAAAAACAAAAAAAAAAAAAAAAATCATTTTTCTTTTTTTTTTGAAAATATTTAAATTAATAAAAATGCCGCCAAGGGAGCACAATTTTGTCTGTATGTGTACGGCTGTTTGTGTTTCATTACAAATCTCATTAAGGAACTTTTTCGTTTTTTGTTTTTTTTTTTATTATTATTATGAATATTTATTTATTTTAATTTTTCGTTTCGTTTCTTTTCTTTTTAAACAATGTTTTAATCAAATTAAAAGTAAAACAACAACGAAAGAAAATAAAATAAAAAAAAAATAAAAGAAAAATTCAGATGGAAAACAACAAAATTCAGCCTACTTTGGTAGAATTTTAATTTTTTTCTTCTTTCAATTTAAAAAAAAAAAAAAAAAAAAAAACACAAAATACAAAACAGAAATCGATTAAATCAAATAAAGACCGAAAAAAAAAAAGAAAATAGAATAGAAAAGAAACAAAAGAATAGAAAATAGCTGAAAAAAAAAACTGAGTGTTTTTTTTTTGCACACTAAACATAAAATAATAAATTCAATCATGTTAAATAGCAAAAAAAAAAAAGAGTACAAAAATCTATTTAGTAGTGTAACCCTTTAATAGCATAAAAAACATAGAAAAAAATTTTTTTTTTATCCTTTTGTCATTTAATGAATGATAAATTTAAATGAAAAGAAAATTTACTAATAGCATCGTATTGTTTTCTTTCGTTCTTTATTTATTTTATTTATTTTTTTTTTCTGCTCTATTTTATGTAGTAGAAACGTGATATTTGGGATAACAAATAAAAAGAAAAAAAAAACCACCCAACCGCCTATTACACCCATTATAAAGATAGAAACAGAGTTTGCAGCACATTGGATTTTTCTTCCTTTATTTTATTTTAATTTTTTGATAAATCAAACTGCATAATATAGGGTGTTTCTGGTCTATGTGTGTGTGTGTGTGTGTATGTGTGGCCTTTCATTTTACTCTCATTCATTTCTATGCAAATTTTTTTTCTTTTTTTGTTTTCTTGTGTTGAACATAAATAACATAAAAATGTTTTAATTTATTGAGGGTGTAGAGAAAAGTTGTGTAGAGAAAATTAAAACAGATTTTTTTTTTTTTTTTGATATAGTTAACGTTAACGATAATTGAATAAATTTAATTGACTTATAAAATGGATCAACATACATACAAATATACATAGGGGGTACTAAATTATAAATTATTATTTATTTTTTTATTCACTATTTTTAAATGAATTTTACAAGGATGTTTATTATGTGTCTGGGTTACTGTTTTAACTGACTGAGACACGCTTTATGTTTTGGATTCATCAACATTTTTTTTTTATTATTATTGATTTTTACATTATAAATAATAATAATAATTATGTTATTGTCATTTATTAATGGGGATGACAATAGTAAATAAATGTTTTAGCATTTTTATATTCTTTATTTACTATTAACTCCTTTACTGATGGTTAAAATATAAACAGATAACATTTTGTATTTTATTTAATTATGTGATTAATGCTTTTTAGTGTGTTGTAAGGGTTGAATAATAAAAAAAAAAAGAAGATTTTTCAAAAATGATAATTAAGAAAATTGAATGTCGAAAGTAAAGTGAATTTTTATGTTTTCTTACTGATTTATAATTAAATTTGTGTTAATTTTGTTTTTTTTTTTATAATAACAACAAATTGCGTTTTAATGATTAATGCGTTTTTGTGGGATTTGTAGTTTTCCACTACCTTTGAATTAAAATAATCATTATACGGGGGGAAATCAATTTTTTTACCGACATACTGTCACTTCGTGCGTTAAGATGATCACTGAAACTTTCGGAAATTTTACAAAATAAAATTCCTGTCAAAAGCGAATATTAAAAATCCTGTATCTCGAAAAATCGATTTTTCTCGTAGAACACAAACTCGTAGAACACAAAGTCGATTTTGTATGCCACAAAGAGTGTTCCTAAAAAAAGTTTCAGCTCATTTGATAAAGATTCCAAATTGATTACAAAAATACAACAGACAAAATATTGCCCATTTAAAATTGGATAATCCTTAATTGAATTTTTTCATTTTTTTTTATCATTATTTTTAATTCAAAACAAAATCATTAATATTCGTTTAAAGTGATTTTTGTATTTAATAAACCCAAAAAAATATAAAATATAAACAAACAACAACAACGTATTCAATATAGATAATAGATAACATCGTGATGATTGTGTTTCTGATTCTCATGATTACATAATGATGTTAAGTACGCATCGAATGGCATGTAAATGCTGAATTGTGTATTTTGTTTTGCAGCGAAGTAGAAAATGAAAATGAAAAAAAATGAAAAAAAAAACGCTTGAAAAAGCTCAAACTCATGTCATGTTCAATGATTACAATATTTACGATGAAAATTTATTAAATTCTATTTTATATTTTTTCATTAAACATTTTTGAAGAATGTTTTTGTAAAAAATTTGTATGTCTTTAAAATTAAAGAGTCGGGCGGGTGTATAGAGCTCATTTAATGAAATTAATTAATTTTCTTTCACTTTTATACCTTACATGGAAATTTTATAAAAAAAATTTCTGTTGAAACGTTAAATGCATACAAAACATACTAAATGAGTATAATTAATTTTATTAATTAATAATAAAATAGAAATTTTTGTTTACAATTAAAAAGGTCTCGATTATTGTTGTTCTATGCAATTCAATTATAATTAATTAACAAACAGTAACTCTTGAATAAATTATGTAACAAAAATTATTTTTTTTTATTTTCTCTTTTTACCTTTATATAGGTAAAGGTGTGTGGCAAAAAAAATTCACCAAACAAACATAAAATACATAAGCAATGTGATTTTGTGACAAAATTATTATTATTTTTTTTTTTTTTTTTTAATCCACTCTTTAGTCAGTAACAATCCAAATTCATTTTTTATTAATAAAGCAAAAAAGTATTTTTTTTTTTGTTTTTTTACTTAAAATTTATAGAGAAAATATATTTAAGCTGTCTGACACATAATTCGTGAACTTTTTTTTTTTTTTTTATCTAAATTAGGTGAGGTGATACACCTTGTACATTGTTAATAATTTTTTTTTTGTCTCCTTTAATTTCTCCCTTTTATTTTGCTGGTGTGCTTATTAAATAAAAATAATATTAACAACAATAATGCTTAATAAGCACAAAAGAACTTAATCGACTTAAGCTATTTTTATTTTACTGATTTTGCTACTTTATGTTCACCACATTTTCCCATCTCTGGTTTTTCAAGTTTAATAAACATTTTTTTTTAATATTAATAATAATAATAATAATAATAACAAAACTGCGGTAAAATTAGAACAACATTTTTTAATCGCTTAAACACGACAGTGAATGGTACAGAAGAAAAACGGTAGAAGGAAAAGAAAAAAATCAACAACTTTGTTGTTGAGATCAGTGATTTTGTCTTTGTTTTTTTTTTTTTTTTTTTTTTTTTTCTACATAAAACTTATTTCACTGTCGTTATTTCGATGCGACTCTTGTTGTTATTTGTGCAAAGTGTAGAGAAAATGAGAGAAATTCATAAAAGAAAGAAAGAAAAAAAAAAAAAAAACACCCAGAATCGTATAGAAGAGCTAAAAAGATTTAATGTGGATTTTGAAGGCTCAATTCAACACTCAATGGTTGTTAAATTTGCTCCCCTGAGATCTTTTATTGTTTTTTTTTTATTTTTCTTCTTCAAAACGAATGAAAACGATGAGGATGGAGAAAAAAAAATAAAACTTTTGGGTGATTATTGTTTTAAGATATTGTTATTTGTTCAGCATATTCGTTTCTGCTCCCAATCTCATTTTATTCAGGGCTTTTATTTATGTGGTGTTGATATGTTTTTTACAATTCGTTTACAGAACGTGTTGATCATGATATGATGTTTGCTGTAAGATTTGTAAATTTTTTGGTTGTTTGTTAAAAAAAAACTTATAAACTGTTGTTTGCACCTTTATGCCAGGACGTATTCTCACTATTCTTTCATGGATGTCATCTTTTACTTCTAATGCTTTAACCATAGAATTCGTTAAGACATAAATTACCAACAAAACAATATCTCTGTACGAATGGGATTATTTTATTCAAAACATTTAACTATGAAACACCGAAGTTTCTATTTTCAAGCTTAAAAATTAATTTAAACTAAAGTTCTTTGAACTTTTGAAAAATTCCATACAACAAACATTCAGATGTATCATGAACTGATTGGCAATCATTATAAGTTATTACAAGAAGTATTTTTCATCGGAACACAACAACTATGGGAAAGAAAAATGATTTTCCAAATCACACACTTTGGAAAATAAAAGAAAAAAAAAACCAAGAAGTGGGTTTTATTCACAATCGTCACGGTTTTATAAACGGGTGGCAAAAACTACCTCTGTGTGGAGAGAACGTGATGTTTAAGTGAAGTGTAAAGAATAAAAAAGGGATGAAATGAGAAAGAAAGAAATAAAGAAAAAATCATACAACATAAGGGACTCAAAAAAAAAAAAAGGGAAAAAGGAAAAAGTTTAGTTTCGTATTTTTACTGTGTTAACCATGTTAAGGTTATTGAACGATCAACCAACAACCAGCTTTATGAAAGTTTTTTTTATCAAAAGAAATGAAAAACAACCGTAGACTGGTGTTAAGGAAAAGCCACATGCTTTGCGTTCATTCGAGCGTGTAGATTACAAATGACTTAAATAAAACGAAAAAAAAAAAAAAATAAATAAATAAAGCAACAATAACAAGAAAATAAAGACTGATTTGTTGGGGTTGGAGAATTTCAGGATTTATTTTTTCCACTTCATCTTTGAATAAAATAACAAAAAAAAAAAACAAAAAAGAAAAATGTTATTAAATTGACTTTCTGTATCGATAATACAGTAGGAACATGATGTGTCTTTTTTTTTTTTTTTATTATTTGATTTTTTGTAATAAATATGACCACATGGGGTTCGATACTTAATAACATTGAATAGCAATAATTTATTCTGTGAGAGTCAGTGGCGTAATACTAAGAAACTAAGTGATTTGTTTAATTCAGTGAAAACTCACCTTCCAACATATTCCTCTGGATATGGAATAATGTATCCTTCGGGACTTGGTCTTGGTGAATTACCAACCCAGAAAAAGGCATCTGGACCGGTACCGTCATATGCAAAATTTTTTATAAAAATTGTTGATTCATCAACGGCATACACTTGTCCCTTTAATAATAATAAAAAAAAAACAAAATTAAATTAAATTAAATAAATAAAAAATCGAAACTTACACGAATTCCATGTGCGAATTGTGAAAATTCTCCGATTGGCCGTCCGTAGTAGGGCTCAGGTGGTCTTGCATCTATTTTATAAACAAAAAAAAAAAAAAAACGGAAAAACATGGGAAAAGTTAATTAATTATAATAGAAACAACAGACAACACGTGTTAACATCTATTTTCATTAGTTTTTAGCGTCGGGGCGGTTTTTTGTTGTTGTTGTGTGAGGAATTATAAAATGAATAAAAGCTTTTAGTCAAATTGTATGTTGTGTAAAGTTTTCTATTTTTTTTTTTTTTTAATTCTTTATTATGTATCATTGCTGGGTGATTTTTTATTTTATTTATGTAATATAAAATACTATTATTAATGGTTTTTAATGTTAATAAACGGTTTTATGTAGTTTTCATTTTTTATTATTGAAAAGGGTTTGTTTGATTGTTTATTCGATAAAAGTTTTTTTTTATTTATTTATTTATTTTTTTATTATTATTATTAGCATCGACACAATAAAATTCGTTAATTTTTAAACGTAATAATTGTTTTAATTGTTTGAATGTGTTATAGTTAGGATAGATAGAGAATTTTTTGTGTCTTTTGTAGCTTATTTCAAGTAGCTACGTAACCAAATGTAATTAGACTGTATAGAGCTTTATCCAGTAAACTATTCAAACATATTTAACCTGAGAGCTAAAAGTTGTTTATTGATTACATTTTTTAATTAAGGAAATTAAATAATTTAATGTGAATTATTTTTTGCAAATTATTATTTTTTATATACACACAACAAAGCTGTATTTAGTGTCAAATAAAATATTGTGCCTTGCTGGGAAAATTGATTAGAGTTTGAGATTGTTTACTGGACTGGTGGACTGTATATTATTATAAAAAAAAAAAAATATATATTAATATTATAGTCGTCGTATGACAATTACAACGGAAATAAAATTATTTCCTTTTTCCATAAATATTTCTCACTTTTCTAATATCGATAATAATAAATTTTATATTTTTTTAATGAGTTTTCTGCGATTTTTTCTGCTATTGAATGTATTACATAAGTCAATATTTAAAAAAAAAAAAAACATAAGTCATGTTTTAGCATAACCGGAAAAACAAGATTTTTCTACACAAACAAAAATTATTTAATTAACTAATTAGTTGAAAAAAAAATGATTTTTTTTTCTTCTAAACTCTGTATACCGGTTATCAGAAATCAGCGAAATAGACTTAAACGGTATAAGAAGCAACATAATAGGCAAAACCAGATACTGAAATAACTGTCAGTTTGTTTAGAAACTAGTATAAAGTTATCATAAGCAAATTAAATATTAATTAATAATTAATTAAATAATTGAAAAAAAAAAAAGTAAACTCGGTAGACACAGACGGGAAACACCTTTTTGAACAGAGAAAGTTGTACAAACTAGAGACGAGACACCGCACCTCACATACATAACGAAAAAACTTTCTCAACATCTAATTAAAAATAATTAATAAAAAAAAATTTGGAAAACAATTACCTAGAATAGACAAGTCAATCTGACTATTTATGGACGTTTTTTTTTATTTTATATGTTTAATAATTTTTGTAATAAAATTAAATAATTAAATTTAATTGCAACAACGAAAAAAAAAAGAAAGGATGTTGAAATGCTGTGACAGGAGAAAACTTTCAGTTAACATTTATGTTATAAATAATTAATTAATTAATTTTATTTTTAGTGGTCAGTCTGACAAATCCTTCTTTAAATTTAAATAAAATTGTCATTAAATTTTCTTGTTTTAAGTGCGAATTTGTTGTGTCACTGAGTTGTTTTATCCAATGTTTACGAAAATATTCTAATTTTGTTAGGAAAAATATATTCCTGTTTCAAGAAGCGTAAGCAACAGTAAAGGATTCAAACTCATTCATATTTATTATAACTGAATATTATTATCGATTTAATTCACATTTTCCGCATATCACCATCCCTTGAACAAATCATTCTGAGTTTACCAAAAAAAAAAAAAAAAAAAACAAATAAAATAAAATAAAAAATTGTCATCTTTGCCTTAATATTCATATAGAAGGTAATACGGAAATTATTAAAGCTTAATTTACTTTGTATTAACTTGCATTCAATCATGATTGTTGTTCTCCCCTTTTTATTATTTTTTTTTTAAATGCAGATAAAATCATCTTAATGTCATTAACAGCAATAGATAAGAATTTTAATGAAAAACAAAATAGAAAATCGTAATAGTTTTATCAATGAAAATGTGAATGAATTAATTTCCCACTGTCGATTCTCACTTTTCTTCCTCCTTTATGCTTGTTAATAGATGTGGAATGTATAAAATGTGATAAAAAAAAAAAAAAAGGAATAAGGGTGAAAAATAAACAAGAACGACAACGACTGGAACAAAAAATAAAAACGAGAAAAAGATGAAAAATAAATGAGGAGAGAAAATTCCTTATAAAACAGAAATAAATGAATAAATTACAAAAAAAAAAAAAATATAAAATAAAAATTTCCTTAATATTTTCACACTTTGAAAAAAAAAAATAAAATAAAATAAAACTACTTCATCCCCTTAAGAACTATTATTACACTGAGAGCACACTTGATGATCGCATTTTTAGTTTTGCTTCATTTTTAACTTTATTAAACGAACAAACAGTAATTCGATAATGAAAAAAAAAAAATAAATAAATAAGGATTTTCTCTTCACCCTATTAACAAGATTCTACTAAGTACACTATTAAACTATAAGGAATTTCAGTTATTTTTGTGAATAGAAAAAAAAAGAAGAAAAATATTTTGGTTGCAAGTCGCAAGTCAGCGGTAAATACACAGAAATAACCGAAAAATATATTTGTATGAAAAATGATGGGAATTTAAATGGATTCATGAAATACTTGTGGTAAATTCGTTAAATATAAATGGGTGGTAACGTGCTACCACAAACAACAACACTAATAATTGTAAAACGTGAATTAAATAATTTTTTTTATCAAATTCAACAAAAGACGAATTAAATGGGAAATAGGAAAAAAAAAAAAAAAAATTCTGAATTATTCGTGCATAAATGAGATAATGGAAATGGGAAAAGCATTTACTTGAACGCGTTTCACACGTTTGTCAAAAAAAAAAAAAAAAAAAAAAAACTGCTGTGGTAAAAAATTATTCAAATCGATAATATTATTCATTGATTAATTCTAGTGAATTTAGTGAATAAAAAATTAACAAATATTGCATTAAAAACAAAAAACAAAACAAAAAAAAAATTGAATTAAATTATTACTGACATAGAGTAATTAGGATAAAATTTTTTGAATGGATTAAGAGAGAGAGAGAGATCTTAATATTAACGACAACAAAAACACCCTGACATGTTTCGCTTTAAAGTAACAAAAAAAAATGTTTTCACCGATAATCCAGAACCGTACATTAAACAAACAGAGTGACAAAAACAAGGATTGGTTATACTGACAAACAACAAACATAGTAATTTAATTCTATTAAAATGACAATAAAGAAAAGAAAAAAAAACAAGACAACAACAAATAAGTAAAATTACATCAAAGCCAGATTTATGTTAAAATAATTATAATCAAATTAATCTTACTTTAAAATAAAGGGATACCATAGCCAAAGTGGAAAATACAAAAAAAAAAAACAAAAAAACTTGAAAGAAAGAAAAATCCAATCGATGAATGAAAAATCTGAATTTGCAATAAATAAACGAAATAAATTGTGTTAAAAAACCACAGCGAAAAAAAAAAAAAAAATGAGGAAAAATCATTGCATTTTCACCACATAAAGGAAGCAGTGTATAACCCTATTTTGGCACCCTAATGCATTTGTTTCATTTTTGTTGTTTTTGCTGTTTTGCTGTTTTGTAGTTTTTTTTTTTATTCTCGGTAAAAATAAAAAAAAAAAACCAAATGGAAAAACCAATAAATAAAGACGAAACATCATGCAGCATTTATCAAAAAAAAAAAAAAAAAAATAAAAAACTACTTTAATCTTTGTTTAAAAAACTTTCAAATCTTTATCTCAATCTTTTTCCAATACCTTAAAGTGGTAATATCTTTGTGACAAATAAATATTTTCCCTTTTGATTTACGAAAATTCATTCAAATGACACTTTTTCAAAATTTTTTCCATTAACAAAAACAATTCTTACAATTTGATTATATTTAAATCAGGATGCATTCTCTATTCAGGCAAAGTAATTGGAAAAAAAAAAAAAAATAATAATAATCTAAAAATCCATCAATTTGTAATTATTTAAGTCAAATGATTAAATAAAGTCATAAGCTGGTATACAAAAAAAAAAAGAAAAAAAACAAAAAGAAACAACAACATCTATTTAACACTTTAAAGTAAATAAATCATTCACTAATATTCATTATTCTAATGTAAAAACGAAATAATAATAATAATGAAAAAGATATCAAAAGCTGCCACCCCCCTAACACGTATCCGTATTAAACATAAACAAACAACAAGTGAATAGAAACAAGGAGTTAGGAGTTAGAAATCCTTGCTTATTGTCGTGGGTACGTAACACGTGAAAACATTTTACTTTTTCTCTCTATTTCATCCTTTATTAATTTTCTATTAACATTTTAATAGGGATGAATAATATTCAATGTGTTTGTGTGTGTGTGACTGACTGGATGGCTTTATTGTAATTTTTATTCTCTTATTTAAAAATGATGAAGTCGAAGCAGTAAAGAATTTTATTGTCTTGAATAAATATGCTGATGTTTCCACTGTAATAACTAAATAAAAAAAATCCAGAGTACAAATATTTATTTTTAGGAGTTTGGAAAAATTTCATTCAAAATAATTAACAACAGAAAAGAAAATGAACTAAAAAAATCCATTTTAGATGATTGGAAAAAAATCTAAAGACTAAAGACTTCGTTTAAAGATTTATTTATGGAAAATTTTCAATTTTTTTTTTTCAATAATTAGGGAAATTCAACGGTGTTTAGTGTGGCAAATAAAACGGAGTTTAATCGTTTAAGTAGGTTTTTTGAGGAAATCTTATTCTGAACTCAAAACTAGCTTAAGCAGAATTGTGCAGATTTTGTAACGGAATGTCTGACGCATTAATCTACATGAAGGTATAGATCCGGAAATTCTTTGTATATGACGATAAAACATTTCATTTGATTTTTATAAATAAACACAAAATAATTAAAAAAAAAAAAAACTGTTAAGCTACTAGTTGTTAACCCAGTATTTTCCTTGATAGTTAATCAAAAAAAAAAAAAAAAAAAAAACAGTTTTTAAGGAAATTAAAAAAGAATGTTTTTTGTTTTTCTCTCTATTTCTGGTTTAATAAAATATCGAGGAAAATATCGATTTATTTAAAAATAAACAGCTTAGATAGAACACACACACACACATCGCATATGCTTTGTTTGTGGTGTTGTTTGTTGTATTTATTAAAAAAAAAAAAAAAACAAAGAAAATACGTATAAAATGAATAACAATCAACGTCACATCCTATTAGCTTTTATGTTTGTTGTATTATTTTGCTTTTTGTGCTTTCTTTATATCATTTACATTAAAAAAAAAAAGAAATATATATATATGTATATTCCAACAAAAGGGATAAATAAACGATAAAAACAGAAATTTTCTTTTCTTTTTTCTTTTTACATTTTAATAACAAATATCGCGTCCTTCTTTTGTTATACAATATTGGTGGATAAAATACACACACACAGGCAGACACACACGTGTATGAGAATATTTATAAAGAAAAGCTTATGTAACTAAGATACATAATCATCTTAGCTGATAATTTGTCATTTAAGCAAATAAAGAAAATTTCTTTGATTTTTGGAGAAATTTTTTACTTTTGAGAAAAAGTTTTTAATTTATAAACAACATTAATGAATTACTTCAATTAAAAGTTTCCTAATGATCATGATTATCAGTGTTTTCAAATTTTCTTTGTCTCATTTAAAATCGTTTGATGAAAAGAAAGGAAAGTTAAACCTCAGCTCGCGTAGTTATATTTAAAATAATTTTTTTTTTTTTGTTATTTAATTATTGGCTATTTAAGTACAGACTCTAAGCTTTATTTATTTATTTACAATAATAAGGAATAAAAAAAAAAACTATACTTTTATTACATCTTGTACAGCTGAAAGTAACTATTCATCGGTTTAAAGAAAGTATTTTACAATATGTTCTACTTAAGACTTATTTTACACATTTTTTTTTATTAAATTCTAATAATCAGGTCACTTAAGATGTATTTTTCAAGTAACGTACAAAGTTCAACAAACCAATCTTAACAACAAATCAAATAATAAATTAACAAAGAAATGAAATGAAAAATAATTATAATCATAAATAATGATTTGCTCTATTTGCATCAAACATTGAAAATATAAAATGTAAAAGTACGATCTGAATAAATGTAGAAGAAAGAAAAAAATTTGGTGAAAGTTTTGTATGCAAGAGTAAAAATAAACTGAAGAACGTATCTTAAGCACAATAAAAAAAATATTAACGAAGAACAACACAAACAAACATTAATAAAAAAAAAAAAAAAAAAAAAAAATACAAAATCAACTCCCCATTGATATACCCAAACAGTAATGATTCTCATTTTATAAATCCCATCCTAAATCCACTAATAATAGATTTTTTTTTTTTTTAGTCTTTACTAATGTTGTTTAAGCTTTTCAACGCTTCAATAATATTTATTCATCGTTTAATATCGATCCACCTGTTTTTCGGTAAAAAAATAAATATAAAAACGAATAAACGAAAATACAATTTAGGGTGAAACAATTTATACCCATTATCGAGATTTACTTTAACAACAATTTAAGAGGGGTAGTGGTTGTTGGTTTCTACATACACAAATCTTCAACGTAGAAAAACGAAAGTATTATTAAAAATAAATAAATAAAATTCGTTTGCTACTTTTATCTTAGATTAAAAAAAAAAAAAAAAAAGAAAAGATTTTTAGACGCAACAACAACAAGACTTATTTTATCAAACGTTTATCGATTGATTTTCCTTTTTTTTTTTTGTTTATTCTTTATTGTAATCTTTAAAGCGGAATATCTATTAAAATATTTACGGTTTATTTTACTAGATTTAATTTGACTTAATTAAGCTTAAGAAAAATAAAACAAAAAAAATCACAACACCGTAAAACTATATAAACTAGAAAAAATAAAAAAGTAACTTTGACTGAGTAATGCGGATCTTTAACCTAATCCATCAACAAAAAAAGCAAAAAAAAAAACATAATTTTATTTTGAATTTATTCGCTAATAAAAAATATTAAGCATAGATTTTGCTCTGTCATCGGACAACAACATTAACCCGCTTTAATTAGAACAATAAAAGTTTTTATTATTCTAAAAGTTTATGCAGAAAAAAAAAAGAAAAAACATTTGAATAATAAAATTACGATTTAACTATCAGAACATAAAAAGAAAAAAAAAACCTTTAGAATAGAAAGTCACCATTGAAAACTACTTCTGAAAAAAAAAAAAAAAAATCCACTAACTATGCGTTATTACCGAATACTGGTTAGCTTGTTATAGAAGAGAAAAAAATCACTGTCCAATTATGCAAGCACAAGGCAAATAAATATAACCGGGCCTAACAAACCACACAACCAATTATAGTAAAGAAAAAACCAAATCATCGCAATAAAAACCACCGGAAATAAGCGATAAAAATTAATAATAATTAAAGGAAAAAAAAGAAGAAGCAAACGATTTATCAGTAAAAATCAGTCACAAAACCAACAAAGTGTGTAGGAGGTAATAAGAAAATTATTAGGGTGTTTGTATTTGTAGGCGTTTGACTGCTTTCTTTTTTCTTTTTCTATAAACGAAGGTAGTTATTATTTATAATAATCTCAAATAAAATTATTTCTCATATATAGAAAGAAAAAGAAAAAAAAAAAAAACCACCACACCCCCTATACCGTCTATATATATATATCCAGTTGTCTATTTTCTCCCACACAGACGATACGCTTTAATGCTTTACACACAGTAATAACTGTAACGATATTGCTTCCTCCTAACGTTTATACATTTATTTCATGTTACTTCTCTGATATCTAAATTTGTTTCATACGTTTAAAAAAGATAAAAAAAAAAAAAAAACTAATAATAATAATAATAATAATAATAATTTTATGAGGGTTGATTTTTGATATAATAAAAATAATGATAAAAGTGACAACATGCAAGGGCAAAAAGTTTATGCATGATACAAATTTGTTTTAATTTTATCATTTTTTTTTTTTGGTTTGGTTTGTTGCGATTTTGTTGCGATTTTACTACGAGCGTAGGAAAGAAAATATTTATTGTTGCCTTATCAATGGGGTGTCATAGGTGTGGAAAAAAAAAAATAAAAAAAATAAATCCTACTCCCAAGGAAAGCGATAAATCCAATAAAAATAAAAACAGAATATTACAGTAAAAATGTTTTTTTTTTTTTTTTTGATGCGTTGAATGCGTTGACATTTATATGCTTTATTAGCGTTAGAAAGTAAAATATTTATTAATAAACCCTCTTTATATTTATTATATAATTTTTTTTCCTGCTATATGCTTGTTCCATATTGTTTTTGCGTGCACATTATATTCTTGTTCATTAGTTTTATGCATGTAGGTGATGTAGTAGGTGGTGTAGTAGAAGGTGTAATAGCCATAGTAATAGACAAATTGAGACAAATAAAAAAAAAATTAAATTTATATGATTTGTTGTCACGTTTTATTGCTATATAAATTTTTTTTTAATTAGAATTAAAATCATGTTTAAAACAATAGGAAAAAAAAATTAGAATAACGTAAGGTCGGCAGCATTAGACAGGTGATTTTATTTATAATTTTTTTTATTTTTTTTTTTTTGAATTTTTCTGTTGCTGCATTAAAAACAAAATTAGAACAAGAAAAAAATTGTTTCAATGTCTGTATTAATTATTAATTTATTTTAATGATTTATTGTTAAACATATTTATGCTAGATCTAGATTAATTTTGTTTGATTGTTTACGATTTAAATATCTTAGAAAATGTTTTTTTTTTTTTTAATAATGGATCTAGATCTAGATTTAGATAAATAAATAAATTATTCTTATGCAGACTAATTTATAATTAATTAGTCTGTGAGAGAATAAAATTCAGTTAAATCATTGAACTCTGTCAACACAAATTATTATTTCAATATATAATTGCAAGCGTGAAATGATTAGTTTTTAGAAATGATTATTCTCCAGTGTCACTTCCAATTTATTTTATGTTTTCTATGTGAAAAACAGATGTGGTGTGCGCTACACGTTTTTTTCTTTCTTTCTTTCTTAATTACCGAATTTTTATTTGTAAAGACAATTTCAACACACATTAACACAACACAACACAAATAAAAATAAAACTAAAACTAAATCTAAATCTTTTGTATAAAAACAGCGAAAAAAAAGTAAAAGAAAAAAACGGTAATTAAGCATTACAAAAGGCTGTAATTGTAATAATCCAACAAAAACTGTCACAGGTGAGTGAAAAACGTGAATTACGAATTTGCAAAAAAACACAAAATTCTCACAGCAAAACAGTTTTAACTGTCTCTATCCGATGTAAATTAGCGAAAAATTTTGCATTTTTTTCACGCACTTAAAGTGTAACAAATTTTCATTAAAAAAATAAATAAAAAAATATTTCTCTATTATTTTATGTGAATAACAATTGAAATAAAAATTTTTAGCTTTGCTTTCTCTTATCTATTTTCCAATTAAAATCTCATGTTACTTATGCGATCAGACAGAAGTAGTACCAGGAATAAAGAAAACAAAGAAATTAATCTTCTTTTATCTTTACGCTTTATTTCTACTCAACACTAAGTGTCTTTTAATGATAAATAAGTGTAAATCGCGATATACACATTATTATTATTACTTTTTTTTTTACGTTTTATCTTCCTTTGCATTGTTGTCGCTGTTAATAATTTCCTTATCGTAATTTAATCATTCAATTTTCATTCATTGAAGACAACGAAAAAGAAAAAAAATAAAATAACCAAAGCAAAAACGTGTCACCCTCTTGTTAATCTTTTATTTAATTTTAGTTCATCATTTTTCTTCTTTTTTTTTTTTTGTAATACAGAAAAAAAAAAAAAGTGTAAATAAAACAAAACACTACCACCACCACCCTACTAGTAAATCTACTTTTCCACCTACAACATCAAATAAGAAATTGATGATCTCGTTTATTATTTCTCTTTAATAAAATGTGGGCAGTTGGTCGGGGTGTTTTACATAAAGTATTTTCATATTAAAAAATGGATGAGCCAACGCAAACGTAACGCCAACGTATTACCGTTTTAATTCAAACTTGCCGTAAGTTAGAAATTATGATATTTAACACCAACGCAGAATAAAATATTTGTGTGCTAAAATGTCAAACAGCAACACCCCCATAAATATTGTATTGTTTGATTTCATCCTGAATGCGACAAAATGTTAACGCTGGTGTTAAGCAGTGGCAAAGTGTAAATAACAAAAACACAAAATTACATCCCATCAATCATAAAAGGTCATATAAATATAATTTGTACAAGAAAAAATGTTCAAACAGCAGCAAAATATAAAGACAAAACAAATAACGAAAAAACTTTAGTCGAAGTCATTACAGTGGTTTGAGCTTTTTCGTTTCTCAATTTTCAGCATTTTATTGACTTTGATTGAAATTGAAATTGACGATGACATTTTTTTCATTTTTCTTCTTTTTTTTTTTGCTGTTGTTGTTCCTTAATATTTATTCTTTTCTTATTTTTACCGTAACTTGGGGTCAAAAACAGTAATACGAATAATGTTGACAGAAGCAACAACAGAATAATAAAAATTGCAAGACAAAAAACAATACAAAATATTTGTTCATGTTGATTTTTGTTGCTGATTCTGTTCTTCGTTTATTTCTGAACGTTTTTTTTTTTGTTTATGATTTATTGATGATCATTTATCTTAAAAATATAAAACATAAAAAACTAAAATTGGCAAAGACAAGAAGACGAAAAAATTTTTCATTCACAAGAAGATTTTTTTTTTAAATATTTTTCTTCCATATCTAAATGCACGAATCACAATACAGATGAAATTTCAACAACAACCAATAAGAGAATTTTAAACAAAAAAAAAAAAAATTAAATTACGTTAAATAAATTATTGAATAAAAATTACATAAAAAAAAATTTAATTATTTATTACACTGTCGACCTTGCTTAGTGTAAAACGTTATTATAAATAAAATAATAATTTTTTAAAACAAAACAAAACACAATTACATTTATTAACCTCGTTTATTCAACTTTCTCTTGCCAGCATTACATTTACAATAATAATAAAAAAATTAAAAATAAAATACCAACAACGACATCACCACCAGCATACACAATACACACGATTATTTATTATCTTTCACGTTTTCTCATCTTTGTAAATTAACTTTTTAATAAGAAAACAACAACAAAAACAAAAAAATCTTAATAATGAATGGAAGCAACAGTATTCTTGTCTGACAAGAAGCAGCCAACAGAAGTTTTTTTTTCTTCTCTTTTCAAAAATTGTTGTTAACAAAGGTAAATTAAAATAAATATGAAAAAAAAAAAAACAAAAAAAAAAAACTGTACAATGTGTAAAGCAGAGGAAAACACACAAAACACAATAACTGATTTTAATTGAATAAAGTTTATTCCACCTGTCGTACAAATACACCACTGTATATTGCACTCATAACGTCACATAATTTCAATTCAATCAAAATTATAGAAACATTTTTGTTTTATATGTCAATCAATCATTAATTATTAAAATTAAATTTTATTTTTTTTTTTTTTTTAATGTTAATTTAACGTAATTAGCGTTATTATTATTATTAAAAAAAAAATTTTAAACTTAATTTAATTATATTAAAACTACGTGATATATTTTTGTGTTTATTTAATTAAAATTCAATTTAATGAATTTTAAATAAAAAACAAAAATTTTCTGTTTATGTTAAAATCGAATAGTAACCAATGCATGCGATTTATGTATATTGTTGCTAGGAAACGAACCTGATTTGTTTAAACACGTTGACGAAAATAAAGTCACTGATTAAGGCATCATTTAAAAAAACAAAATTTTCTAGTAACACCGGAAATATTAAAATCTTTAAGGGAAAATTTCATGATTTATTGTATTCTAACCCCATCTATTAGCACGATTAACGCAACTTTACTGCCATAAGCTTTTTGAATAATTTTAAGAGTTTTCTGTTCTTAAGTCAACGTTTAAAAACGGCTTAAAAGCCAATAAAAACGGAAAATCTTTGTGAAAAAAAAAAAAAAAAAAAACTTAAATTCAATTTTAGATAATTCACCGATTCTCACACACAAACGATATTTTTTTATGTACAAACAAAAACATTATTATTAAGATTTTTTTTTCTGTATTTAATCAAAAGCAAATCATAATCACATTGAAGAAAAAGAAAAAAAAAAATTTACTTTTCTGTCATCGATATTATTATGATTATTATTTTTTCAATAACAATACTATAAATATACAGCAGCCGAACAACCAACTCTCCCCGTACATCAGTACTAACCCTTAGGTTGTGAAATCAAAATTAAAATAGAGGAAGAAAAAAAAAAAGTAACGCAGCAAAACCAAAAAAACACACACACTATCCCGCTTTACTATTTTACTCAATAAAATAAACAAATAATAATGCAGAAGAAATAGAGAAAAGAAATTATATTTTTATTATTATTATTATGGTCATAAATTGGTGGGTGGGTGGGTAAAATGAGTAAAGTAGGAAGAAAAATAAAAAAAAAAAAAAAAAGAAAATTTTATTTGATTTTCTTTAAGTTTTCGGTGATTCTGAAGGGGTTTTTATTTGTTTATTTTTCTTTCATTTTACTTCCTTCTTAAACGTATTTTCTATTTTTGATCAGTAGAATAGTTATGTCGTTGTGGCTGCATGGATTTTATTGTCTGTTTTACTAGATAGAATAATTGTATGAAGAGAGTTTTTCCAGTGAGAGCGTATTTATCTTCTTTCTTTTCATATTTTTCCTTTTTTATATATATATATATTTTTTTTTTTTGTACGCTAGATTAACGTGATTTTATTTACTTAGTGTGGATTTTCATTGGGATTTTCTACATTATAATACCCTTTAGCTAAGGATATAAAGTTTCAAGTATGTAATATATTTTTCTCTGGTTCTTCCCTATCTATCTGTCTGTCTGTCAGTCAGTCTGTCTGTATTGTTTACGTACTGTTCTTATCCTTCGTTTACTTAGTGAAAAATATGAAAATATTTTTTTCATTTAAAAAGTAAAGGAAATTTAATTTTTCTTTACATTCTCTTATTTCCAATTTTTTTTTTTTTTTTTTAATATTTTTCCTGCTGAACTGATTACAAAAGGTAATGATTTGGATGATTAGTAAAGTAAATGAAGGTTCCATTTCTATTAAAACTATTTGTTTTACAGGAAACTCGATCATATTTGAGAAGGTTACGTTTACTAACGTAACTGTGGACTTTAATTAAGAAATTTAAAATGCGTCACTGCGTAAACTCCGTAAAATAATAAACCGAGTAATGAACCTGTCATTGAATGTGTATTAGGTTCACGAAAATATTTATTTTTAGCCGTTTTTAAGATTAAAAGCTTTGCTTAAAAATTTCAGTGTTTGCATTTTAGTCCTTAAAAACAAAATTCATAAAATTCTATAATTTCCCATAACAAATCTGATTAAATTCTTAAATCATTCTTGTTTATATAAAACGGTTTTGTAGTTTATAAATCATTAGAATAAATTTCGAGTAAGTGGATAAGATCTATAACAACTTGTTATGTAAAAAAAAAAAAAAACAAATAAATAAATATTTGTGGAATTTCCAAAGTACTTTAACTACCTCAAAATCACATTAATAAATAAAAAAAAAAAACAATAATAGTTTTACCGCAAAACAAAATTAAACTTGTAAACAAAAATTAGCAAAACATATTCTTATGGCAATAAATAATTAAATTTAATTTTTCCCACTAAACAGCATTAATAATGTAAATAAAAAAAATAAAATGCGAAAAAAAAAAAAAAAAAACTCACACAAAGTAATTAAATAAACAAAAAAATAATAAAAAAAGAAACGAGTCGAAAAATATTTTTTATTCGTTAAATAAATAAATAAATAAATAAAAAACGAAAAAATAAATTTAATTTTAAGAATAAACACTTGTCGTCAGTTAATTCAATTCAGTTGGTTCAAAAGAAATGAATTAAAGAGAGAAGAAATAAAATATAAATAAATTCGTTTTTATAAATTCTATTCACGTAGCTTAGTTTAATTCTACCTTGTGCCTGAAGTGATTTAATTTATGTAATATTTACAGAGAAATGATCTATGCAAAAGTTATTTTTATTAAATTTATTTAATTAATTTACACACATTTTCAAGCATTACTTTATCAAGGTGCTTTATTATTATTTTTTTTATCCTGAATAACAAGGCGGAATATACGTAGTGTAATTATAATACGTTTCACAAGGAATCCACTTTATTCTCAAATCTTAAAATTGTCATAATTCGGAAAACTAATTTTTAAATATTTGTTTCTGAATTTTCGAGTTTGTGAAACTTTGCAGAAATACTCTTTGTGGCATAAAAAATCGAGTTCTACGGGTTTGGCCGAGAAAAATATATTTCGCCAATAATTGAATAAAAAAGCAAAATTTTTTAAAAGCATAAAATTCTGTATTATTTTTAAATTAAAAAAAAAAAAAAAAAAAGAATTAAAGAAAAATTATCATACAGGAACTACAAATTCCCATAACAATGATATGTTATTGTTTCGTTTATTTAAATTATTTAAAATTAAGGCAAAACAATAAAAATAAAAAAAAAAAAAAAATAAAAAGAAACGAATTTCAAGAGCTATAAATGTTAAAAGCTTCGTACCTACTTTACGAAATGGTGTAGGAACGCAAATGAAAACGAATTATTTAATCGAAAAAATGGTCAAACACAACATAGTTTGAAAACAATAATAAACTTTTTAAAAGCATATAAAACTTAATTTCTATTCCAAAAATAAATGCACTTAAAGCGTAAAAGGTTAATCAAATTAAATTTGACATTTTTCATGTTCAAAAAAAAAAAAAAAAAATACATTTCGCATTTAAACATGGCTGCAAAAACGTTTTTTTTTTTTTTCGTTATCGTAAAATTTTGTTTTATTTTTTGCCATTTCAAATTTCAACGTAGCCAACGTAAAATGCTCGAAATAACAAATTTACATGTTATTAAAAATGAATAAAAAAAAAAAACAAAAAAACAAAAAACTTTTCTAGGACTTACCATTTGTTGTTATGAAAAAAATCGCAATGATGAGCCCAACTAGAAATGTTTGTTCCCTGACATTAATACTGCTCTTGCTGTTGGCATTGTAATTACTGCTTACATTTGTTGTTTTTCTTATTGCTTTATTGTTATTGTTTTTTGTGCTTTTATGCAGATTTTTTTTCGATTTAAAACGACCTAAAAGCATGGTTGTGCTTTTTTTTTGTTGTTTTTCTTTTATTTTGTTTAACGAATTTATTTGTTTTGTTTATGATTTTAATGATTTAAAAAAAAAATAAAATATATTTATATATTAATAATGACGATTTAGTGATGGCGTCCTTAAAACTTTTCAAAATGGCGTTCAGTTGCAATTGTTGTAATTTCCTTAGAAAAAGCTCTCCTTCGTTTCACTTTGCAAAGTACTTTTGTATTTTATTTATTTTCTCGTTAGTAAATTGACATTTTTTTTATTTATTTTAAATAATTAATTAACTTTCACTTTTTTTTTTATTAAAATTATTGTCGCGTATTTATTAATTAAATTATTTTAGTTTTTTTTTAGTTTTTTTTTCTTTTTAATATCACAGAGTAGAATAATTAATTTTTTTTTTTATAAAAATAAACGATAAAAAAAAAAAAAAAAATTAAATAAACGTAAAAAGAAAAAAAAAAGAAAAAGAAAAAGTTCTCACTTATTTTTTAATTATTAATTATTATTTTTTATAATTACTATCAGTTAAAAGTTTTTTCACAATAAAATAATCCAAATTATGATGCATATTTATTTTTTTTTTTGATTAAATAAAAAATAATAAAATTGTCTTTTAATAAAATAAAAAGAAAAAAAAAAACATTAATAATATATATACATATATATACTGAATAAAAGCTTAGCAGTGTAAATGTACGCGCCAGGGAACTCAGCCTCGGACTAATCAAAGTTATACAATTTTGTAGAAGCTCAACCGGCTACCTTTCACTGAAAAGAGAAAGATTATACATATATATTTATTTTTTTTTTAAATAAATAAACAGAATGAAACGGCTAAAGGTATGTATTTATGTATGTTTTCATTTAAACAACTCCAACCAAAGCTCCACTTTTATTTTATTACAAGTAAAACACCAACAAAATCGACGTCAGTCATAAAAACAACCGAGAAAAAAAGTAGAAGGGCATAATCTATGGTTTGTGTATGCGCTATAGTAAAATCGCGAATAATAACGTTTAACGTATAATAAAAGTTTGGCAATGATGGTTTTGCTGTTTACTACGCAACAGTAGTGGAACACCAGCTATACACCATAAAGCGTAAAAAAAAAAAAATAAATAAAAAACAACAAAAAACTTCTCTCATATGTTGATATAAATAATGGAAAGCGATGGTTGTTTCATTCGGTACTTAAGTGTGCTTTTTCCAACCATAAAAAAAATGTTTTTTTTTTTTTTTTGGTTTTAACAATGTTGCCAGTGTCGTCAATTTCTTTTCCAATTTTTTTTAACAACTCCATAAACAAGTGACAATCATTGGTATTTTTCGCATTAAAATGCAGACACGCAAAAAAGTAATTAAACAAAAGTTGCCATTATTATTTGGTTCTCAAAATTAAAATTAAAACAGGAAAAAAAAAAAAAAAAAAAAAAACTCCCAGTCTCCACACACTATCAGAAATCATTTATTATGCGCATGATTGTTGCTACTGATTTTTCCCAAACGTAACCTAACCGCATGGGAAAATAGTAGGCGTTGCTAAACAATTAAAATATTTTTTTTATTTTAAAATGAAAATTACAGTATCGAACCAGGACTTGTGTTGATTAATTAATTATTATTAAAAGAAAAATTCTCATAATAATTTTCTCATCGGTTAATTGTTTAATAGAAATTAAAAAAAAAAAAAAAAAATTATTATCTTTAGTAATGACCCAGAAGCATGTGAGTAAATTTTTATTAAAAAAAAAAAACATTAGATAATAAATCTGTTTATTGTTTTATAATTAATATTATGATTTTTTTTTTTTTTTTTTTTTTTTAATTAAAAACTGATTATAATAAATAAAACACTCAAAGCATTGGCATAAGTATGTTTCAAGCATTAGAAACATGATTTGTATCCCATCGTTACATTGTGTTTTTTTTTTTTTATTATTCAATTATTTAATTATGTTTTATTTATAGCTAGCTTAATTAAATATTAAAACAATAAAATATTAATTAGCTATCGTGTAAATAAAATAATAATTATGAGATGAACAGTTTTTTATGAAACGTGAAACATGTTTCTGTATATGAATATCGTGTTTAGTAGATACAACAACCATATAATAAGGAAGACGATAAATAATTTTTTTTAATACTAATATAAACATTAGATGGCGTGTTATAATTTAGTTCAAGACACAAACAAAAATTTAGTTTTTATCTGGACACACTTTTAGTGTCTAACGTTTAGAAACCAGAAGTATAATTCGCACTTGTTTGTAAGCTCCCATTCCGATACACCCAGGCCAATTTAAAACAAATAAAATGTAAAACAATAAGACGCAGCAAGACATAACATTTCAATGCTATAAGAATTATTATTATTATTTATGACAAAATAAATAAATAAAAAATAAAAACCAATTTGATCTTATTTGGCAAAAACGCGATAAAAAAGCAGCAAAAACAGTAAAAATAAAAATAAATAAAGGCAAATAAAACACATATCATGTATTTTGTGTAGGAATAGAGGAGTTGTTGTGGTTATTTAAAATAAATTTGTTATAAAAAAAAAAAAAACCCACACAGAAATAATATTTATTTTATTTTTCTTTTTTGTTTTTTTTTTTATTTCTCTGGTTTTAATTAAAGTAAAACAATTCATTGTTTTCATTAACCGAAAATTCGCTTTCATTAATTTCAATTAAATAACAGAAATTAATATATTAATTTTTTTTTTTTCAATTAATTATCATAATCGAATTATTACGATTACGACAACATTACCTTATATGAACTTTTTTTTTTTTTTTTTTTTTTTTTTTTTTTTTGTTCTCATTATTTGTTTTCATTCAATAATAATTGTCGCCATTCGGTGACCTTGAATATTACGATTTTTAATTTTTGAATTTGCAAGCTTAACACAAAATATAATTTATTAGATGAATAAATGATTAAATTTTCAATTTATTTATCCAACTGTTTTGGCAGCCATTTAAATTGTTTCAAAAAAAAAAATAATAAACGATTTTACGAAAAAAAAACTTTCTTTTGTTATCGCCATTTATGCTTTCGCTAGAATTTTACCAGTTGATACATTAATGTAGATTAATGCTATTTGCATCGTTTTTAACTTTTGTTGTTTTTAATTAATTAAATTAAAATACGTGAACACTTATAATTGTGTTATAAACACCTGCTTTGTTCTTTGTCAAATGAAAAATAAAATAAAAATTACGGATGCAGCCTTCCTGTCCTTTTGTTTCACTACACCGGAAATAGTATTCAGAAGAAAAAAAAATGTTTTAATCCAATAAACTTTCAACTTTAGGTTACTTGTTGAGAATTAATTTACGTTGCCGATCCCACTAGAGAAACAAAATTCTCATGTTTACCTTAACCGATTTTTAAAGCTTCGAGAGAAAATCTAGGAACATTTTTAAGTGCTTCAAAGAGTGCTTTTTTCAATGACTAAACAAATAGAAATTGCTTCAATGAAGCCAACAACAGCGTAACACACCTTCAAATTAACTAACCATGGTTCTTCATGTTCTTAACCTATCTTATCTAATCAAATCATTTTATTTCTAGAAAATGACCAGCCCTGAATTATGAAAGTTAATAACAAAAAAAAAAAAAACCTAACACAACCAACATCTTCAAAAAACTTCTTTTTTTTTACGTTTTATTTCTACACAACATTAAAGGAGGTGGGTGTAATAATTTTAATAAAATTTTAAATATTTATGAAGAGAAGAAAAAAAAAAAAATATTTTCGAAAAACAAAAGTTAAACCATGCAGACAAACATATGTATGTTCCGTTCCCTTTATGATTATGGGTTGGGTTTTTTTGGAATTTGTTTTCATTACTTTTTCTTATAAAATATTTCCAATTGTTGTTAGTCGATGATAAGTTAATTTTTTTCTTCATTTTATTTTTAAGTAACGAAATAGATAAATTAAAAAAAAAAGAATAAAAAACAAAACAAAAAACAAAACGAAAGGAATTCGTACATCAATTTTAATTGCAACCAACGAGTAATACGAAACGGAAAACGTTTTAAATGCGTTTTTTTTTTTTTTTTTTTTGTTAATTATTATTCTTTTGTTTATGCTACTTGCTTAACTTCCCCAGTTCCCCAACTCCAATGTAAAACAACAAACGAACACATACGCGTCCAAAGAAAAAACAACAAAAGAATCAAACAACCAAGCAAGTAAGCAATCAAACAAACAAACATGTTTAGGTTGTTAGCCTAGTGTTTGTGTTTTCTTTTTTTTTTTTTTTTTTTTGTGTAGTTTCCTCACTTTATTTAATTTTATTTTTCATTTCTCTACATCAAAATTAATAATAAATGAAAAAGAACAACGAAACGGCACACATGTGTCATCTGTGTTTTTGAAATTTTAATGTTTGCTGTGTAGAATAAAAGTTAATTGTTCTCTACGTTTTTTTTTTGTTTTTAATTAATTAATTCAATAATTAATTAATCAAAAAAAATAAAATAATAATAATAATAATAATAATTTTGTGAAGTTGATGTGTATTTATTTCTGTGTGCAAAAATAAAAATAAAATGATAATAATTAAATAAAAACGTGATAAAAGTGTTTAAGAAAAAAAAAAAAAATTTTTTTTGTTTTGTTTTTGTGTTTTTTAATTAAATTATTTTATTTCTGTGTGCTGTTTTGCGAAAAGTTTCTTCAGTTTTTTTTTCTTTTTTTTTTCGTTATTTCTGTTTACTTTATAAAGCAACGTTAATATTATTTTATAATAAATAAATAATTAAATATAAAAGGTAATTTATACAGACAGAGAAACAGTTGTTTTAATGTTAAATATCATCGAAAAATTTAAAAAAAAAAAAAAACAATTAGTCATTCCGTATGATTAGGCGGCTTAACGTAATTAATACGAAATTTCATTGATAGCGATTTTATGCAAACTAAATAAGCATTTTTTTTTTCTTGGCTCTTTTTTTATTATTAATTATTAAATAATTTTTAATCCTTTTTCTACGTTGTTTCAACGACAATAATTAATAAATCAATTCCTGCTGTATTTGTTAAATAATGAAAAAAAAAATATATATATAAATATTTTATTAAGAACTTGAATAAAACAGCGAAAAATATCACTATCAATTGATAAATAATTCGTGATAAATGAAATTAAATTAAATTTTTTTTTTTTTTTTTACTTATTATCATGAAATAAAAAATTATTTTATCAAACAAAAAAATTTTTTTTTTTTTTAATCTACAAAACGTATAAAGTGAAAAAAGGGCGGAAAAACACGTTCAAATACGTTTATGTTGTGAGTAATAAGTAGTTAGTAAGGGCGTGTGGGAATTGTGGAATAAAACAACATTGGCGTCGTCCTGTGTCGTTAGGTTTGTTTGTTTCGTTGCGTTACAACACAGAAAATTGTCCAGACACAAACAACGCAACAGTCACAAACATTAAAACAATTGTCATGAATGGAATAATTAATAAAAGTTTTATTTATTTTCTTGTTTCATGTTAAAAACCGTCTAAACCACAACATCTAATGATTTCTTATTTAAATTATTTGTCATTTGTTGTTTATTTTGTTTATTATTCAAGTGGTTTACACTTTGAATTTATTTATAAATGAAAAGGAAAAGGAATATTGATAAAGTTATTAATAAATAATAATTTATTGACTCATATATATATTTTTTTTTCATATTTCCATTTGTATTTTGTAACGTAATTGACCTTTTATGTTGCCAACTAAGGAAGCTTTTTAACTATTGTGTTTGGCTAACTATTCGAATTTTTTTTCTTTTATTTTATTTGGTTTGATTTCTGTTGGGAAAAGATAAAAAAAATTACAAAACAAATGAAATAAAGAGAGAATGAAGAAGAAGAAGAAGAAGAAAAAAAACGAATCAACATATGTATGTAGTTCAATGACTCGTTATTTTACTTTACTTTACTTAATTTAACTTAAACTTAACATAAGATAAGTTGACTTAAGCGTAAAATATCAAAATAAACTTTGTAATTCGAATAAGACAAAAATACAAGTTTAAGGTTTTTTTTTTTCTATATTTCTCTCAATGGAACTTAATCATCCGTAAATGAAAAACGAAAAAAAAAAAAAATCGAAAAACATTGTTAAGGTGTAAAGATTTACGTTTCCGATAACTAATCTAATATAAAAAATTTAATTATTCATATGAATATTTATCACACGTTTTGTTTGGCCTTTCTTAATTTATTTTCACTCACACAGTGTCTTGCTGTTCTTTCTTTTTTTTTTTGTGTCAAATCCAAATCAACTTTCTTCAACTTTAACCGATTTTACTCATTCAATTTTATTGAAATGTTGAAAAGAATATAAAAAAAAAGTTTAATAACAGAGCGCTAACTGGATAATTTTCTTATTTTCTCGTGTTGTTCTCGTCCAACAAATTATTATCCGTAAAGCAAAGAAAAAAAAAAAAAAAGGCAACAAATTTTCAACTATTAAAGTCACATTGGACTAGAATTTATATAATTTTACTTGTTTGTTACTGTTGTTTTCGTAATTATTATTATTATTATTATTATTATTATTACTATCATTTGTTCCGTTTTGCTTTAGCATGTTTGCAAAAGACAATATTTTTATTAAGGTTACTTTAATTCATTACATTCTTAATTAAAATATATAGAAATGTACTATTGAACTTGAATTTTACATTTAATTTCATGTTTTAAATATTTATTATTAATAAAAATTTGTATTTACATCGATTCACCGTGTTTATCCGTGTTAAACGGATAAAAAGCGTACAGTGCAAGCATATTCAAAACAAATTCCAACTGATTTGTAGTAAATTCGCACAAATTGATTATTAATCATTAAAAAAAAAGAAGCACAATGCCGAATATAATTTTAGCATAGAAAATACGAAAGCAATAAAAAAAAAATCTCAATTCATACATCGCCTAAAATAGAATAATTAAAAAAAAAAAAAAAACTTTTAACAAATTACTTAACAAGATTAATAGTTTATGGAATGACAGAAAAAAAAATTTTTATAAGCAAACACTTATGTAATTTTATGACTATTTTACTAATTAAAATTAAAAAAAAAAAAAAATTATGTTTATTGGTAATAAAATTCTTTGTTATTAAAAAAAAAAAAAAAAAAAACGAAAACAACGCGATCAACTAATGAATCATAATACATTTATGTTGATTAACACGAAGAAACAATATTATTAAAATAATATGCATGACGTAATTATAATATTATTTTAATTTTAATCAAACACATTGGGGGCACATAGAAGAAAGAAATAAAAAACGTAAAATAATTGAAAAAAAAAAATTTAATTCATTGAATAATTCATTCATTATGAACATGGGCTATTAAAACTGATGTGATAATAAAAAATATATTTCTGATTTTATTGCAAATAAACGTGTTTTCTCCAATCATTACCAAAATAAGTCAATTTAATTTAATCTGATTCACAGTGCCGCCATACAAAACATCACAGAGAAATCACAAAAAAAATTATTTTAATTCACTCTGTGTTGTTGGTTGGTTCACTGCTGTGCTTTTTCCGCGCTGTAATTATTTTGTAATAAATCGATAATAAATCGTAATAAATCTATAAACAATCTGTATCTTTTTTTGGCGCATTTAATTCGCAGTTAATTCGCCTTTAATTCACCTTAAGACCCAAACTTTAACCCGAATAATTAAATTTATTCACATTTTTTATTGTTTTTTCATTTTTTTTTTTATAGAAATAATTAATTAATATTTCCACTTTAAAAAAAAAATTAAATTATTATTATTTTTATTTTTTTTCATCATTCAAAAATTCCCGCTTAAATTAATTGCGAAAAATAAGAAAAAAGAAATATTGTTTGTTGTTTGTCTTCAAACATTTCCATCAAACAATTTATGTAAAATGTTTCTAAATCAATGTTTGTTTTTTTTTTTTTTTACAATATAATTAAATTAAATTTTTTTTTTTTTAATTTTATTTTATTTATTTATAGAAATGATAAAATTATTTCTATTTATATTTTCTTGTTTTTTTTTGCGATTTTATTTATTTGCGATTATTTTAATTTTTAAAAATAAAGCAAAAAACGAGGCGAGGTCAAACAAAAAATTTCCTAAAAGATTTATGACGTTTGATTTCCTTTTTATTTTTAGTTTTTCGGTTTTTATATTAATAATAAATAATATTTTAAAACAGAACAGAACAAATGGAGAAAAAAATCTTCTAGTAGTAGGAAAAAAAAAAAACAAAAAAAATAGAAAAAACTTAAGACAAGATTAGTGTTGTGTAAAGCCAGACAAGACTAGACAGACTAACTTAACTAAAAATATATTTAATTAGATGATAAATGTATGTCATGTGACGGGGTGAAGGTATTTTTGTTATAAATAACAATTTCTAATGGAATTTTACTTGTTTTTATAACATTTAAATAGAATTTTTATTGTTCTTGTTGGTACTAACCGTGTTGTAATTTTTTTTTTCATTATTACAGTTACGAAAATGGATTCACCGACACGACGTAGTTCAATCCCAATACCAAAAAGTCGTTTCTTTTTTCCAATTGTAAGCAAAGCAACGATAACACTGAATGGTAATGAAACAACAGGACCAGTGGCAGCATCAACAAACAATAATAATAATAATAATAATAATAATAATGATAATTACATGACAAAACCATTAGAAACACCAATAATCATCGATACACAATATCTGCAGGAAGATAATAAACGTTTACGTTTAGTTCAAGATGAGTTAATGTCAAAAGCAATGCAAAGTAATCATTAAAAAATAATATTAAAAAAAAAAAAAAAACGAATTTTAATCAAAATAAAATAATTTTTCTTCTTTTTCATGTTCAGCACAACAAAAAAACATCCAGTTAGAACGTGATAATGAGAGAATAGTTAAAGAGTTACACGATTTAAAGGGAAAACAAATTACATTAAAAGCACAATTTGATAAAATTTTAGAGAAATTAGGTGATGAACATACCGAACGTCAAGTCTATCAAAATGTTACAATAGAACAGAAAAAAGTTATTGAAAAGTAATATTCAGTAAATCCATCATGAACCACCCTTAATTCATGTATTAATGCAAATTTTTATTTTTAGTTTAATGGAACAAGTACAAGCGCAACGTATTGATTATAGAAAATTATTGGATACAAATAATCGAATAAAAAATCGTTTAGAAGATGTTTTACCAGCAAATATGAATAATAATACGAGTGGATTTGATAGTAAGTAGAACAACCACCCGCCCCCACATATAATATAATCTTTGAACCAATAAAAATTCAATTTTAGTGGAGAAAAGCATACATATAACAAATGATCAACGTGATAAAAATATAAATATGGATGATAATGATGAATTAATAACAAATGATGTTATGGAAAAGATGATAAATGAAATTGGTAATCTCAAAACGTATATAAATAATTTACAATTAGAATTATATGAGGCAAATGAAAAAATATCCGAATTCGTTGAACATGTAAAAAATAAAATTTATTCTCTGCGAAAAATTGAATTTTAATTAAAAAAAAAAAAAAAAAAAAAAAATTCTTTTCATTTTCTTTCAAGAAAAACCAACTGGAGGAAGAAAATGACACGCTGCGCAAAGAAAACACAGAGCTAAATAATATAACAAATTTAATGTCCAGTGAAATGAAACAGAGTATTGGTGTTGGTAAAAAGTATGTGGATAATTTAATTATTCTTTTTAATTATTATGTTGTTTTAATTAAATAATTTTTCTTTGCCTTTTTTTTTTTGTTTTTTTGTTAACCATAAAGAATGGAGGAAACAATTATTAAAATGAAATATCATAATGATGAGTTAACAAAACGTAATCGTGATTCAATTGATAGTCCAAATATATTACAAATAACAAATAGTGAACAAATAAAATTATTAAAAAATGAATTAGATAAGCAAACGATGCAACATGAACAGCAATTAGCTGATATGGTTTGTAGATTTCTTTTTCTTTTTTAAAATACAAAAAATTTCTGGTATAAAGTATATTAATAGAAATATGGTTGATGGTTGTATGGTTAATAACATAATTTTTTTTTTCTTGATTATTTTATTATTTGCTAACATAAATTACGTTTGTAATTTTTAAATTAAATAATGGTTAAAAATTCTATATTTTATCAACACGTAGCCATTTCTATTAAAAGGGCTGCCACGTGACGTGCTTTATTAATTTTATTTATTGGTGATAAATGACTTTAAATAGAGACGAGCAAGATAATGTTTGTTATTGTTGTTGTTATTATAATATGTCTATAACATAATCCAAAAAACACTAAACATAACATTTTTTACTATAACTTAACTGGCATTTCATTTCCTTATCACATTTTTCCTATTTTTGGTCTTGTGTTTTTATTTTTGATCACTGTTTTTGGCATTTAAACAATTTTTTTTTTATTTATTTTTTGAATTTTAATATTATTTATTTAATCAAATTGATTGGCTAATAAATAATTCATAGATGCTTCTGTCTCTCTAAACGATTGAATTACATTAAATATGCTAATAAAAAAAGAAAAAAATAAATAAATAAGAAAAGAAAATAAATAAACAGAAAAAAATAAAGCAACATAGCTACATAAAATGTAAAAATTCAATACAAGATGGAGTTACAGAAGCATTATGTTTCTTTATTAAAACAAAATAAAATTTTAACCAATAAGAGTAGCAAATCTCTTGTAATTGGTTAATTTTTTTTTTTTTTCTTTTTATTAATACACCAAAAATAACAATTTTAACTTTGTAAAACAATTAAAAAAACAAAATAAATCTATAAAACAAAAAATTTATAACATCCCTAACAAGACACACTTAATCATTGAAATTAAATTATTTTCTTTTTCTATTTATTTTATTTCCCAAAAAAAAAAAAACACCCCTAAAGATTCAAGATCTACAAACGACAGTTTAGATATGACAAAGATACGAAAAATTACACAACTAAGGCAACGGGAGACAAAGAACAACAAGAACTATAATAACCAAACGTAATAACAAAAAAATTTTAATTAATTAAAAAATACAACAACAACAGCAACAATGATAAATTCAGCGAAAAAAAAAAAAACGTTAATCAACCATATTTCAAAAGACCAACAAAAAAAAAATAACCCTTTTTAAGTAAGATTCATCGTGAGGGGAAAATTTTTCGAGATGATATTTAAGCAACAAAATCAACCAATAAGAGTGAAAATTTTTGATGCACTTTTATTGGTAAATTAAAATTAAAACAAAGAAAAATTAAAAATAAAAAATTTCCCACATTATCTTTGAATCTTAATCTAGTTCGATTAAAGGATAAATAAAAAAAAAAAAAAAAAAAAAAATGTAATAATTTGATTTTTCGTGAATTTAGACAAAACTAATGGAAGATGCAATAGATAAGAATACGAATGATCGTATGCGTGAATTAGAAATAAAATTAGAGATAATTGAAAAGGAATTACAAATAGCAATTGATCGGGCGGAACGTGCTGAAAATGAATTGGAAGAAGTGAAAAATATTGGTAAACGTAATAGTAATTATAATTTATTTGGTGTTATGGCAATACCACCGCCAGCGACACCACCACCAATAACAGCAATCGATTCGTGCACCTATTGTTTATGTAGGAAAAAGGAAAATTTAATTAAAGAAGAATTAGAAGTGGTTACACGTACAGCACCACCACCACCACCGCCACCTCCACCACCACTAGCACCAATTCCGCCGCCACCAAAAATGCCTAATTTCTTAAATTCAAACCATAACTACTCAGGTGATAGCAACAGCAATTGTATTAAGCCAGCTGACCCCAAAAAGCGACAGCAACAAGTTAAGGCAACAGGTATTTGCAATTTTCTTCTTTTTTTTTTGCCAAAAACAATTTTCTTTTTTTTTAACTGATTTTATCATCATCTATCATCCTCATAAATATACGTTATCATTATTATTTTATTTAATATTTTCTATTTTATCGGATCGATATTCATAAATGTATTTATATATGTGCGGGGGGGTGATGGATAATTTGTTATGTATGTAAGAGTATGAGTGTGAGTGTTTATATCATGTTAGAAATGACGATTGGTGATTTTTGAACATAATATTTATTTACTCTCTTATTTGTGTTGTCACGAGGCATTAATATTAATAAACTATATATTCTGCTCTACAACTCTCAATTATAAATGTATATAAATTTTCAACATATAACCATAGGACATAACGAATAAATAAAAGATTCGTTTCAAAACATGAAACGAAAACATATAGAAATTGAAAATATAAAGGAAAGCTGACTAAAAGCTAACCAGTCTAACAGGCAGGCAGGCAGGCAATCAAACCCCTATAAAATCACCACCACCACCATCACCACCTTTTAACAGTAGAAAATAAAGAAAATAAAAATAAATAAATAAATTAAGAATAGGAAAGTGCCAGAGGAAATCTTAAGAAAAAAAAGAATGAAAAAGGAAAAAAATAAAAGCTTTATTGGTTATCGGTTTGCCTTGGTTCTTCTACTAAATGAATCTCCACAAACGTTAACGATAACGAATGGCTACAATACGCGCCTTTTCAAATATAGGGTAAACAAATAAACAAACATACATACACCAACCAACCAACCAACCAACCAACCAACCAACCAACCATCCTACCACAAAATATGTTTTATGGTTTATTTCTCATAATTTGTTATTGTCCTTATTAATTAATAAAATAAGAATAAAAAGACATTTCGTTTCGTTTTCTGTTGCTTTTATAATTTTTCTAACGCATTGTGTTTGTTTTTTTTTAATTAATTAATTAATTTTACCTTTTTTTCATGTATTTAAAATGGGTTTTAAATTTTTTTTTCCCTAGTATTTCTAATGTTGGTGACTCTTTTTTTTTCCACAATTCCCTCTAGTTTCCACTTTTTATTGTTTTTTTTTTTTTTTTTTTGTAAATTGAATAAATAATCCTTTAAGAAGCTTTTATCACGTACATACATACGTATGTATATGGATATACAAGTATATAAATGTAATGTTACATTAAATAATATTAATTACACTACTTAAGTGATGGGATATAGTCAATAGAATTAACCTTTTCATGTCTTTAATTAAATTAAAATAATAATAACGATTTACCATAATCAATTGTTGTTTAATCCAAATAAAACGTTTTTTGATTCACTTTAATATTCCATTCACATTAATTTACTCAAACAAATTCTATTGAATTTTTTTTCCTACATTTCTGTTTATTTTCCTTTTTTATTTTCATTATTATTATTATTTTTTTTTTCTTACTTTATATTTACGACGTTATATCAATTTTAAATAAAATTTTATTTTTCATTCGTATATTTTTTACTTATAAACACTAAATGTTATCGACTAGAGGTAACTAAACTAATGTAATGTATCTAAAGAAAACAGGAGAAAATCCTTGTCACAAAATGTAAAACCAACAAAAACAACAAAACCAAAAGGGACAAAAATAAAATCAATCAATCATCAATAATAGGTAACATGTCAAAATATAACGTAATCAAGTCAATAGAAAATAAATAAATAAATAAAGAAAATCTTTGATTTGATTTGATGTAAAATAAGCTAAAATATAAATCAGATAGGCAGCCTGCATAAACGGTTTTATTATATGTTTTTAATTAGTTAAATTTTAGTAAAATTAGAATTTAATTAATAATTAAATAAATAATAAAACGTAGTTGTTAAGTAAAAAAAGCTCACAAAAAAGCTTACAAAACAACTTCGCATCAACAAATAACCGTCACTTTGTAAATTTCTTGTTTTTTCCACTCTTTAATTAATTAATTAAATAAAAATAAAAAAAAAAAATAAAACAATTAAATAAAACGCACACAAAACACACACACACACAAATAATTATATTTCGATTAAAATCTAACAGTTTAACAGTCAAGAGTTACTTTGCTACTACTGTCTAGTTTATCTACGGTTGGTTGGTTAGCTGATGATTTTGACTTCGCTACTAATGTTTGGAAAAACAAAACCAACAAAAAAAAAAAAAAAAAGAATTTATTGTGTGTGTGTCTGTATGGATTTCTTTGTTGTGCATACAAAAAAAAAAATGAATAAAAAACACAACCAAAGTAGCATTCTGTAGCAACGTAAAAATTACAACAAAAAAGAAGAAAAAAATCGTAAATAAAAATTGAATTGAAACAAAAGAAGAAAAATATCAAAAAAAAAAAAAAACTCGTTAAAAAAAAAATTAATTTTTTTGTTTTTTGTTTGGATACCATACAAAATTTTATTGAATTTCCTTATGCAAAGAAAACAGAAGCAGAAACAGTAAAAATAATAAAAAAAAAAAAAGAAGAAAAAGAAAAATTTTCAAATAAAAAAAAAAAAAAAAAACGTAGAAAAAGCTTTTTAAGCTTCAATTTGATTGAGAAATAATCATAGAAACATCAAAAAAAAAAAAAAATTCTTTTTATGCGAGTAAATTTTTATCAACAAAGTAGTGGAAAATTTATGCGCAGAATGCGCGACTATGACAAATTCACAAAAAAAAAAAAAAATTTATACGGTGAGATGAAAAATGACAAAAAAAAAAAAAGAAAATAAATAAGAGAAAATCCTAAACACACACACACACAAAAGCGTAAAGAAAAAAAATTGAAAAGAATAAATTCATCAGTAGAATGGGGGGTGTTCAACAAACGATAACAACAACAGCAACCAGAGAGAAGAAAAAAAAAATCACAATAATAAGCCATAAAGAAAAGCAAAGCAAAAAATAGCGCAAAAAAAAAAGAAGGGAAAACAATTTTATGAGCTTTAAATAAGCGTAAAAGTAAATGAAGCAACAGCAACAGTGGCAAATAACATACATATACATATACAAATATATATAACCATTAGATTGACTTGTCGTCTATTTAGTCAGTTATTTAACAGTTGTTGATGATGTACAATAAATGATTATGGGGGTGTTGTTGTGTTTATGGCTACCAGCTTGATTTTATTTTTTTTTTTGTTTATCCTATGGTTAACGTTAACAGTTGGTTTAGACAACTATTATTATTATTTTCTCTTTTACCATTTTGACGGTACTTAATTTTCCATTAAATATTTTATTCAACGTTCAGTTCGTTTCTTTTTATTTTGATGATTTTTTGTGATTTTTTTTTCTACTATTTAATTTAATACAATAAAAATTAAGGCGCAGAAAGGACGGAAATAATAATTTTCATCGTTTCTTTTTTTTTTTTTGCATTTATAAGATCAGAGTTTTGTATTTATTTACGTACAAGGTGTAATGGAAAAGTTTTATCCGAAATAAACTCCTTCGTCTTGTTTTCTAATAACAGAAACTTTTTAAAACAACTTAACACCCTGTCGTTTTGTAGAAGAAGAAGAAGAAGAAGATGAAGAAAAAAAATGACTTTCTTCGTTAGTAAAGTGAAATATATCATCATCATCATCCCTTATAATAAAGTCATCAACATCAAACATAAGCTACATAAGTAATAATACGAAAATAAAGTAAATTTTACATTATAAAGGGAATAATCTCGTAGTGTTAGGTTAAGGTTTTTATATGAAAGCTACAGCTAATTACCAACTTGATACATGGTTTAAGTAAAAAATTGATAATAGCTCAGGTATTTATCCTTAAAAACTTTTAATTTTCATAAAGCGTGGTCACATTTGTTTAATAAAAAAAAAAAAAAAAATCAATACACAAACCGCTTAATCATATTGAGCGGCGCACTGTTTTTTCTTTTTTTTTTTTTCATTAAATTCTGCACAATAAATTCCCATTCCATTAAATAATTTTCTACACAAAAAGTAATTAATTAATAAAATTGTATAACAATGGGGAAAAAAAAAAAAGAAATAAAAGTTCTCACATTACAATATCAATTTTCTTGTTCACAGTTTTCTTGTTAATAGAAGAACAACAAAATGAAGAAATTCTCGTTTATTGTCTCTTTCCTTATTATTCCTTGTCTTTATTGTATTTGAATGGTTATAATATTAATTAATCTGTAATAAATATTAATAATTTATATTCACATTTTATCAATCCACATTTATTGTGCTTTTAAATTAAAAACAATTCTCACTCTCTTTTTTTTTTTATACACACAGGTATTGATGCTTTAATTGCTGAACTAAAAGATGGACGGGTTACATTAAGACGTCGCCAACGTCCAACAAATTCGATTAATAATAAAAAGGATAATAAAGTTTTAGATGAAATGTTTGAGTTATTAGAGAAAAGTCGTAAACAAAATCGTAGTTCAAAAATATTAATTGAAAATCATATAAAAAATGTAATTACAATTGGTGATAATGATATTGGAAAATTTTAAGAGTAATTTAATTTAAATGTAATCAATTTTAATTTTATTATACATATATATATATAAATTTCTTATTGTAAAATTTTTTATTAATTAACGCTTGTAATGTGATTAACTTTTGTAAAATAATAATAATAATTAATAATAATAAAGAAACATTACAAAAATACTTACATGTGTTGTGTTCTATGTGTATTACAATGATTTTCTTTTCATTTGAATTTCACAAAGCATCAGACTGCATCAGACAGCATACAAACCGAATTTTTTGTTACTGTGTTTTGATTTGTAAGGTAGGAAAATGCAATTAATATAAAACAATTAATTTCTTTTCTTCTTCTTTTTTTTCATTTCATTTCTTTTCTTCTTTTATTATACAAAAAAAAAAAAAAAAATTTGTTTGTTTTTCTTATATTTTTCATTCCCTTACATAATATTTTTTCGCCATAATTATTATTTACAAACATATTTTACAATGTCTTTGGTTATAAAGAAAATTTATTAACAAAATTTTAATACAAAAAATTTGTTTTTTTTTTATTATTCCTTTTTTCACGATAAAATTTTTTTTTTATTATTTATTTGATTTTATTTGTATGGAATATTCAACGGTGTTCAATGTGTGGCCGTTTTACAATTTATTGCACTAACCGAGAAACCAAAATTAAAAGAATTTAAAATAAAAATACAAAATACTTTTGAAATGTAATTGGTGTTACACTCTGTACTACTACCGCTGCTGTTAATTTATTAAATTACTTATATTATACACCCTGTTATTAGGATATAAAAAAAAAACCATTAAGAAAGGGCTTTTCTATAGAAAAATACAAAAAATCAATACGATAAATCAGTTATAAATAAATTTTACAAAAAAATGAAACCACCAACAGCAACAAGTACAACATGGAACAACAACAACAAAAAAAAAATCTATCCATGTGTAACAGATGTTGCATAGATAGTAACTAAAAAAAATAAAATAAAAACCGAGCTTTTACCATACGTTACGACCAAAATACAATAAATAATAAAAAAAAAATTATTAAAATTATTAATAAATTTTCATTTTACTTCTTAATTAATCAATTAATTACAAATTATTTTTAATTAATTAGCCTAAAAATAAAAAAAAAAGAATTTTTCCTTTTCTTTTTTTTTTTTTTAATAAGAATTTACTTTGGTCGGGTAGTTATACATAATTTATATTAAAAAGAATAAAAAAAAAAAATTTAATTAATTAATTAAATATTCTAAGGTTATGTATTATTATTTTCTATTATAATTATTATTATTATTATTATTATTATGTATGGGTGTGATAAAAATAACAAATTAATACCACCACAGATAATAATAATAATAATAATTTAATTATTGTGAATATACAACATTTTTACCATACACAACAATTAATTAACAAATTAAAATTACACTAAACAACAACAAATTAATACAAAACGAATGAATAAATTTTAATGAACCTTAGTCTAATAAACTAAAACACACTTAAAACATAAAAAAAAAAAAAAAAAAAAAAAAAAAAAAAAAAAAAAAAACTGTGGCACAAATAAATTTAAAGTAAAGTAAGTAAAATTAATTTAAAAAAATAATTTATCTAAAAAAGAAATTGTATTTAGAGTAGTAGTAGTAGCTGTAGTTTGTGCGTAAATAAAAATAAACATCAATAACGACGACAACCACAACAACAACAACAACAATAATGAATAAAATTGCCTACTTTTAGGTGTTTACTTCTTTCTTCCTTCATTTAATAATACTTTCGTTAATTAATTTAATAATATTTGCACTAAATGATTGCGTTTTTAATTATTTATGATTATATGTCATGAAAAGTAAAAATATATATTTTCATTAAGAAAAATTACAGAAAAAAAAAAAAAAAAAAAAAACGAATGTTAAATAATTTTTGACTATATATGAATGAAATGAAGTTTCTCTCGCATTATATCTCTATCATCTACATAATTAATTATCTATTCGTATTAGGATAAAATATTTATTACAATTATATTAATTGATAATAAAAATTTATTAATTACTTATTAGCACCTGTGTTTTTATGTATAATAATTTCTAAATTGTGCATAAATTCTTTATTGATTAAAAAAAAAAAAAAAGTTTTAATTGACGATGATTTTCACATCATGATCATATCAATTAATTAATTAATTAAAACTGTTTCTCTCTCTCTCTCTTTCTCTCACTATCTTTTTCCCAAATTTTTTTAACTTTTTTATATAGGCCACAATAAATTATTTATTTAAAAATTTTATATGTATATAGTAGATATGTATGTATATTGTAAGTAAAGGTAAAAATATATATTTATAAAAAAAAGTAAAAAATCATGTTGGTGATACACATTTTGAATTACGTGCAGGCTTTGGTGGTGGTGTTGGCGGTCTTCTTTTATCATCAATAATCATTTGATGTCGTACCTCAACGTATTCATATGATGTATTAACAACCATTGGTATTGGTGGCAATGGCCTATTTATCACTGATATATAATTTGAATTATTATTACTAACTGTACGTTGATAATGTGCTGATATTGTTGAATTAAATGTATCATTTATCGGTAGATTACTATAATCAGTACTATCACGGATTTTCGCTGGTAATGGCGGTGGTATTATATCTTCTTCACTGGTCGTTGAATCTGTTGTTACTTTATATATAAAAAAAAAATGTATTTTAAAAAACAAGAGAAATAAAATAAAATAAAAAAAAATCTTTTACCTAGTGAATTACGATTACTACTTTCACCAGACAATGAATGATTATCACCACCCATTGGACTATGACCTAATAATCCTTTAATAGTAGCTGTTGGTGTTGCAAGACTAGTGGGTCGTGATAAACGTCTTTCTTTCTCAATCTCCGAACGTAATGGTCTCTTTGGTGTCAACTAGCATTAAAACAAAATTTTTAATTAATTTACCTCTTAAGTAATAATTAAAAAAATAAAAATCTCTTACCTCTTCAGTTAGTTCAAAGACCGGAGTATTATTAGTTATTGGCGCCGAATTGCATATTGTTAATTCTTTTTCTGGTGGTGTTGCTGTTATTGGTGTTAATGAATTTGTATACCATTGACAATTAGATAATGGCAAACTTAATGCATCACGATCCGCCTAAAGTTTGAAATAAAAATTATTTTATTTATTTATTTTATAATCGAAAATTAAAAAAAAAATTATTTACCTTTCTACTTGGCCTTCTTTTACTCGGTGTCTTCTCTTTTGGTTTACCTTTTGTATTTGGCGAATTACCAATTGATGTTCTAAGCATTTCACAAGGTATAAATGGATTTTAATTATAATAATAATAATAATAATAAATAAAAAAAAAATAAAAAATAATTAACAAAAAATAAAATGATAACGAAATTAAGAAAGTGAAAATAAATGTTAATTACAAATAAAATAAAAAATAAAGAAATTGGTTATAAAAGTAAAGAATTAGCAGAAGAAGAAGAAGAAGAAGAAGTAAAAGAATTAAAAGAGGAGAAATAATAAATAAGAAAAAGAGGGTGGTGGTTTAGTGTTGCAAAAATGAAAATATATGATGTGACATATTTTTAGTATTTAAAGGAATTAATTGCGTAGGTAATTCAATTCTGAAAAATTATTTAATTTATTTATTAATTATTTTCATTTTGTTTTTGTCTTGTATAATCAAAATAAAATAAAGAGAAAGAAACATAAAAAAAAAAATAAACACCAAAGAGAACATCAAACATAATAATTAATTAAAAATAAAAAAAAAAAAAATTAATTAAATTACCTCGTTAAGTTTGCTGCATTAAAATTAAAATTAGCAAATGTTGATTTAATTGAACTAGCTGTTTGAGGACGGCTACCCTGTATTGACTTTGATAATCCACTGCTACAAATAATAAAACAAATTATTCTCATATTCAATATTTAATTAAATTAAATAAAATAGAAAACGTACTCTGATGATCCCATACTAGTTTCTGATAATCTATTTGAATCCATACTCATTTGTGGTACCATTCCTTGACGTCGCATTGTTACCAATGATTCGCGATCAAATTTCAAATCACTTGTCTGTATATTATAAAAGCAAAAAAAAAAAAAATATATTTAATCATTGAAATCAATTAATTAATTCACAATTATTTACTCTTTTCCCGTATTTAGACACGACACTAGTTTGCATTTCAGCAAAACGTTCTTCTAAATTATTATGGAACGGTAATAGATTATGCGGTGCTTTAGCCTTGTGCACACTTAATGCTAATTAAAAAATTTAAAAAATTATAAATTTATTATCAACGTCACAATTTTATTTGCAAATAATCTAAAGTCATACCAATTTCTAGTAAAGGTATTTGTGATGCAATTAAATCTTTTAATTTTTCAACTAAATGAATATCTTGGGGATTTTCTATTAAATAATTATCAGTTAAAAATGCTTCCTCATATTTACTAAAACCACCCATTACAGCTGGATCAACAATACCATTAATTTTCATACTTAATGGATTTATTTGTAAATTATCATCACTCTTATGGGCAATTATTAATTCACGTATTGCACGATTTGTTGTCTCCATTGTTTCAATTGCATATTCTAATGGGGAAATCTAGAAAAAGTATATTTTCGATAAATACAAAAACACAAATCAAAAAAATTTTAATAATCTCAAATTACTCTAAATGTGTCAGCTTTTTCAACGGGGAACCATCTTAAAATACCGGGTAATGGATAAGTGGTCTCCATTATAGTTCTTTCTAACCACAAATTACCAACATTATTGCTATCGCTTCCGTCTTTATTTTCACGGAACGGACGCGAAAATTTAAACTTTTGCACATTATTCGTTTGATGATATTTCAATATTTGACTAGCAATATTTTTCTCTCTAAAACGTACATTTGTCTCATCCATAATTGGTTCCACACTATTTATTTGTATAAATTGGCCATCCGTTTGTGTTAACTCTGGCCCGGGGCTTGTTAATGTTTGCATTAAATCAGCAGCGGGATGTTGCGATAAGATTCTTGTACAAAAATCACTTAAACGTTCATACTCCTTACCACGATAGATAAATACTTTATTCTGTAAAAACTCTGGAAAACCTAAACCATAAAATCCAACACGAAAATACTCTGACTCGTGACGCATCTCCTTCAATATTTTTTCATAAAATTTAGACATTTTTACATGAATATAACTTAAATTCATATAATCGAATATTTCATTTTCATATTGTTGGGCCAACTCTTTACACATATCTAATGAGCATTCCCACATTTTGCCTTTATCAAAGTAATCAATAATATCATTATACAGAGCATCCTTTAATTGGCGATGAGTTTGACAACTGGAATGACGTTGAGAACGTAATAAACACGACAATGACTGATCATTCCACATTAATAAGTTACTATGTAATTTCAATGTAAATGCTGCTTCCGTATAATTCTCAAACTCCATGTGTAAATCACATAATTTATTTACATAACGAATATACATTTCTTTGCGATTAACTTCAGAATAAAATTGCAATAAACTGACGGTGCACGCCATACGATTCTCTTTACTCTCATCATTAATTATGCAACGATATTCCAAAAGGCGTTCCAGCAACTTTGTGACAATATTCACAAATTTTGTGCCTTCATTTTGCAATGTATTGTGTTTATTACATAATTCAATCATAATTTTATAGAATAAGTCTTTGTATTCAACATCACCACGTCCACCCTCAACAAATATATCTAATTTCTCAATCATTTCCTTTTCAAAGTCATTAAAATTCGCTTTATAATGCGTATTATTGCGTTTCGTGTCACCATAACTTTCTGTTATAAATTTCGACGAATAATATTCACATTGCATCATATCGAAAAATATCGGTATTGTTGCTTTGCGTAATTTTGGTTCAGGTATTAAACTCATCTCAAGTATTGAACCGACTAATTGTGGTACAAATTGCGTTTTATGTTCACCCAAATTAAACCACATTGAACGTATTTCATTGGCTGTCTCTTGCCTAATATCCTTGTACCTGGTTAGTATTGTTGACTTTTTATTTTCACTAAAAACATCTAATTGCAAGGCTGACTGTGTCAGAAAGGCAATTGCACAATGAAAATAATTAGACCACACTTGTTTCTCAAATGGATCAAAGAAATAATCCATTATGATACTAGAGAAATGTCTTAAACTTTCTAATATCACTGTATTCTGATGCATTATCATGTCCATCCATTCATTATCAAATACCGACTTTGATACTAAATCTTTAAAAACTAATAAAATTTCGGTCAGAAAGTCTTGTAAATCAAATGTTGTATTAAAATCCTTAACATAAATTTGATAATGTAAATGTTTCATACTACGAAATATTCCCAACATAATTGCAACTAAATTACCACGCAATGGATTATCATTATCCATTGCAATTGATGTTTGTATAACTGTACGTAATAATATCATCATAATATCCTTAATATCATTATCAACATTACCAACATCATCACGGAATAATAATTCCAACATATTATTCATTATAGTTACACATTCGGCAACCTAAACCAAAAATATAAAACAACAACAGAAAATCCATATTAAAAATTTTATTTATCATAAATAAAAATAAGAAAATTAATAGAGAAAATGAATAATAAAAAAAAAAAAAAATAATAATCAGCACATTAAAACAACAATATATTAATTAATTAATTAATTAAACAAAATAAAAACAACAATAAAAAAGAAAAAAATTAATAAAAATCGATGTTATCTACATGCTTATATTACTACTTTGTCTTTATCACGAAGTTATATAATTATTGTGAAATGTGTTTCTCTTCTTATCGGGATATTCATTTCAAAAAAGTAATTAAAAACTTGATCTGTGAAGAATGCTTTGTTTGTTTGTTTTTTGTGAAAACAGAAAGAATGAACAAAAAAAAAATGAAAGAAAATTATACCTTTGTTTTAGCTGTGGTTTCGCGACTATGCAGTTGCGATTTTGATTCGCCCAATACCTTAGCGGCCTTCGTAAGATTCTTTTCTTGTTGCCATATACCTAACATATCGCCCTATTCCGTTTTAAATAATAATTTTTTTTTTTTGTGTAACCATATTGAGAAGAAACGACAACAAATAATATCGATATTGAAGATTATCGATTAATCGATTTAAAATTAAATATTAAATATTAATTACGTTATTAATTTTGTTTTTTTTGTTTTTGGATATATACCAGGGTAGTTATTGTTATTTTTTATTGATTAAACATTTTATTTGGTTGGTTGTGGTTGTGGTTGAATTATTGGATAAAAATAAAAAATAAAAACAAAAAGAATTAAAAAAAAAAAATACAAAAATTACAATAAGGCTCGTAATGTTTGAATCAAGACTTAAGTGATATCAGGTTATGTTAATCCTGATTATTTTATTTTTATTCAAAATGCACGCGTTTAATTCTTTTATTTCCAAAAGACAACGAATAAAAATATATTTTTTCTAGATAAATAAAACCAGGTTCAAAATTCGGGACACATAATATTGGATAAATATTAAATAAAAAATTAATTAAATAAAAAGTTTTATTCATTAAACTACGATTAAAATTAAAAGATTAAATACTACTTCGCAACACCAAAAAAAAAAAAATATTATTAAATCTTGATTCATACAAAAAGATCCTTAATTAAGAAAAAAAAAATAATTAAAACATTATAACTAGCAAAATATAAATAAATAAATAAACCAATTAAAGTTAATTAATAAATATTTTTCTTTTTAATATAATAATTTTAAAAAATATATAAAAAATAATAATAAAGCATCCTTAAACACTAAATCCTGCAGAATTAAAATAAAAATAAAAATAAAAAAATTTATTTAATAAACAAAAAACCAAAAATTTAATTAATTAATTTATAAACACTACAGGGGTTAATAATTAATTAATTATTTTTTATAATAAAAAATTTTAATTTAGAAAAACATCATGCAAAATATTATTAAAATTAATACCAATCATTGTGTAAAATTTCCACAAAAAAACATAGCAAAGAATTTTTTTTTTTTTTATTAAAAATTAATTAATTAATTAATTAATAGATAGATAAAAGAACCAAAGAAAAAAGCAAAACAGTAACACGGTTAATGATATATAAATAAAATTTGCTAATAAAATAAGAAGGATATTCAGGGATATAATACTAATGATTGGGGGATACTAAAAATATATTTAATGAGTATTTTTTGTGTTTTTTTTTTTTTTTTATGAATTTATTCTATTTTGAATAAATTTTATTGTTGACACGCGTTAGGGCCCATTGAATTTTTAAAATGTTATAAAAATGCAATTTTTTCAACGACATTTCGATATTTTTATTTATTGTAGAGAAACAACAGTAATAACAATAATAATAAAAAAAATAAAAATAAAAAACTATTATTACACTAATGTAAAACTATTAACCCCCATAAACAACAATAAACAGAAAATTTTAATGAGAATATTATGGGTTGATTGATTTATGAATTGATTATTAGCTATGGCTTATGAATTTTTCTAATTCTTATAAATTAAGCAATTATTTTTATCTCTCTCTATATATAAATATTTTAATCACTTAATAGATTAACCGCAGCTACTATAAACAATATAATAAATAATTTAAGTGTCTACAGTTAAATTTTATTCAATTTATCAGTAATAATTTAAAACCAAAAGAAATCTGTCTGGATTTCTATATTTTTATGATAAAAAAAAAAGAAAGCAATAAATAAATAATTATATTTAAAAAAATCTGTTATTATAATTAACAATAATTAAATTCATGTTTAAGATAAAAAAAAAAATTAAAGCTAATAGACCGACTAATTTTACAAAATAAATTATCACTATCCTATAATCACTCTGACATTTCAATTAAAATTTATTTCTTTAAAATTAACTAAATACAAGGAACCTATATATATATAGTGTAATTAAATTGTGTAATAATATAAAATTAATTTTTCCAAAACGTATGTACAACAGAGAAAAGAATCAAGTGCATATATATGAAGGTCGATAAGAGGCACTGAATTCAAATCATTCACATTTTTAATATTTTATATAAAGAAAAAAAAATTAATAGAAAAATAAATAATTAAATTTATATAATTAAAATTATAAAAATAGTTGAAAAATAGTAAACAAAAACAATTATTATTTTTTTTAATTATATTAAACAACACATTGCAGCACATATAAATATAATGTATGTATATAGACAAAACAAGCACGAACACAAGCATGTGGACAAACATATAAAATTAATTAATTAATTATTTAATCTTAATTTATTAATTAATACAATTTACTATTTTATAATTAAAAGTAAAATTATTTATATATTAACAACACAAAATTTATTGTTAATTATAATAATCATTTGATATTATTTCAATTAAATAACAAATAATAATAATTTTTTTTATTATTATTATCATTTAAAATCGAAACATGCATCGTGTATCTTTGATTATTTTAATTTTTCATTCATTTTATTTATTTAATTATATTTTTATTAATACCTAAAAAATATTTTTTTATAATCAATTAATTTATTAATTAATTACAAAAGCGATAAATTTATGAAATATTTTTTCATAAATAATTTTATATTACATGCGTAACATCATTTAGTAAACATTTTTTATATAATTAACAAAAATAAATAAATACATAATCCCACATACCTCTTCTTTACTCTCTAGTTTATCTTTAATTTGACGACAAAATACTGGCAGCAACACTTGACGACAAGTCGGTTGTCTAAATAATTTTGAATCAACTAAATCTTTTATGCAAATCATTTTTGATTGATTTAAACGACCTGGCGGTATATGCGTTATTATTTCAACAATACATTTACTAGAAAATTATTAATTAATTATTTATTTATTCTAACCTAGAAAAATGTTTATAATAGAATTACCTTAATTTAATTGAATCATAAACTTCCATTAAATCAGACGCAATAATATGTAAGTATTTTAACATTGCACCTTGTGACCTAAGTAAATAATCTTGACGGTATTCAATTAATTTTGTAAATGATGATAGCAATTCTAAAATTATACATACAATTTTAATTAAAATTAATTAAAAAAAAATAAAATTTCTATATGTTTTTTCTTTACCTTCTAAACTTATTTCAAATTTCGCTGTATCACGATCACCATTCAAATTTGTATATAAAACTCTTGAACGTATTATAAATTTAATTATATATTGTAAATTTTTTGTTGTTTTATATAATAAACGTTCCGGTAAATTATCATCATCATTTAAATTTTCCATTTCATCTGGTGTTGTATTATTTATTGCATTTGTTATACGACTTTGTAATACATTTATTAATTTACTATAATAAAAAAAAAAATAATTAAAGATAATTATATAGAATTATTATACGAATATTAAATTTAAACATACTCATAAGCAAGTGTTGCTGAAAAACTTTCATTTATATATAAATCTAATACAGATTGAAAGTGTTGATATTTTAAATCAGATACAATTTCAATTAAACGTAATAAACAACGAAATACTAAATCATCAAATTTGGATGGATTTGAATTTAATACCAAAATATTAAAAAGTGCATCAAGTATATCTTGCAGAAATTTAACAATTTCAGCTGGACTAACATTTATTAAAGCATTTAATGATTCTTCTAATGTTTCCTCATGTGATGACCAATTTAAAAGTCCTAATAAATCAACTGAAAACACGAAACAAAACACAAATTTAATTAATTAAACTGAAAAACAACGATAAAAATGCCAAAACAATTTACCATCTTGTGTCAATTTTGTACTGCACAAATTTGTCTCAATCATAAAATAATCTTTGGAGTTTAAACTTAGGCCTAATGCAGATGGTTTTGTAACATTTTCTAATTCATAAAATTGTGATGGTAAACCAAAATAATTCAATGGCGTATCTTTATCATATTTTTTATGATCAATTTTATAAACAAGTAATTTATGATTTTTATGCTAAAATATTTAAAAATAATTTATTTATTATAGAAAAATTAAAATTTTTATATTTTCTTTTAATTTACTTGTAATGTTGTACCATTTGACTGCATTAACTTAACATAAGCTAATGCAAATGGTTTTTCTGTACGATCTTTTGTCTCATTTGAACTTCGATGTTTAAATGTAAAACGTAAATGGCACTGTTTAAATTCCTCAATTGGCACTTGTATCTGTAAACAAACAAAAAAAAATAACAAAAAACACAAATTAATATAAACAAATAGAGGAAATTATTCATTATTGTTGCGTAATACATTTTATACAAATTTATTTTAATCAAAATTATAATACACCAACGTAGTTTCTTTTATATTTAAACAAATTTATGTAAACTTACTTTAAATGTTTCATTCCATTTTGGTTTGTCATCATGATAATATATCACTGATTTATATTCATTTAACATTGAACAACCGGCACCAAATGATATTACCCCAGGCACCGGTGTACCCTTTTCATTACATACAACCGCAGTTACTTCAATATTTTTATCACTTCCCTTTGACCCTTTTGAGAATTCACCATTTACTAATGTTAAATATAAATCATTGCGTACATCACCAGGAAATATAACTTCAGGAAATCCCATTTTTCTAGCAAAAGCCACATTACCATGTACTAAATGTGGATAATCATCTTTTATCTAATTAAATTAATATAAAAATTAAACTCAATTTGCTTATGCTTATAATTGAATGAAACAAACCTGTTTAATATCACCATGTAATACTTCAACACTAACAGCTAATTTGGAATCAATTTTACCAACATCCTTATTTAATAATAATTTACGTAATGTATTATCTAAACTCTCCTTCTCACATATTATAAATGGTAAATCAAAATTATTTTGAAATTCTTCTGGTTTTTTTATTATTGGCGTTAAATCAATAGCCGCAACACCGAATGGACGACGCATTTGTTCAATATTTATTGTACTATTTTGATTTAAATTTGTTAAATGATTCTGTTTTTTAATTGTTGTTTGTAGCATTACATTTGCAACACTACTTCTACGTGAATCCATATCTTTTATTGTATCCATTGATCCAACACGTATTGCATAACATATTAAATAAATTTTATTACGAAGCAAATCTTGACTACTTAAATCCTACAAGAAAAAAAAAAGTTTTTTTTTTTTATTAAAAATGAAGTAAAAAATTTAACAGGCAACTTACAGTAAATAAAACACGATGATTATCAAATTGTTCTAAATCTCTAGCTAATCCCAATTTACTCCATTTAACAACATAATTTTCTGTTATCGCTTTATTTTCATCACCATCATATAATGTTAATAATAAATCAGAATCTTCCTGATATTTACATACAAATGCATGAAATGTTACTAATAAATTATGTGAATGTTTATTCATTGTTTTTGAATTTCTCGCTTTATTATGTGTTGTCTGAAAGTAAGAAAAACAAAACAAAGTGAATAAAATATATTTAAAAATCATAATATTTATGTAATAATTTGTTAATCTAAATTCCATGTGATTATATACTTTATTTTCAATACTTTATATCTTTAACTAGATTAAATACGTTTTGTTTCTGGTTTAATCATAACAAAACAAAACAAAACTAAAAAAAAAAAAAATTAAAATTGCTACAACGATTATAAATAGCAGGGTGTACGTACAAAACATTGAATTACATTTTGTATAAAAAAAAATTAATTAATTAAATATCAAATAATATATGTAATGAATTTTATATTATGCTCAGTTATGCTCTAATTAATTTATTTATTCATTCAATCATCAATTGTCTGTGGCAGTGACCTTCATTAACAGATTATAATTTCAAAAACAATTTATTTCATTTTATTTTCTTCTTTTTAATTTTCTGTGATATATGAAATAATTTGCTCTTTTTTTAGCAACAAATAAAACTGACATTAAATAAACATAATAGATTAATTTTGACCACCAGAACATATAATAGAAAACGATTTATTTATTTAAAATTATTATTAGACAATGACGACATCACATTAGTTCATATTTAGATAGAAAGAAGCAAAAAAAAAAAAAAAACTACTTTAATACATCCTCTACTAATAATCATAATAAAAATCAATAAACTATCAAAAAATTAATTAATAAATAAAAATAACGCACCGTTGCTCTCCTGATACGATCAACTGCTTTAAGGTGTTGCTCATATAATTGTGTCGTTGACGTTATATTTATATCTAAAATATTACCAGACTCATCACGTACAACCATATCCAAGTCTAAAAAAAAAAACAATTAATTAATTAATTAATTAATAAAGCAAACTTAAATATATTATTTTTTTTATTTTACCTAATAATTTATTTCCAGTATCAATTTCGGATGTTGCTAATAATTTAACTTCTTTCATTTCATCAACTGGTAAATTACCAGATAATATTTGTGCACGTAAACGTATTAATTCAATTAATTTTTGTCTTAATGGTAAAAAATTCATATGATTTGTCTTTAAAAATAGAAAAAGAATGAAATTTAATTAATCATTAATCATTTTAATTAGTGAAATTAAGAGAAACTTTACATGATAAAACTTTTTAAATAAATCACCCCATTCCTTAAGCACTGTCGTTATTTCATCAACAATTTCTGTACGTTTAATCACATATTGATTTTTCGATATAACACAATCAACTAGATGTATATACGATTTTGGGAATATACCTTTCTCAATAGAATTTCTGTAAAAAACAAACAAACAACACAAACAATAAATTAATTAATTTTTCTAAATAAATAAAATAAATTTAAAGAAAAACCCATCATACTTTTTATTATAACCATAATACCAATTTGTGCACTCTTTTATAATTATCACAGCATCGCCAACATCTAAATTTAAGCGATATGGTTTCTCTTGATAGAAATTATTTTTAGCTAAAAAAAAAAAAATAGGGAGGCAAACAAATTAATATAAAAGCAATTAAAAAATAAAATTTTAATTAATTAAAATAAACGAAAATAAAAATTCAAATTTATTAACATTTTTATGGTGTTTGTTTTCTGCTTATGTTTTAATGTCTTTCAATGTCTAAAAATGTTTTTATTTTCTTTTTTTGCTTTATTTTTTTATTTAATCACACACAGAGCATAAAACACGAACTCGGGAATAACAACAGAACAACTTTAACCGACATTCACAAACTGTATCATCCAACAAATTTAAATAAACTACAGAAAAAAAAAAAAAAACTGAAAGAAAAATAGCTAATAATATTTTATGATATCATATTTTTGTCGTTTTTATTATCTTTAAAATCTGTTTTGTTATTTTTTTATTTTTTTTTTTTTTTAATTTAATTTAATTTAATCTTCTGCATTAAAATAATAACTAGTGTTTTAATTTTATTTTGTTATCAACCAAACAATGAACGAACCAACCAAACCAAACCAACAAAACCAACCAAACCAACCAACCACAGTAGTAATTTAATATCATCAAAATACAAAACACAAAAAAAAAAATGCCAACAACATAAATCTCCCCTTATAATAAATAAACTTTCAAACAAATAAAAAAAAAAAAAAAACTAAAAGCTTCCTTCCTAAAAATTTATTTACATTATTATTATTCGCCATACAGAAAAAAAAAATTTAGTTCAGTTTAATCAAGGAAATTATTTTTTAAATTAATAAATAATAATAAAAAAAAAAATACTAAAGCAAGGTGATTAAACACGCAAATTACCTTTTATATATATATAAAGAAAAAAACCAAAACAAATATTGTTATCAAAATTCTTTTATTAATTCATAAAAGAAACACAAAAAAAAAAAAAAGAAATTTTACCATACATAGCACACAAAAAAAAAGAAGGAAAAAGCAAAATTCATAATTATTGACGTCGCTTTTAAATCAATTGAATTTTTCCAGCACACAGAGCTATCTAATAATAATAATAATAATAATAATAAAAGAAAACCAATAATTAAAAACAATTAATTAATTAATTAATTAATTAAATCAAAAATAAACGTTTTATTAATAAAAAAAACAAAAAAAAAAAAAAATTCAAAGGATCATTGACTTGTGATAAAAGAAATAAGAAAAAAAAAAAAAACTATTTAAAAAAATAAAGAAGAAAAATCATAAATAATAAAATAAACCGACAATAATAAGATTGTCACTTACGCGTATTGTGAATGAATAAAAATGAATTGAAAACTAAAAAAAAAAAAACAATAAAGAAATATTTTTAATGAATTAAAAGAAAAATAAAAACGAAAAAAGAAAACAATTATCTAGTTGTGTAGTAATATTTCCGGAATAAAATTAATGTCATTGCATTGCGTGCAATGCATATGTAGCAAGACACACATATCAACGATTTGTTTCTTTATTTTTTTTTTTGTTACTTCTAATTAATCGTCGTTTTAAATTAAGTAAAACGAATTAAAATGTAGTAATAGGATTTTATAGCTCATTTTTCTTTTATTTAACAAATCAAAGACCAGAAATATCTAACACGATTCCTACAAAGCACAGCCACGAAGATTGATTTATTATCACTCGTAAAGTTCTTCAAACAAAGACACTTTTTTTTAAGATAATAACACAAGCATTATTCTTCAACATTTACATCCTTTTTTTAATTTTCCATAATTAATTACAAGATAATTAATAATAATAATAATAATTAAAAATCAAACTTCCTTTGACGTCACACTGCTACTATTTACGCTTTTTATGTAACACAAATTAAACATTGATTAAAAAGAAGAAGTAATAAAAATAGCAATAATGGAGCAAAATATTTTTAAAATTAATGAATCATAATTGATATGAAATAAATTAAAAAAAAAAAAAAAAAAAACCTCAAACAATATCATATGTACGTAATAATAATTGTGGTTTGAGTATATTTATTTCTCTTTCACATTTTACTTTAATTAATTGCGCTAAATTTTTTACCCATTATCAATACGTACGTAATTATCAAAAAAGTATATTTTAAAAAAACGCAAAGCGCAAAGATAAAAAAAAATAATAATAATAATTAATTAATTAATTAATCATATAAAACAAAGCAAAAATATTTTTAGTTTTATTTAATCATTTGGTTATGCTAATGTTTTTTTTTCTTATTTTTTTTTGTAGTTTTCTTACTTGACTAAATGCACGTGCTCCTCATATTTTAACATAAATTATATAGATGAATGAGGAGGCTTTACATACAACAAATTTTCAAATTCGCTTCTTTATTCTTGTTTAAACAAAAAAAAATTTTTTTTTCTTTTACTATAACTTCGGCATCTAGTTAAAACGTTTTTTTTTTCTTTTTTTTTTTCTAACAACAATATTAAAAAATAAATTTTATTACAGAACAAGAATGAAGTGGATAATTTAAGTAACAAAATTATTAATAAAAAAAAAAAAAAAAAAAGAAGAAGACGAAGAAGAAGCAACACAACAACATAAAGTATTTTAATGTCTGTTGAAAAAAAAGAAAAGAAAAGAAGAAAAATTCTTTTTATTAATTATTCTATTGTCTTTATAATATTACTCTTATAAAAAACGATGACTATAAAATTAATAATAATAATAATAATAATAATAAAAAAGAATAAAAGCATATTTCACATAGCTATATGTATATAAAAACATAAAAAATAATATTTGATTATCACCCCCTCACATAAATAATAATAATATTTTTTTTTTTACTTAAACTTAACGCAGAAACTTACGCAGCATAAAGAGAGAAAAAATAACAACGAAAAATAAAATGTAAATATTTGAATAATGAGAGCAAAAAAAAATTTTTATTTACAAAATATAATAATAATAATATAAAAATTATAATAAAACAAAGTAAATATTAGTTCATCAGTTCTCTATTACTCTTATTTTATGTTATTAATATGAAATTTTTCTGTATACATTAAACACATATTTACATATTTGTTTTAATGTTTACATAAATTATTAAAAAAATAATAATAATAATAGTATAAATTCATTGAGAAATATATATTAATCTAATTAAGTGAAATTTATTTATCTTATTTATTAAGTAATTACAATTTTTTATTAACTGAATTTAATTTATGTTTTCTGTACTAAGTTTACGATTTATTTGTGGAAAATTCATAGTTGTACGCTCGCCCAATTATTATTGCTAGAAAATTGTTTAGTGCAGAATAAAGAAAGATACAACAAAAAAAAAAACGCTTTATTTATGTTTTATAACTCTATAAAAATTAAATTCCTGTAAACTCGTAGGAAAAAAGTCAATTTTAAATAGAGCGCAAAGTTCCTGCAAAGTTTCAGCTGAATCAAAAATTTTGCAAAAATTAATTTAATGTGATTTTGATCAACGAGTTTTTTTTTTTATTCAATTCTTAGTTCTAACCATGATAAATCCAAAGTGTTAGAAACTATATTTATGTAATTTTATTAAATCTTATCGTACCATGGCACACAAAACATTGTGTTTGATCTATGAAAAAAAAAAAAAAAAAAAAACACGTTTTATCATCACAACAGCAAACATTTTTAATTTATAACCGCAAAGCTGTGATTTATAGTCACCTGATCTAATGTATTAAATTTTTAACGAGCATAAATCCAATCGTTGCCGCTTCTTTATTACAATTTATGAGAAAGATTTTATGTCAACGCAACTTGTTGTTCATTACTCCGTAAATTAAATAATTAAATAAAATCATGAAAATGCAACAAAACAAACAAAACAGCAAAATACTCAAATTGATAATAGATCAAGATTTTATAACGGCTCTATAAAAAAAAAATAAAAAAAAAAAATAGAAGCAAAATTCTCCATCCATCCAAGAGTCAGAGTCCGGCTATAAATCACTTTTTCTTTAAGATTTCTAAAATAAGTTTTATTTATTTTCAAGTGTTTTTTTTTTTCTTTCTTTCTTTCTTTCTTTTTTCAACCAAAATTCCAACACTCTATTTTCAATTTTGCACTTAAAGTCAAAATTCAATTCAATTGAAATGAAATGAAATGAAATAAATCCATTAAATAATATATTTTTATTGTAAACACTTGAGCAACAGGTTCACGAAGTCTGATATAATTTATACAGTCACGCATCACGCCTTTAATTTGTTTTATTGTGTTTTTTTTTAGCGCATTTTCTTCTTTCTTTTTTTTTTTTTTTTGATATAGTCAAGTTAATGTTAATAATTTTTTGGAGACAACAAGTAGAAATAACGATGACAAACGAACAAATTCTTCACATTTATTTACTTTAAATAAATTAATTGGGCGCTTTATGGTATTCTTTTTCGCTATTTTTTTTTATTAAGATTTTTGTCTTAATTGTAAAGAATGTTTCTTTTACAAAAAAAAAAAAAAAAATAGAGGGAATTTAATAAAACAACACACATAGCAGCAAAAAAGAAATAATTTACAAGACCAGCAGTTCATTGATAAAAAAAAAAAATAATAATAAACCACACCCTATAACAAAAAAAAAAAAAACATTAACCACAAAATCAATTAACGTAACAAATAAACAGAAAAAATTTAAATAACTAAACCACAAATTATAAAAACAATTTTCCAAACATATACAAAAAAAAAAAATAATAATAAATTTTACCACCCACAACCTTAAGCACGTACATTTGAATAAAATTTGTAACATTTCACTTAAAGTTGTAATAGAATTTCATTAAAACAACTAAAGTACAAATAATTAAACACATTTAATTAGAAACATGTTTCGGCACTTAAACAACAAAATAAATTAAATAAAAATGTTTGCACACAAGCCAAAAAAAAAAACTACAAACAAATTGTTTTTAATCAAATTATTATTATTATAATAATAAACCATAATTAGTTACGATAATTATAATTACAATTTTATACACATATTTTTGTAATCAAATCGTAATCAGTATAAACATTATTAGTAATGGTTAGGCAACTAAATTATTGACAAATAAATAATAAGATTTACAGAAGACACCTAGGTAAACAAATATTTAGTATAATAATTAGTAGCTAAAACATCAATAATTTCACACATAAAACGATAAAATTGTAATAAAATAAACAAAAACATAAATCATGGAGCATAAAACATAAACCATAAAAGAAAAACATGTTTAAAGGATGTATGTATATTCTAAAGAAACAAAGAATTTTAATCAAAATAAACAAATCAATAATCATCAAGAAAACATAAACAATAATCTTTTCTTTTTTTTTAATTATTTAATTAACTTTCACAATGTCCACGTGCTAATGTTTTATTATGCGTAATTTTATTACCATAGGGTTAAGCAACCTTTATTAATTTTGTAACAAAAACTAACCGAAAATAAATAAATTCTAAATTAACATACATTAAAAATGTAAATAAATAAAAAAACTGAATAAATAAACATTAAAAATAGATAAAGAAATGTTTTTTTTTTTTTTTTTCTCTATTTTTAGTAATAAAATCATAATAATGATAATGACAGTAATAACAACAATCATAATAAAGAAATAAAATATTTTATTACTTGTTGAATACACAGTTTGACAGTTAAACATAAAAAAAAAAGAAAAAGAAAAATGCCACACAACCCTTATCCCACCCCATTAACATTTTTATCAAGTGGCTTTGTCTAGTGTTTTGTCAAGTGTATTTAATGTGCAGTAAAAAAAAATAAATAAAAATCAAACAGATTCAAACATAGACAGGCAGCATAGTAACACACAATCAAACCATAATTTTGCATGTGGTAAAAAGCTTTTTATTTTTCCTTTTAAAGGGTTAATTTAAATACTGATCAAGTCACGATCAAAAAAAAAAAAAATACATTTTTCTTATACCATGATTATACAAATTTTTCACCCTAATCCAAAAATAAATCAAGCAGTAATAAGCTGATCAAGCTTATTCAATGCAAAATGACCTAGCATGACATGGTTGAATTAAAACCAAAAATTATATGCAAAACAACAACACTGATAAGGTCAAGTACAGTAATAAACAGAGCATAAAACCTAAACCAACAATAAGCCGTATCACACACCGTATCATAAATAAAATTATAAAACATTTTTTTTTTTTTCTTCTTATCAAACAATATTATTTTATATCGATAAAATAATTATTCAATCCGTGAATATTATTATTATTATTATTTATAATTTTTACAACTGAATTATGGTTAAGAAATAATTAAATCTCATTGAAACATTGAAACACGAAATGATATGACCGTTAAAAAATTTTGAGTGATTAAAGTATTATCAAATTGTCATTAAACATCCATAATGTTAATAAGTTGAAGAAAAAAAAAATGTTACAAGTGGTAATTACCCTTTTAAAACACATTAAACCACACATGCAAAGCATTATTAAAAAAATTTATTATAATACAAAAAAAAAAAAAAAACCGAGATAATAATAATAATTAAAAAAAAATAAAAAAATTGTTTTCAGTTTTACAATCAATTAATTATAATATTTTTATAATGTGAAAATGATTAAAACTAAAATGATTATTATTATTATATTTATATTCTTGTTAATAATAATAATAATAATTCTTTTTTTCTTTTACTTTATTTATAAAATTTAATTATTTTATATGAATCGGATCTTTATTCATTGACCTTGATGAGTTTTTAGCTTTTGCGTTTTCTTTTTCCTTTTTTTTTTTTTTTTTTTTTTTGCCTTTTTATAGTGAAAATTATGATGAACATTATATATATAAATGTTAACAGTGATACGCTAATATTTAATTATACAATAGACATGATATTTAATAAACAGAGACGTTGCGATATCAATTTTAAATAAATAAACAAAAACACTTTGGAAATAGAAATTTTATCACCAAAAAAATAAAAATATAATAAATAAATTCTCGTTATACTTTTCCTTTATTACTACTCTAAAATATAATTGAAAGTGAATTTTATATTAAAACCACAAAAAACTATCTATAATATAAATTTCACCAAGTTTAGTCAACAAGTTTTGATTTATTATTTGATGTGACTGAACGTAATGGTAACAAGAAAATCATATAAAAATTGTCACGCCTTCCTTACAATGACACGACAAAATTTTTATAATTTCTGTACCAACCAGCCAACAAGTTAATAAAATTAATTACATTTCATACAAACATATGTAATACATGTTTTTTTTTTTTTTTTAATAAATAAAAAAAAAATCTCTGTCAATTGAAATTGAAATTATAATTATAGAAAAAAAAAAGAAATTAATTATCCAACGCGACTAAATAAATAATAATAAAAAAAAAAAAAAACTCAAGTTTATTTCTAGAGATAAATGAATAAAAATTTCACTTATTTATTAATTCATTACAATAATAACTATGTTATGCCCAGAGTACATCCGAGTGCTCCACTGATTCACTCATTATTAACCTTCATGCATTTGTATATGTATTTTCTTGTCACGGAGAATAAAAAAAAATTTATTTAAAAATTCGTCATAGAAATAAATTCTTAGAAAAATATCTAAAATTATTAATAAAAACTCTTTAATTACACAGAATTAAACAAAAAAAAAATTTAATCTGTTTCATAGGAGATTTACAAAGTTTATTTAACATTATATTTGGTTTTGGGAAAAATATTCTTACCAACAAAAAATTATAGCAAACAAAAAATTAATAACTTAAGCCCAAGACAGACAGACGTCTCAGACAAAAATTAAATATAAAAGCGGAAGAAAAAAGTATGCAAAAAAAAAAAAAAACAACTTTTACCACACAAATATGTTTACAAAATTCATAAAACAGTTTGAAAGTTTATTTTAAAAGAAAGAAAGAAAAAAAAAACTTTTTAACCATTTCCAGACAGGATTTAAAGTACAAAAAAAAAAAAAAAAGAATTAATTATTATTACATATTAAAGAAAAAAGAGTTTAAATAAATAAAATTCATCAAGCATAATCGTCATCATCTGTTTTTGTCATTAAAAGACATAAATAGCGAAAACAAATAAACATAATTCATATGCCTATTTGTCGTTTTTTTTTTTTTTCGTTTTTTCTCTTCATTTTGCGGTACAAAAACTTGGAATAAAATCCTTAAAATTAACAACAAAAAAATAACCGAAAAACATTTTTCTTTTTTGTTTATAAAATAAACATAATGACGACGACGACAACAACGACAAAGGAGAAAAATAATAAAACAGTTGCAGGCAGGCATGCATTACATAAAAATGACAACAACATGTTGATGGAAAATCTGTATACACACTTGTTTTGCATATACATATAGAAACCATACAGTAGAATCTCAAAAATATTAAAAAGTCACAATGTTATAAAAAAAAAAAAAACATTATTTACAATACAGAATCAAAAATTTCACAACTTTCTCCGGTGGGAATAAACTCTCAACATGACATATTTTGTCAGTGTGAGAATTTTTCACAACAAAAATACAAAATTTACACAGAATTTCTATTTACATAAATTGATTACTTTAACGAAAATATTTGTATATTTTATTTATCAGTGTCTAGAGGACTAGAAGACAAATTGATGATTTTTCATAGAATAAAAAATAAATTTTTTTTTTTTAACCTTCAGACAATTTTTATTTTTGATAATAATAAAAAAAATATGATTGCCTCAAAAATAATAATAAGAAAATAATCTTATCTTATACTAATACTACTAATAATAATAATAATTATTATTATTATTTTCTTTAATTAATTAAACCGATATGTCTGTGCCTTTACTGTATTTCTATCGCATTTTATTAGTTTTTATTATTTAGCAAACAATTAATTAAATATTTAATATTTAAATTTTAATTCAAAGTTTAATAACAATTTTTTTAAAAACATAAAATTGTCACTTAACGCTGCTTATTATTTATTTGTCACGTACAAGACACATTCTATGACGAAAAAAGGAAAAAAGAAATGAAAAAAAAGTTTTTAAGTATAATACTGTTAGTTAAATTTTGTATTGAAAGTATATAAAAGAGATAACGCAATGGACGTGATAGTAAAACAAAAAAAAAAAAAGTTAAACTTTTAATGCAACAAGTAACATAACTTTTAAATTGTTTTATTAAGCATAGAAAAGTACAGGATAATACTTTTGTCAGTATTTTAAATAAAAGATTTATTTCTATACAACGTAATTAACGCTATAAAACATTCGTGTACATAGATCTTTCTTTATATACGAACGTTTTTAACAAACGAAAACGTATCAACTGTCAACGTAACGCAAACGCAACGCATCAACTGTAACATTTTATTTTCAGCATTAAAAGCCACACGAAACAAATTACTTCAGTACCGTCAATACATCAATTATAGATTTGTGATTTTTATACATTTTTCAACCAAAAAAAAAAAAGTAAATAAAACACAATTAAGAAGCATAACGAAACTAAATCAAACCAAAATAAATCAATTTGTTACTACCAATATACTAACAAGATTCTTTTAACAATAATAATTGTGTTAATTAGATCGTTATAACTGATTTTCATTGTTAAATTAATTTTGATTAATAAAATAAATAAAATGTCGAAAAGAAAAAGAAAAATAAAAAAAATAAATATTTTTTCTCTTTTACAAATGAAATAAATAATTAAACAAAAATTAATCTTTTAATCAACAACAACAAAAAAAAATTAAAATATTTTAAACACAACAGAATAAAATATCTGCGATTTTGTTGTTTTCAATTAAAAGCATAAAAATTAATTAAAATTCTTTCTTTTTTTTTATTAAAAATAAAATAAAAATTTCACAAAAATTTAATCGAAAAACATTTAAGCTAGTAGAAAATCATCTATGTTAATTTCTATGATTATGCTATTATTGTTACTCCTTTCACTATACCAGCAATATTAATAATTTTTTAATTTATTAATTAAATTACAAAAGTGAGAAGAAAAATAATTCACACATAAAAAAAGAAGAAAAAAAAAACCCCCAATAAATTCATCCTCATAAATTCATGTGTCTTATGCTTACAAAAATTATAAACATAATTTGCTGTTTCTTTTGCAATTAATTCCAATCAAATAATTTTTATTAAAACCAAAACAAAACTAAAACAAAAAAATAAATAAAATTAATTAACAAAAAAACAGAAGGAAAGAGAGAAAGAGAGAAAGAACAAACAAATAATTAAATAAATAATAAAATACTGCAAAAAAAACTTTCATTTTTGTTTTATTATTATTATTATTATTTTTTTTTTTTTTGCTTCTTTATTATTTTTTATTAGCAAATTTGTACACATTTTGTAGCGAAAAATTTTTTTATTTATATTATAAATAGGGTGTTACAAAAATTTTAATAATTATTTGGACAAATATATACAATAAAGCATACAATAAAGCAACAAACTGATTGATTGATTAATTGCCTTTAAGGTAGGAATTTTTATAATTGATTGACTACAGTAGTTAACTAGAACAAGTGGAAATAACACATAAATTCTCCTATCTTCTCAGTTACTTGTAAAACAGATAAACTAAACGTCATAAAACACTGCTCTGAATAAAATTTATTAAACAAAAACGCTCATCCAACACTAACCAACATTAAATTCCTAAACCACGTAATAAAGTAACAAAATTCTCGCTATTTCGCATTCAATCAATAAATTTAACTAAAAATAAACTTCTCGCAATGACATAATAAAATAATTATTTTTATAAAAAATATTTCTTTGATTAATTATTTCTTTTTTCTTTTTGTTTTAAATAAAACCAAAAAAAATGACTAATTTATTTATTTATTAATCAAAACTATAAAAATGTGTATCGTATGATATAAGAAAATTTAATTAAATGAACAGCATTTGGAATAGTTAATAAAAATATTTCCTGATAAAACAAACTATGTGATAAATAAAGGCAAAAACGGTTAAAGTACGGGGCTAAGATTGCATTTATGTGTTGACGCGTAAAATCAACAAAAGTTAAATAAGCAAAAAAAAAAGAAAAAATAATAATAATAAAAAACACAACATTCAAGACAACATTTATCATTTATTATCAATTATATCATTAGATTAGATAACAACGAAAATAAAATAAAAAAAAATTAAATACAATATGCTTGTATTATTTATTTTTAATAAAATTTAAAAATAATAATTTTGATTAAGAAATTTCAATTTCTATTTACACAAAACATTTATATTTATGCTGAATATTAAATTATTTTAAAAAAAATACATAAATTATAAATTAATTAACCGTTTGAACAAGAAAAAAATAAATAATTATAAAGCGCAACCACAGCTGATTCCGAATACCCAACCCAAATAAACAAATTTTTTTTTTTTTTCTTTTTCTTTTATTCTTTTAATTAAACAGCAAAAATCTATCAATTTAATTTTTTTTTTTTTCTTTTGCGAAATGATAATAAAATTCTAGGGAAAGATAAAGTGCACCGCGATTAGCAAAGGGTATAAATTATATGAATTAAGCTATCAAATATTCATTATTGAAAAAGTCTTATACGCTACAAAACCTAAAAATAAAAAAATAAATTAATTTTCTTATAAAGTGTTTTAAGTGAAGAATCGTTGTAATAACCGGTAGGTAAAATATTATTTAAATAAATAAAATAATATTAACGAAAACAATAATTTTCTCACATAATTAAAAATAAAATTACTTAATTGCAAATAAATATATTTAAATAAAAAAAAAAAATTATTAAATAATTCAAATTAATTAAAGATTTTAATTTACAATAAAAAAAAAAAATGATGTAAAAACGCTCTATATGTGCATTTAAATTTAATTAAAAACAAAAATTAATTAATTAATTAATTAATTTAAAAAAAAATATATCAAAAATCCATGACATCAAAAAAAATATATAATAATAATAATAATAATAATAAAATAATTATTCGTATGTGTTTGTGTTATGTTATGTATACACAATAGTAGCAAAGTGTATTTACATTTCTTTATTTGTATTTGTTTACAATTATAAATTTCTTCAATTGTTTTTGTTATGCCAAACTATTTGACATCAATAATTAAATGAATTCAATCTTTTTTTTTTTAGAATTATTATTATTATTTTGTCACCTAAATATATATATACTTTTTTATATTTTCAATCTACTTATTAATATGCAATGTTGCATGTAAGAAACAAATAATAATTATTTTGTTGCATTTGTATAGGTTTATTTGTTATTAGAAATGACATAAAACTGTTTGTTTGTTTGTTTGTTGTTTCTTTGAATACACAACACACATTTCTGCGGGTGTATTGTACGAACATTGAATGTCAATACATTATTATGCCTTAAATATTAATAAAACTTTATAAATAAATTAAACAAAAACTATGTAGGAGAGTACTTGAAAGAAACAATTTTTTTTTTTGTTTTTTGTAATTTTTATCTATATAAATAAAAAATCATTAAGAAGAAAATATTTCTTGTAAAACATTATATGATTCAAATACGGAATTATACAAAAAAAAAAAATAATAATAATAAAACAATATTATTAAACAATTAGCACGCACACACATGTACTTAAAGAAAAAAAAAACAAAATTATTAATAATTATATCATTTTCATTACAAAAATAAAGTAAAATAACTAACCGACACTATCGCACGACAAACTTTAAAAAAAAAACAACAACAACACAAACCAGCATCAATTAATCATACAAATTCGTAGAATTCAGTGATTTTTGTTTTTATATATTATTTCTGATTAAAAGAAATTTTGCAACAGTTTTTTAAATTAAAAAAAAATTCAATTTTAAGCATTAAACAATTTTTAATATTCAAAACAAAAAAATAAAAATTAAATTTAATAGAAAAAAAAACCTACCAATTCCATATAAATATTTATCACCAACACTTTTCCACACAGTCATTTTGAAACGAATATTTTATTTTTCCTTTATTAAATTGTTCACTTAATTATTTATTTCTTTTATTTTCACCCTTTATTCCTTTCATAAATTATTATCACAAATAAACTACACAAATCACAAAATAAAATAACTATTAATTTTCAAATTATTATTTATTTATTTAAAAAAAAAAAAAAAAAATTTTTTTTTCAACGGGACCACCGCAAACATGACATTTACACTAGCGACATACTTTTCTACTATGCTGTTTTTGATTAAGCATAATAATACATTTTTTTTTTATTTCTATATCTACACTGCTATTGCTAACCTGCTATCTGTGTAGCGCTGTTGACTTGTTTATTTTCATTTTTAAATCTATACTAACGCAATTCTTATGCATTTACATTATTATGTTACTGAACTCTAATTTTCTCCATTCGTTTTTTATCTTGTTAATTTTCTTTATAAATTTTCAATATGCCATCTATAGACTTCTAGCGTGGAACTACCGAGTTAGACTCTAAAGACGATCTAGAAGAGGTAGAGGGTGGAATTTGGTATCAATTGAAAGATATTAAAAAACTGTTATGAAAATCCGAATGCTCCAAAAAAATTTTCATTACTTTTCCGGCAATCGGAAAAACCATTTTTTTTTCTAAGCCTTTGGGAAAATACATATTAAAAATATAATTAAGTTAAAAATGTGCAAAAGAAAATAATATATATTTTAGAAAAAGAAAAAATCGAGAAAATTTTTAACATTTTTTAACATTTTTTTTTATCTATTCATTCGCAGGGCGCGCCACGGATCATTTTAAATTTTTTTTTGTGTAATTTCTTGGAATTTTAGTTTTTCTAAAATATTATTATTAGTTTTATTATTAACCAAAATTACAATTTATGTTTAATTAATTTTGCTGAATTAAGTGTATTTGATTTGAATTATTGATAATTATCAGGACTGCCGTTTTGCCAAGTTTCCCGTTTTCTTTAAATCACAACAAGTATAAAATTCAAATAAAATTTATTTTACTTTTTTTTTTGTACATATCCAAATATAAATAATATTTCCTTTTTAATTTTTGGTAATTATATTATATTTTTTTGTGAGTATCATAAATATTTTATTTTTTTTAATTTTGCTAAATAAAAAAGAAAATTTTAAAAACAAAGACACACATTTTGCATATGAAACCAATTAGAAACGGGAGAGCGCCCAATACATCTGAAATATAAATATTTTTATAATAAAAATTCTTTGTATTTGTTTGATAATCATATGTAGAGGTTATCAAACCAGAAGATTTTGCTGAAAAATTAAACATAAGTTGAGTTTGCAGTATAGTTGTAGCCATATAACTGGTTGTGCATAGTTTTAATTTAAATATTTGTTGTGTCAAGTACTGCCACGATTATTTACTACGAGTCTTAAGGATTTCCGTACACTTGGGAAAACCTCTATCGTGGTAAGAGCAGAACTGTTTACCGTTAGAGTATCGTGAGCATTTACTAAGAATTTTAATTAAATCCTGTCACGCAATTTAATATCACACCCTACATTTTAATAATAAATTAAATTTATTCTCTCTTCTCTTTCGAAATTTCGATATTTTTTCGAAACGTCAGTAATTATAATTATTAATTTTTTTTTTTTTTTTTTTAGTTGGCTGTACTTAATTTATTGCACTACTAAAGTAAAGTAAAGTACAAAATTTTATTTTTTTTTATTTTATGTATGATTAATTAAAATTAAAAGAAGTAAACTTTATTTAACAGAATGGATCCATTAAATTTGGCAAACGGTTTTATTACTGATAAACAAAAAAATGACATAAAAAAACAACTATCATCCCAGACAAGAACAAAGGTTGTTTGTAAACCGTCCCAGGAAATCATGGATAAAGAGAGAAAACGTGCCGAAGATAGAACAAATACAAATGCTGTAGTAAAGGGTTCCATGCATAAAAATCTTTTAAATAACGACTGACTACATTTTATTTTAATTAAGCAAATAAACATTTAATCCTAATTTAAATTAGTTTTATTTATGCAGGTGATATTTTTTTTTAATTATTTAATAAAAGTATAATTGAAGATCATTTAATCACCATTTAATAGCTTTTACTTGTTTATGTTGAAAAACGGTTGAATCGAAAAAAATTTCTGTTTTTTAGTTTGACTCATTGCATGATATAAATGATAAGAACAGTCCTCCAATGAATTTAAGCAAATATTGATTAGTATTTATTTAGTCGTTTGAGTGTTAATACGTATTTGTTATCTACTACCTTTCTCTTGTATCAGTGCTGTTCTGAAGTTTCGTTAATTAAATATTACCAAAACAAAGTAAATAAATGATTTTTTTTTTTGTTTCATCATTTATTGTTTTTTAAAAAAATTAACAGAATGGAGTTGAATAAAGCTGCAGTTCCATTTGACGGCTCGAAATTCACTAAAGTTTACGTCCAACCAAATACCGTGACTATCAAAGATGATGAAAAGAAAAGCAGTGAAGAATCACACTCACCTGAAAATTCAATTTCCGTGGTTAAAGGAAAAACACATAAAAATCTTATAAATAATGACTAATTTAGATTTTTTTTTTTAATGTTTCATAATAAAATTAAAGAAATTAATGCTTTTGTCATAAATATACCATTTTTATCATTGTGTAAAATAAAAATAAGAAGCAGTGAAGTTGTTTGAATAATGGTGGACAGTAGTAAAGAGAAAAAAAAGTTCCAATGAAAATGAAATTAAGGGGAAACAATTGAAAGACCTTAATATAATTTTAATTAATATTAATAAAAATAATAAAAAAATGTTTTTATTTTGAAATAAAGTTTTATTTGTTTCGATTCCATTTTTATTATTTTTTAGTTCTTAATCGTAAATTAAAGGGATTTAAAAAACGGTCTTTTTAAGTGCCGCGATTTTCCTGGTACTCAATTTTTTTTTTTATATGCTTTGGTAAATACTTTTATTCAAATAAATATCCAAATTTTCACGAAAAAATTAGGTGACTTAGTAAATAACATTTATTAAAAATATTTATCGCCTTTTAGTCAGTCATTTATTAAAATAAATTTGATAAGGCTTATCCATTGTATAACTAATTTCATTTTTCATTGATAATGTTTTATATTAAAAAACTGATAATTATAAAATTAAAAATGACTTAATATAAAAACGATTAATATATTTTTGATATTTATTTTAATATATATATATATTTTATTAATTTAATTAACTTTACAAACGTACTTATGTTTATTTGATAAAACAATAAAATAACATCAAAAAAAAAAAAAATAATAATAATAATAATAATAAAAAAAGAATTTTACGTAAGTTGAAAAAAAAAAGGCTAACATTCAATATTATGAAATGTAATTAATAAACACAACATAAATTGTAGTATTAATATTATTATTTAGTTAAAGTAATTAATAACGAATTAAAAAATAAAACAAATAAACAAAAATTAATCAATCGTAATGCTCTCATGTCGAGTGCTAGAACTGCCACGAACATTATGATTACAAATGACATCATTTAAAAATGTGTCCAATAATGTTCGTACCTCGTGTTGGGCATACTCTTGTGGCAATGGTAATTTCTCTAATGCCATTTTAATAAATAAGCAAGAATTTAAACAAGGACTCGTTAATAAAATGCCATGAACTAAACACGCTAAACGTTGAGCAATCTCGCTTTGACACAAACGATGCTTTGATGTGGGACATGGCAGCAAATTTATTCGGGAGCATAATTCAGCTAATTGTGGTTTTATACCTTCCCATCGTGTTTCTAAATCACCATCAGCACTGCTTTTCAATAATTCAAACTAAAACATAGAACAATAAATAAAAACTAAAATTTTTAAATAAAGAAAATTAATTTTCTCTTTACCTTTTCATTTAATTCTATATAATCTAATAAGATTTGCCCTTGATTAACCCAGTTAGATACTAAACGAGGATCTTCAAACTCATATAACAAAGACTTCAATGATAATTCATCTACAGATAAAAAAAACAGCGAAAATTAGTTTCATATAATCTATTATTGAGTAGAAACACTAACCATTTATTATAGCATCAGGAGCCAAATGATTCATTATTACTTCATGTGCTAATGTCCATTGTTTTGCTTTTAATAAATAGTTTGCCTGTTCCCTATATGCATTTATTGAACCAGCATATACAGCCTTTGCCCAATATATCCATTTCTCTGGTATCAATAATCTTTCGATTATAAACTTTTCCTTCAGCACATAATCACTATCATTTGATAATTTTATATATTTGTATAATAAATTTTGTACACTAATTTCACGTTGTTTCCGCTCTTTTATATGCAACAATACAAATATTGACCAATGCCATAAATTATTATTTTCTAATTGATTTGCAAATGAAATGTGTATTTGGGCTTCTGATATTTCTGGGCAATGATGATAACCCAATGTTTCCAATGTTTCAAGCATAAACCAACTAGAATAAATTAATTTTGCATTATTAGTAATCTTTTTTTTTTTTTTAATATGCTAAAAATATGACAAACCTTAATCGAAAGTCCATTGCATCTGATGTATATGTAGCGGGATTTAAAAGACATTCCAATGGATGACTTCTCTTCGAATATAATTTCAATAAATGAAATCTCAAATCTTGTATCGGACGTGCACATTCTGCATTATATACCTGCGTATAATTTGGCGTTGGAGGCATTGCATATATGTCTTCCGCTTGAAATGATTTCTCATATAAATTTAATGAATCAGTTATCGACGATATAGGTGAACATAAATACCACAAATGTAACTAAAAATTAAATGAATTCAAAATAAAAAACTATTCTTATTTATTCATATAACAAAAAATAAATCTTTTACTCACAGCAAATGTTTTAATCCAATCTAAGTTCTCAAAAACATTTATCTCACCGTGGGCTTTTGTTGAAAATAGGGAAACACCAGAAATTAACATGAATACCTTTAAACGTTCAATTGCAATAAATTTATCTATTTCATTTTCTTGCCATGTTGATAATTGATGTTGCATTAACTGTCGTACTGTTGGCCCACCAGATATTTGTGCAATTAATAATGATAGATTTATATCATCATTATTAAATGCTAATTCACACGCATCATTAATTTTATGACAGGCAATTAATTCTAATAAATGTTCTAAATAACAATTTTTATTAATTGTTTTTTTAAATAAATTTTTATCCGTAACAACTTCTTCTAACCATTCTGACAATAGTTCACGTCGTGCCATTATTGTCATATGACTAGATGGTTCCTCATCTTCTAATTCTTCACGATCACCCCATAAACAATTGCATAAAGACCAAACGGATAGTGTATACTCATCTAATTCGTTTATTATATCATCATTTTTAGCTGTCTCATAATGTTCTGTTAACGTTTTTGTATTACCACCGGGCTTTATTAATGGACAATCAGTATTTTCAATGTTTTCAATCAGTGAATTATTTAATTGTACATTTAAATGATTAATTATTGAATTCTCAAAATTATTTATTGCTTCAATAGACGTTATTTGAATTTTTTGTAATATTAATGAGGAGAAATCATTTTTTTGGCGTCCGTTAAAAAATTTTACTAAACTTTGTTGATTTATTGAATTATTTTTTAATATTTCACTATTTTCAGTTGTATTTAATGCAAATAGTGTATTTTGTAATCCCCAACCAATTTTAAATTTTCTACCATGTAAAAATGCCATATCAGTTAAACAGGATCCATTCACATCATTGGAAATCGACATTTTCAAAGGTAATATTGTACCAGGCAACTTAACTAATGCAACTTTTGGTTTTATTATAAGTGGTGCAACTTTCGTTGTGTATGACGATAACAATGACGATGATGGCAGAATTGCGTTTGACGCTTTATCATTGTTTGTACGTTTATCGCTTGTTGAATCATTTATCGCTGATAATTCTTTTGATAAATTTGTAATGCTTGACACTCGTTTATTCGTTTGTAAATGTTTCACATTTAACAATACTCTATTGATTTTATTGGGTACCATTTGATCAGGACTATCTCTATCTCCATATTCAGAAACTATAATTAAATTACATTAAATTAAATTTATTTATTAACCAATTAAGTTTTAAAATGAATTTTTATTTACCCGACTTCCTATCATTATCTTCCTCATCATCATCATCAAAGAAAAATGATGCTTTCATAAGTTGTACTTTATGTGCATCGGAGCCCATTTTCATAGCAAGTGCTATCGATGGACTTGTCATGTTGTTATTATATTTTTCATTAGTTTCTAAAAAACTTTTTTCGTTATCTTGAAAAAAAATAAAAATAAAATAAAAGTAACAAAAAAGTAACTCATCAAACAAAAACATTTTTATAAATATTTACTTTGTTCAAAATTATTTTGGTAATCCATTGAAGAATTCAACATAGAATGTCCAATCGATTGATTTTGCACATTTATAAAAGGATTTAAAATCTACAGAAACAGAAATTGAAAAAAAAAAAGATAATAAAAATAAAATCAAAAACTTTATTTTAGCAAAAATGGTTTTATTATTCATTTACATCTGGATCAATTAATTGAATTCCTTGTTGTTGTGATGATTGCTGTTGCTGTTGTTGTTGCTGCTGCTTTTGTTGTAGTAATTGTGCATTTTGTTTAACAAGTTTAGCTTTTTTAGGATCTGTCGGTATATTATCCTCTTCATCAGTATCTGATAAACCATATTTTGAAAAATGATCAACCTGAAAGCCAATATTTAAGTTAAAAAAAAAAAATTTAAATAGTAAAAACAATTTTAAATTTAACCTTAAAAACCCAACTTCCAGTTTCCGGACGATATTCAATAAATCTTGTGTCATGTTTATCACAAACACGTCTCAATTTACCTTCGTAATCTAGAACACCTAAACGTGCTGGATCTTTTATTGGTTCATGATATGTTTTATCATGTGGCCAAACCTTATACCAGAATAATCAAATTAATTATTTATTTAATAAAATGACAAAACCTTAAATAACCTTACCTGATCTAAAGTTACTTGAGCTTTTCTATTTAATCCACTCCCAACTGGTGGTTTGTTATTATCATCTGGATATATAATTACTTCCTTGTGACGGAAATGTACTGCAAATTATTCAATGAGATTCAGTTATAAAAAAATATTAAATGAAAAATAAAAAAAAAAATTTTCAATTACCAATTTCATCTAGATTAAGACCAAACACATCCATTGTGTCCGAAAAGAAAACATTACCGTAACCTTCACGACCAATTGTAAAATTCGGAACAATACACGTTTCGTCTTCGTTTAAATAATTTAATAAATTATTCAAATTTGGAATTGTGTAGTATCTATAAAAGATCATAAGAGCATAAGTTATTTTGAAATAAAATCTACATTATAAATGTGGTGAATTACCCCGGGCGTCTTAAAGTGATTCCTGTTGGATGATTCTCCATTGGTAATAATTCTAGATTTGTATCATTTAAATATGATCGATTTGATAAAATGCTATCGTTTGATGTTTGTGATAAATAGTTCGGGGACGAAACTACTGCATTTATCTCATTATTTTGTGCATTTATATGGAATGAATTCTCTAAACCTTCTGTTGGGGATGTTGTTACTTTCTCTATAAAATTGCAATAAATAAATTACTTCACAAAAAAAAAAATTATTAAATTATTAATTATTTACCAGTTGGCGTTGTTAATTCTTGCAAAGTATTATCAAGTCCAATCTCAGACAAACGATTAGTTTGTCGCACTTTGTCTAGAGCAGTCGATTGTAACCAAGAAACTCTACGTGAGTTCTCAACTTCTTGTTGTACTAATACATTGGAATTTTTACCAAAATCATTATCAAAGTTCTGTTTATTTGATTGTGTGGAAGTTATTGGTGATATAAAACTTAATGTTGGCGATGATCTTGGTTCATCGACTCTTGTTACAACCAGTGGATTAACATTCTGAGTTTGAATCACATGATTATTATTACTATTGTTTGTAGTAGATGGTGGTGATTTTGGTTTTAAAACTAAACGTTTTGCATTTGGTTTCAAGCTGAAACTTTCTTCAACAGTACTATCATACTCCTCTAAACCTTCAAATAATGACTTCTTAGTTAAAATATTTCCAATTGGCTTTATGCGCACTCCGCTACCAACTTTTGGGGATACTTTAAATTGGTTTGTCGACGATTCTAGTATCGCTTTTTGTGCGGCTGGGTTTGTTGGTTTGTATAATTCGTCATTTTGTGCTGTAGGTAATAAATCTTTGAATATTGGATTATCACCATACGGCGATGTTGTCAATGCCATTATTTGTTGATGAATTGGAACTGCAGTTTGATTCTGCATAGTGCCTAAATTTGATGTTCTAATAAAAAAAAAATTATTTTCTAATAATAATTTCAAATAAAATTTACATACAATCCAAGAGAATTATGTCCTAAGCCACCTAATGCATTTGTTTGTCCATAAGGAGTATTATTAGAAAATATACCTCCAGATGTATTCAATGTATTTCCAAACAGTCCTGGTTTATTAGCGGTATTTCCAAACAAGGAATTATTAGTATTCCCTAATTGCAAACCTCCACCTAAGGCATCAAATTACCATTAGAATTAATGTTTTCTTTTTATTTATTTACTTTTATAATTTACCAATTGGAGCCGTTGTCGTTTGTGTTCCAAATCCACCAAAAGTTGTTGCTGGTTTATTAAATGACGTATTGAATAATGATCCTCCAGTATTAGTTTGCCCAAACCCACCAAAACCACTTGTTGCTGTGGGAGCAGTGCCAAAAGCTAAACACACAAAATAAAATCAAGACAGTAATTAAGAAAACAAATCAAAAAAAAAATTTTTTTTATTAATTTACCTGGCGCGGCACCAAAACCAGTAGTCTGTGGTTTAGCCCCAAAAAGAGTTCCACCTGTTGTATTAGTATTGGCATTTGTGCCAAATCCTCCAAAACTCGTGTTTGCTGTTGATGTTAATGCAAATGCAGGTTTATCTTGACCAAACAATGGTGCCTGTTGAAGAGAATTATTTTGTCCAAATGAAGCAAACGAAGATGTATTTTGGCCAAACGAAGGTGCAGCAGTAGCCGGTGGTTGCCCAAATAAACCTGTTGTAGGTTGTGCTCCAAACGCTTTTTGAGTAAAAATATTTGATTGTGCATTATTCGTATTTGCAAAACCACCTAATCCAGGCTGCGCTGTAGTTGCAGTCGCTGGAAAAGGTTTTCCGAAAAGACCTCCTGTAGCTGGTGCTTGATTTGCTGCTCCAAATGATTGTGTATTTCCGAAACCTGGATTACCAAAAATACCTTTATTTTCAGTTTGCTGCCCAAATCCAGCAGTCGAAGATGCTGTGGAAAAACCACCAGCACCAAAAGGACCTGAATTCATTGTTGTACCAAAAATTCCATTACTAACACTTTGTGGTCCTTTTCTATTTGCCATATAATCTTCCATTCTTAATTCCTCAAAGGATTTAGATTCATATTCTTTCATTGATGTAATACAATGTATCTTAGTATTAACTGTGTTGGTCTGACCATTTTTAACTAAAGTATCCGTACCTATTATTGGTTGATATTTGGCAATTACAGTCCCGTTAGCGCCAACAACTTGATTAGCACCAAAGTTGGTCGCTGTACTTCCAAAAACATTTGTATTTGTATTATTTTGTCCAAAAACATTTGTTTGGCCTGCACTTGGCTGTGCTACATTAGTTTGCCCAAACAATGCGGTGGATGGTTGCGGCGAACCAAACCCAAAATTAGATGGTTTTGTTGCTCCAAATGCGGAATTTGTTGATGCACCGAATAATGAAGTGTTATTATTTTGTTGCGTTTGACCAAATACTTGATTGTTTTGAGTTTGTTGACCGAATCCTTTAAATAAATTTGAACGTTTAAAACAATTCCTTAAAAATAAAAAATATTTAAATTTATATTACCTCCCCCAAAGCTTGATGGCGTAGCAGCCACATTTTGCCCGAATGCTGGGGCAGGATTTGCGCCAAATATCCCACTTGTTTGATTTCCTCCTCCAAATAGCGTAGAGTTTTGCTGTCCAAATGTTGAAGTTTGCCCAAATCCAGTGGCTGCTGCTGGTTTTCCAAATGTGGGTTGAACTCCGAATGGACTAGCTGTTTGTTGATTATTAAAACCAAAACCAGGTACAGCTGGTTGTTGACCAAAACTAGACTTGGCACCACCAAACATATTGCTTTATTTAATAGCTTCAAAATTTTATTCTTGTTTTTCACAACGTTATTCTTCACACAACTGTCTAAATTTGAACATAACCTTACTTTTTAAATGATTTTATGACGCAAACAATCTTAATAAATATATATAATTATTTCACAATAAATATTTACTTTTAGGCAGTATTTATTATTTATATTTTTATTTATCAACTAACACCATATTATGAAATATGAATATAATTTTATTTTTTTTATCTTTTTTTCTTGCTCTCAGAATGGTTGCTATTGCTTTATGGCAGCAGTATAAAACAATGAATCAGATATCTTTATATTAAAAAATTGAATTATGCAACAATGTTTTTAAAACGTATTTATCCTTAAATTAACTATATACTATTCAACAATTAAAATAATATTAATTTTAGATTTATATTGCTTTATTAATTAATAGTTTTAATTCAGAATGTAAAGCGCGCAATTAAAAAATCACTTTGCTCACGCTCTGTTTGATCGTATTGAAAGGTAGATGAAGAATTAGTACACTTTGTGGGGGAAATTTTAGTTCTAAAACGTAACTGTCATCATTTAAGAATCATTCTTTATAATTGTCCCATAACTATTTATTTTATTTAGTAAAGATTCACACCATATATTATTGCTTTTAAAATTTTAAATTAATTTCAAATCAGTTGGAAAATATTAATAATGCAATAAATTAAAGAAAAAGGAATTAAAAATATATAACACAAATCATAATAAATAAAGAAAAGATTTCATTATCAATCAATAAATAATATTGTTTATAAATAACCTCATTTATAAACAATAGGATATATTTTGATATCACTCTACTGTTACACTCATTTATACTTCATAAAGAAATTTCTTATCAAACATGATAATCAAATAATTAATTATAATACATATATTTGTTCGTTTTTTTTTTTTTTTTTTTTTTTTTTTGTGTTAATTGATAATTTATAAATATATAAATGTTTTTAAATTTTAAAAACAATAAATTGTCTTTTTTAATAATTATTAAAGAATAGTTGATAATAAAACGCTCGATCGATCGATCATAAAAATTAATTAAAATAAAACAGTTGAAAAAAAAAAGTTAAGAGAATAATGGCAACACATCGTGCAGTGAATAAAGGATACGAATATGAAAATCCTGTGGAAAATAATGATACTGAAATAAATCCCAGCCGACCATCAGGTAGCAAACAACAAAATGGTGATAGCGAACAACAAAACGCATCACAAACAGATCATCTCAACGTAAGACAATTTGTATGTGTTATGTGTATCAATTTTCATTTATTTTATCTATAATTAATAATTTACCCTTTTAATACAAAATTTTAAAATTGAATTTACTTTCTAGCAAACGTTACGTTCTGTTAAATTGTTACAGTGAAAAATTTGTTCTTTTCAAAATTTATATTGTTTTCGCCATTTTATTTCCTTTCATTACTAACTGATTTTGGACATTTCATTTCATTGTTTATTTATTATAAAAAGTCATTCAAGAAAAACCAATGAAATTTAAATTTTTTATTTAATTGTTTTTATTAATAAAAATCAATTTTTATCGTTAATCCAACATTTAGTTAAAAGGATTAAATGCAAATAATTATGCAACACGAAAAACCGTTGCACAAGGTATGCTGGATCTGGCATTATTATCAGCAAATGCAACACAATTAAAATTTATATTACAAATGGGACCAACATACGATTTTTATACATTATTATTATCACTAATTGTTGTATCAATTATTTTACAAGTGAGTTTTTAATTTTATATTTATTTGCTAATTAATTATAATTAATTTACAAATAAAAAATTTAATTTATTTAAAGGTGCTACAAGCTGTAATTTGTGTTGTACTTGGTGTCGTTTTGGATATAAATAAAATTGATGAGCAACGTAGTGCTGATATTTGTAACAACATATGTCTGGTTATTAATGTGGCCACAGTTGTTGTTAACATTATTGTTAGTGCATTCGAGATGACGAATCTCAGTGGAATTAATAATACTTAATTACTTAATAAATTATTACATTTGAATTTATTTTATTAATAAATATTCTTTGTACAGTCTTAAGCCATTCATTTTTATTTCAAAACGTGTTTGAGTGATCATAACTCACGAAAAAAAAAAATTTCAAAGTCGATTTCTGTTGTTCCAAAGAGAATTCCTGCAAAGTTTCAGTCTATTTAGAATTAATTTTTTTTTTCGTTGATGGAAAAAAATTGATTCCAAATGGATTGAAACTTTGCAGAAACACTCTTTATATATCTAGAATTAAGGCTTTTATAAATCAATAAAAGTTGAGGTTTCGACACCTTTTTTAAATTTGAATCAGAAAAGTAAAAGGATTATGGTAATAATAGGTAAAAACTTTTTAAATACTTAATTAAAACTTCGGTTGCATGTTAACCGAATATAATTGCTTTATTATTAAATAATTAATATTTCATGTGACAAAAAGTTTATTCAATAAACAAATCAACGCTTATAACACATATTATACTTTTCTTATAAATAGGGCGGTGATTATGTTATTTAATTTTATTCATAAAATATTTTGTATTTACTATAACCGTTTAACGTGGCAGTAATAAAAAGGTATTATTATTATTATTAATTTATGTGTTAATTAAATATTTGCAAATTACTAAGCATAAAAAAAAACGAAAAAATGTTTATAAAAGCAACAAAATTATTAAATATTTTATTAAAAGTATTAGGATATAATTTTTTTCTATTTAATAATAATAATAATAATAATAATAATAATAATGTTATTAAAATAAATATTCTATATCGTAATATATGTTTTATATTTATGACAACAATATCATTTATAAATTGTTATAATATTTATGAAACAATATTATTAGAGAATTTTAATATAAATAATATAACATATAGTGTTGTTTATTTTTTGGGTATGTCCGATAGTTATGTTAAATTATTAATGATTATTTTTTATAAAAATAAATTAAAATTTTTATTTAATTCATTAAATAATTTATATGAACGTAATTATAATACAAATATAATAAATATTAAAAATAATATTTTAAAATATTATTCAAAATTATCGGATATAATTGTTAAGTATGTTTATTAATTATTTTGATTTAATTAATTAATTAAAATTTTTTAAACGTTTTAGAATATTATTCTCATCATTTATGTTGGCGATCTTTTTCACAGCGATTAATCCATTTTTAGATAAGAACCGTACATTACCGTTTTTATCGAAAATACCATTTGTACCTAATGTTGGTACACCGTATTATCAAATAACGTACACATATCATGCAATTTGTTTGGCCATCTCTGGCTTTTGTGCATCATCAAACGATGGCTGCTTATTAATATTTATTAATCATTTTTGTGCAGAACTTGATATTGTTATTAAATCATTGAAATTACTAGATGATGAACTAATTAATAATAAAGGAAATGCAAAACAATGCAAATTACTTTTATTAAATATTCATGAATTATTTTATGAGAGTTTAAGGTAAATGTTTATCTTATTTATAATTAGTCACGAGCACGATTATTTATTTTATTATTGAACTATGTACTCTCTGTTATTTTTAATCTTAAATTGTCTGCATAATATTGAGTACAATGATTAGATTAATTGTTCGCATTTTATTTATCGCAAATAAACTAATTAAAAGAAATTTTATTTTTTTGTTTTATTTTTTTATTTATTTATTACAGAAATATAAAATTATGCAATCAAGTATTCGCATTGACATTACTGTATCAATCCTGTACCAGCTTTGGTTTATTATGTTTTACAATTTATTTATGGCAAATTGGTCATATGCATCCATCCGTTATAACAATCTGTTTATCCGCTATAATACAATTATTTATGTACTCAGCATACGGAAATCAAATCATTGTTAAAGTATAATACATTAATTATGATAATTTTATTTTTTATTTTTATTACAAACTGATTGATTATGTAGACAAGTGATGTAGCAAACGCTGTTTATTGTACCAAGTGGTATAAGATGTCGTACAGAGATAAAAAGTCATTACAAATTATGATGATGATGGCGCAACAGAGTTATACGATTAAAGCGACATTCTTTACATTATCATTAGAGAATTTCATATCGGTAATTGATTTTAAATTTATTATTAATATTTTAATAGAGAGAAAATAAAAATTCTATTTAAATTTTCAGATGATTAAGGCAGCATTCTCCTATGCAGCAATATTAAAAACATTTTATAATAAATAAAAATTATTTTTATTTTCTACCTGGTGTAAATCACCGTTTTTTTTTGTGTTATTGAAAATTAATGTAATGTGTTTATGTTTTTATTTGTTTAATAAATAAATTGCTTTTTAATGAATCATTAATAATTTTGTGTATATAAATATAATTTTTTATAATAGTGTTAAATCGCTAAATTATTTATTAATTGATTATTATTTGAGATTATTTTTTTGCTAAATTTTTTTTTTCTTCTTTCTAATTACGTTTAATCGAAATCATATATAAAGAATCTTTTTTTTTTTTATAGATTTAATTACTGATTAAATTTCTTTATGATTTTTTTTTTATCATTACATCTAAAATGTTGTTTAAAGTTGTTTTATTTAATCAATTAATTAATGAAAAATGTTTTTTTTTTAATGCTTCTAAAAATTTCCCATAATTTTTTTTTAAAGGGGAAATATTGATTTGGTCAGGTGGCAACATTGATGCTGACTAACGGTGTTTTTATTATGTATATTTTTGACATTTGAAATTTCATTTGTTTTACATTACTTTGACAATTGTCACATAATTATTACAACATTATTTTCCGCAATTGCTCAACAAGTGCTCTTTGTTTTATTTTTTATTTATTCATTCATTAAAGTGATTTTGTTATTAAAATAATATTTATTTTTTTTATAAAAGTAATAACGGTGCGTGTTACTAATAAGCATTAACTTTCTTTTTAGAGTAAAATCTTTAATTAAAAATGGTGAATATAAAATAAATTGTGTAAGAAAATATTTTGATTAAATATTTATTTTATTTTTAGGCTCGTTATTTTAAAGAACAAGACATTGACGGTAATTTACTGATAATTTTTTATTTATTGATAAGACAAAGTGTAAAATATTGTTGTTTTTTTTTTTAGAATTTCGTGAATGTTTTTATTTGTTTGCACGATCTGGTCAAATAACAACATTAGATGAATTAACAGTTATTATGCGATCATTAGGCTTATCACCAACAATACATGAATTAACAATTTATCTTAAGAAGAAAGGTGGTAAAATGAGTTTTGCTGACTTTTTAGAAGTTATGCATCAACATTCAAAAGTTGAAAATTTACCAGACGAAGTACTGGCAGCGTTTAAAGCTGGTGATCCACAGGGTAAAGGGACAATACCAGCAAAACAATTAAGACATTTATTACAATATTGGGGTGAAGGATTATCATATCGTGAAGTAACATTTTTTATTAATTAATTAATTGATTAATTCAAGTGAAGTAATAAAATTGTATTTTTCGTTTTTCTATTTTAAAGGTTGATAATATATTTCGTGAAGCAAATGTTAACAATAATGGAAATGTGAGGTATTCAGATTTTGTTAAAATTGCATGCGCTCCAGTTCCAGATTACTATTAAGTGTTCTTAATTTTATTTTTTTTTCAATGTTAATGGTTTTTTAAAAACAATTATTGTACTTAACTTACTTTTACTTACCTTTAAAAAAGAAATGTCAAGAAAAACCATTCCATAACCCACATATTTCTTGTGAATTAAATTTTATTTATTATAAACGTTAAGGTGATTGGAATTAATAAATCAATAAAAGTACTTTTTTATTATTATTATTATTAAATTATTTTATTATTATTTTTATCTGTATATCAGTCTACAGTATATACCTGCCTATTTAATTAATTGCTGAATTGTATTTAAATAACTAAATAAAGAAAAAACATTTTTTTTTTTTTATTCTCTAATAGTTTAAAAACAAATTTTTTGTGTTTTATAAAATTCTAAAAATTTCATTATTCAAATTTAACTAGAAAAAAAAAACAAATTCTCTAGAAATATTGAGAATAAATAACAAGTTAGCATAATTTGCATAAATATTATTTGTTTTTAAAGCAAATTATTATTATTATTTTTTTTTTAATACTAAATGCAATGTGCATTAATTAAATGTATACAAAAAAATTTCTTCTTTTTTTAATTGCGTTTATGAATTTTATATTATTAATAAATTGTTATTTAGCTGAAAATGGTTATAAAGTGATTTGTTATTATTTTATCTGGATAAAATGTTCCTCAATGTGAATAAGATAGCTAAATTACTTGCTAGTTATTTTCTGTGATTTTTTTTTTTTTAGAGTTTTAAAATTTAAATAAAAATATTTAACAACCGGAATAATCCATACTTGGCATTAAAACTAATAAAAAGAAAAATGTATAAAGATTAAAAACTATTATTATAATCAGAAACATCTGCTATCATGGTAAGTTTATATAATTCAAGTTCTAATTGTTTAATTAAGTGACTAAAGATAAAACATGAAGTATATTTGCGAGCCAAAAGCAGACCAGCAAAAAAAAAAAAAAATAATAATAAATGAATTCATAAGCTTTTATCAACAATAAGTTTGTTAACTATTCAATTGGCTTAAATTTATTGCTTTTTGTTTATTAAAATGAATTAATTTAAAGCTTATTCTCCTGAATAAAAAAAAAGAAAAGAAGATAAATCACTTTATAAAGCTTTAATAGAAATATGGGGATATGTGGAAAAAAGATTTTTTATTTTTTGTGTAAGAGATTTGTTATTAAAATTTGTGTGTGTGGTGTGTGTTTTGATTTTATTGAAATACTTAATTAAATTATAAAAAATTATATGGTTATGTTATTTTTTTAATACCACGACGTTTTTTAAAGCCACTCATACGTAAAAGTTGGGAATTCTCATCATCAACATCATTATGTGGATCCCATAATCTTAAACGTTTTGGTAAATAAATTAATCCTAAAAGTGTTATAGCTAAAATGAGAGAATTTATTATTTAAATTAAATTATTTTTTTTTTTTTTTTTGTTGTTTAAATAATAAATGAAAACATACTGTTAAGAGCGCATGGAAATATAACATAGAAATTTAAAGATGAGGAGTGAAAATACAAGGCCTCCGTCATATATAATATCATTGTTAAAGCTAATGCACAGCCTCCCATACTAACAACACTAGTTTTCCATGCATAATAATATTAATAATAATGTAAAAGACAATAAAAAAAATACATTTTTTTATATTATTTAATTAATTTTTAATACATCAAAAGTTATTTAATTAAAACATTTCAATAACTTTATTCAAACAATGGGCATTGATAACGTCAAATCAATACAGAACTATTAACAATAATAAAGTTTAAATAAAATTCTTATCATATTTGTAGTTTTAATTAAATTAATTTAAACATATAGGTGTTATTACTTACGGTTTAAAGTGTATGTACAACGTACAATGTACTAATGCAATTGCCTTTAAAATGCAATACATTCCTAAAATCCTTGAAACAGTGTAATCTGGTGAAATAAATCAAAATAAATTTAATTAAAACATGAGAAAATATTTTGTAAAACTCTATGCGTTGTATACCTTCTAATAAATGTGTATCGGTTTGTTCACCTAAAAAGCTACGTTTTTCTATATAACTTCTGAACGCTGTCCCCAGATCCATAAATGCAACAAAAGCAATCCATCCTCTAAATGCATATAATAATTTTCGTTCCATAATTGACGGTTTTTTAATTATCTTAATACTTTGATATTAAAAACGATTTTTGTTTTTCCTTTTCTTCTTGATGTATTACTTAAAGCTGGTCACCACTTTAATTAATTGAACTTTTACAAAATTCCGGTGAGTTAAATTCGATGAGTCGGCTTTTTAACACTAGGAAAAAAAAATGTAAATTAAATATAAATCCAATTAGGGCTACAATAAGATTACAATAAGAATCAGCTTGACTTGCAAATTCAGAAGCAGCATAGCAAGCAATATAATAAAAACGGAAACAAAACCACTTTAATTCCCTATTTCTTTTATAACTTCACGACTAGAAATTTTTAATCTAGCTAAAATCTAATAATAAACTTGAAGTGTAACGTTAAAGTGTTGTACAATAAATAAATAAAAAAAAATTTGCAAACTTAAGCGAATTACAGTAGTTGATTAAACTAAAAATAATTTTTTTTGTTTTTTTTTTTAATTACCTGAATTTAAGTTTTTATTTATTATTTGATTCAGACAATATCCACTTGAAATACTAAAACCAAGTAAATATGTACCGAAGGAAAAAGGTTTTTTATTCGTATCATTTCATTTAAAGAAAACAATGAATTATCATAAAAAAAAAAAAAATCAATAATTATGTTTTATTCTAGTTTAATAAAAATGATTAATTATAATTTTTTTAGTTATTTAATTCACAACACCAATAAAAAAACACAGCCACTCAATTACATTTTTAATTAAATTTTAAAGTTTTTTTTTTATCAAAAACAAAACAACACAGAAACGAAAGAAAATTAAAAAAAAAAAAAAAAAACAAACAAACAAACAAAAACCAAAACAATGTAAAACTGAGATGTGTTTTTGGTGGAGCGGTGATGTATAGTACACGATTGAAGCAAACAACTAATTTAAAAACATCCGCACTAGTAATGTTTCCTTCTTGGTGTTACTTCTATTCTATTAGCGGCATATCGGCATGTGTGTGGTTTTCTCCTTTTTTTTTTTTCTTTTATATGCAAATTGTCATGAATTCTGCTTTGCGTCGCGACGTCGCATTATATAAATTATTATTTTATTCCTTTTACTTTTTTTTTTATTTAAAACTTTCAGTCAGTCTGCTTAGTTATAGTCTTTTCATTGCGTTTTCTTTCAACTACATGCAGGCAGAGAAAGCAGCTGAATAACTTAAAAAAAAAATGTTTTTTCGTATTTTGTTTGGTTAGAAAATAAAGCAAATTTATGTATTTAAATTAAGAAGCGCAAGCGTCAATTTTATTTATACAATATGAGGCTACGTACAGAAACACATTTCGATTTTAAAGTTTTAGTGAAATAATGAAAAAAAAAAAAAGAAACAGAAAATTATTTTTGAAACAAATTAAATATTTTATTTACAATTAAAAAAAAAAAATATATATATAACAAAACAAGACTTAAAAAAAAAAAAACAGAAAAATTATGGTGCATTGACTTCTGCTTCTCTATATTCAGCATACGTTATAAAACCATCGTTATTTTTATCCATTATATCTAATATTGGATCAATAAGTTTCACTAATGTTTCATCATCTTGTGCTGTCGCATCTGATGGTGGTACATATTCGCCATCGTCTGTATTATGATGCGGTTCTAAAATCAAATTATGCAAGTTGCAAGTTTTTTCTTTTTCTCTCTATTTTGTTAATTTCACATAATTAATAAAACTAAATTAAATGATACCCTAAAAACCATTATTATTATTATTTTATTAATTTATTTATTTTAATTTAGACTAATTAGTTTTGTTAAGTTTTTTTTTTTAATTTATTTAAAACAAAAAAAAATTTATTATTACATGCCATTAGTAGGTTTAAATATATTTAAAAAAAAATGCATTTGTAATGTTTTGTTTTTTTATTTTTTATGTGGAATGAATTAATTTTATTTTTTCGGTATTTTCTCATTTGGATAGTCATCCATACGATTCTGAGAGACGCCAGAATTAACAAATTCTTGATATTCAATAACACCATCATTATTTGAATCCATATTTCTAATTGCAGCGTCAATCATTGTTTCTAATTGTTCGTCTGTAAAAACATTACCTCTTCGTTCACCTGGTTTAACACCACTGTCTATAATAAAATTTTTATTGTTTTTTTTCTTTATCTTTCTATTTTTAATTTAAAAAAAAAATAATAAATTTAATTTTAAGCAATTTGCTGAACAATTAACATAAAAGCTTTTCCGTTTTCCTAATGCTGAACGAATGGTTTTTACAGATTTGTCAAATACTCAAACCAACCTTAGACACAGTACAGTAACAAAACATTTAAATTGTTTTTTAGAACTTTTTTTTCGTATGCAAATGTTCTAAATAATTCAAAATTAATTCTATTTCACTATTTTTCACAATAATTAAAATTAAATAATTAATTTTTATTTATTGATAATTAAAAATAAATAAGAACATAAAAAATAAATAGTTATTATTATTAAAAATTTATATTAGCATTTGATTGTTTTATTTTTATACTTTTTTTTTATGGTAGAAAAATATTTTTATTATTTTTAATTTTCTTTTTAATTAGTAATTGTTTTCCTTTAGGTTTTTATTTATTTCCTATATATTTATAGTAATTATGTAATTGTTTATTTTATTGCACACACACGACAGTAATAATTATTCTTTTTATATATATTTTTTTTTGTGCATTATTATTCGATTGTAAAATATGTAATAATAAATAAATAGCTACAGTTGCCAGTAAAATTAATTAATTAAAAACAATTCTAATTTCTTAGTAAAGAAAAAAGAAAATAAAAAAAAAAACATAAAAGTGAAAGTAAACTACAATAATGCAACATAAATTAAATTAAATTTTAATAAAAAATAACAACAATAACACACAATTAAATGTTAAACATTTTTTAATATTTCTTTTTTATTATTACAATAAATTTCTTTCTATCTGTGATTTGTTAATTAATATTTTAAGGAATGTATGTTGCATGCATATAATCATGTTTTATTAATAAATAAGCATTTTCTTTCTTATAGAACATTTTTTACAAACGACTTGACTTGTTTCGTTTTTCAATATTTATTTATCTAATTAATATTTTACTTCATTATTTAATTTTATTTATTTATTTATTTATATATAAAATACAACATAAATCAGTCTATTTTATTATTTAAGTTCGTCTTGCTAAAAATGCATTTTTATTAGATTAAATAGTTAAATAAGATAATTATGTAAATATTAATATTTAAGACATATTAATTGATAAAAATTAATAGACAGGTGTTCAATATCAATATTTATATATCAAATAATAATAATAAATTATTTAAATATAAATTATTTAAGCACAATTATTATAATTTAATTATATTTTTACTTATCAAATGTAATCCAATAATTTTCAGTCATATAAAATATAAAACAAAGTTATCAAAAATAAATAATAAAAAAAATCATTGATTATTATCGCAATAATAAATACTTTTTCAAATAACCGTAAATAATCGAAAAAAAAACATTAAAATGTAATCATATATAAAGCGAAAATTCAATTTAAACAAAAACAGACAAAAAAATGATCAAAATGATTTTACTCTTTTATTATTATACAAACTATGAATAATTGATTTACTGATCTATATATAAATGAACAAATAAAAAAAAGCAACCAAATTATATCATTGGAAAAACATTTAATCTCCTTTTGGCATTATTATTATTTATTAAAATTTATGCTAAAATCTAGTTTTATTTATTATTATTATTATTATTATTATTTAATGAACAAAGAATGACTGAAATTTAGTTTACATAAATAAATTTTATTATTTAATCATCAATTCGATTTTTATTTTTACTTTTTATAAAAACGAATTATTATTATCAGGAAATACAAATGATATATGGGGGGGAAAAAACCAACTCCAATAATAGATAACTACGGTTTTTTTTTTCTTTTATCTTTTATATTAATTTTCAGATCTTTAACTCTTTTTTTTTTTTTTTTTCTTTTTATCTGCCCAATGATTATAATCTTTGTTTCTGATTAATATTCAGTTATATGATACACGCTTAATACTGAATAAATAATAATGAATTTATATTCGAATTTAAGCAAGTTTTAATTAATCTATTTAATTAATTAATTAATGAAAAATCTTATTTATCAAGCTTATTTACAATTAGTACTTTTTTTTTTAATCATTATTATTTAATTATTGTATAATTAGATTTTTTCCTTAAGTTTTTATCACAATAAACAAATATTCTCAAATTATAAATTTATTTGATAATTTTCTTTCCTTCTTTCTATCTTCCCTTTTTTTGTTTTTATTTTCTTTTTGCTTTTGCCTTGTGCCTTGTTTTGATGATTTCCAATTTGAATTTCTTTTTTATTTTTATTATTTCCATTATGTTCTCTTTTCTTTTTTTTATTTTTTATTATTCCCATTTTATTATCCATTTTACTAATTTTTAATAAATTTTCATTCAGAGATTATTTTCTATTATTATTTGGATTTTTTTTTTGATTTTCAACAGCCTTTTGTTGTGCTTTTACAAATTCTGGATAATCAATAAAACCATCACGGCTTGTATCATCCATTTGTAATATTGGATCGATTAGTGCTGTTAATTCCTCATCCGAAAATACTTTATCTTCAATATGTGGTTGACCTGTTGTGTGATGTTGTTCTCTACTTCCTTGTACTAAACATGAAATAAAAAAAAAGTAACCCAAAACCAAAATAAGGTAAATTCATAACAATAATAATAATAATGGATAATGGATAATAATGATTTATGTTTTTTGATTTCAATAAAAGCAAATAAAAATAAATGATAATATTATATATGAATACAAAAATGCTTGATAAATATAAATATTAACGTTGAGTAATTTTTGTTAAAACAATACAAAAAAAAATATATATATATATTATTATTATTATAATAATAATAACAATAATAAATAAACAAAATAATAAAATATATACATAAAAATGTATTTACACTGATAATGCAATAAAAAAAAAAATAAATAAAAATTGTTTAAAAACTAATTAAAAAAAAAAAATAAAATAATTAAAAACAGAAAATTATATAATTTTCACTTACCATGCCAATGTATTAACGATTTAATTAATTCACAACCATCTAATTTATTATTATTATCAGCATCATGCATTTTAAAGTAATGGAATTGTAATTCTTGTTCTGACATTTTACTTGTATCCATCGGTACTTCTAAATGCTCCGCAATATGTCTATCGAGAATAAATGAATAATTAGATTAGGATTATTGTGTATATTTTTATTTTTTCGGTAGGATAAAAGCAGGAATAATATAAAATGTACTCTTTTTCGTGTTGAATATTAGCTGCATTTAAAACTTGATTAGGTTGACCATGGGATGCATGTTGACCATGAGAACCGTGTTGCTGCTGATGCCCTTGTTGTTGATGTCCTTGCTGTGGTTGTTGTTGCTGCTGCTGGTGTCCTTGCTGTTGTTGATATTGTGGAACAGGAGCTTGTTGCTGTTGCTGATGCTGTTGATGTTGTTGAGGTTGCTGTTGTTGTTGTTGTTGCTGCTGCTGATATTGCGGCTAAAAATATTTTTATTTTTTTTTTCAAATTATTTATTTAGGTATTATATAAATTATTTACTTGTTGCTGTTGTTGCTGATGTTGATTTTGTTGATATTGTGGTTGTTGGTGTTGCTGTTGATGTTGTTGTGGTTGTTGCTATATAGAAAAACCAAATAAAAAAAAAAGATAAAAATGAATAAAAACTTTCACCAATATCACATTTAATTTTTGTTTTGCAATTTACATAATGTTGTGGTGGTACACCAGGTGCTACTCTTTGTGCTGATGATGTCCCTAGTAATTGCAACAGCACTAGTATAAAACTACATAAACTTATATATTTCATGATAATGAATATTTGCTTTAAAAAAAAAAAAACTTAAAACTTTCACTTTTTTCTGTCTATATTTTAGACTCACAAAACGATAAGGTTTTATTTTTTAACCTACAAATGCAATAAATCGAACTATATTATCTACAATAGTTATTTATTTTTAATTAATATTATAACATATGTTTTTATTTATACCTTATTAACGTTTAGAAAAATTTATAATATCTTTTTTACTTAGAAAACCAATTTTTATTTTGAATAAAAATCCACGTCAGTTTGCAAGTGTTATTACACCGATATTATTAACATTTTCTAACTAAATAATCATATATACACGTATTATTGGGTTTAGTTTAATATTAATATAGGTATTTGGGAAATTTTCATTTATGTTGAGTTGTCAGTTGTACACATTTTTGACAGATATAATAATTTCCCTACACCGCTGGAAAATATAAATCCAGTTCAATGGATTATGCATTAAATTAATTATTTAGTCTCAAAATTTTATTTATTCATCTTAATCTAATATAATTAAATGCAATTATGCTGTCAAATATTAAAACATGATTTAAAAAATTAAAAAGTGATTTAATTTTGCAAATTTTATAATTATTTGGCAAGATCACAGATAAATAACGCACACCCAAGCAAATAAGTTACGTTTGATAACAGATTTAAAAAAATAATAAGTAACTGTTAGTCAACTAAATAAAGATTTAATTACAATTATAAATTAATACTATTTATCTAACTGGTAACAATAAAATTCCTAGTAAGACTTTATTTAAATGATAATTCAAAAATTAAATTAAACAAGTTAATAATTATTTAAAAATAAAACCGTTATTTGGCCGGTTAAATTGCTGAATATATTTTCATTAAATTAAACATAAACGCACTTTTTTGACGTTTATCATTCAGCATAAAATAAACATTTTCAATTGATAACACAGTATTAGTTTGTTTATACGATTTATTTTTGATAAATAAAATATATTTGTATGCGTTCATAATTCCTATAAGATATTATTTTGTTTTTTTTTTTTTTAAGTTTTTTATTCTGTTAAAGAGATTTTTATTTTTTATACTAGTAAATATAATTGTTGCGTAATAATTGTATTTTTTTTGTTTTACTTTTTAATTAATTATCCACAATAACGAATTGAAATTAAAAAGTAAAAAAAAAAACATAATAAGTTTTGATTGTAATTGTAATTTAAAAATCATAAAACCTAAAATAACTTTATACAGAGTTTTAATTAATTTTTGTTTTGTTTCTACTTTACTAGAAAATACAAAACCACTTGGTTACTAAACCTCATGAAGCACAGTGGAATTAGAATCTATTATACAATACAATAAAGTTTAGTGAATTGAATAATTTAACAATTATTTGATTAGGCTTAATCAAAAAAAGAAAAAAAAAGTTTGTTTTTTTGATTAGTTTAGTAGACGCTTTAAAGTGAAAATTAAAATTGTTTTTTATTTATTTAAAGTTGTTTGGTAAGTTTTTTTCTTTTCTTTATGTTTGAATTTCAAATATTTTAATTTTTCTTTTACATAAGTTAATAATTTATTTAAATAATTTAAATTTCGAATTTTATGCAGTGTCAACGTGGTCATTTCATATATATATATATAGTGTCCAATTCCTAAACATATTAACATATTACATGCCATACATATTATAATCTTTCGAATAAGATTTACCTGGTTATCATTAAATTTTGTACGAAATAATAATCAAAAGGAATACTTATGGCAGGTAAGATAGATTTTAATTATTTAAATAATAATAAATTATGTTTAACCTCGGATTTAAACAATACAAAAACACGTAAGAGATCATATTTTCTGCATTTTTATTAAAACTTGTTTAAAAAAAAATTATTATTTATGTAATATTACAAAAAAAAAAAAAATCAACTTCTAATTTCAATTTATTTCTTAACCTTGAAAATAAATTCGAAAAAAAAAAAAAATACAATAATTGATTTATTAAATAAATATGTACATAAAAAAAAAAAACTTGAAAGCTTTATATGTAAAAGATAATAAGAAAAAATAAAATTTATTAAAATCATACGATTAAATAAGGTTAAAAGTTTAAATGTCTTGTTACACGGTAGACTAGAACTGTCTAGCAAAAATATATTACCCAAAAAATAAAAGAAAAAAAATGAGCAAGTCACACCACATTGTTATCATAAAACTAAAAACATTTATATATTATCATTTGTATTCATTTATATATTTCTAGACAAACACCTAAATCCATACAGTAATTTGTGTAAAACAATTACAATCGATGGCCAACAATATAAATATTATGATATTACTGCATTGGGAAATGATTTTGGTAATTCATTTAAAGAATTTTATTTAAGATAATTTTATTTATAAATTTACAATTCCAGATTCATTACCGTTTAGTATTCGTGTACTGTTGGAATCGGCTGTAAGAAATTGTGACAATTTTCAGGTATTAGAAAAAGATGTCACGAATATTTTGGATTGGAAAAATAGCAAAGGTGCAACTGCAAAACAAAATGATGTTGAAGTGGCATTCAAACCAGCCAGAGTTATCCTACAGGTTAGTTAAATAATAAAATTAATTTTTATTTGCGGTTACGACGACATTTCTTATCTTTTTAATTACAATTATATTGCTGTAACCGCATAACAACACAATTATAAACATATTAAATAAAATATAATTTTTAAAGGATTTTACTGGTGTACCGGCTGTGGTTGATTTTGCTGCAATGCGTGATGCTGTCTTAAAATTAGGCGGTGATCCAAATAAAATTAATCCCATTTGTCCATCTGATTTGGTTATTGACCATTCTATACAAGTGGATGTTGCAAGAAAGTAAATTTTTCTTTTAATTATTTATGAATATTTAAGTAAATAAAAAAATGTATTTTTTTTATTAGTGCTGATGCTTTAACAAAGAATCAAGATTTGGAATTTGAACGTAACAAAGAGAGATTTACTTTCTTGAAGGTGATTTTTTGTTATAAATAAATTTTTTATCTGATTTATATTATTAGTGAGATAATTGGTTTTTAGTGGGGCGCTAAAGCTTTTGATAACATGTTAATTGTGCCACCCGGCTCTGGTATTGTTCATCAAGTTAATTTAGAATATTTAGCTCGTGTTGTATTTTCCGATTCAACTGATGGCACAAAGATATTATATCCTGATAGTGTTGTTGGCACAGATTCGCACACAACTATGATCAATGGTTTAGGAGTTCTTGGTTGGGGTGTTGGCGGTATGTCGAACTTTCTAATACAATAAATATAAAAACTAAAATATTTTTTTTAATTAATAAAGGAATTGAAGCTGAAGCTGTTATGTTGGGACAAGCCATTGCCATGTTATTACCAGAAGTAATTGGCTACAAATTAGTTGGCAAATTAAATTCACTCGTTACTTCAACTGATTTGGTTCTGACAATTACAAAGCATCTTCGTCAAATCGGTGTTGTTGGAAAGTTTGTTGAATTTTACGGACCGGGTGTCGCTGAATTAAGTATCGCAGACAGGGCAACGATAAGTAATATGTGCCCAGAATATGGTGCAACAGTGGGCTATTTCCCAGTAGATGTTAATTCTCTGGGTTATCTCAGACAAACCAGTGAGTTTTATTAACTTTGTATTTATTTAATGAAATTAATAAAATTATATCCTGCTAGATCGGGCAAATGATAAAATAACTATCATTGAAGAATACTTGAAAGCGACAAAACAATTAAGAAATTATTCCGATGAATCACAGGATCCACATTTTACACAGGTTAGATTTAAAATTTAAATTTAACTAGACAAAATTATTAATTTCTTTTAATTACAGATTGTAACATTAGACCTTAGTACAGTCGTAACATCAGTGTCTGGTCCAAAACGTCCACATGATCGTGTAGCTGTCAGCGATATGCAGGACGATTTCCGTTCATGTTTGACAAACAAGGTAAATTAAAGTTGTTTTAATTGGTTTTATGCGACAAACTTTGCCCAGTGATGACAATATAAAAACATCATCTGAACGAGGTTTATCGCATAATAAATGCGAATAAGAAGAATAAAAATTAATTAAATAGAAAAATAAAATGACGAAATAATAATGTTTGTTGAAATATTTCTTATCGAAATAGAAAGTACAATCACTGTGATGTGCTTTATAATATCATACCACACTGATAGTTCCTTGTATTTAAATAAAAATATTCGTGGCTAGAAAGAAAGGGGGAAGAAAAGATAAATTAATTAATAAAGCATGATGATTATGAAATCATTATCGAAACGAAACAGAAACTGTGATATGAAATATAAATAATTAAATTAAATAAATAAAAAAAATTGATTTCTAAGCAGCATTTCACCGGTACTGTTCGCCATGATAAAAATGTTTCTTCAGGTAAATGATGTGAGATATGCGATATGAAATGAATGATTTGAATGAGATTAATTAACGATATTAAAAGGACAACTACTGTGATATGACGTAAAATGATTCAGATCTCAGCAGAAGTTCCTTGAATATAATTAATTAGGTGGTGATTAATGAAAAATGGATTAATGTTAAATGTGATTAATGATGAATGACAATATTAAATTATCAGGTAACTACTGCTGTGATATGATTCGAAATAAGTTAAATAATTTTGCTACACATATCACATCGGAAGTTCCTTCTAATTTAAAATACTGTTTGCCATATTATATTGAGATTATAAAATTTGAAAAAATTTACTCTATTTTGCTGAATATTTACAACGAACTGCAGTGATGGTCTAGCTTTATGATGCCAAATATAATAATCATAAGGTAGAACACCAAAGCAGTTAGATGAAATTGTTTTCTAATTTTGAATTTAACATTTACTTAGTTCGGTTTAATTAAATTATGTTGAAAGATCACAGTACAGGCCGCGAGTGTTCGGTCTAGTCACTAGTTAAATAAATTAATAAATTTTACAGCGACTATGCCGACAATCGCCCCGAATCATGATTAAATTTATTTGAAAATTATTATTATTTTTTTTTTTTTAATGGCAAATTTTAAGTTAAGTTAATTAAATAAAATATAAATAAAATACTCACATGATATGAAAAATCCTTACTTTTAAATGAATTGTAAATTTCGCTGGTTCCAAGTTGTTACAAGTCCGAAGATATAACACTGACTGATAATTAGGACCAGCAAAATTTCTGTATTTATACTTTTTGGACCGGTTAAAAGTGAAAATTTTAAATTAGGTATAAACAATTAGTAAATTGTAGTAAAGAGTGGGGAAATACTGTTTATTAGAAAAGGATAGCAATAGGGACTAATTAACCCTTTTTTTTGTAAATTATTTTTTCGGCCTAATGGCATTTTTATACCTTTTCCAATTTACAGGTCAATTTAAATAATTAAAAATTTCTCTTAATTAATGTTTTTTCCCGTTAATTACTATGTGAAATAATTACTTTATGCCTCCTAAAACAACCCTTGTGCTATCGATTAGTAAAATTGTTTTTCTACATTAATGTTTTAAATAAATTTGAAATTTTTTAATTCGCGTAAATATTTTTTATTCTTTCAACTTTATAAAATATTATTGAACTGATTTTTTTTTTATTTAATTAAATTTTTTTTTGTTATTAAAAAATTCATTTTTTTTATACATGTTGAAATTTAATTATATTTTTTTTTATTCTTTTTGACAATTTTTTTATAGGGTTATCAAGAAAAAAAAGAAATTTAATTAATTTGTCTGTTAAAAGTTTAAAATTTTTTTTGGCGCGAAATAATTCGCGTATACTCGTTTATTGGGGTTTTTTTTTATGTTTCATGTTCCGTAATCATTTTCATCTGAATATTGTATGTTAATTAGTCGATTTTATTTGTCGTTCTTATCAAAAATTAAAGATTTTTAATGTTAGATAAGAGTTTGATGTGATTAAATAAAATAAAAACCGAAGAAACCGTGAAAAAAAAACGTAACCTCAAATAATTTTTCTCGTATATTTTTATACATCGGATAACTAATTAGCGTTAATAATATTCATCACCCTTTTCAATTAAAATATTATTATGAAATAATATTAAATTAATTAAACGTTTACATATTTTAATTTTTATTTTTCAAGTCAATGCATTTATAAAAATGTTTTAACCAAAAAAGAAAAAAAAAAAATTGTCGATCCTAGCATAATTTTTTTGTTATTTTAATTATTTATAACATATTTTTATTTAATTAATTTATTTATAATTAATTAACAAATTATTTATTTGGATTGGGTAAATTGCAAATTTTTGTTTAGTTTTTTATTTTCAAGTAATTTCACTGTTAACACAGTGCAATTGATTTTTAATCGTAAATTAATTAATTTTTTTTTTCTTTTTTGTATCAGGGTCACTAGAAACATGTTTTTGTTTTTTTTTTCAGGTATTTTAACGAAGGTTTATGTAATTATAGGAAATACCAAAAAAAAAAAAACATTAAAATCTGAATTATTCTCTATTTGAAAGGTTTCTGGTGTTTATTTGTTAATAAAATGCAGACAACACAGAAGAGACACATTAGAAATGAATTAACTTGAATTAATCTAGATATATTAATTACTTTTTTTACGTTTTCATTATTCCCAATAAATGTGTCCAGACATTAGACAGTAGGTTTGTTGTTTTTCCTTTAATTACTTTAACTGAACATTTGCTGTTAACTTTTTAGATAACAATTGAAACAGTTAAATCACAGGTTTTTTACCTGTTTAATTACCTAATGACAAGACAAATTAAAGTAAAAACAAAAAAAAAAAAAATTAATAATTCACGTGCAAAAATATTTCATAAACCATAAAACATCGAATACTATTATAAGAAATTCTAGAATATTCTACTTTTTTTTCTTTTTTTTTTTACCTAATTAGTTAATTAAGGTGATGGTGACATTATTTAATTTTTGTCTGCATAAAATCACAAACAAAAAAAAAAGGAGGCGGAGTAGGTTTTATATTAAATTTCTGCTTTCTGTGTTTTATTACTTACGAAAAACATATTTTTTATTGACTTATTGTATTCCTTGGAAATACATTTTTAGCAAATTAATTTCTTTGCCTTTTTTTTATTTTTTGAAATAGATTGGATTTAAAGGCTATGACATCCCGGCACCCCAATTAAGTAATGCTGGCACCTTTACGTGGGATGATGGTAAAACCTATACTATTAAGCATGGCTCGGTCGTAATTGCCGCAATAACATCGTGTACAAACACAAGTAACCCATCCGTTATGTTAGGAGCTGGTTTATTAGCACAGAAAGCGGTTAAAGCTGGACTTACAGTTTCGCCTTACATTAAAACCTCATTATCACCTGGTTCCGGTGTTGTCACTTATTATTTAAAGTAATTAAATTGGCATGGTACAAATTTTGTGAATTTCTAGATTTGTTTTAATCTTTTAGGGAATCTGGTGTTATTCCAGCATTGGAAACTCTTGGATTTAATGTAGTCGGCTATGGATGTATGACATGCATTGGTAATTCGGGGCCCTTGGAAGATAATATTGTTAATACAATCGAGAAAAACAATTTAGTTTGTTGTGGCGTTTTATCTGGCAACAGAAATTTTGAAGGCCGCATTCATCCAAATACAAGAGCCAACTACTTGGCAAGTCCATTGTTGGTAATCGCTTATGCTATTGCCGGTACTGTTGATATAGATTTTGAGAAAACACCGTTGGGTCAACGTGATGATGGCAGTAATGTTTTCCTCCGCGATATTTGGCCATCAAGACAAGAAATTCATGTAAATACAAATCTAAAATTTGCACGTACACAAAATAATTTAAAAATTTTCTCTTCTGTGATATTAGGCTGTGGAACAGCAATATGTTATTCCTGCGATGTTTAAAGAAGTTTATGCTAAAATCGAATTAGGATCTCCAGCATGGCAAGGCTTGGAGGCACCTTCTGGACAATTATATCCATGGGACACTTCATCTACATACATTAAGCATCCACCATTCTTTGAAGTAATAAAAAAAAAATGGGTTTTGTTTTTACAGAATTTTAATTTTGATTCATTTTATTAGGGAATGACCCGTGATTTACCTACAATAAAACCAATTGTTGGTGCTCGTGCACTTCTTAATCTAGGTGATTCGGTAACCACCGATCATATATCACCTGCTGGATCAATAGCACGTACCAGTCCAGCTGCACGTTATTTATCATCACATGATCTTACTCCACGTGAATTTAATTCTTATGGCTCCAGACGTGGAAACGATGCAGTTATGGCTCGAGGAACATTCGCCAATATTCGCCTTGTAAATAAATTAGTATCGATAACCGGTCCATCAACAATGCATATACCAAGTGGTGACGTAATGGATATTTATGATTGTGCCGAAAGATATGCAAAGGAAGAAACACCATTAATTGCATTAGTTGGTAAAGATTATGGTAGTGGTTCTAGTCGCGATTGGGCAGCAAAGGGACCATTTTTATTGGTATTTATTTTAAGTTTATTACATATTTAAAAGACATCTTTAATTTGTTTTAATTTTGCAGGGAATACGTGCTGTAATTGCTGAATCTTATGAAAGAATCCATCGTTCGAATTTGGTCGGTATGGGAATTGCACCATTACAATATTTACCAGGGCAAAATGCTGAAACACTTGGTTTAACTGGTAAAGAAATATTCAACATAATCATACCAAAGGATTGTAAGCCAGGACAACATCTTCAAGTTGAGGTAATTAATTAATTTAGAATAGAAAAAGAAAAAGAAAGGAAAGAATGAAAGAAGAAAACCTTTCAATTGTCGTATTTAATAAAATGTCATAAGTTCTTTTTTTTTAATCGCGCGCGCCATCTATGTTAAAATAGTGAATTATATATTTTTTAATTCTTTTTTTTTTAGGTTGACACTGGCCTTAAATTTGATGTGATTGTGCGATTTGATACCGAAGTTGATTTAACATATTATCGCAATGGTGGAATTTTAAATTATATGATACGTAAAATGTTATCTGGATAAATTAATTTATTTAAATATATAATTATTGGAATACTAGTATGAAATCATTAAGACATTTTTTTTTTTTTATTTTATTCATTTTTTCTATATTTTTTGGCTACATTTGGGGCAATAAAAGAGTTTTTTTTTTTATTTTCTATTTTATTTCTTAATTTTTTATTTAAATTTCTTTTTTTATAATGTTTTGTTTATTTTTTTTGTAATGAAAATACATTTTATAATAAATTATTATTTGTGTAATAAATTGATTTTTTGTTTTTAAATTATTTATTTTCTAATTGTAAGTTATATTGAGATTTGCTATAATTTGTTTGTTTGTTGAATTAATGTTTGATCGTTAAAGAATGGTGGGATTATTTTATAATATATTGTTGGAACTACTATTTGAAACCACTATTTTATTTTAAAACAAAGCACCAATTTTTTATATTAATAATTAAATTTGTTTTCCCTTTAATCTGTCTGTGTTTTAAATAATTACCGATCAAGCGTATGGATCCACTTGGGTTGAATACTTCGCAATGTATTCGTGTATTATATAATTACGTTAATTTCTCTCTTTTATTGTCGTTTTTTTAAAAATGTAATTTAATTTTCAACATAAATGTAAATAGTCGATTAAAAAAAAAAACTATTATGCCACAGCGAAACATTCAATAACCAAGTGAAAAACAAGCTATAAAAGCTACAGTTGCCTCTCCTCATTGATTTTTTTAAAAACAATTTAATTTTATACTTTTCAACATCATTTAATTTAATTACATTTATCAATATATAGTCTCTATATACAATAATATTAAATATTCTTTTTAAAACGTTTTTTCTTTAATTAATTTAAATTTTTCATTCTTCTAATATATAAATAAAAACAAACTATAAATATATTAACATAATTATTATACATATTTTCTATTATTTGTATCACAATTATCATTATTATTAAAATTAACAATTTTTATATTAAAAATTCATATGAATGGTAAGTTATCCGTTGATAATAAAAAAATAAAATTAATTTCCACTAAAATAACTAAGAAATAAACAAATAAAAATATAAAACAATAATTGACTAGTTGATTACTAATTAATTTATTAACAAAAAAAAAAAAAATTCTCTATTAAGTGTCATTGAATACAAAAGCAAATAACATCCATTTCCTAATTCAATGTTATTTTAGATGTAACTAAAAATAGTTATTTTCCTCTTTTTTAAAAAACATACAACAAACAACGACTAGTGCTAGTGTTTAAATAATAAAAAAAAAAGAAAAAGAATTAAATCGTTGAAACTGGATCAAGGTAACTAAATGACAATGATTTCTTTTTTCTTATTTATTTAATTATTCCTTTTTGTATTTCTGTATATGTATAACCTAAAGAATTCTTATAATTTTCCCGGGGTTTAAATAAATAAATAAAATTTATCATAAAAATCTATATACGAAAACAGTTTAACTGTTCCATTAATACCCTTAAAAATAATAATAATAATAATAAATAAAACAATTTCCATAAAATGCATTTTCCTCTATAAATATATATATACATATATATATGATAATTAATTAATAATAACAATAATAAAATATGATAACGTATAATATAAAAATTTTATTTAATTTAATTTCATAAATAGAATAAAATAAATAATAATTTTCTGACACAATTATTAGTGTGTAATTTGGTACTCTGATTATATAATTTTCATAAATAAATAAATAAAATTCGAGTAAACAATTTAAAAGAATAAAAATTAATTAAATTACATTTAGTAAAATCGTTTAATTGTAGGAACCTGCTCCCCATATAATATTTATAAATATACTAAAAGCAAAAAAAAAAAAAATTAAAATATAAATCAATAAACTATTAATCGGCTAAGTACTATTGCGAAATAATAAAATAAATAAATAAATACAAAAAAAAAAAAAAAAAAAACTTAACCAATGGATATGCTGCTAATAGATAACTAAATCTATATTTATCTATATATATTTGGTATTAATTATAATCACAATTAAACGATTAATATTCTATTTCATATTAGTGTGTAGTAACAAAAACAAGAAAAAAAAAAAATGAAATAAAAAATCTGACTATAAAACTTTGTCTGTGTAAATTTGAAATTTGGGGTAGAGCAAATTTAATGATTTTCTTTCTTTTTTTTTTATTTTGTATAAAACATGAAAATAACAAACACATTTTTCCAAAGATTAATATATATTTTATATATTTCTCTTTTTTTGCAATATTTAATTAAATCACCATTTCACTAAATGTTTATATTCTTCATTAACAGACACACGTTTTATTGTTTCATAGCCTAATATTATACTAAATGAGAATACAGCTGATTGCACCAGACGTGCTGATAAACCTTTAAAGAACATATTTAAACCTTCCTCAGCCCATAGTTCTTTAAATGCTAAATTCATTGATTCTAAACGTTGAACCTGATACAATTTAAAAAAAATAAATAAAAAATTATTATCACAAGTATATATAGAAAGTATTATAGAGAAATACCTGTAATCTAGCACGAACAATGTCTAAAGGATTTGTTAATATTGTAGTTGTAAAACCACCAAAACTTCCAGCTATACATTGTATTAATAAATGTGATGCATTCGCTGGTAATATTTTATGTAATTCCTCTGTAAACAAAAATAAAAATTGATTTGACTTAAAATTTAATACAAAATCACTACTTAAAAGATTAAAACAAATTATTATTTAAGCTTAATACTTAATAATAAACTGGATTAAGATTAATTTTGTTTTTAAAGAAATATTAATTACCTTGATATAAGTGATAAAAAGCCCACCACATAGCCGAATTAGGTACGTAAGCCATTAAACTAGCTGTATAACCTCTATAAAATCCTGCTATACCATCACGACGTAATATTTCTTTAGCAATATGATATGATACATGCATTTTACCATTTTTACCATCATAATTAATACCTAAAGGATTGACAGCACCTTTACCTTGTGCTGCCATACTTAATACCATAGCATATTGTGAAATAACATCAAATGGTACAATAATTGTTTGTCCAACTAATGATGCACAACCACCACCAATTAATGCTTTTGTACGTGGACCAGCACCATTCTGTGTTAATATATGACGAACACCTTCATATGTACTTATATAAAAAACACCAGAAATTATTTGAAATGTTGATATCCAGAAGCCACGATATAAACCAACAGGACCCTCAGCTTTATAAATTTTAATTGCAGCATCAATCATACCTGTGTATAATGCATTACGATACTGCACTTGTAATTGTGTCTTGATTACAGTTAACGGATACAATGAACATCGTACAGAGAATGAACTTAACATTGACAAGGGAAAAAATTTTACTTTATCCATCATATCCCATTCAATCGTTCTTATATATTGTGTTTCCATTATTAATAATTTTTTTTCATTCATTTACGTTTCCTATGTTTAATCTTATAGAAATTCTTTTTTTTTGTATTGTCATTAAACTTTCCCCTTGTTTTATATTTTGTTTTATTAAAATTTCTCTTATTCATAACATTTTATCCATAGATTATCTTTATCATTGATTTATTTACCTAATATTCAAAATATATATATATATTTTTTTTTAATACATCATCGTCATTTTATTGTTTTTATTCTTCTCTATTTTTCTTTACTTTCGTTTCGTGTTTTATTATTTTAATTTTTCTTTGGTTTATTAATTTAGCAACAACACCTAAATATGATTTTCATTTTTAATTAAACTTTGTACTATTTTCATTATGTACACATAATTTAAAAAAATTTTTAAATTTGGTCACCATTTATGATTAGATGTAAATTCATTCACTAAAATGAAAAAAAAAATATTATTGAAGAATAAGAAGAAAAACCATAAGACAATTATGTCTTAAAAAAAAAAAAAAAAATGTTTTTCTTTCTTGTCTTTCTATTACTGATTATCAGTTAAATATGATAATTATTTATATAAGATGTTTCTTATCATAAATATTTGTTGGCATCGTGTAATCTTAATGCAAAGTTCTTTTAAAAATAAATATTCGATTATCTTAAAACGAAAAACGATTTCTTGAACTCGATTTTTTTTTTTTAACTGATTTTCTTTTATTAAAAGAAGAAAAATTTAATTTTATACAAAAGAAAGAAAATTTCTTTTTAAAATTTTTAATTATGAAGAACTAACGTTACACTTGGAGTAAATCACATGCTAAATACGTTCTTTTTTGTTGTCATTAATTACATAAGATAAAAACACGCACAATTTTATTTTTTTCTCTTTTTTTGCAATTAACAATCAATAAAAGTTTTTTTTTTTTCTTACAAAACTGTCATAACTTAACCTTAAATTTTTTATTTTTATTTAAAGAAAAAAACATAAATTTTTAATTAATGAAACATTATTATTTTTTTATTTTATTTTTTTTTTGGTTTTTCTAAAAACATATTTTTTCTTATCACTGAAAATTTAATGTTTTTAATAATGAAATTAATTTGAATAAATAAAAAATAAAAAATCTTTTTTTCGTTTTCTATTTAACTAGCAACACTTACTACACAATTACTTTAATTTTCGTCATCCTCTGTCAATGTCAAAATTTTATTATGAAATAAATTTATGTTTGTTATGTTGGTGCGACTATTCAGCATTTGTTACTTTTTATTATTAGGTTGGGTTTGCATGTTTCTGTTTTATAGAAACTAAAATAAAAAAAAAAAAATTCAAATCATAAAATAAAACATTTTTTTTTTTTTTAAATTTATTTAATTAATGAAAATAATTATTAATAAAATTTGAATAATTATATATTGTAATAGCCTTAAATAATATAAAAAAATCTATTTACTTTACTTTAATTTATCATTAATAAGTAGAATTAATAAATTATTTAAAAATATTATTATTAATAATAAGCTAATGTAAAGCATTCACCTTAAAACCATAAAAAACAAAATTGATCTTAATAATGAAAGCATCATAGTAAGTAAAATAATGCAAAACTTTATTAAATAAATAAATAATTAATAAAAAAAAAAATATGGTGGCAAAATAATGACAAAAAACATAAATAAAAAGACAGAAAACATTTTAAATATGCATAAATAAAAAAAATTAAAAAAAAAAAAAAAAAACATTTAAAATACTAGGCGTCTCCACTTGATCTCACTTTAGTTTAGTTTTATTATCATTTATTAACACGTACTTGCGCACTTAATTTATATTATTAATGTAACCGCCCACATTATTATCAAAGTAGGTGGTACTCTGTCTAACAATTCATTGCAAATAAAAATATTACATCACAAAATAATAAAACCAGAAATTTTATGATTATTATCTGTCTCGTCTTTATCACAACCTACGTATCTTATTACAAGTTTTTTCAATCCTTATCACATAGAAAATAAAAGGAAGACAAAAAAAAAATTAACAGTCAATAAATCAGTCATCAATCTTACTTCTAATAATGTTAAACAAAATCTTTTCCTCTATTTTCAAAAGTATTTAAAAAATAATTAAAAAATTTAAATCACAATTGTAATTCGAGTGAATTAAATTAAATAAAATAATTTTAGTACAAAAAGCAATAAATTTGTTGTGAGTTTTTTTTTTTTTTTTTTTTTTTATTAATTATTAAAGCTCTTTAAACTATATTAATTAAGTTTATTTATGTTAATCAGAATAAAGGACAAAATATAATCAAAATAAAATTAAAAAATTAAAATAATATACAAAATGGCTGATGAAAATAAATTTTTAAACATTTGAGAAATTATTTAAAAACTAAAGTTAAATGTGAATTGTGTTAAACAATTGTTTACATATTAATATAAAAATTTAAGTAAAAAACAATAAATATATTTTAATAATTTCAATAATTTAATAAAGTAGTAAAAGTGTTTGTTCTTCATGTTAAGTAAAAAATGAATATAACCGATTCGCATTTACATTTAACGGATATATCACGTCTTGTGAGTTTGAATTTTAGTGAATTCTATTTATTAATTAAATTTATATGAATTATTATTATTATGTTTAATAAAAAAAATGTAATTAATTGTCTTGTACTAACGGAAGCAGGAAAAATATTTAACACGTAAAGAAAATCAAATCAAATCAAAAACAAATGCAACGGAAGCCATTTCAAAATTGACATTTAATTAGAAAATGGAGTTTTTCCGTCGCGAAATCACATATTTCACGCAAAAAAAAAATTCAAAAACAAAATCTATAAAATGAATAACATTTCCAAAAATACAAACACCCTATTTTCGTATTACAAATAAACGCATAAATGTAAATAAGAAGAAAGAAAATTAAATTAAAAAATAAATAAATCGCGAAATATCAATAAATAAAACAGAAATCTAATGGAAAAGTAATAAAAAAAAAAATAGAGAAAACAATTTCAATTCAGTTATCTTACTGTATGCGGAAATGACACAATCTTGTACCGGAAATCGCGATGGGAAATTCGCGGTACAATATTTTAAATGAAATTCAATTTGTCACAAGTTTATTTTCTCATTTTTTTTTATTTAAACACTTTTTTACATTTTTCTTCTTTTTTTTTTTTTTTACATACAGAAACTTAATTACAGAAATCTTACATTTGTTTATGTATAGAATAAGAAAAGAAAAAGATGTAGAAGCGAAATTCTTTGTTTTGTTTAAATAGTGCAGTAGCGACAATAATGTCAATTATCTAATGAGTTGTGCCGTCATTACTTTAGGTGTTATACGTGTGTTTTATATTTCATTGTGATGATGTCTCATCGTCCAGCTAATGTCATCTAATTTAACACCCTCCATTACATATAATAACCCTCTGTTTAACCAAGAATCCAATTCAGTCAACAATGTCTATGATGTTCTCTTGTATTATTTTTAGTTTTATACTTTTATCACTTGTTGTTGTTGTTGTTGTTGTTGTTGTTGTTGTTGTTGTTGTTGTTGTTGTTGTTACAGGGTGATCTCTTTCATTAATTATTTTTTGTTTGTTATACTTAATGATCATTGTTGCAAAACTTTGATCAAAGCAGAACTGTTATAAAAAAAAAAACAATTCTCCAGTACTTTTATCCTTAATAAAAAAATTAAATTTCAAATCCCTTTCTGTAACATCCTGTTTTATGATTCAATTAAAAATTTTTTTTTTTTTTTTATATATATATATTTAGCTGCCTGTTTACACATAGGTGTGCACTTTGTCCTATATGAATTTTGTTTAATTGCAAAAGCCTTATATTTTCTCATAATTTATAATACGGAATGTGCCAATTAATATCCTTTAATCTAAAATTAAATAGGACTGTAAGTCATTTTTTAATCATATAGCATAAACGTAGTTTTAGTGTTTGTAAATCATCTGGGTCTTTAACAAAGCAACAAAAATAAATAGAAATTTTCATTCTAATGACCAAACAATAATTAATAAATTTGATTTAGAGGTAACAAAATCATAACAATGCATTGATAATGTTTATCAGTCACCAATAGCAACCTTTTGAATAATTTTATGATTTTATAAAAGGAACCATTCGCACCTATCATTTGTGTTTTGTTAATCAATTGTTTGTTTGTTTTTTTTTTGTCCTTTTAATGACAAGGGAAATAGAAACACAATGCCTACTGCATGACTTTTCGATTTATTCTTTTATTTATTTTAAAAAAAAAAATTTGTTTATTTATGCTAAATTAAGTTAAGTAATAAATAAAATTAATTATTTAGAAAGCTTCATTCTTATTTCTCTATGTTATTAATCGATATTAGAATTATTTTAAGAAATTATTATTAAAATAAATAAAAAACATTAAAATATTAAGATTACAGAGTAGAATTATCTTTGCTTTACTGGTAAATAGATGAAAGCATTGTAACTTTAATTTAACTAACGTGTACTGTCTGTATCTATACTTTTTGTTACCTCAGCAGGAGGCTCCTTTGGTATTAGATACTGTTGCTGCTGTAGCATCAATTGGTGGGGGACACCACCCGCTGGGTCATTTCTCATTCCATACAAATAATAATCATAATAATAATAATAAAAGAAATCTATCACTGCTCGAAGCAACTTCAGTTTTATCATTACCCACAATACAGCCTCCAACTTTACCGCCTCCGTTACCACCACCATTACCACATATATTGGCGCATCAACAACAACAACAACAGATTCATGATCAACCACAACAGCATCAACATCAACAGGAACAACAGGAACAACAGCAACATCAACACCAACAACAGCATCAATTGCTATCTTCTGGATCACCGACAGAACACCATCCGCAGCACCATTTACATCATCATCACCATCATCTACCACCAATACACGATGGTAATTTTATAGGCATTCTAAAAAGATTTTGGAATAAAAATTAATTTTTTTTTTATGTTTTGCAATAGATGCGTATGCAGAGTATAGATTAGGAACACATCGAGACACCTGGACACATGATGGTAATTTAATTTTAATTTTTTTTGTTTTTAATTTTCCAATCCTGATAATTTATTTTTATATATTTTAGTGGCATCTGACTTAAATGTTAATAATTATCATAATATAAGACATGGCAAGTATAGTTTTCGTCATTTAAGGGATGATAGAAGTATCTTTATTAAGGATGCTAAGTAGTTTAGTTGTGATTATTAAGTAAAATGTTTTTAAGAATTGTTGTACAGATCAAAAGAGATCGTGAAATAATCTTCAATCTTTAGTATAAATGTAGGCTAAACAGTCTTAACAGACATTTACTTCTAAATACAAAATCATCAAAATGCAATAGGAGGGATGAAGTTTCTATAAGCATACAAGTAATGTTTGATGAGAAAAAAAAGCTATTTGAGTTTTTTTGTTTGTTTGTTAATAACAGCGGGTGGTGCTATATGTAATTTGTTTCTTTTTTTTCCTTCTTTTCTTTTCTTTTTTTTTTTTTTTTTTTTCTTATCTTTACAAAATCTCTCTTTGTAAATATTTAAACGTTTTATTTGTTAATAATGTAAAAAAAAAAAGAAAAAAAAAAAATGAATGAGATGATGATGAGAAGTAAAGTTTTTCTTCTTCATCTTCTAATATAATTTTTCATTTTTTTTTTTTTTTTTTCTTATTAAAGGTAAAACTTTTCGCAACGATAGTAGATCTGCATTTACAAATTTTACAACCGCTCCACATCCATACTGTTACAGGTTTTGTATCGTTTAAATTGATTTAAAATTTAACAAAAAAAAAAAATAAAAAATAAAAAAAAATTTCCTGTATTAATATTTTTATATTTTTTTTTTATTTTTATTCTTTAGACTGTCATCATCACAACTGGTAAAAAGGGAACCATGTGAGGGTAAGTCAAACGGATTAATAATTTTGTCTCTTACCAAAATTAAATAATAAAAAAAAAAAAACTTTCACTCAATTTTTAAACAAGATTTCAATTCTATTGATATTTCGAAAATATTAATTCACCTTAAAAGCATATCAAAGTCTCTTTTTATTTTTTATTTAGCTGTTGTATGGCTTTAAGGCGCATTTATAATTCGAAAATTTAATATAAAAAAAAAAACTTCTTCTGCAGAAAATTCACTAATCTCTGTCATAATTTTTTGTTATAGAAAGAGTTTTTTTTTTTTTTTATAAACTGTCAACCCTTAGTTTTATAGTAAAATAATAAACAATAAATTTTAAAGAATTTTCCCTTTGATTGTCACAGTTTGAATTTCTTTTCTCATCATATTTAATAATTAATGTCGTTGATAATAGTGAAGAGTAAAATGTCTGTCAACATTCTATCATTTCTATTGTTTATCGATAAGAAAATATTATTTAAGAATATCCGTTGGTAACAATGTATGTAATAACATATGATTTTATAAAATAGATAAAAACTTTTATCGAATATAATTGGCACTTCATTAACCTAGATTCAATGCATTTATTTTCACCCTATACGCATAGTGCAACTCTCCAGCTATGCAGAAATACTTTGATTAGATTTCTTTTTATTTTATTTTAAGACAATACGTTTGTATAATTGAATGTAAACATACTTACGGATTACGTGTATACATTTTAATTTAATGTTGGAAACCCTTACTAAGATTGTTGTTCTCCTTATTGAAGCAACAAGCTAATATAAAATTGTCTAAGTGGAATATTTCACTTTCTAGCTTATATCCCCTTGAGATTCTTAAAAAACATTAAACATAAACAGATAATACTAGGGGAAGAGATATTTGCTATAGATAATAAAGTGACAAATCTAATTTGACCCCAATAATGTCATCATCATCATCACATGTATTATATGAAAGTTTTGCTAAATAATGTGCTCATTTCATTTGATCAAGTGTTTCTTTATCTATAATATAATTAAAATATTGTTTATAATTATTTTATCTTACTAATTGAATTATATAGAATTTACCTTAAAAGTTCTTTTAATGACAACTTAAACTAAGAAGAGATCCAAAGAAAATTCGATCATCAATTTTTGATGGTTTTTTACTCTTTTACTCTTTTTGCCAAGAAATAAATTTTTTTTATCGAAAAACATCAGAAACTAATTCGATTCAGCACCTCAAAATAAGCATTTTTATATTTCTAAAAAAGCACAAATTTGGTCAGAAGTTTTGTATCGGATACACAAAGATGCTGTTCAAAGATTTCCGCTCTAAAAATTTTTTAAACAGTGGAGCTCTCAGAGTGTCGTATTTCCCATTTTAAAACTGTAACGCGTTCAAAATGGGTCCCATAACTAAGTTTTTCTGTAATCAAAAGACGATGGCGACTAAAGATGGGGATAATAAAACCAAACCTTCACCAAACACGGCCAAAGTTGATGAATCTAAGATTTTCTAAATCTATGTTTTTTGGCTCAAACTTGGCCAGAAGTTTTCTATTAAGCCCTTAAACATGTTGTAAAGTCTTAAATTAAAATTATTATTTTTATTTTTGACAAACAATTCCTTATTAATTTCTTTTTAACTGACATCATTCAGTCGATTAATAATAATAGCGAAAAAGGGGTTAACGGAAAAGAAAATAATTATCGAAAATAAAGATAATAATTTTAAATCTTGTATAAAAAGCTACTATTTTCAACCACAATTAACTAGATTCAATGATAAACAAGAATAAAAAAAAAAAAAAGATACATTTTCACCATGCCACGATGATAGCATAACTTTTATCGTTCACCCTTTAAAAAATAAAATTTTCCACCATTTCAAACATATTCTCATCATTTAAAAAGTAGAAAAGATTACACATTATATATTTATTATATGCATAATGCAATATTTCTCCCTGTTTTTATGATCATTTAACCCTTTAATAGTATCTAATTGTTTTTCGTTTTAGAAATATTATACATATTTATGTTATGGATTAAATATAGATAATATTACATTAAATAAACGGAGGTTGCCCTAGAAAATATTTAACTTATTTATAGGGTATTAAACAAATGTCAACAAGTCTTTATAATAATAATAATAATAATAATAATAATAATAATAATAATAATAAAGTAACTAAATGTTCGTATCGGTAACAAATAAAATCATTTATCAAATGATTAACAAATATTTTTATGGCATTAGGTCAAAAGGGTGTACAGCACTGTATACAATATTGTTATTAATTTCGGTTATTGTTAAGCAAAAAAACAAACGTTAATCTGTTATGCGTTCATCAGCCACAAATATATATATATATATATCCTGGTATCAACATAACTTTTAACTTTATTATAATCTATTGGTATTTTATATACCAAGCACAGATGAAAATAAATTGAAATAAATGAATTAAAATTTATTAAATATTTTTTATCCGTCAGTATTGGGTAAGGAAGTAAAAAAAAAAAAAAAAGAAGAAAAATAATAATAAAGCGAAAAAAAAAACGGAAAATACGAATAATTTAGTTATAATAATAAAAACTGACAGGTTCATCACCTATAAGAATTGGTTTTTGATTGATAATAATAAAAAAAAAATAAATAAAAATTTCTCTAAATTTTCAACACCAACAACCACCACCACCACCAACCACCATAAGTAAGCCAAAATGTTCACGTGTACGCTTATTGAATATTTTATATTAGCGAAATATTTGACTTTACATAATGCCACGTGTAGTTTTTTTAATTTATTTTCTCATAAAATAATTTTCTATTCTACATTGTGGATATAAAATCCTTAAATCATACAAAAAAAAAAAAAAAAAAAAAGAAAATATTCAATTAGATTTTCTTGTATCAAAAAAGTATTTTTTTTTTTTTTTTTTTCCGTTTTTCTTTATTATCTTAGTCGTAAAAAATTTCGTGATATTTTTTAACAAAATAATTTGATTGTTGTTTACATCGAAATTGGATTATGTAAAAAAAAATTGATTACGTGTTTTTATTCGAAGTTGAATTTTTTTTTTTTTAAACATAAATTAATTTTTTTTTTTTAATATTCAATAAATTTATTATTATTTTATTATTAATTATTTATTATATACGAGGTTAAACAATATATTTTATAATAATAATAATAATATTATTAATGATAATATTGACATAAGTATTAATATATTGAATGTGTAAACATAGAAAAAACATAGAAAATATAATCCCTTTTGGGCAAATAACCTTTAGAAATTTTGCAATAGAAAATTTATCTTTATTAAAATGAACAATATGTATACGGTATACAATATTAAACACTATATTTAATAATAATACTATTACAGATATAATGGTCCATAATACAAAATAAAAAGAAAAAACCCAGCTAAATGAACAATAATTTTGAAGAAAAAAAAAACTCTCTTAATGCATAAATACATTTACAACTAATACAATAATGTAAACATTATTTCTATTCAATAAAATAACCCCATAGTTGTTACATAAAATTTGAAAAAAATTAAAATTTTAATAGCAGAAGATACTTTTTGTTGTTGTTTAAATAAATAAATATTTACAGAATTATTTGTTAATGATGATTTACTATAGAATTGCCTATTTTATTACCAAATAATTTATAAATCTAATTTAATTTATTTACTTTCAAGGTAAAAAGGTAAATCAATTATTATAACAACAAATTAATTATTTCTCAGAGATTTTTCAAACATTTCCAAACCGAAATAACACCAAAAAATTTTCAGTTTGTAAAATTAAAAACTGAACTACGTCAAAAAGTAAAAGCAGAAAATATATTTTTCGTTTAAATAACAAAAAAAAAGGCGAATAACAATCTGATTAAAATTTCATACAATTTTTTTTTTTTTTTTTTTTTGTATTCCCTACAAAATCCCTAAGGACCTAATATTTAATGTATATTAAATAAAATGTAGAAAAAAAAAACTTTTCTATCATATCTCTAATTCTTCTGTGTACTCATCACCATCATACTCATATTTATTTTAATAATAATCAAAATTTCACCTACATTTTTTTTACCCTAAACAATGTATATTTCATAAATATTATATTGTTTTTCCTTTAGTTATATTTCTAAACAGATTTTACAGAACTCTTTATTTCACGAACGATTCATTTTCTTTGCTTTTTTTTTTTTGCCTGCACATAACATCAAGCCATTTGGTTTTGGTACCACAGAAATGATTCTATTGGAACTCTAAAAATTATTTAACAATTCATACATTTTATGTGATAATATAATTGTTAATAAATATTAAAAATTAATTGATTACAAGTAAAGATAAAGAAAATCTCAGAAAAGAGATAACAAACAATTTTTAGTTCAAAGTTTATTAAACAAAGTTTTTGTAATTTTAAAATTAAATATTTTATTATAAAAACTCTTTACTAAAACATTTCAACTATAAATAATTAATATAAATTAATGGAATTTATGTATTATTAATTATATTATCTTAATTTTACCTATACATAATATTAAATATGTTTTTATTAAATATTATTATTATTTTTTTTTTTTTAATGGATTTGCATTTACCATTTTAAACCATAACAAAAAAATAAAATTTTTTTTTTTTTTTTTAAATTACTAATTAAACATTCACCCTTATATTTAAAAAAAAACTTTTTAGGATCATGGCATTCATATACAGATCGTGTATTTACCGAACCAATTTATACAAATTTAAAATTACAAACAAATATTAATAATGGGAATATAACAAGTAATAATAATAATAGTAATACGCAACAACAATTACAACATCAGCATATATCAACACAACAACAACAACAGCAGCAGCAGCAGCAGCAACATAATACTTATCCTGATTCAACATCACATCATTTGCAATCACAAGTTAGTTCAACAACTATACCAGCACCTGATTCTCCAGCCGCATACCATCAAAATTATTCTTTTAGGTTAAATTTAATTTAGTTTTTTTTTTTTTTTTTTTTTCCCCAAAACAATTAATAATAATTGAATGAATTTTTAGATCATCAGAAACAGCAACGGTAACATCCACAGAACCAGATTTTGGTCCTAATCATGCTATAATAAATAATTCATCAACTCCTACTGCACTACATCAATCCGGTTCATTACATCAACGACGTGGTTCATTACAATTATGGCAATTCTTAGTTGCACTTCTAGATGAACCAGCGTCAAGGTAAATATTTATTTAATTAATTAATCCAGTGAAAATAATTTGTTTTTTTTTTTTTTTATTAAAGTGCCGGTTGTATAGCGTGGACGGGACGTGGAATGGAATTTAAGCTAGTTGAACCAGAAGAAGTGGCACGTAGATGGGGTTTACAAAAAAATCGTCCAGCTATGAATTATGATAAATTATCACGTAGCTTGCGGTATTATTATGAAAAAGGAATTATGCAAAAAGTTGCTGGTAAATCTTTTACATTCATTTCTATGCTAATTTTTTTTTTTTTTTTACTAATAAACGTCATTTCGGTTTTGTTTTCTTCTTGTTTAATCTCTTTTTAATTAAATGAAATTACAAAATAATTTTTTTAAGTAAATAACTTATTGCAATTACCAGTAAATTTTTGACTTTTGATCGATATAGCTTATGTAATCCGTGCTTATTAAAAACTCATTAAAGCGACTAATGTTGATTACATAAATAACCTGAATATAAATCGAAGGTTAATAACATATAATGTGATATATTGACTAGAAATTATAACATTTATAATAATTAATTAATGCATAAAAGCATTATTTAACTCTTCGATGTGTTAAAAATTATTTTTTGAACAAAAGTCACACACACAAAAAAAAAAAAAAAACGCGATTTAAACTCAACACAACACAAAAGTCTATTCTAATCAAAATTATTGAATTAAAAAATCAATAATATGTGATATAAATAAATATTTCCAAATAACAATAAAAAGAGAATAAATAATTTTTATGTATTATTGATTAATTAATAAAAAAAAAAAACAATAAAAATAAAAATTCTATTCGACAGGTGAACGTTACGTTTATAAATTTGTATGCGATCCAGAAGCATTGTTTAACATGGCTTATGGTACAGCGAATACAACTGGAACGACAACCACAAGTACATCAGCAACAGCTACCGTAAATAATTTAAATTGTACGGAATCACGAAGTAATTCTCCGTTGATTATTCAACAACAACAACAACAACAACAGCAGCAGCAGCATCACCAGCAACAGCAACAGCAGCAGCACCATCATCAGCAACAGCAATGCCGTAATAATTCTATTACCTCAAATAATAATTCTGCATGTACAATATTACAACCACCAATTTTAACATCATTATTACCATCAACACAACAATCACCACCAGCAACAACAACATCAACATCAAATCTAAGCAATACACAAACGACATTAGCAACTGGATTTATAAATCATATGACAACAGAACGAAGTTTATATTATCATAATAATCCAACAGCTACGTCCCCATATCATCATCAAAATTAATTTATTAATTAATCCTAATAATGTTTCCAATAAACAAAATTATACACATTGCTTGTTAATAATTATAATTATAATAAATAAAAAAAATAAAAATAACAAATAAAAGCAATAAAATTTATGAAAATAATTTTTTATATTTTTTCTTTTTTTTGTGTGTTAATGACAAGTGATCAGAGAAAATAAATAAAATTTCACACATCACAATTATATATCTATATACTCCTGTCTGTATTTATTTCCTTTCTTTTTATTTATTTTTTTTTTTTATTGTAATCGTAGAAGAATAAACTAATCGGTAAAATTCGTTTGATACAAATACAAATTTCTGTTAAAAAAAAAAAAAAAAAAACTTTTTATGAATATTTATTGCTATCTGTTCTTTCATTTTTTGTATACAATCTACGCATAATTTAACTAAAAAATTTATTCATTATGAATTATAGACCTTTTTGTAAGTTGCCCTTTAATTAATTATTATTTTGTTGAAACAACCTTGACACAATTTTCTTTTTTATGTTTTTTTTTTTTTTTTTGTATATTAAAGAAACAAGGCACTAATTAGTCTAAACCGTTAACAATTGTCTTTATATCTTCTCTGCATTTTATCTAACATCACCCAGCTCAGCTTATTCTATATAAAAGAGTCACCACTTAGCTTTCTATGCTAAGCTTTATGCTATAAACCTTAGACATTATTGCCAGATAGATAAATTGTTACAAATAATTACCCAAACGTATGAAAAAAAAAAAAAAACTTTTCTTTAAGAAAATTTTAAAACAAAGCGAAATTAAAAATATTTTTAGAAATAAAATACAAACGCATATCATAGTTTATTTATATAAAATAAAATTAAATAAAAATGTGAATATTTAGTTTTTTTTTTATTATAAGAGAATAAAATTTGATAGAATCAAACAAAATTAAAAGTCAACATTTTATTACCTAATTAAAAAAAAAAAAAAAAAATAGCAAATTAGTTAAACTAAGTAAAATTAATCAGTAATATCAACGAAAAATTCGTTTTTATATTTTTTAGTAAAATTATTAATATAATATGAATGGGATGGCATGTGGAAATGAAAAAAAAAAATAAATAAATAAATAAATATATTAATAAAAAAAGGTTGATTACATCATTTATATTTTCATCGATGTTAATATTAAAGTTTTTAATAAATCGCGTTTTTTTTTATGGTTAGTCTCTTAGTTGTCTCTTACTCAAAATTGACTAAAATTTACATAAAAACCATTTCTCTTTTATAAAAAAATTTTTACTACACATTAGTTAAAAACGTTTGTATTATGAATAATTAGATAAATTATTTATATTCATTTTTACACACAACGTTATTACTACAAGGTTAATTATGTTTTATTTAAATAATTTACTTTAGTACAAACATTAGTTTTAATTAATTAAAGTTTAATCAATGATATGATTTTAGCATGAATTTAAATCAACAAAAGTATTATGTACTTTACAGGACTATCATGAGATTTTAATAAATAATAACAAATAATTAAATAATTAATATATCGATAAAAACACCGAATTCAATTTTCGGCGCATACTTTCTTATATCAAACGGTTTCAACTATACGGTTAAACATTTTTTTTTTTCTTTTTTGTGTTTCTATTTCTCTTCTACACAAAAACTGTTAAAGAAACATAACTAAAATAGCTAGATATATGTATTTACAAAAAAAAGCTAAAAAAATTAGTAAAACATATAATTTATCAAATTCTGCTCAAATTCAACTCAAAACAAAACAAAAAAAAAATTCAAATACTTATTTGCGGGTGGTGCTAAAGCCGTCATCGTGAATGCTGGTAGCGGTGAATTTTTTTTTTGGTTTTTTTTTATTTATTTCTTCTACATCAATAATATAAATGTGAGAGAAACATTTTTATTAAATAAAATAATACATTTTTCGTATATTTCTGTTGAGTTAAAATATTTTTGTCATTTATCGAACGTTATTCATAGTGAAAAGAAGTGGAAACAAAAAGAAAAAAAAAATAGAAGAAAATTCGAAATATTATTGTGAAATAAAGTGTGTAATAAAGTTATATTAAAATAATAAAAATGCCTAAGGATAACGATAAAGAGGAATCTAAATTTGGATTTAAGGACAAATGTAAAGCGGAGGAAACGTTAAAGCTTTTAGAGGAGCATGACATGCAATACAGAAAATTAACTGTACGTGGTCTTCTTGGACGTGCTAAAAGAGTTTTATCAAGTAACTAAACAATAACAAATAAATAATTTTTAATTTAAATTAATCAATAAAATTCATAATTATTTATTTGTAAAAAAAAAAAAAAATAAAGTGACTAAAGCAGGGGATAAAATAAAAAATATTAATGAGGCAATGAGCGTATTTGAAAATTGGTTAGAAGAGAATGGTGGCGGTGCATCAAATAAAAATACGAAAGTTGATGATAATGAAAAGGTCGATACTGTATCTGGTTTGGGTTTCAAGGATAAAGAAGCCGCCAAGAAAACATTAAAGTATTTTTAGAAATTAATTTTTCTTTTGCATATATAGAAATATTCATTTTGGTTTTAGGATTTTAGACGGACGGGATCCTGATTATCAGAAATTAGCGGTTAAAGGTTTGATTGGTAGTTCGAAGCGTGTATTGTCTGGCACAAAAAATGAAGAGAAAATAAAAGCAATTCATGATGGTGTTAGTATTTTAGAGAATTTCTTAGACAAGTTTGATAGTGAAAATCGTTCCAAGGATAATATGGCATACATGGCTTATAATATTATTTCCGCATATCCTAAACCTGATAAATCACAATTGGTATCAGAATTTTTAGATACCTACGGTAATAAAGCAAACGGAAATTATAAACATTTACGTACAATGTATCCTAAAGATGATGATTCAACATCCTGGGATATTATCAGGAATAAAAATTTAAAAGAAATACGTGAAAAAATTTCCAAAGACAAAATTTCTTTATTTAAAGAGGATGGCTATCCAACAAATGACCATTTAAAAATGATTTACTGGGCATATAGTCCACAACAAGAGAAAGTCAAAACACATGCTGAAAAATTAAAGAGCAAAAGTGAAAAACGTAAAAGTTCGGAATCATCTGAGGCAACAGATGGCGATGAGAGTGGCGACGGAACACCACCACCATCTAAAAAAAGGAGAAATTAATATTGAAATACTTCAATAAAAAATTTGTTTTAATATTAAAATTAACATTGAAATATTAAAAAAAAAAAAATATATGAATAAAAATTAAAATAAATAAAAACGAAAAAAAAAATTGTTTTGTTTGCTTAAATTATTTTTTTTTTTATCTAGGACTCATACCACAATATAACAGATAATTTTTCAATAAGCATTCAACACTTACAATATGATTACAGTAGAGATACGTAGTTGTAAACAAAGTTAAATGAAAGTACATACATATATTTAAATGAAGCTTAAAGCATTTATATACAAATTAATTATTATTGTTCAGATTAATAAGATGTTCACATAATTTAAATATATTCAAATATTATAAACGGAAAATAAATGAAAATATTTATTTTTTTAATTTAACAAAAATTGAAAGTGTTTTTTTTTTATTTAAGAGTTACCCTGTAGTTTAGTTCAATGAAATCTCCAAAAACAAAAAACTTATGGCTAAATGTCATAATAATAAAAATGGCGTCTCTTAATGTGTTTTGTGCAAATGCATAAAAGATCGAACAAAAAAGGAATCACGTCTAGTGTTAATTTAATAAGTAATTTACTTTTTATATTATAAATAATTATAAATAAAAAAAAAATGGATAGCCAAAAATTATATATTAATAAATAATAAGATAAATTTGAATAAATAAAATAACAATGATTTGTAAACAATTTTTGTTTCATTTTGTTGGGTGCGGTGGTGTAGCTATATAGACCAAAGAAATTGTTTAGAAGAGGAAAAATGACATGAAAACAAGAATAATAAGACGACTGAAAGTGAAAGTATTATTTTATAAAATAAAAGTTATAAATTAAAAGTTAGTTATATATGTTTATAAGAAATAAAATTTTGTATATATATAAATTAAAATGTCTGAAAGTTTAATTGATGAAAATGAACATAGAAGAGTAAATTATTCAATTGGTGATAATATTGATAGTGAAGAATTAGCGAATGCTTGTCGTCGCTTGGGTTTATCAGGACCATTAGAGCCTTTATTAAGGGATCTTAGGGAAACACAAAATCGTTCTAGTCTTAAAGATACATCATCATCTCCAAGAAAGCAATCATTAAAATACGATAAAAAAGTAAACAAACAAGGTAATTGTAATTTGTCTAAGTCTATAGGGAAATGAATATTTTAATTAATTTTTTGATATACAAAAGGTAAATCGTCATACGGTCAAGAGTCATGGGGTCGAGATTCTGGGGCCAGAGATTTATCACCAGAACTACATAGACATCCAACTTCAAGTGGTACGGATAGTCAATTTACTGAAAACGAAACTGGAACTGGAACCTCTTCAATGTTAGATTTAGCTAGCAAGGTAAATATTTAATTATTTCTATTTAATATAACTAAATAATAAAAAAAAAAATATTCAAAATAAAACGTGCGTATATTTTTAAATAATATCATAAATATTATTTACAACCCTCATTCATAATAATAATAATAATAATAATAATAACAAATAAAATAACATTATAACGTGAATTTATCATATGATTGTAAATCAAGAATAAACCAGGCAACAAAGCATCTCACCACCCACTTATATTTTTGTATGTGTACGAAATTTATATATAAAAATCGTGATGTAAATTATATAAAAGAGCATGAAAACCTCTTGACAATTTTTTGGAATAATAAAAAAAAAATTATTTTTTATTATAGAGTGAGAGGAGAAAATAGGAAAAACCTGAGAAAATAATTTTCTTCAATTGAATTTTGAATAAATGTGATCCAAATATCTAAACAGTACGCACAACACATTTAATGTTTAATCCCCACCTTATGTTGAAAAAAAAAAATGTTTTCTCCTTTTTATTACGTCATACCTCTGTCTGCATAAATGCAGACGCATTTTCCTTCTTCATATTTATTTATTTTCTGTACATTTTGAACAAACCTTACCCCAACATAACTTTATTTTTCTACAAGGAAAAATGTCAAATAAAAAATTTGACATTATTATTCTAAAAATAATTTCTAAAATTCAATAACAATTATTATGTTTTTTTTACTTGTTTAGTTATTATTTAAATTAAATTGTATGATTGTGTCAAAAAAAAAAAAAAAAATAAATAAAAAGTGTTAAACAATAATATGTAATTCTTGTTATATTTGTTAAAAATAATGTTTTATATAAAATTGTATTATTGCGTTGTTTCTCTTCTTCTACATCTTTAAATGATTAAATTTTATTTTTATTTCTGCTGTTAAAAGGGAGTGTTGTTGTTAGTTTTCTTCTATTTAATTCAACCAAAACATTACAAAAATATTTTTTTTTTATTGCTTTATTGTGTTTTAAAATAAAAGTAAAGATTTCATAAAATATTAATTAAACATAAAACAAAATGCATTGTACGTCACCTGGTGATATGTTATCGACAACAACATCAATTCCTGTTAAAAACACAGTATGTCATCATGAAATGATAAATGAATTTATTGATAAACATAAAATCAATATAGAAAATGACAATTACCAGCTACAACAATTTATGCCTGGTGTTATTAAAGGGACATTGTCATCATCAGATATAGATCAACGTACGTATGATGATCCATGTGATTTAATGGAAGAATGGTCATCACCAGCTCATTTACCCCGTAGCAGAAGTTGGTTATGTTGCCCAAATGCAATAAAAACACCTAAAAATAGTGAATCAAAATTAAATCGTGGATTATCATGTCAATATTCTTCGCTTATAACAGAAGCACCTCGTCCACATTTTGACAGTGTACTTAAATATTTAATATTGTTTTAATTATTTATAGATTCTCAAGTTTTATTAGTTAAATAGTTTTTAATTAATTTATTTTTCGATTTTATTTTCAGTTACAAGTTGCTGCCCTCTCAGCACTAAAAACGGAAGTACTCGAATTATCAGCAAGGTTACAACATTCAGAACGAGAGCGTGATACAATACAACGTCAATTAAATGATGCACTTGAAGAGAAGGAAAGATCCCAGAGACGTCTGGAATCTATTGGATCCGCTCATGAAAGTAGAATTACGGAGATGCATTGTGTAATTGTTGAATTGAGTAAAAAATTAAAAGTGCGTCAGGACAACGCCATTATGGAAGAACAAGAGCCAGAAGGTTCTGGTACGATTAATATTAATAATTATACATTTAGTTTACTTATTTATTAATTATATATTTTGTTTATAGTTTCTGAATTAAGTTTTCAAGAAGGCTCGATATATAATTCAGAAAATGAATGCATAAATTATGATCCAGAATCTCAAACAGAACCATTAGATATTAAATTGGAACAACGTGATATTACAAAAACGGAAAGTCCATGTTCACTACCTCCACCAGTTAATACAACTCAAATACAAGTATGAAACAAAAATTAGTTTTTTATCGATTGAAATTTTTATTATTATTCTACTAGGCATTACAAGAGGAAATACTACATTTGCGTGCTCAAGTAGCTTTACTACAATCACAATTAGCGGTTAATATTAGAAATATAAAAGATGATGATTTAAATGATATTGAAAATTGTATTCACTTGTCACCTGAGGAAGATGAAAAATCTGATGATCTCACTGATGAAATGTATGAAACAACAATGGGTGATTATACACGTGAAAAAGATACTGCATCACATGATGATAATGAGCTAGGCCCAGAATTTATCAAACATTCGACTGCTAAATATATCAAAACAAGTAATATTATGCTGCCCCAACAAACTAGAGGAATATCACCTGTTGTTCAATTATTAGGTAGTTTAAGTGCTGTCAATAAACAGCAAGCAAAATGTAAAAATGATATTCCTATAGCAAAAATGGCCGAACGTGTTAAATTGCGGAGAGCAGTTGAAGATCGGCATATTACCGGTTCAGATATTCTGAACACTGGTGTAAGTATTTTGTTTTACCCAAATATAATAAAATCTATATTTTATTTTTTTATTTAGATTTGTACAACTGAAATTGCTGAACACTTAGTGTCAGATTTATTAAAACCGGAACAATCAGTAGGTAATGATAATGCGGGAATTGCAGAATTGCAATCAGAAATACAACGGATACAACGACGTTTTGAACATTTAAGAATAAAGAAATCTGTATTATCATTTGCTTTAGATGAAAGTAAAGCTCATTGTGATCAATTATATTTATTATGTGGAAAATATGAATCAAATGCAATTGCATTGCACCAAGCATTAAATTATAGTGACAGAGCAATTGAAGCTTATGATGTTATGTTAGCTCTTTTAGAAAGCAAGTATGTATTGGCATAATGTAACAACATTTATGTATATATAATAATGTAATTATTAAATGATTTGCTTTAGGCTTGATATCTTAGAAGAAGAACCATCAGCTTTTGATAGTCGCAAGTCTGCTGAAGATGTAGCAAAACTCTTAATTAATCGATTAGAATGTGAAAATAATTTACAAGAAAATAGTTTAGGTCCATGGCATGATGCAGTTATAATTCCTAACAATAAAGAAAACAATTCTCCATGGTCAAAATATGACGACTTGCAATTGCGTAATCATGTGTCAATATTAAAAGGAAAACGTGCAGCTATTCAGAATACTGTGGTTCAATTAGAGTCGCCGTTTAATATTGGTGTTGAACATACGAATAGGAATAGTGGTAAGAGTCCATCTGAGAACTCTCAGATCTGTAAACGCAATGATTTAGATATTCGTGATGATAACAATAGGCGAATGGATTTAGAGACCGCTGTATTAATGGAGGTAAGTTTTATTTGCGATCAATAATGTAATTTTATCTAACTATATTGTTTTGTGTAGGAGGTTATGCGGTTACGTGAAGAGGCATCTGATTTAAGGCAACGTGCTGAACAAGTTGAGAGAGATAAATTAGGCGTTGAACAAAGATTTTCTGTGCTACAAGAAGCATTTATACATTTACAAGCTCAGTTAGCAGAGTCAGAAGCTGTAATTGCGATTGCAAATAAAGTACTTGTAGAAAAATCAAATTACATTATATTAATATAAATTAAAATCGAAATTAAAATAATTAGGATCGAACATCATATTCTGAAGCTGAACATGCTGTAGGAATTGAAAGAGAATTAGTTGAAGCATTAGCTAGGGAATCTCGTTTAAAAGCTCGTCTTCAAGATTTGGCAGGATCATTAGAAATAGCTGCAAGATCGTCAGAGGAAAAATATGCTCAAGTACAAAATACTGTTTCAGAATTAAAACAAGCAAATGTGTAAGAATTTCTTTATAAATTAATTATTGCTTAAAATAGAATTTAATAAAATATAATATTGATTTTAGATCGTTAACGCAGTCTCTGGATAGATGTAAACGTAAATATCAAGGACGTTTACGTCGTTTAGAACAGCAACTACTAGATGTTTCCATACATAATAAAACAAATTTATTAACACAACAGAATTTAACGTCACCGCATAGTCCACACCAGCAACAATTGCACAAAATTCAACATCAGCAACAACAACAACAGCAACATCAGCAGCAATCAATTATTCCAGAAACAACACTATAAATAAACTATACAGAGTTTCAGAAAAGTTTTTAGAAACATTAAATTGGAATTTATTAATGAAAAAAAAAAAACACAAGGTAACTAAATAAAATATTAAATTTTTTTTGATTCTTCTATTAAAAGAAATTTATATAACTATTAGGCTAATAAGAAGAGAAAATAAAAAAAAAAATATTGATAATATAGTTCAAAATATAATTAATTAAAAGTCTATGTAATAATATGCCATACTAATTATCGATTAAATGATGAATTTATGTTTCTAAATATATTTTTGCCATATAAATTTATATATGTGTATAGAAGTTATTTAATATTATTATTATTTGATTATAATTTTTTGTTAGATAGATTTAAACTAGTTAGATACTCACATAAAAATTTAGAAGAGAAATAAAATAAAAATAAAAAAAAATATTAATATATTTATATAAATAAAACTAAAGAAAGACAATTAAATATGTATTATTTATATATACAACAGAGAATTAATTTATTAATTAATTTAAACAAAAAAAAATAATTGTTTGATTATATTTTTAAAAGATTTTATGAATCTTGTCATTTATTTATAAAATGAATAAAAACTAGCAAAAAAAAAATTCCCTGTTCGCTCGGGGTAGTGCCATTATATTTGTATTTTTTTTTTTTTTTCTAAAGCGCACTCTAAATAAAATGATTAGCATGGGATGTTATAGAAAAGAAAAGTAGTAAACCTAATAATTATTTCCTTTATATCAATTGTTATTGACGTTAATAAATTATTTTGATTTTTTTATTACGTTTAATTAATCCCGTTTAAACTACGAAATATTTTTTTGTTTGGTTACCTAATTTTTATCAGTTTGTGTTATTACTGTGATGGGGGAAAGTAAAATAACAATTATTTTATTTTAATAATAAATGACAAATCATAAATTACAGAACAACACAAAAAATAATTTAATAATTGAATAAAGAAAAATGTATTTAATTAAGATGAAATAAAAGATTAAAAGTAAAAATTGGCCTCTTAAAATAGCCTATGATTTACATATTATCAATTTAATTTAATTTAATTTTTTATTTATGTTTATATAAACGATATATATATATACAAAAGAGGCGCTAAATAAAATACACTAAAAATAAAATAATTCTCTAAACTCTAAACTCTAATAACATAAAATAATAATTAATTAATAAAAAAATCCGCCTTACACTTGCCAAAGTAAGTTTCTTAAATAATATTTTTATTGTTTTTTTATTATTTTTAATTTTATTTAAATATTTTGCTAAGATTTTGGTATTATTTTGTGGAAAAATAAAAAAAAAAATAAATTAATTAATGCAAAATGTGCTTAATTGTTATAATTAAAAAAAAAAATGTATTAAAAAAGCCGACAGTGAATTTTATTTGTTTATGGCGGCGAAACTATATATAAAAATATTATGATTTTGTAAACAAAAAAAAAAATCTTTGTTAGCAGCTATAACGAGATAAGATGCAAAATTAAATCTTTACGTTACAAGTGATTATTGTCTTTGTATAATGAGCGTTAAATATTATCAGGATTAATAAAATTTGTATCCCATTAACGCAATTTCTTATAAATTGTTGTCTTGTATTAAAATAATATAATATTTGTGAGACAAATGTAAATTATAATTTTCTATTAACAAATTGGATTTATTTTTGGTATTAAAAAAGTACAAAATTATATAAAATTAAACCAATAATTTATTTCTTAATTTATAAAAAATATAAATGTTGTTTCATTAAAAAAAAATAAATAAATAAATAAAACGTTATCATTATTACTCTCCCCAATGTTTCTCATAAATTAAGGTGGTATATGTTAGCTTAGCTTTAACAATTTTTTTATTCAAATAATTAAATTAAACAACCAACATATTAATGCTTTTTGAAATTAAAGTAAAATTTAAAATTAAAATCAGAGAGTTACGGCGTTTATTTGAAAAAGAAATATTCATTGGTAATAAACCGTCCTGTTATAAACTATAATAATAATAATAAATTAAATAAACTGAAAATTTTTTTTTTATGCATCTTCACGTATTATTATATGGGAGATACCAGTATATTGGAAGTTAAATTCTCCCTTTTCTTACCCGATTATTACGGCAGTAAACTTTAATTAAATTATGTTTAAAAAAATTTTTTAATCAATTCTAATATCACTTATCAGAAAAGAAATTGTTAAAAAAATTTAAAAAAAAGTTTGCATATCAAAACTATTGGTTAAATTTAAAAATATGCAATATAACATATATATTTTATAAAAAATAAAATTAAAATTTAGTAATAATAATAAAAATAAAAATTTAATCATTAAGAAGATATTAATTGAGAAATTACTAAAAATTATTAAAACAATTAATTAATGAAAAGCCTGATGTTATGCAAATAAATAAATATTAATTAAAAATGAAAAAAAATTGATGAGTCAAATTTTAGGCTTCCAATATGTTATGTTTCTTAAAAATAATAATAATAAAAATGAAAAATAAAAATAATAATTGTTTTAGAATTAAAGAGAAAACTAACCAGCGAATATGGTCAAATAATTATTAATAAAAATAAAAAATTAAATTCACTATACATATATATATTTATTAAAAAAAGAAAAAAAAGAATTACTTATTTTAATGATAAAAATAAAACAATTTACAAAGCAAGAAAAAAAAAATTAGGTGTCATTTTGATCGTCCATTTCAACATCTTCATTCTGTACTTTATCATTATTTTCACTAACTTCATCTTCTTCTTCGGTTTTTTCATTAACCACATCATCATCATTTTTTTCATTCGAATCTATTTCGGTTGTTTGTTGTGGTGGTGTTACATCAATTTGTTTCTCTTTTTCTTCTTCAATGCCATTTTCATCAGTTACTCCATTCTCCACGTACTTTGCAGCAGTTGGTTGGATGTCATATATTCCTTTAGAGATTTTACATTTAATAATTTCTTCCTCTATTTTAACGCAAACCTGTTCGATTTCATAATTTTTTGATACTAAAACAACCCATTGTGCTTCTAATGCACGTAGTTTTTCACCAGCACTAGTTTGTTTTAATTTTCTTTGCCAATTTACTTCTTGAATTTCTTTTTTCAAATCTTGTAATTTATTTTGGGCTTTAGCTTGAAGTGCTGTAAATATTTCTAAATATGCTTTCCATGTCTCAATTCCATAATCCAACATTAATTCTAAATTTAGTGCACGAACTGCTTGATGTTCTAATTGAGCCATAGAATTATCAACACTTTCACTCCATGACAATATTTCAGATAGTTTGCCAGGTGGAGGAGGTGGCAATTCATATCTATAAACAATATTTCCGATTTTATTGCAATAATCAATCAGTAAAATATTTTATATACTTTACCTTTTCATACTTAAGGGTTCCATTGGTAACCGATTGTGTATACGTTCAAATTCATTTGACATCATTTCTGTTTCAAAAGAACTCATATTTAATGGAGGTAAATGTTCCAAATAATTTTTTGTAGGCCTATATCTGCGACATTCCTCTTCCACCATTGCAAGAGCCTGAAATTAAGAATTTTTATTTACATCTAGCATTCCAATATTATTATTTCTAAATTATATATTACAGCTTCTCGAACTCCTGGATCATCATATCCTTGATCAATATAAGGTAATGCATCTACTATCACTTCTCCAGCCATTGCAACAAATTTATTATTTTATTTAGAATAGAATAATTTCAACTTTCAAATATAAACAACTTCTTATTTTTATTTTTGGTTAAAATCATATGTCAGTTCTGCCGCTAGACAAAACATGGTACAATAATTTGCAGATTATGTTAGCAAGCGACTACCTACTTTATCGACCTCTTAATAATGCTTATTTTCATTGTTTTAAGTGATAAATAATTGCAATTTTTAATTAATTCAACAATAATTAGTTTATTAAAACAATATGAATTAATAATTACAATAATTTAAATGACTTATTTGTTTTCCATAAAAAATGCGCTATCTATGTGTTCAATGTGGAACGTCGTTTGTATAAATGGCTGTTAACTTCCGGCTAGCTTCTTCGTCTTTCTTTCTCAAGTTCTCCGTGGCATGGCGGAGATCTTTTCTGTATGCTAGTGAAATAAGTTTGTAATATTAAAGTGAAATAATAGAAAAGATGGTAAGTTTAGTAAAAATTTATAATTAATATAGATTAAATATTGTGAAAAATAAAAAGTAAATATAAAATGTGCTATTTTAATGAATTTAAAAGAAAATAAAATTTTGTGAGTCTGCGACATTTAAAACATGTTTGTAAATCCACGTGTTTTATTTTGATTTTGTTCATCAAATATAATTAAAATGTGATACTTCGTCTTTTTTTTAATATTGCACATTCTAGTGGCTACGAATTCATTATATTATAATAAAAGTGCTTAATAAAACAGTTTTTTGAATCTAAAAGAATATATTTTCAGTGAGGTTATGTTGAAAAATACTAATTATTTTTTTTTCTTATATAGAGTTTATCGGCTGCGCGCCCCTTAGTGAGTGTTTACTCAGAAAAAAATGTATTTACAAAGGGTTCATCAATCAGCCTACCAGCTGTTTTCAAAGCTCCCATTCGTCCGGATATTGTAAACGATATTCACCAGTTGATGAGAAGAAATTCTCGTCAACCCTATGCCGTAAGTGAAGAGGCTGGTCATCAAACATCTGCTGAATCATGGGGTACAGGTCGTGCTGTTGCTCGTATTCCTCGTGTACGTGGTGGTGGTACCCATCGTTCCGGTCAAGGTGCTTTCGGTAACATGTGTCGTGGAGGTCGTATGTTTGCCCCAACTAAATCATGGCGTAGATGGCACCGCAAGGTGAATGTAAACCAAAAACGGTATGCATTAGTATCAGCAATTGCTGCTTCAGGAGTTCCAGCTTTAGTACAATCTAAAGGTAATTTTTGTTGTGCAACAATTTATAATTTTACAACAATGACAAATATTTTTTTTTTATTGTAGGACATGTTATTGATGGAATTTCTGAACTTCCATTGGTTGTTTCCGATAAAGTGCAAGATTTAACTAAAACTAAGCAAGCTATCATCTTCTTGCGTCATATGAAGATTTGGGCCGATGTACAAAAAGTAAATACCACATTTTTATTATGTATTACCAATTTAAAATTACGCATTAATTTTATGTACATATCCTTATTATTTTTCTTATTTGTTTATGTACAATAATAATTACAATTAGTGCAAGATAAATAGTTTGAGTAGGCGTTCCATGCAATGTATTATAAATGACTTGGATGGGTGCAACTTCATTCTTACATTCTAAATTAATATTTTATATTTTATTTTACTAATGACTTTTTTTTTATTTTATTGAATAGGTGTACAAGTCTCAACGTTTCCGTGCTGGACGTGGTAAAATGCGTAATCGTCGTCGTATTCAACGTCGTGGACCACTTATTATTTATGCAAAGGATGATGGTCTTAAAAAAGCTTTCCGTAATATTCCCGGTGTAGAAACTTTGGATGTCAATAAAATGAATTTGTTAAAATTGGCACCAGGTGGCCATGTAGGACGTTTCGTCATTTGGACTGAATCAGCATTCAAACAATTGGATACATTATTTGGATCATGGGAAAAACCATCAGAGGTATGCCAATTTAATAATGCATGTTTTTATTTATATTTATATTAACCGTGAATTTATTTATTTTGATAGTTGAAAAAGGGATACAATTTACCACATCCAAAGATGTCCAATACAGATTTGTCTCGCTTATTAAAATCTGAAGAACTTAAAAAGGTTTTACGCAAGCCCAAGAAAATTGTACATCGTCGTGTCCGTCGTCTTAATCCATTGACCAATACTCGCCAAATGATTAAATTGAATCCATATGTGGAAGTTATTAAACGTCGTGCGATCTTAGCAGGACAAAAGAGACGTGCTGAACGTGAAATTGAAGCAGCCAAGAGACGTGGAGTTACTTTGGACAAATCCCATGTTGCCGTACGTCTATTGAAGCAAACAGAAGAACGCCGTAAACAAATTGCAAAGATAAGGGCGAAATCTGGTGATAAGAAAGTTGCACCGAAAAAGAAGTAAACAATTTATATTGTAAATTCATAAACTAAATACATATATTGATTGTACTACAATAAAAAATAAAACATTTTTTTAATTTATTTCCTTTATTTTCAATAAATAAAATTTTTCGTCTTTTAAACGCTAAAGAGTCTGTAGAGTTGAAAGCGTTCCTTGTTTTTTAAATTAGAGAATCAAATTTAGTTTTAGTTCTGTGGATTTTTACCGGTGAAATTTGTGTTTTTCACCAAATTTGTTGAAAGCGTTTTTTCAAATGAGAAAAAGAGCAAATTATATGTTCCACATATTGTCATTTGTTTTTACTAAAGTTGAAAAATACTTAAAATGAAATGTGAAACGTGATTGACACGTAAAAATGTGTTAATATATTTACTTGGAAATATTAATCGAATTTATTAAATAATTACAAATCATTAAATGTAAGTACATAATAAACTAATTTCATATTTTTCAAACTTTGAGGTTATATAGAATTAAATAAGGGATGCCAAAGGATTCTAATATTTGTATTGTTGATATGGTAAATTTTCTTACGGTTCTATTTGAATGTATAACGATATTGAATTGTAAATGTTGAAATTTTTCATATATATTCATGCATTTTATATTGATAACTGTTTATAAAGATAAGTCGCAGTCGTGATTTTTAATATAATTTTTTTTTTCTTTTTTATAAAGAAATTATTAAAAAGATAAGAATTTAATAGTAGCACCAAGCTAGGTAACAGTCATAATATAAAAAAAAAAAAGTTTTGCTCTAGTGCTTTCTACTGTAAATAATTGCTTAAAAAAGAATTAAATTTATTTATTAATTGGTAATTAATAAATATTGCAAAATTCTAGTATAAGTTGCTTGATTATATATTATTGATTAGTTTTAGTTTTATACACAATAATTATAAATCTTGCGTTATACGCAATGATTCGTTTATACATATGTAGGTAGTAATTATATATGTTCAGTTCAGAAAGGAATTACAATTACCTAGATAATATTGTGAAACTTACCATGCTTGACTAACATTCCTTATTTCTGTCATTAAAAATTCTTGGTTCAATATTACAATTTTTATAATATTATTTTGCTAAATATTTTACAAAATTTAAACAAAAATTTATTCACAGAGTATGCTAATTTTTATTTGCATAAATTATTTATGAAAGAAAATTCATTCATCAAATTTTCGCTATGTCATTGAAAAGTTGAAAGAACTTGTAACTTGTAATTGTAATTGTAATTCATTGATGTAGCATCCATATGAGAAAAAAAAAAATCTTTTCATAATTATAATCATTATCACTGAAAGGACATGAAAAACTCTATTGCTATTAAAGATTACAAATTCAAGTAATTAATTAAAATTGATTACGGATTGTATATAAATGTTTTAAGCATAATAAATATATTTACGCGCTACAGACAATCGCGAGTATATGTGCTAATAATCTTCTCTTTATTTTCATTTATATAATTAAATATTTATCATCAGAGAATAAATTTAATTTTTTTTTTATTGGCATAGATAACATTTTACATAGATGCAGCAAGAGGCAGTACAATAATTTTAGTTTTGATAACATTTAATTGCATTAAGTCAAAGATTATTGTGATGCTTTCAATAAAAAAAAAAGAAAAAAAGATATTGTTATTATTTACATATAAATGTAAATGTATGTGTGCGAGTCATCCTAAATTTTAATATTTCTTCTAAATCAAATACTAAAGTTTCAAGTGATTCACTTATACACAGATCTCACAGATGATAATAAATGATTTTGAATGTTTAGAGATTTGTTATTGTAGATTATTTAGAGCAAATATTTTATTTTTCTAATCAAATTTTGTTTATAATTTATGAGAAATACACACTAACGATGAACATAATTTTTTTTTGATTAATATTCACTTGGTTACTCGCGAAACATTCATACAAGCACGAGTATATAAATTATTTATTTTTTCTTTCTATTTTTATTATTGCTTTAGGAGTGTGTTTAGTCATTTATACTTAAATACTTAAAAAAAAAAAAATGTTAATTAGTTAAAAAATAATTGTCGTCATGAAAAAGGTTGTTTATATATTATAATCCGATTTTGTTATCAATTTTGTTTTGTTTTTAAAAATCGATTAATTTTAATTAGACAACTAAAAAATAATTCTACTTCTTTTTCTTTAATTACAGCTAATAAATATTTATTACATACTCCAGTTAAATAAAATATTTATTTCATAATAAACTATAGAGAGAGAGAGAGAAAAAAAAATACACATTTCTTTTAACAAAGGATATATTTAAATAGAATTTTTTGCAATATATCGTCTTTTAATTCAAGTGCATTTGATTGTACAAAAAAAAAAAAAAATCAAAAATTATATAATTGTGCTAATATATCTTATAAATATTAATATATATATATATATATATTTTAAGTTAAGATGAGAGAAGCTTATGCTTATTACGAATTTTAATAATAAAAAAAACCTTCGTCTATAAATAATAAAAATAATTGCATTTTTATTTATTTAATCAATTTTATTATGGTTTTTTATTTTCAATTTATTATAAGTGAATGACTTTCGATTTATATGAATTTTTGATAAAAAAAAAAATTGTCCGATATACATATGTACAAAATAAAACTTTATAAAACCGCACCGACCTTGACATTGAAATATAAAGTAAAAAAAAAAAAAAATTAAATCATTTATTATCCATTGTGTTATACATTTTTTTCTTCTTTTCTATTTGTCACACATATAAGTATATGCTTTAATAATTTATTAATGGTAATTTGAACTTTCAATAACTTTTTAATTTGAAGGCTTTCTGATATGATTTATTATTTGTCTACTCGTTATAAATATTATATGAAGCCCCAAATTGAATAAATGTGATGATGATATATATATATATTGTTTATATAATTTGATGGTTTAATGTTGTCTAATATGCTTAGTAATCATGTGTCAAAAATTATGGTAATGTACGTAAAATAAGTAAATTTTGTAAATGTTCGATCAGTTGGAGAAAAAAATAATTTTACTTGTGGGTAAAACGTAAACATAACAAACGATTGAAGATTTTTTTTTTTTTTTTTTTTTTCGTAATTAATGTTTAATGCATGCACTAATTAATTATAAATTTAATATTATGTTGATGAGTTCTGTATGAAAAATGTTTATAATAATAAATAATAAACTGGTAAATATAATTGAGTGTTAAATTCAATTGTATTTTTCACTCACGATATATACTAACAATATATTGTTAAATAAATTTGTTTATCCAGGTGATGTGTGTATCAGAGGTGTGTTTAAACTAAATTTAATTTACATTTTAACAGATATTTTTTGTTTGTACTTGTTTATCTAGATGGTTCTTTTCTTTATCTATATTTGATAAGTTTGGTATGTTTTAGATGCAACATTAATTTTGATGCCAAATTGTGTGCTCATCGTTGTATAATTTATTCAATAAATTAGTAAGACTTAAAACATTTTTAATGCAAAAAACTAAAACAATTAACACTTGTTATACTTTTATTTTCATTTAATTTAAACTAAGTTGTTTTTACAAAAATATAAATAAATTTATGTTGTATTTTGTTGATAATAATTATTTGTTATGCTTTAATAATAATAATAATATTTTATTGCTCTTGTATATCTAATAATAATTAATTAATTAATTAATTAATTTTCTTTATTATTATTATTATTATTTTTTTTTTTGAAAACGAAAATTATTTAAATATATATCCTTCAATGTAAATAACGTTTCGTATTCGTGTATTGACTACATGCAGAATTGCTATCGTTAACTTATCAATAAATTTATTTATATACGTAAACATATGCTTTTTATATACATAAGGCTTATTTATATACATATGTGTTGTAATTAATTATATATACATATATAGAAATAATAAAAAGAAAGAAAATTGAATTAAAACAGCCGATCTAAAAGCATAGCTGTATGTAGTATTTATTATATATAAGAAATAAAGTTGAAAGTGTTTGTTGTTACAAAAAAAAAAAAAATTAATTTTTATATTTTATTTATTTGTTTAAAAAACACACATCAGTCGTTTTAAATACATCACACAATTCAGTTTGTTTTTTTAATTGTAAATTTTATTTAAGTGCTTTTGTTAATTATTTAATAATGAAATTAAATAAATTAATTATTCATTATATTATTGTTGTTTGATCTGTGTGATATGATTTCTTAATGATTTTGTTATAAGAGTTTTGATTTTAAATAATAATAATAATAATAATAATAACAGAAGAGTTTAAAGTGTTTTTATATTAAATAATAATTGAATTAACTTTTTTCGGGGACAGAGAGAGAGAGAGTAAAATAATTAAATAAGTTAAACTAATTTAATTTGTGATATTTTTTTATTTACAATTACGATGTAAGAAGTAAACTGATGAAGATAAAAAATTAATTTTCAAATGAAATAATAAACAATACCTGGTTGATAGTAGCGTAAGGTGAAAGAAAAATTTTGAGGGAAATTAATTAATTTTTAAAAATTAAAAACGAAAATTAAATAGAATAAAAAATATTTAAGAGTTTTTACGTCTTGTTTTTTTTTTTTGCTATATATAAAAATGATCGGACTCGTTGAATTATTTATTTGTTTATGTATTGTTTATTATTTATTTAATAAGAGGTAAGATTCTTATTTAATTTATCCTTTATTTATTTTATTTATTTATTTATTAAGTATTAATTATAATTAAAAATAGAAATATTTTTTTTTTAATTTTGGTTGGGATTTTTTTTTTATTATAAATTATGTGTGAGCGATTGGTATATTTTTAATTTTTATTAATGATTAATTAATTAAATTTAAATTTTATTAATTAGCATTTGTATATACAGTGTTGGCCAAAACTAAGGGAACTGAAAAAGCGAGTGCACAATTGTTTGTGTAAATAATAGAAATGCTTAGAAAATAAATTTTTTTTTATTCATATTATTAGGTACATTCTTAAGCTACAAAAAAAATAAAAAAAAAATAATTTCTTACGAAAGTTAAAAAAAATATTGCAATTTTACCGTCACCACATCCATTATCGACTGGACAAAACTAAGGGAACTGAATTGCAATGCTCAGTTTTATTATCAATATCAATTATCAATATCAATATTTGGTTGAATATCATATATTTTTTTAAACTGCCACACATCTCCGAGGTATTGATGCCACTAGATTTTGAATTATAGTATTTGGAATACTTTTCCAAGCCACTTTAACTTGATTAAAAAGGTCGTCCTGAGTATTACAGTTTTCCCTTATTATTTTCCGATCCCATAAATTTTCTATGGGATTGAAATACGGGGACTGAGCTGGCCACTTAATAACGGCAATACAGTTTGTTTCCAACCACGTCTTCACTACATTTGACGTGTGTTCCGAATCATTGTCCTGTTGGAAAACCCACCTCAGAGACATTTCCTCTTCAGCATGTGGCAGCATATGGGATTCCAAAATATCCTTTTACACAAATCGATCCATGATATCCTCTACTCAACAAATGGTACCAATACCATGCTCAGAAGAACTCCCCCAAACAATTGTATTTCGTTTTCCGTATTTCATAGTTCCTTTTGTATACAAAAAATGGAGCCCTTGATTCAAAGTTGTCCTGACGCGGTGGAATTCATCCGATCCTTTGATATTAAATTTGGAATCGTCGGAAAATAGTACTGATTTCCACTTTTCAATACTCCAATCAATGTAATTCATCGCAAATTTAATTCTGGCTTTCCTATTCTCCACTGATATAAATGGTTTTTTTACAATTTGAAATGAAGACAGCCCACCATCGACACCTCTTCGACGAATTGACCTGCATCTTCAAATAGTTTTTCAACTCACTTGAGGATATGAACAGATTTATTTTTATTGTCCGAATTATCATAATGTCATCATGGCTACTTGTATTTCGTGGTCTGCCACCTCGATGCACAGTCTGAACCAAAATATTGGCTTTATAAAAGTTAATTATGTGGCATATCACCGATTTTGCCATTGAATATTTAATGCACAATAATTTTTGACTAATTCTACTTTTATAATCAATTAGTATTTTTCCTTTAAGTTCGATCGAATATTTGTTTCTAGCCATTTTACAAGAAAATGGTATTAAAATAAACAGAACTCATCTGCAGATAATTAACGCACAGCATCCTTGACTTTTGTCGATTAATTTGTTAAAAGACATGGTTACTGTGCTTAGTAACGATATATTCTGAAATTTGGTCAAAAATCTGATAATAAAACTGAACATTGCAATTCAGTTCCCTTAGTTTTGTCCAGTCGATAATGGATGTGGTTACGGTAAAATTGCAATATTTTTTTTAACTTTCGTAAGAAATTATTTTTTTTTTATTATTATTGTAGCTTAAGAATGTACCTAATAATATGAATAAAAAAAAATGTATTTTCTAAGCATTTCTATTATTTACACAAATAATTGTGCACTCGTTTTTTCAGTTCCCTTAGTTATGGCCAACACTGTAGATGTTTTATTTATTGAGCATAAATTTATAATTAACAAAAATTATTTATTTAATGTATGTAGAGTTTGTAGAAATGAATTATTTTCTAATCAATATCAAATTTTAATGAATGAAAATAAAAATGTATACAAAATCCACATAATTATGATTATTATTATTTATTATTAATTTGTTATTGTTTTTTATTTTTTATTTTTAAACTTGTAAATTATTTTATTAATTTATAATTTAATTTTTTTTTTAATTTTTTTTTATCGAAAATTACATTTTATTTAATATTTTCATTATGTATTCAAAGCATGTACATAATGCGATAAAGTTTTACTGTTGTTGTTGTTGTTGGTGTGTAGTTTAAAATATAATTAATATTATATACATACTGGGCATAAGAAGGTTTTAATAGATTTTTTTTTTGTAATTTTATTCAAAAAGCGATTTGTTGTTTTTTTTTTTTATTTATTATCTTTATTATTAATTTCAATGACAATATTTGTGTACAAAAAAATTAAAATTTGTAAAATTTTTATTAATTATTTTTTAATTAATTATTAATTTTTGTCGGTTATCCTTATTTATGTTTGTTTTATTTTATTTTCTGTTTTGTGTCCATATCCAGTTTTAAATTGTACGATCATCTCTTAACCCATGACGGTGATATTTGTATGCGAAATGTTGTGTGTTGTTGTGGTTGTTTGTTAAGAAGCTTTTTCGAAGTTCTCTCTGTTTCAAGTTTTTCAAGGGTTTAAAGTTAAAAGTTTCTTACATTTTATATTTAATTTGTGATTGATCGATGAGCGATTTTTGCTGTAATTTAGGCATTATGTTATGTTTTATCCTTAACCTGAATAACTTTGTCCATTTAATTGTTTTTTTTATTTAAAATTTGCGAATATTTTAATCGGACATGTGATTTACCTGATCCAAGATATTATGTTGAGAATTTTATATAATTGTTATTCAGTCATTATTTGCATTTTATTTTATTTATTTATTTATATTTTGATTTAAAAAAAGAAACATGTTTTGATGGTAGTTTTTGACCAAATAAAGTTATTAAATTTTTATATTTAACCCAATTTTATTTATTTTATTTTTTTCGAAGTTTGTTGTTAAGTTTTTGAATGACCAAATTCAAGGCTCTACAAATATTTGTATTTAGGATGAATGCTTTAAAGAAGTATTCACAGTGTGTATAAATAAATTAATACAGATTTTTGCAAGCAAAATATTAATTAAATAAAAAGTTGTTAATTAATAAAAAAAAAAAATTATCTTTATTGAGTTATTTTGGTTAATAAAAGATAATTTTATTTCGTACCAAATTGCATAAAATGTGTTTTATTAATTATTATAGAATGATATTTATGTGTCCTTTAAATTACATAAATTTTAACAGGTAGGCAGTTGGGTTGGTATCCCAATGAAGCTATATTGGGTTTTTGCTTTCATTGATTTTATTATTTGATAAAACGATGATTAGATTACCTTTGTTTGCTTGCTGTTTTTTTTTTTTTTTTATTATTATCTCTATCATTAATTTAAATTAATTTATTTTTAAAGGACAAAAACAATAGAAGATAAATTAATTTATTTTTATTTATTAATTTCTTTTTTTTTTTTTTTTTTTTTTTTGTTATACGTTTTTATTATTAATCTAATGATAATTTTTTTCTTCTTTGCTTTTTTTTATTGATGAATTTTTTCTTTATCGGTCAAGTTTGAAAAATGTGGTCACACACAATCCTTTAATATTTATAACACTTGGTTTGTGTTTTGTGATTTTATGTAATTGAAAATTGTTGTTTTTTTTTTTGTTCAATTAAAATAATGATCATTGATTTAGATCATAAAATATTTGATATTTATGTGGAAATTTTATTTATTTTTTTTTTTTATAAATATTTTAGAGATTAAAATATAATGAATAATGTTATTGTCTTTACCTTTTAGTTTTATCGTTGTTTTTACATATCATTTAGATGTGATAAATATAAATTATATTTTGATAAATGATTTATTAATAAATACCATGATGTAGATTAGTTTTTTTTTTTTTTTTTTCTATTTAGTGTAATGATGAAATGTAGAAATGTAAAGAGAATAATAACTACTTGTATCTATGAGTGATCAAGTGGTAAATATAAAACGTGTCTCTCTCTTTTGGTTTGGTTTGGTTTTTTTTTTTAGATTATCAATAATGAGTGTAGTGTGTGTGTGTACGTACTATTCTTATAATAAATTTATTACCTAGGATTACATTTAATTAATTTGTAAGATTACTTACTTAGGTAAAGATATTGGTTGTATTTTATTTTTATTGTTTAAATCTTAAATTAGGGATTTGTTTTTTATTTGAAATTTATGTGGGTGCTATAATCCTTCAAAGGTTAATATACAAAGTACAATAATTAAATAACAGAACCGTAAATATTGTTGATTTTGCTTTTTATAATAAACAGAGAAGTTATCTTTGGTGCAAAGTACAAGTGCAATTTTTCTTTATTGCATTTAAAAACGCATAAACGTTTTTTTCTTTTCTTCTTCATCTTTTATTCTGATTACACAGTATTCTCAGTACCACCCACCCAGTTGTCATTTACTAATAAACTTTAGACTTTTCTGATAAACATTCTTTTTTCCTTATTTTGATTGAAAAATGTATTTAAGTGCACACACACCACATTTGTTGTTTAATTATGAACTGAATTTAATTATAAAATGCACCAATGCTGTTTATACCTTATCTTTTTAATAAATTTTTTTTAACAAATCAGATAAATTCAAATTCAAATAAATAAATTAATAAATTAATATTATTTTGTTATTTATATGCAATTTTTATTTCTATTTAATTTTATCGGTTGATTATATATATTTTGTTATTTATTATTGCAAATTATCAAGTCCAATCTCTGATTAATGTTGACTCTTGTGAACTTTGTGATTTTAATTTGGTTGTTTTTTATTTTTATTTCTCTATTTTTTTTTTTATTTTATGTTAATATAAATGAAGCTTTTATAAGCAAGTGTGTGTCTATAATAAGAGAAACAATTACATTTATTACAAAATAAAATGAAATTTCACTTTTGTTAAATAATTAAAAAATTAAAAGAAATTTTTTTTTTTACACAACTTGGTTACGATTTTTTTTGTGTTTTTTGTAAAGTATTTCCTAAAATTAAATTAAAAATGAAAAAAATGATAAACTTTGTTTGTTGACTTCTTTTGCTTCGCATTTTGATTAATTAATTTTTTTTTTCTTTGCATAATTTAGAGAACGAAGAAAAAATTGTTTTGCTAATTATTTAATTTTTTTTTTCAATATGTTTCAAACAATTATGATGAATAATCGTATGATTTTATTTTTCAAAAAAAAATATAAAAAAATATTTTAATGCGATTAGGAAACGCTGATTTGTTTAAATTTCGTTGAACTCTGAAAACTAAGGTGGTGATAATTTAAATTATTTTTTAAACGCTTAGAGAATTTTTTTTTGTTTTTTGTGAAAATTATCATCTTATAAGCAGATGGACATCACATTGTTGTCTAGTCTAATTAAATTAAAAATTTATTGACCTCATTTTTAAATTTGTTAAGTTTATCATGTAAATTGTCAACAATGCGGAACGTTAGATATTTTTTAGCAAATAATTCAGTTTCAATGTCATTTACAGATCTTTCAACTGGTTGTTGTTAACAAAAAAGAACTAAAACTGTCACGTAATTAATGATACCCTGGTTTTACCTTTTATCTATGTTAATAAAATTTATTATTTAAATTTTTAGCTGATTAGGAATTATTTCAAATAAATATAAAACATTATCGCGCTTGTTTTTTTTTTTTCGTTAATTTCTTTTAATTCAATAAACAATAATTTTAAGTTTAATTTTTTATCAACTAAATAAAATTGAAATTGATTTTTTTTTTGTTAATTAAAATTATCCAATTATTAATATTTTGTATACAAATGAAGTTTAAAGAAAAACTTGATGTAATATTATCGGTTGTTGATAATAAAATGGTTGGAACAAAATCAAAAGCAGAAAATTCAATGTTTTAAATGGCAAAACAGAAATGATGAAATGTTGATGATAGGTTTTTTGTTTGATGCATGTAAATATTTTAAGAGGAGAATTAATTAATTGAGCGAGTAATGCACTTTTAAGAATAAGAAATACATTTATGGTTGATGTGTTGAAGGAAGGTGTGTCGTAGCTATTTAGTCATTACAATGCGTTACGTGATATGTGGTATAACTATAAAGTAAAATTATTTAAGATTAATGTTAATAAAATATTTTGAAGGTGTAAAGTTAATATTGGAATAAATCCGTTGTTTGTTTTCTATTATTACTAGTGTTTGGATTATAAGGGGTTTTTTTTATTTGTAATAAATAATAATCGAAATACAAAACAGAAGTGTGATGTTCTAATGAAAATGTTAATAATTGATTAAATTGCACTTAAAAATGATTTATGTTAAATGTGTGTTAATCACGTTATTTAATGATTGAAAACACCCTGTGTAAAATTAATAATAATAAAGTATTTATTGAAATAATAATATAAAATCTAGACATAAATAATAAAGATAATTTCAATTTTGGTAATGTAATCTTGTTTGTTTGTTTGTTTTTTCATTCTGTTTACCTTTAATAATTATAACAAAATTAATATTGTTTATTATTAAGAATATATATTTTCACAAAATAAAATAAAAACGAAGAAAAATGTGAAAGGATAATAACATTTTTTATTTTGTTTATTATTATTATTATTATTAATTATAAAAATGAAAACATATTTTATATTATTAATAAATATATATTACATATATGGATTAGTAGAAGTGATTTTGGTTGTTATTTAGATTAGCTTAAGGTTATTAGGTGGTTTAATTTATTTGAAGTGCAAACATTTATATTAGATAGGTTAAAGACGTTATTATTTATTTATTTATTTAAATATTTTATTATTGATTATAAAGATAATAAAAAAAAATTGATAAATTGCAAAATATTAATATGACGTCAATTAAATTATAATTCTAGAGACTAATAACACTAAATTATGTTGATTTTTTTTTATTATTTATTAATAAATTTCTTTGTGAATAAATATTTTGTTTCTTTTTATTTAAAGAACAACAGCAGATATGGTTGATGTAATATCAAATCGTTTACAAGAGGTCTATGGTTCAATACGTATACCAGAGATATTGAATGGTTATGCAGCAAATATACAAAATAATACAATAAATAATAATAATCCAGAGGAACGTCCATCGTCATTAACATTAAGACGTTTTGGTAATGAACAACAACGTAGAGTTATTCAATTAAAAGAATCAGATAAAAAAGTAAAAAAAATGATTATATTAATAAAATTTATTTAAATAAATAAAAAAAAAATAATAATAAAAAGGAATTTTTATTTAAATATATTAATTAAAATATTGTATTATGAAAAATTATTATTTTTTTTTTTATATTATTGTAATTATTATTATTTATAGATACGTGATGAGCAATTGTATCATATAAAGGAGCAACAATTACCGAATATACAACCACCGGTTAAAAAAATTCAAGGACTATCATGTCGTCATTGTGTACCATCAATTGCGGTAAGTTTAACTCAATTATTATTCTCATTAAAAAAATTTCAACTCACTTAAATGTGGAAGGATTTTATGTTGAGTTTTACGATTTACGTTAAAGAAAAACCGATTTAATATAAGATTTCTACTATTATGCTGAATACTGTAGTAAATACAAACATTTGCATTGTATCGTTTGTTTTCGTTGCTCTTTTACATCTATTTATATATAAAAAAAAAGAAAAGAAAAGAAAAGAAAAACACAAAATAAATTTATAGAAATAATACAGAAAAACGTTTATAATAAAAGTATATATGAGGAGTACAAAAACAACAAGCAAAGAGTTTGATCTTATTGTATAAGCGAAAAATAAAAATTGTTTTGGTTGAAATTTTCGCTTTAGTTTCTTTCGTTTTTCTCATATTTTTGTGATCGCGTAGAGATTTGTCATTTGTTGTCTGCTGCTTTCGCTTTTTGTGTTATGTAGTGCAAAATTTCTTTGTATTACATTATTAAATTATTTTATTACTAATTTATATTGCAAAGTGCATTGTAGTTTTATTTATCTTTAAAAATTAAAATAAATTTTTGTATAATTTGAGAGGGTTAAACTGTGAATGATTAAATGATTTTACTTCAATAGTTTTTTTTTTCTTTTTTTCTTTTTTTTTTTTTTGTTATATGTGTTGTGTGTTGTAAATTTTGTTTTTGTGTTATTATGATTAATTTTTTTTTTTATTGTTTAAAATAATATTTAACACGCGAATTTTACTTTTGTTAATTGCAATTTTTTTTATTTTTATTATCGTTTTCACTCTCTTTCAAAAATTATTGTTTATAAATTGTATAGAAATGTAAGCAATTGATGAATGGATTTATTTTATTAAACGATGATTTGATTTGATTTAACCGTCGTCGTCGTCTTTGTATCCTTTCTTTTCTTTATTTCAATTAATAAATACAATTTACATTCTGTTATGATGTGGTGTTGACTCTATAGAGAAATTTATTTTAAAGTAAAACAGATATTTATTTATTCTTAGCTTAAACAACATTACCTTTTAATGATTTTTAACGCATAATAAACAGTCGAATAAACTATAAAAAAAATGCATAATTGTACGAAAAATTATTATAATAAAATTGCAGTAAATTTTCGTGGTTGGTTTGATGATGTTAGTGTATCGAAATATTTTAATATTCAGATGCTTTTATCGTGATAAAACAGAATTTGTAATTTTTTTTGTTTATAATTGATTTTATCTAAAGGAAACACAATTGGATGCCAAGGAACGTCGTCGAGATGTTAAAGATATTTTACGTATAACACAGCATGCTGGTAGACGTCCTAATAGCTCAATATTTGATTGGGGTATTTATTGTCCACATTTGGCTCAAGTATTCCGTTTACATCGTTTTAAGTATCCACAAGTAGCTGGAACAGTTATGCATGATGATCGTTTAACACAAGCCGTAAAACAAGCTTCCTTAGAATCAGTACGTGAAAAGGATGAACATTTGTTATACGATGATGTCAAATCCAAAAATAATGAAAATGTAACGAATAATACTTTTGATGAGAATTATTATCAGGAGATGCTTAAAAAACATGAAAAGCGTGCTATAAGGGTGAGTAATATATTAATAGAATAAAAATAAATGATTTATCAAAATTATTATTTTATTTATTTAATTAGGTGCTAATGGATATGCGATCGAAAATTTCTGATTTATTATTACGCATAACATCATGGGTGTTGTATAAATTATTACCATGCTTTTTATCTGGAGTCGCCGCTCATCCAGCTCAAATAGAAATGTTACGTGCAGCCACCGAACGTGCTCCAAATGTGCCACTAATATTTATACCATTGCATCGCAGTCACTTGGATTATATTTTGGTATCATACATATTGCTCAACAATGATATACGAAGTCCGATTGTAGCAGCTGGAAGCAATTTAAAAATACCATTTTTTGGGTCTTTATTGCGTGGACTTGGTGCGTTTTATATTAAAAGAAAAATTGATCCTGTTACGGGTAAAAAGGATATCATATATAGGTGAGTTTTGTCATCTAATCGTATATTTATATTTATATTTATTTATATAATATTACGTAGAGCTGTTTTACATACATATTTACAACAATGCCTTTCTGCGGGTCATAATGTTGAATTCTTCATTGAAGGCGGTAGAACACGTACTGGAAAACCTTGTATGCCTAAAGTATGTTGAATTTTATTGTGATTTTTTTTTTTAATTATTAATTTAATTTGTTTTTTGACAGAGTGGCATATTGTCTGTAATCGTTGATGCATTTATGGATGGTACAGTAAGTGATGCATTGTTAGTACCTGTGTCAGTTAATTATGAACGTTTAGTTGATGGAAATTTTATTCATGAACAATTGGGACAAAAGAAAAAACCAGAATCATTTCGTTCAGCTAGTAAAGCAATATGGAAAGTAAGTTCTAAAAATTTTTATAAGAAATTCATAAATAATAAAATAATAAAATTATTTATTTCTTTCTCTATTATAGGCTTTGAATTCACAATACGGATTAATGCGTATTGATTTTAATGAACCATTTTCATTACGTGAACTGGTAAAATCGTTTAATAAATCAAATAATATCCAAGAAACAGTATTAAATAATCTTATACAAAATCCAGAACAGAGAATAAATAATAATAATAATAATAATATTGATAATTCAATTACAAAACGTACTAATTTGCAGCATAATCCGTCAACATCATCGTTGTATGGTACAGATGTTGTCCATGAGGAACATCGTAGCTTAATTGATAGTATTGCACGCCATGTTATATATGATTGTGCGAATGCAACCAGTGTAATGACGACAAATGCAATATCATTTTTATTGTTGAATCGTTTCCGTGACGGGTGTACAATGAATATATTAACAGAATCATTAGATGAATTACGTAAAATTTTAGATGGGCATCGTGATATAGGATTTACAGGAAATTCAAATGATATTATAAATTATGCAATTAATTTATTAGGGCCAGATATGATTATAAAGGAGAAACGTGGAAATAATGTATTTATCAAACCAGTCATCAATATACCTAATGTAATTGAATTGTCATATTATTCAAATTCTCTGATGCCACATTTTGCATTAGAATCAATCATTATAACAACAATTTTTATGTACATTAAAGAAATCACTAAAAATAATCAAGACTTAACAACGGAGGTAAATTACATTTCTTGCTAGTTTTTAATTTATTGTTTCTCTAATAATTTATATATTTTAGAATATTGGTATTAATTATGATGAGTTAATCAAACGCTGTATCGAACATTGTGATATATTACGATATGAGTTTATATTTAATAAGCCATGTCAAAATTTATATACACTTCTATATGAGACAATTGATAATTTATATGATCGCCAGTTAATAACAATACCAAGAGTAAGTATTAAAGTAGAAATAAAAATTTGCACTGAATTAATGTTTCTATTTTCTTTTTTAATTTGTAATGAATAAATAGAAATTAGAAAATTTACGACAAATAGCAATAAACAAGAATACATTGCGAAATTTAGATATAGATTGTGATGAGGATTATGATGATGAATATGATGATGTTTTATATAATAAAGTAAATAATAATGATAATTTAATATATTTAACAAATGATAATTATGGTCAGCGTGATGTTCTAATGTCTGTGTTGTCTCCAATTGCACATACATATTTGGCTGTATGTAAATCATTAAAAAAAATCTATGGACAAAATGGCATATTAGAAAATGAATTTGTTAAATTATGTCTAGCCGAGGTAACAAATCATGTGAATTTGGGCAAGTGTAAATATGGTGAGTGATTTCGTGTGCTTTAATTTTGTAATTTATGATATAATAATTGGATGATGGTTATTCTTTTGTGTTGCAGGTGAAAGTATATCTGTGGATTCAATACGTAATTGTATAAAATTGTTAGAGAAGTGGTCGGTTATTGAAATAACAAATATAACTGGCGTAAGACAAATATGTTTACAATTAGATTATGATAAGATGAATGGTGTTAATAAAATAATAAAAAAGTTGAGAAATATTGTGCCATTCTATAAGGAGGACGAAGATGATTATTATGAAGATTTGGATGATTAAAAACTAATTATGTTAAAATATACTACACTATAATTAACTTGTTTATTAATTAATTAAACAATCAAATGAGAACGTAAAAAAAACTAAAGAATTATAAGAAATACAACAATAAATTTGCTAAATAATTTCTATTCAATTAAATTTTTTGTCAAAATTACTCATGTTTAGACAGGAAACAATATATTATCCGTAACATGAAAAATTTATTCGTTGGATAATTTTTCTCATTTTATTGTTTTTTTTTTTTTTTTTCTTAATTTCTTTATTTTAACTTTTATTTTTTGTTTATCTTAATTTACCTTAATAATTATTATTATTTATTGAATTATTCTTATTTGCGTTGATTAAATTGAATTTTTTATTATTAAAAGAAATTAAATTAAAAATGTGGAAAATTATTTCTTGATTGTTTTTTTATTATATTTTATTTTTATTAGAATTTTATCTACATTAAGAAACGAATGTAGATCATCAAACGACTTCTTTTTACATAATAATTTAGTAAATTATATGCCCCTTGTAAATAATAAAAAAAAATTTTTTGATTAAACTGATTATTAATATTATTTTTTTTTGTACTCGATGGATTTTAATTTTACTATTTATTATAATTAAATGTATTATTAAAAAACATTTATTGATTGATTTATAGTAAGATGAATAATAAAAATAATAAAATATATTAAATAAAAAATTAGTCGGAAAAAAAAAAAAATCTTTTCTTAAATCCGTTATAGGTTAAAATGTTAGATTTTCATCAGTTGATAAACTCAAGTAAAATATTTATTTGAGTTTTTGTTTAAAAAAATAATCTAGTGGCCATTGTCTAACTTATTAGCCAACATGGCCACTTAATAAAGAAGCAGAAGTAACACAGAAAAGTAAATATTTTAACACAATTTTGTCCGCCATGTTATTTTTCAAAATAGAGAATGACAAAGATAATTATTCTACATCAGAAATCCCATAAGTACTTAAATAATATTACAAAGGAATATAATTATATTTATTACTGAAAATAAATGTGTTATTTCTTATCCGAAATGATCATTTGTAATAAATATTTTATAATTATGTGTACGCATCAATATAAATAGAAGCTTTTGCCGGCATTATTCAAGTCTATAACAGTTTGTAACTTTAAACAGTTTGTAAGTTTTACTTTTCAATATACAAATGAATTTTCTGTTTTTCCTACAAATATTTGCACATTCAGTGATAGCAAATATACTTCTAATAAACGACAAAGAAATTACCATACCAAAATTACTAAATATTTATAAATATAATTATATAAACACGTATACCACGAAAATAATTATTACCAAAAAGGATGAGGAACAAAGTGATAGTGAAATGGATAACAGTGATAACAGTGACGACAATTTATATTCTTTGATAGTAAATAAATTTCTATCGAATATGGATTTACCATACGAAATGAACTATTTTAGAGAATCTATATTGTACGGGAATATTCAAGTTCTTAAATTCTTCCTTTGGCTGCCCGAGAAAAATGTAAATTTGGTCATCTTCAGTCCAAATTTAACGGCGATAATGAATGCAATTCTCATAAATTTGGAAAAGAATGAGTTTAACCATCGTAACAAAATTTTAATCGTGTATTTTATAAAAATAGAAAATTCGAATACAGAGCATTCAAGAATAAGAGATGAGATTCAAGAGTTTTTCCATCAAATTTGGAAGCACAATATAATTAATATTTGTGTTTATTACTACGCTGGTGAAGGAGGTGATAAGAGCGAAAGTAGAGAATTTGTGTATTCGTTTAATCCGTTTAAACCAAGCGGAGATTTTTTAGTGGATTCCAGTGAAATGTAAGTTTGAAATGGGTCTGGGTGTGTTGTGTTCTTATTGCATGTTTAATCTTGGCAGAGACATAAAGGATTGTTACCCAGAGAAAGCGGCTAATATGTATGGCACACCGTTACGAGTATCCCTATTTCAATTTGTACCAAATACAATTAATAAAACTTTTCCATTTTCGAAAAAACAACATTGGGCAGGTATAGATGGTGGTGCTATGCTTCCATTAGCGCAATATCTAAACACAACATACACAATAGTTGGGCCAAACGATGGTAAACAATTTGGGTAAAATTATTTGATTTGTCATTATATTTTAAATTATAAAATTTGATTATATATTTAGCTTTGAGAAAATAATTAATGGAACATATGCATTATTAATGGGAGGAGCAACAGCGGATTTGACTTTAAAACGAGCTGACATCGCTATGAATACTCGCGCTATTATGCCATCAGCATTTACTGAAGCAATGCTGCCCTACTATAGCGACAATGTAGTTCTCGTTGTTGCAAAATCTAATCCAATTCCGCAATACTTGAGTTTCCTGCGAGCATTTGATTTTAGAATGCGTGCTTTGATTATTTTTTCAATATTTGCTGCCTGTGTTATTAATAAGTTGTTCAAACATTATTATAAAGCCATGGATAAAAGCTTTGGAAAAGCATTTTTACAAACATTAATAGCGTTCTTGGGTGGAGGAGTGTTCAACATGCCACGAAACCAACCGTCTCGAATGTACTATATTTCATGGACAATATATTGCTTCTTTATTATCAATGCGTTCACAAGCACGATAATTAGTATTTTCGTTGTTCCAATGTATGGAAAAGATATTGATAATTTTGCAGATCTAATAAACAGTCCATATTCTATTAACGTTATTGAAGAAAGATTGAATGCAACAAAAGTATTTAAAAAAGATTCAAATACTACGAGTATTACTTGTTGTTCTGATGAGTGAGTGTCATCTTTCATCTTGATAGTATTAATTAATAAATTTAGAATAATCGTTTTTATTTAAAAATTAGTTTTGAAAGGCTATATAAAAAATTCAAGGGTTTAAAATTTGATCAATTTTATGGGCAACTACAAAATAATAATATAAAATTTGCATATATTTTTGTGTCTTCAAAGGCAAAGTTTTTAGTGAATTTAAAAAGGTTCTCAAATGCCGGTCGACCAGTTTATCATATTATAAAATATCCTGTTAGTAAGTAGTCTACAAACTCTTTACAAAAATTCTCTTAATAATAAAATTTCTTAATAAAGTTCCAGGTTATGCATCATTTAACGTACAACGTGGATCGCCATTTTTTTATACCGTTCACAGATTTCTGACATTATCGATAGAGGCCGGACTTACAAAGTATTGGGAAGTTATTGGTGGTTACATTCAACCAGAATTACCTGAAGCACAACAGCATTATCATTCACTGGGTATAGATAAATTTGAATCTGCATTCATAATACACGCGATTGGTATAGCAGTCGCCACATTTTGTTTCTTTGGTGAATTTATTGCATTTAAATGGAAACAATACCAGCTAATGAAAAGTAATCCGTTTGAGCAGGACTAGTTTACATAATAACATGCAAAACCTACTAAAAGTTTTAAAATGCATAATTAGATTAGTTTTCGTAGATTATAAATCAACATTATGAGTTCTAATAAGCCTAATATAATTTAATCATTTATGAGCAATTGGGTGTTAAATAGCTTCTTATACTTTGGTAATAAAATTTAAAATCAAAGATCCCTTCGTAAAATATCCCCTCGTGAGAACAAGCTAAATAATTATTGTTATTGTTAAAATCAAATTGTTAGTTTTCAGCAGAAATATTGATGAATGAATGGATAATATTGTTCGTGATAAACAAAGGTAATAATTATCTATTCGTGATAAATTTAAATTAATTATACTTAAATCAATAATTAAAATATAAAAATTAGCTACTGCTATTGTAATAGTAAATAAATATTATTTAAACAGTTTGTAAGCCGACTTTAACTAGACAGAACCAATACAAAATGTATTCCCTGATTTTCCTTCAAATATTTGCATATTCAGTGATAGCAAATATACTTATAATAAACGACAAGGATGTAACCATACCAAAATTGCTAAATATTTATAAATATAATTATATAAATTCCTTTACTACGAAAATAATTATTACCACCAAGGATGAGGAACAAAGTGATAGTGAAATGGATAACAGTGACAAAAGTGACGACAATTTATATTCCTTGATAGTAAATAAATTTTTATCGAATATGGATTTACCATACGAAATGAACTATTTCAAGGAATCTACATTTTACAGGAATAATCAAGTACATACCTTATTAATTTGGCTGCCCGAGAAAAACGTAAATTTGGTCATTTTCAGTCCAAATTTAACAGCCATAATGAATGCAATTCTGATAAATTTGGAAAAGAATGAGTTTAACCATCGTAACAAAATTTTAATCGTGTATTTTATAAAAATAAAAAATTCGAATACAGAGCATTCAAGAATAAGAGATGAGATTCAAGAATTTTTCCATCAAATTTGGAAGCACAATATAATTAATATTTGTGTTTATTACTACGCTGGTGAAGGAGGTGATAAGAGCGAAAGTAGAGAATTTGTGTATTCGTTTAATCCGTTTAAACCAAGCGGAGATTTTTTAGTGGATTCCAGTGAAATGTAAGTTTGAAATGGGTCTGGGTGTGTTGTGTTCAAATTGGATGTTTAATCCGTTTTTTGGCAGAGACATAAAGGATTGTTACCCAGAGAAAGCGGCTAATATGTATGGCACACCGTTACGAGTATCCCTATTTCATTTTCTACCAAACACAATTAATAAAACTTTACCATTTTCGAAAAAACAACATTGGGCAGGTATAGATGGTGGCGTTGTGGAGCCATTAGTGAAATATCTAAACACAACATACACAATAGTTGGGCCAAACGATGGAAAACAATTTGGGTAATATTGTACTATTTTATCAAAAATATTCCAGAATTCTTAAGTATTTTGTTATATGTTTTAGCTTTGAGAAAATAATTAATGAATCATATCTATTAATGGAAGGAGCAATAGCTGATTTGGGTATGAAAAGAGCTGACATCGCTATGAATGCTCGCCCCATTTTGTCTGTTGCATGTTCTGAAGCCATATTTCCATATTATAAAGAAGATGTAGTCATTATTGTTGCTAAAGCAAAACCAGTTCCACAATACTTGAGTTTCCTGCGAGCATTCGATTTTAAAATGCGTGTTTCAATAATTATTTCAATATGCGTTGCTTGCGTTATTAATAAATGGTTTAAGCACTACTATAATGATCGGGATAAAAGCTTTGGAAAAGCATTTTTACAAACATTAATAGCGTTCTTGGGTGGAGGAGTGTACAATGTGCCACACAATCAAGCATCTCGAATATACTACATTTCATGGACAATATATTGCTTCTTTATTATCAATGCGTTCACAAGCACGATTTTAAGTATTTTCATTGTTCCAATGTATGGAAAAGATATTGATAATCTTACAGATCTAATAAACAGTCCATATAATATTTATATTATTGATGATGCATTAGGCACATTAAATGGGGATGTTAGTTATGACAATCAGTGAGTTTATTATCATTTTATTCGTTTTTAATCAACAAATCTATAAATTCAAATTTTTATTATAAATTAGGCTACAACTACTCTATCCAAAATTTAAGGGTATAACAGCTGAAGTTTTTTTTCAGGAACTGTATAATAATAATATAAATTTTGCATATATTCTGGAAGATTCACTCGCTAATTTAATTATTCGTTTGAGACAATTGTCCAATAATGGTCGTCCAGTTTATCATAAACTAAAGGAACATGTTTGTAAGAAAACAACAATCTATTCACTTAACATCGTTTAATAATAAAATATTCTAATAAAGTTTCAGGTTATGCATCATTTAACGTACAACGTGGATCGCCATTTTTTTATACCGTTCACAGATTTCTGACATTATCGATAGAGGCCGGACTTACAAAGTATTGGGACGGTATGTCTGAATTCATTCAACCGGAATTACCCGACGCACATTCTCATTCACTGGGCATAGATAAATTTGAATCTGCATTCATAATACACGCGATTGGTATAGCAGTCGCAACATTTTGCTTCTTTTGTGAATTAATTGCATTTAAATGGAAACAAAATCAGAAAAATTTCCTTTCTTATAAGGATTAGCAAAAAGGATTGGTTTAATTAATTTTACACAAAAAATAGAAAGAGCGTTCTCAAATTACAGGACTTGAATTATATGTTAGAAAATTACAATTTAATCAAAATTTTTTTAATGAATGCTGCAAAGTTTTTGAGACATAATATTACTAGCAGTTAGGCTTACAAGTCATTCAACTTTTATTGCAAAACTTTTAGTGCAATTTGAAACGCTACAGGGTGAAACACAAACAAATCCTTTTTTTTATGACGACATGATTTTCATTGTTTTATATAAATATTACATAGGTAATTAGATACAAAAACAAATATAAATATTTATATGTTTAAATTAAATTGTTATTTTGTAGCAAAAAAAAAAAAAAATAAATAAATTAAATAAAAAAAATAATCATGAATGAAACAATAAAATCCTGCATGATAAATAATAATAATAATAATCATTCGTGATAAATAGCCGTTTATTATGCACGAATCAACAATTTATTTATGTATTTACTCTCCTTTATTAATAAATAAAAATTATTCAAACAGTTTATAAACTGACTTTTAACACTTTGAATATTAATATCAATAAAACGAAAATGAATTTTCAGATTTTTATTTAAAATATTTATATATGCAATATTATTGAAATTAATTTAAAGTTTAGGTGAAAAAGGTGGGCAAATCTATTTTTGATTTTAAAGTATATTTTTATTTACCTTTTTGTCAGAAATTAGTAATTTAGAAATTCCTGTATTTCGAAAAATAATTTTTTTTTGAAACAAAAGGTGATGCTAGGAACTTGGGGTATTTTATTGGGTTGATATTTTTTGAAGAAATATGCACATGCTTTTTATATTCTTAATCTAGTACATATAATACTAGAATACTATAGATGGCGCCATTTAAGTAATTATGTTACGATACTGTAAGTCATTGCCATTAATTGTTGAAGTTTTGATTGGTGGGATAATTCCGTATCATTTATTTAACCAATAATAAAAAAAAAAACAAAATAAATGTGAATGGTTTTCATCTTTGTACATAATTTCACACGTTAATTTATCGAACTTTATTTGAGAAGAAAAAAGTATTATTGTGTGTGTAAGATTATAATCTTAATTAATTAATATGTTTTTTTATTTTTTCAAAAAAATATTATCATAAATAATTAAATAAAGCAGAAATACGTATTTAGTCGGCTTAAAACAGCTGTAGTCTGGAACAAATGCATTCATTCGTGATTATCATTCGTGGTAAATTGACATTAATTATGAATAAATCAATAATTAAAATATAAATTTATGTTCTTGTAATAATAAATAAATATGATTAAATATTAAAAATTAGTAAGGATAAATACATAATGAATATTTAAATAATTATCAACGAACTTTTATATTATTTACGTTGATTATGAAATTTTCTAAATGTAAAGTCCACAAGCTAATTAAATAATAAAGTGAAATAATCAAGATCATTGAAGAATAAAAATCATTCGTGATAAATAACAATTATTGTTATAATCATTCGTGGTAAATTGTCATTAATTATGCATAAAACAATAATTAAAATATAAAAATTAGTTTCATTAATAATAAATAAATGTTTTTTTTTTTTTTTTAAGTTTGAAAGATTTTGTTGGCTAAATTAACCACAAAGTGTCTATTAAAAGATTTTTTTTTTGAATCTATGAATAATGCATTTTCTGTTTTTCCTTGAAATACTTGTATATGCAGTGGTATCAAATAACCTAATAATAACCGACAATGAAGTAATCATACCAAAATTGCTAAATATTATGTTTATCACAAAAATTATTAATATCACTAAGGATGTAGAACATAGTGACAGTGACACGGATAACAGTGATAACAACAGTTAACAATTGTTAAAAAGTCCTTATCATATTTAAGTTTTGAAAGTGAGGATTCTTCAAGGCTTCTTCTTTCGTCCAATAGATTCGTTTTCTATCAAGTCAAGCATACAATAATTTGATCATTTATAAGCAATTAAGTGTTAAAAGGTTTCTTGAACTAAACCTGGTAATGAGATTAAAATTTACAATCTATCCTTCTCGAATAAATAATTAAAATAATTTTTAATTTTTAATTTTAATTTTTTTTGTAATTTAATCATAATGAATTAAAGGATTATTTTGTTCGTGATAAATAAAATTCATAATTATGCGTGATAAATTTAAATTAATTATATTTAAATCAATAATAAAAATATAATAATTAGCCACTGCTGTAATAATAAATAAATATTGTTCAAACAGTGTGTAAGCCGACTTTAACTAGACAGAACCAATACACAATGCATTTTCTAATTCTCATTCAAATATTTGCATATTCAGTGATAGCAAATATACTTATAATAAACGACAAGGATGTAACCATACCAAAATTGCTAAATATTTATAAATATAATTATATAAATTCCTTTACCACGAAAATAATTATTACCACCAAGGATGAGGAACACAGCAATAGTGGAACGGATAACAGTGACAAAAGTGACGACAATTTATATTCTTTGATAGTAAATAAATTTCTATCGAATATGGATTTACCATACGAAATGAACTATTTTAGAGAATCTATATTGTACGGGAATATTCAAGTACTTAAATTCTTCCTTTGGCTGCCCGAGAAAAACGTAAATTTGGTCATTTTCAGTCCAAATTTAACAGCCATAATGAATGCAATTCTTATAAATTTGGAAAAGAATGAGTTTAACCATCGTAACAAAATTTTAATCGTGTATTTTATAAAAATAAAAAATTCGAATACAGAGCATTCAAGAATAAGAGATGAGATTCAAGAATTTTTCCATCAAATTTGGAAGCACAATATAATTAATATTTGTGTTTATTACTACGCTGGTGAAGGAGGTGATAAGAGCGAAAGTAGAGAATTTGTGTATTCGTTTAATCCGTTTAAACCAAGCGGAGATTTTTTAGTGGATTCCAGTGAAATGTAAGTTTGAAATGGGTCTGGGTGTGTTGTGTTCTAATTGGATGTTTAATCCGTTTTTTGGCAGAGACATAAAGGATTGTTACCCAGAGAAAGCGGCTAATATGTATGGCACACCGTTACGAGTATCCCTATTTCATTTTCTACCAAACACAATTAATAAAACTTTACCATTTTCGAAAAAACAACATTGGGCAGGTAAAGACGGTGCCGCTGTGGAGCCATTAGCGCAATATCTAAACACAACATACACAATAGTTGGGCCAAACGATGGTAAAAAATTTGGGTAATATAACTTAATGTCATTATAATATAAATTACATATCTCTTATCCTTTTATTATTACCATTTAGTTTGGAGCGTATAATAAATGAATCATATGCGTTACTTAAGGGAGGGGCAACAGCTGATTTGGCCATGAAAAGAGCTGACATCGCTATGAATACTCGATTTATATGGCCATCTATATTTATTGAATCCCTATATGGATATTATAAAGATGATGTAGTTGTGGTTGTTGCTAAAGCAAAACCAGTTCCACAATACTTGAGTTTCCTGCGAGCATTCGATGTTAAAATGCGTGTTTCGATAATTATTTCAATATGCGTTGCTTGCGTTATTAATAAATGGTTTAAGCACTACTATAATGATCGGGATAAAAGCTTTGGAAAAGCATTTTTACAAACATTAATAGCGTTCTTGGGTGGAGGAGTGTACAATGTGCCACACAATCAAGCATCTCGAATATACTACATTTCATGGACAATATATTGCTTCTTTATTATCAATGCGTTCACAAGCACGATTTTAAGTATTTTCGTTGTTCCAATGTATGGAAAAGATATTGACACTTTGTCAGATCTGTTAAAAAGTTCGTATAAACTTTATATTATTGAAGAGAGATTAAATTCTTCAATTGCATATAAAAAACTTACGAAAAAAACCAATACTTTGAGTGACAATCAGTTTGGTACACTGCAATTAAACGGTATAAGAACTGATAAATTTTATTCGGAATTACAAAATAATAAGATAGATTTTGCATATGTTATGGTGTCTTCAAGAGCACAGTATTTTGTCAATTTAAAACGATTTTCAGACGCTGGTCGTCCAGTTTATCATACCTTAAAACATATTTTTAGTAAGTCATCAACAAAGTTTTTTCAGTATGTACATATATTAATAATTTTAAATTATTTCCCAATAAAGTTCCAGGTTTCGCCTCATTTAGCGTACAACGTGGATCACCATTTGTCCATGTTGCTCATAGATTTTTGTTATTATGTTTTGAAGCCGGACTTCCGAAGTATTGGGAAATTGTTGGTGAAGTTGAGCCAGAATTACCCGAAACACATTCCCATTCTCATTCACTGGGCATAGATAAATTTGAATCTGCATTCATAATACACGCGATTGGTATAGCAGTCGCAACATTTTGCTTCTTTTGCGAATTAATTGCATATAAATGGAAACAATACCAGCTAATGAAAGTGTAATGGGAATTAATTTTACTTGATTAGTTTTACACAAAAAAAAAAAAAAAAGATTATTCGTTATTCACAAACACATCATTTATTGCTTATCAAATTCATTATTATTATTATCTATATACAAAAAAAAAAAAAAAATTAAGTTTACCTGTCTATGACAAAATGGCGAAATGACTTAGAATGCGTTTAATTTCGTTCCACCATTTTGTTTGGAAAAATATATACGTTATGCAATATCTTTTAAATGTTCGTGATAAATAAAGGTAATAATTATCTTTTCGTGATAAATTTAAATAAATTATACTTAAATCAATAATTAAAATATAAAAATTAGCTACTGCTATTGTAATAGTAAATAAATATTATTTAAACAGTTTGTAAGCCGACTTTAACTAGACAGAACCAATACAAAATGTATTCCCTGATTTTCCTTCAAATATTTGCATATTCAGTGATAGCAAATATACTTATAATAAACGACAAGGATGTAACCATACCAAAATTGCTAAATATTTATAAATATAATTATATAAATTCCTTTACTACGAAAATAATTATTACCACCAAGGATGAGGAACAAAGTGATAGTGAAATGGATAACAGTGACAAAAGTGACGACAATTTATATTCCTTGATAGTAAATAAATTTTTATCGAATATGGATTTACCATACGAAATGAACTATTTTAGAGAATCTATATTGTACGGGAATATTCAAGTACTTAAATTCTTCCTTTGGCTGCCCGAGAAAAACGTAAATTTGGTCATTTTCAGTCCAAATTTAACAGCCATAATGAATGCAATTCTTATAAATTTGGAAAAGAATGAGTTTAACCATCGTAACAAAATTTTAATCGTGTATTTTATAAAAATAAAAAATTCGAATACAGAGCATTCAAGAATAAGAGATGAGATTCAAGAATTTTTCCATCAAATTTGGAAGCACAATATAATTAATATTTGTGTTTATTACTACGCTGGTGAAGGAGGTGATAAGAGCGAAAGTAGAGAATTTGTGTATTCGTTTAATCCGTTTAAACCAAGCGGAGATTTTTTAGTGGATTCCAGTGAAATGTAAGTTTGAAATGGGTCTGGGTGTGTTGTGTTCTAATTGGATGTTTAATCCGTTTTTTGGCAGAGACATAAAGGATTGTTACCCAGAGAAAGCGGCTAATATGTATGGCACACCGTTACGAGTATCCCTATTTCATTTTCTACCAAACACAATTAATAAAACTTTACCATTTTCGAAAAAACAACATTGGGCAGGTATAGATGGTGCCGCTGTGGAGCCATTAGCGCAATATCTAAACACAACATACACAATAGTTGGGCCAAACGATGGTAAAAAATTTGGGTAATATAACTTAATGTCATTATAATATAAATTACATATCTCTTATCCTTTTATTATTACCATTTAGTTTGGAGCGTATAATAAATGAATCATATGCGTTACTTAAGGGAGGGGCAACAGCTGATTTGGCCATGAAAAGAGCTGACATCGCTATGAATACTCGATTTATATGGCCATCTATATTTATTGAATCCCTATATGGATATTATAAAGATGATGTAGTTGTGGTTGTTGCTAAAGCAAAACCAGTTCCACAATACTTGAGTTTCCTGCGAGCATTCGATGTTAAAATGCGTGTTTCGATAATTATTTCAATATGCGTTGCTTGCGTTATTAATAAATGGTTTAAGCACTACTATAATGATCGGGATAAAAGCTTTGGAAAAGCATTTTTACAAACATTAATAGCGTTCTTGGGTGGAGGAGTGTACAATGTGCCACACAATCAAGCATCTCGAATATACTACATTTCATGGACAATATATTGCTTCTTTATTATCAATGCGTTCACAAGCACGATTTTAAGTATTTTCGTTGTTCCAATGTATGGAAAAGATATTGACACTTTGTCAGATCTGTTAAAAAGTTCGTATAAACTTTATATTATTGAAGAGAGATTAAATTCTTCAATTGCATATAAAAAACTTACGAAAAAAACCAATACTTTGAGTGACAATCAGTTTGGTACACTGCAATTAAACGGTATAAGAACTGATAAATTTTATTCGGAATTACAAAATAATAAGATAGATTTTGCATATGTTATGGTGTCTTCAAGAGCACAGTATTTTGTCAATTTAAAACGATTTTCAGACGCTGGTCGTCCAGTTTATCATACCTTAAAACATATTTTTAGTAAGTCATCAACAAAGTTTTTTCAGTATGTACATATATTAATAATTTTAAATTATTTCCCAATAAAGTTCCAGGTTTCGCCTCATTTAGCGTACAACGTGGATCACCATTTGTCCATGTTGCTCATAGATTTTTGTTATTATGTTTTGAAGCCGGACTTCCGAAGTATTGGGAAATTGTTGGTGAAGTTGAGCCAGAATTACCCGAAACACATTCCCATTCTCATTCACTGGGCATAGATAAATTTGAATCTGCATTCATAATACACGCGATTGGTATAGCAGTCGCAACATTTTGCTTCTTTTGCGAATTAATTGCATATAAATGGAAACAATACCAGCTAATGAAAGTGTAATGGGAATTAATTTTACTTGATTAGTTTTACACAAAAAAAAAAAAAAAAGATTATTCGTTATTCACAAACACATCATTTATTGCTTATCAAATTCATTATTATTATTATCTATATACAAAAAAAAAAAAAAAATTAAGTTTACCTGTCTATGACAAAATGGCGAAATGACTTAGAATGCGTTTAATTTCGTTCCACCATTTTGTTTGGAAAAATATATACGTTATGCAATATCTTTTAAATGTTCGTGATAAATAAAGGTAATAATTATCTTTTCGTGATAAATTTAAATAAATTATACTTAAATCAATAATTAAAATATAAAAATTAGCTACTGCTATTGTAATAGTAAATAAATATTATTTAAACAGTTTGTAAGCCGACTTTAACTAGACAGAACCAATACAAAATGTATTCCCTGATTTTCCTTCAAATATTTGCATATTCAGTGATAGCAAATATACTTATAATAAACGACAAGGATGTAACCATACCAAAATTGCTAAATATTTATAAATATAATTATATAAATTCCTTTACTACGAAAATAATTATTACCACCAAGGATGAGGAACAAAGTGATAGTGAAATGGATAACAGTGACAAAAGTGACGACAATTTATATTCCTTGATAGTAAATAAATTTTTATCGAATATGGATTTACCATACGAAATGAACTATTTTAGAGAATCTATATTGTACGGGAATATTCAAGTACTTAAATTCTTCCTTTGGCTGCCCGAGAAAAACGTAAATTTGGTCATTTTCAGTCCAAATTTAACAGCCATAATGAATGCAATTCTTATAAATTTGGAAAAGAATGAGTTTAACCATCGTAACAAAATTTTAATCGTGTATTTTATAAAAATAAAAAATTCGAATACAGAGCATTCAAGAATAAGAGATGAGATTCAAGAATTTTTCCATCAAATTTGGAAGCACAATATAATTAATATTTGTGTTTATTACTACGCTGGTGAAGGAGGTGATAAGAGCGAAAGTAGAGAATTTGTGTATTCGTTTAATCCGTTTAAACCAAGCGGAGATTTTTTAGTGGATTCCAGTGAAATGTAAGTTTGAAATGGGTCTGGGTGTGTTGTGTTCTAATTGGATGTTTAATCCGTTTTTTGGCAGAGACATAAAGGATTGTTACCCAGAGAAAGCGGCTAATATGTATGGCACACCGTTACGAGTATCCCTATTTCATTTTCTACCAAACACAATTAATAAAACTTTACCATTTTCGAAAAAACAACATTGGGCAGGTATAGATGGTGGCGTTGTGGAGCCATTAGTGAAATATCTAAACACAACATACACAATAGTTGGGCCAAACGATGGAAAACAATTTGGGTAATATTGTACTATTTTATCAAAAATATTCCAGAATTCTTAAGTATTTTGTTATATGTTTTAGCTTTGAGAAAATAATTAATGAATCATATCTATTAATGGAAGGAGCAATAGCTGATTTGGGTATGAAAAGAGCTGACATCGCTATGAATGCTCGCCCCATTTTGTCAGTTGCATGTTCTGAAGCCATATTTCCATATTATAAAGAAGATGTAGTCATTATTGTTGCTAAAGCAAAACCAGTTCCACAATACTTGAGTTTCCTGCGACCATTCGATTTTAAAATGCGTGTTTCAATAATTATTTCAATATGCGTTGCTTGCGTTATTAATAAATGGTTTAAGCACTACTATAATGATCGGGATAAAAGCTTTGGAAAAGCATTTTTACAAACATTAATAGCGTTCTTGGGTGGAGGAGTGTACAATGTGCCACACAATCAAGCATCTCGAATATACTACATTTCATGGACAATATATTGCTTCTTTATTATCAATGCGTTCACAAGCACGATTTTAAGTATTTTCATTGTTCCAATGTATGGAAAAGATATTGATAATCTTACAGATCTAATAAACAGTCCATATAATATTTATATTATTGATGATGCATTAGGCACATTAAATGGGGATGTTAGTTATGACAATCAGTGAGTTTATTATCATTTTATTCGTTTTTAATCAACAAATCTATAAATTCAAATTTTTATTATAAATTAGGCTACAACTACTCTATCCAAAATTTAAGGGTATAACAGCTGAAGTTTTTTTTCAGGAACTGTATAATAATAATATAAATTGTGCATATATTCTGGAAGATTCACTCGCTAATTTAATTATTCGTTTGAGACAATTGTCCAATAATGGTCGTCCAGTTTATCATAAACTAAAGGAACATGTTTGTAAGAAAACAACAATCTATTCACTTAACATCGTTTAATAATAAAATTTCTTAATAAAGTTCCAGGTTATGCATCATTTAACGTACAACGTGGATCGCCATTTTTTTATACCGTTCACAGATTTCTGACATTATCGATAGAGGCCGGACTTACAAAGTATTGGGAAGTTATTGGTGGTTACATTCAACCAGAATTACCTGAAGCACAACAGCATTATCATTCACTGGGTATAGATAAATTTGAATCTGCATTCATAATACACGCGATTGGTATAGCAGTCGCCACATTTTGTTTCTTTGGTGAATTTATTGCATTTAAATGGAAACAATACCAGCTAATGAAAAGTAAGCCGTTTGAGCAGGACTAGTTTACATAATAACATGCAAAACCTACTAAAAGTTTTAAAATGCATAATTAGATTAGTTTTCGTAGATTATAAATCAACATTATGAGTTCTAATAAGCCTAATATAATTTAATCATTTATGTGCAATTGGGTGTTAAATAGCTTCTTATACTTTGGTAATAAAATTTAAAATCAAAGATCCCTTCGTAAAATATCCCCTCGTGAGAACAAGCTAAATAATTATTGTTATTGTTAAAATCAAATTGTTAGTTTTCAGCAGAAATATTGATGAATGAATGGATAATATTGTTCGTGATAAACAAAGGTAATAATTATCTATTCGTGATAAATTTAAATTAATTATACTTAAATCAATAATTAAAATATAAAAATTAGCTACTGCTATTGTAATAGTAAATAAATATTATTTAAACAGTTTGTAAGCCGACTTTAACTAGACAGAACCAATACAAAATGTATTCCCTGATTTTCTTTTAAATATTCGCATATATTTATTGTTAGCGAATGTTTTAATAATAAACAAGAAGGAATCATACCAAAATTGATGTGAGGAACAAAGTGACAGTGATAATCGAATATAGATTAACCATACGGATTATTATAATTTAAAGAACCCACTAGATTAAACTGTAAATATAATTAAATAATCATTAATAATTTGTAAATCAATTCCGGAAGAGACACAACTTAATAAAATAACCAATTTGAATGCAGGCGTCTGCTTTCAACAATTACACACAACAATAACAAGGTAAATGTTTTCATGTTGCATGTAAATAAATGAGTTATAGTAATTAGTGAAAAAAAAACAAACCATAATGAAATAAATAAATAAATAAAACAAAAAATTTATATTTTATAATTTATTTACTTTTATAATTTATTTCATTTATCATCCTTGCCTCCTTAAATGTATTTATATAATATATTAAATAATTTTTGTTTTTTTTTTTTTTTTATATTTTATCAAGAAAATTATAATCACATGGACTTTTTTATATTTATTTATTTATTAATATTTATCTATTCTGTTTGATTAATATTTTGGTTATTATAGATTTGTTTGCATAGAATTATTATTATTTATTATTATTATTATTTTTTTTTTTTAGAAGAGTTTTTCTCCATTAGGAAATCATGTGTTTCTGGGTTAAGTGTTTTTTTTTTTTTTTTTTATTCTTTTATTTAGTTTTATTTTAATTAATCGATTAATACATTTAAATAATGAAATAAAAAACATTTGTAGACAAACAAACAAAAAGAAAGAGAGAAAGAAAGAAAATTTTCGTAAACAAGAAAAAGATAATAGAAAATAAAATAACATTTGTAACGAACGTATAATAATTAATGTTTTGATTGAATAAAGAAAATACTGTAGGAACCAATTACAGTATTTTCCCTGTTTTTTTTTTTTTAATTTTTTTTTCTTTCATTCATTACTTAGAAATTATTTGTTAATTACATTTTCTGTTATTTCACATTTTTATATAGTTTTTCTTGTTTTTTAAATAAATTTTCTTTCTTTTTCTGCTTCCTTTTATTTTAATCTCTTGTTTAATTTAGTAAATTAAAGTTTTTTTTTTTTTTTTTTTTTCATTTTTAATTTTTAATAACAAAAATAATTACTTTTTTTCCTTTTTTTTTTTTTTGTTTTAATTTTCTTTTAAATTAACTTTTAATTAACTTTTAATTAGAATACTTGAACACTTGCTTTATATTTAAATAATTAATTATAATTAATATGCTCTTCTTATATTTATATATTTTTAATTTGATTAACAATTTATTTTACATTTAATTGATTAATTGATTAATTGATTAAATTTTTTTTTTTTTTTGTAATCAATTTGTTTTAAAATTAACAATTTTTTTTTTTCTTACATTTATACAGATTGGTTTTATCATTATGTTGTTGTTAATTTATTTAGTTAATTAGTAGATTTTAAGCATAATTACATTGATATTTATGTTTTCTTTAATTATTATTGGAAGTTTTCTTCATCTTTTACCATGTTTTATGTTTTTAGTTTACATTAAAGTTTATTGATTATATGTTTTTAGTACACATACGTGTAAAGCACATTAATGTGTTATTTAAAGTTTTGTATATATATATATATATATATATATATAATTAAATAATAATAAAGAATCTGATGGTACTAAAAAACTTGAAATTAAAATACAAAACACCATATAAATGTTATAAAATAAATAAAACAGTTAAAGCTTTTACAATACTCAAAACACAACATAAATAAACTTTTTTTTTTTTTTATATTAATTAATTTAATTTAATTAATAAATAAAAAAAAATTGACTAAATTGCTTTACAAAGAGCTTGTTTCTTATATTTATTTTCACTTAACATTTTAATAAATTTTTTTTCTTTTTTTCTTTTTAAGCTTTATATGTATATTTTTTTTTTTTTTAAATATAAATTCTCATTTTATTTTATTACTTAATTAATTATTATCACACATTGATGATAGATTTTTTTTTATTTTTTCCTTATTTTCTTAGCTTTTAGCTTTTTCCACTTTATTTAACAAATATAATAATTATTTAAATTTATAACTTTCTATTTTTAATTCACGTACAATTAAATGCAACGGTGAAAATTATAAAAAAAACAAAAAAATTAAATATTATTCATCGTTTATTGTAGAATTTATTTTTACTTTGTAAACAGAAGTAAATACATCAAAAAAAAAAAAAGGAATAGAATAATTAATTATAGAAAAACAGCTGAGCTGTTAATTATTAATTAAATTTTAAACAGAAAACAAAAGTAACAAAAGTCACTTACGTGTTTATTTATTTAAATAAAGTAAAAGAAAAACTCAGATGTGAAGTAAAACAAGTGATTTGTTTTATAGAATTAATAAAATAAGCTTCTTTTTTTTCTTCTATTATTTAAATGTTAAGTGAAAATAATTAATTAATTAATTAATTAATTAATTAAGAAAATTAAAATTTTGATATGTGTGTATATATCTTAGTTGTATGTATAAATAGGCCATTAAAATTGATATGTTTGTATTAAATCGGTTTAAAAATAACGTGCGTTCCTTATATATATTTTTCTTTGAATATAAATTTACTACAAAGCTTTTTTGTTTTGTTTTTTTTTTTTTTTATTTTGTTATTAAATAAAGAATTGACATTATTAATTAATTAATTAATTTTTTTTTTGTTAATAGGAATTTAACACATTATTCATTACTACAATTTTTGTAACGTCTAAATAAGCTAAATTTGCTTTTTGTTCACTTAATTAAACTTAACATTCCAATATAACTGCTATCTAAGTAAGTTTCTTTTTTTTTTTTTTTATATATATATAGATTTATTGATTATATTCTCTTATTCTTATCTTATTCGTAATTTTAACACCCTATATAGATGGGCTATTTTATTATTATTTTTATTATTATTTAAATGGTCTGTAATAAGACAGTAAATTTTAACTGAATAATAAATGAATTCAATCAAGAAGTTGTTTATATATATATATATATTTATATTGCACTTAAGAAATGACTTAATTAATTATAATATTATATACAAATATAATTGTTTTATTTAATATAAAAAAAAAATACGTAACGTAAAGTGTTATTGATAGTATAAATGTAAACACAGATAACAAGTAAGATAGCATTTTTTTCTTTTTTTTTTCTTTAATTTTGTAATATGGATGCAACTATCTCTATTTTATTTACCATTTCGTCGTCTTTGTTTATTTATTTATTTATTTATTATTATTTTTTTTTTTTTTTATATAATAAATTCATTATGTGCATTAATTAAATTTTTCTTAATTTGATATGTTTTAGTTTTAGTTTTTTTTTTATTTATCTAAAAAAAAGTTAGAAAATTACTATGCAGATATTTTTTGGTTTTGGTTTTATAAAATTTAATAAATTTTTATTTTTTTATTTAAATATATCATAAGAAAGTTTTTTTTTTTAATGTTTTTTTGTCGTGATAATTCTTATGTCAAATTGATTTGTTTTTTGTTGGAACGTGTGCTGTTTTGATTAATTTTTAATCTGTGGCCATTAAAGCTTTAAAAAAATATAAGTAAATAAAAATCAAGAAAGGTTTTAAAAAGCTTGACTAATTGAATTTTTTTTGTTGTTTAGAAATGACAGATATGTTATCGTCTCAGCTACAATAGACGTAATTTTGTATTACAATGACGTAAGAAATGTCATTTTAAAGTGACGTTTCTGTAGCCATCTTTATGATTAATTACTTTCATTATAGCTGAGCTGTTTTAGGCTAGATTATTCTTTAGTTGGCAAACTGTTTACAACATTTAAGGACATCACAGTACTTTATACCTCAATAATGCACCTTCAACCGCAATCAATTACAAAATTATTAACGTTTTAACACTTGTTTGAATGCATTTTTGACATAATCATTGACATAAGAATTTATCACTAAGTGTTGATGATAGATTTGTTATTTTAATTGTTTAATTATTTTTTCTTCTATTATTTCTATACAATAGCTAAGAACAATATAAATATTTATTTATTATTTACTATTTGTATATAATATAATATTTTTATGTATTGTTTCCCACAGGATATTATTATAAATAATTTTTTTTTTTTTCTAAATACATTCTTTTTTTAAATATAAATTTGTATAATATGTATAATAGGAGTTGTCACAAATAGGCACTAATCTAATTATTTTTTTTATTTTCCTTTTTTTCTTTTTATTTCACTTTTTGCACAAAATAATTAAATTAAACTAAAGCGTGCAAACTGTTTTTTTTTTTTGAAATTTTTTTTTGAAATAATTAATATTTTCTTTTAATATTTGCTATTAAAAGCTGATTATAATTGTTGATAGATTTTTTTTTTTTTTTATAAGCAGATGCCATAATAAAAGCTTCGTACAAATAATTTATTTAAACAATAATAAATCACCTTTTATCACTTTATTATTATATTTCTTTTTCTTTATATATTTTAAGTGATTTGTTACACATTTGGCACCTTTTAATTAAAAAAAAAAAAGAAAAAAGAGAAAAAGATTTGAGTGGAGACGCCTGGTTTAAAATAAAATTTTCGCCTTTTTTTTTAAATGCATCAACGATTAATCTATCAAATCGTTTAGTATTAAAATTAATTATTATTATTTTTTTTTCCATTTTTGTGTAAAAATTGATATAGAAATGTTTTGTTTGTTTTTTCTTTTTTTTTTCTTTATTTTAAAGCTCTAAAGTTATATATAGAAAGCCCTATACTTTGTGTTTTTTTTTTTTTTTTTGTTTTCTTTAATATACGTTTTCTACTCAATACTAGTTTTATTATTTAATTAATACTTCTCTAAGCTTTTATTAACTAATTTATTTATTTTCTTTACTAAATATTTGTATGAAATGATGTGAAAATTGATAGTTTTCTTTTTTTTCTTCTTTTTTTCATTTTGTATTTAGAATGGGGTGGGTACAGTGGTTTTGTGGTTTACTGATGAAATAAATTAGCACATGGAAAAAGGCCGTTACATATTTCATTTACTTAATATTAACACATGTCTAACATTAGATAATATTTATTTATATATATATTTATGATTAACTATTTAGTATAAAATAAATTCCGTTTAACAAAGTTTTTTTTCTTTTTTTCTCATTAACTACATCTGAACTCCATAAGAATAAGTTCTTATATGTTAATAATTTTTCTGTTACTTTGTATGACACTAAAGTTTCTAGAGTTTTTAATATTTTTTTTTTAATTCACAAAATCTCTACAAAACTGTGTTTTTGTGCAATTAAAAAAAAAAAAAAAAATTCTTTTTTTTCTCCTTATCAAAAGTTTTTCTTTTTTTTTTTTGTTATCTAAAAAGTGTATACAAAAATTTTTTTTTATTTATTTCTATCAAAGAAATGTCAACAAAAAAAAAAAAAATGTTTCCATGGTTTCAAACCAATTTTTCCATTTCAAATATTTTTATACCAATCAAATTCAATAATTGGCTTGCTGTTGTTTGCTTGTATTTTTCATTTAATTTAATTTTTTCTAATTCACACAACGTTTACTCAAATTACGTGCAATTGTGTTTTCTTTCATTTTTATTTGTTTCATTTAATTAATAAATAATTATATTTTTACAACATCTAAAAGTAGTAGCAGGGTTTTAGTCAAACATAAAGTCAAAGTGATTTTCTAAAAACCATCTGTTAACAGTGGGAAAAATTATAAAGAAATATGTAGAAAAGAATCATTAATTAATTAATTGATTAACTTATTTAAATTATTTATGTCTATTAATAATTTTTTTTTTTTTTTTTTAATTTAGGTCTTATGGAAATACTTGTTTTTGTTAATTATTTATTTTTATTTATACGTTTATGTATTTAGTATGTTTTCCATGAAAAAAAGAATTTTCTTTTTTCTGTTTACTTCTACAACATTTAATTCATCTCTACGCACATGTTTTGTAATTATTTAATTGAAGCTTTTTTATATAATAGGCTTAAATTTTTGTGAGTTGGGCATTTTTAACAGTTTTTTCTTTTCTTTTTTTTTTTTTTTGATATGTAAATTGATTTAGTTAGTCGTGTTATAGTTTTTGCTTGATTATTGTATTTGTACATTAAAGCGTCTATCTTGAATTAATTAATATTATTTAGTGGTGATTGTTTACAAAAAAATAAATAATAATTATAATTAAAAACAAAGAAATACACAGGGTCCAGCCCTTTTTATAAAATTTTCAATCAATAAACTCTCGCCACTAAATTTTTTTTTTTTTTTTTTTTTGTAAAATCCTTATATAAATTAAGCTTTTTATGAGATCTTTTTTAATTAATTTTTATTATTATTATTATCTCTCTCACTACAATTTAAATATTTATTTAAAATTACATTCATTGTACAAAAGACATCAACAAAATTAAAATTGATTAAAAAAAAAAAAAAACATAAATACACATCTAGCTTTTACAAAAATAAAAAATAATAATAATTAACACTGCACATCTAAAAAAGCTTCATTTTTAGTTTTATTTATAATATTCTCTACCTTTCGTAACGTTACAAAAATAAAGTTATTATTTTTTTTATTTTTCACATTTAAAATGATTAAACAAAAAAGAAAAAAGAAAAAAAAACAATAAAAACGCATACAACAGTCCAGTAAAAATGTTTTAAGATTTCGTTTTCTTTTGAAAATAAGAATAATTTTATTTGCAAAAACCTTTTTCGTTCATCACTAAGAATCGCTAAAATCGTTTTAAAATATTTATTCATTTCGTTTCATTTAAAAAGTTTGTATTTTTAAATGTTTATTCAACTTTTCAATAAATATTTATTATTAAAGCTTGCCCGATATGTTTTTTTTTTTTTTTTTTTTATATATATTTTAGTTATGGAATATAATTTTTTTTTTTTTTTGTTTTTTTTCTCTAGTTATTAATTTACTGATTGATTCAAAATTACTTAGTTTAGCATAAAAGCTCTTTATTCAGTTATATTTTGTTATTCAGTTAGTTTTTGCTTCAGTGTAAACATTTTCATTGTTTATATAAATTTATATAAAACTAGATTTTGATATGTAATTATTACATTATTTATTTGTCGTATTGTTGTGTTGATTTAAAGAAAACGATAATATGTGATGAGTAATAAAGCATAAATTATAGAGAATTTTATATTGATGGTTGCTGACAAGATAGTGGACATTGACGTTTCATTATTATTTAATAAATTAGTACATTTTGGATTTTGTGGTGCTGAAATAAAGATTTTTTGTTTATTTATTTATTTTTTTTTTTTTTTCAATAACTTTAATTTTATTTAATATAAATATGCGTTCAAATACCTGACCAAGAACGTAGTCGGGGTAAGAATTTATTCCAGAAAGCGCATTGTGCTGCCATCGGTCCTTTACCAAATTTATCAGTTTTCCTATCATCATCACCTTCAGCATTGAAAATATAATACATTGGATTCTCTTTGGAATATGATGGCCAGCTTTCACCTTCTAACGCTGGATTACTGTTGAGCAAATAAAAATTTAAATTAACAAGAAAAAAAAAACTGGTTGTTGCAACAGCTAAATAAATAGATAAATTTATAGCAAGCGTGTCTTTACTAAAGTTCGCTAAAAAAATTGTGTATTTGCTAAAAAAACAAAAAAATTAATTCAATAAATTATTTACCCAGTCTTAGCGAATTCACTAACTGCCTGCACCATACGTCGACTTAAATCACGTTCACGTTGACGATACTGTAATGATTGATTTAATGGTTGACCGAATATATATTCGATTTCATCACCATGTAATACGCCCATCCATTCACCCCACAACGATGTGCTTGTTCGCTAAAATCATGAAAAAGAAAGTGAGAAAATAATATCAAATATTAAGTAGTAAGCTAACACTTTAATCAATGAATTATTAATTATTAAACCATTTATAGTCATTTATATAGAAAGATAAAAAACAAAAAACAAAAATATATATCCTTATAACATTCAATGTTTGGTTCAATTAATGTTTGATTGATTAATAAATAATCTATTTAATAAAAAAAAAACAAAAACAAAAAATCAATAACGAAAATAGCAGCATAGAATATTCATATAGAAGAATAACGACAAGGATGAAGTAGAAGAAGTAGTAGAAGAAGAAGATAATCAATAAATAAAGAAGAACGAACCGTAGCTAAACAATAAGCCTAATAAATATTATTCAAACAAAAGGTTAAAATATTTCTATAAAAAATTTATCACAATTTTACCTTTTATTTTCTAGATAAAAAAAAAAACACACAAATTTACCTTAGATCCTTAAATGTTTTTATTAGAAAAAGAAAAAAAGAAAAAAATACGGAGAGAAACCTTTTAAATATTTTCTTGTTTTTTTTTTTGTTTTTTGTTTTAAAATGAGCTAAATGGCAAATGGGCGGAAAAAAGAAGAAAAAGAAATCCCATCTAAATCAAGTAAGAAACCGTTCATATGTACTTTAAGCGACTTAATAGAGAATATCTGATACCAAGTCAACAGCAAGACTAAAAGCTTTAGTAAACAATGTAGACAGCTTACGGTATACAGACAGCACAACAGAAAGGCAATTGAACATGAAAATAAACAGTAAAGCATAACCTGGTAGGACACTGTTTGTTTAGATTTCCTTCTTACCAACTCGTTTTACATCAAACATTAACCAAACAGAAAATCGTTACCTCTAACCATTGTTCCATTAAGCACAGTTTTTTTTTTTTTTTTGTTATGAACTTTTCAAAAAACACTAAGAGTAATTTGGTTTAGTTGATTAAAAATGTGGTTAATGTACGATGGTAAAAATGTTTTTTTTTTTCTGTGTTATAATGCAGCCATTTAAATTAAAAAAAAAAAGAAAAAAAACCAAAAAGTTAATTAAATAAATTATTATTCAATTTAATAAAACATACAAATATTATGTAAAATCAATTTAATAAATAAAGAAAATTCTTAATTAAGGTGAGTTGAAAAGAGTTATATGTAAATATTATAAAGTAAAGCAACAAAATCAATTTATAATTAGATGGAAATTTTACCTTAAGATTACTGGGGGAAAAAAAAAAACACAACAAGGATAATAAACTGATCTATTAACTACAAATCATATTGATTGATTAACAATTTTAATAAACGTTTGAATACAAATCACTATAAAACCAATGGTAAAAATTCCTTCCTTTTGTTATTTTAATTAATGTTTTTTCCGAAAGAAACAATTTTTTTTTTTATGTAAATAAAACCAAAGAATATTCACACACGATATAATTTCAAGGATAAAGCAAAATTATATTTATTTATTTATTTACCCAAAAAAAAAAAAAGAAAAAAAATTAAAACCACACACACACACAAACACAATTCTGATATTTATTTAATTATTACTCTGTTGTAATAACACTGCTATTGACATTACATATAAATATATAACATCAATTTGTACAACAATTTATTCATAATAAATAAGCTCGTTTCTTTTTTTTTCTTTTTTTGAAAACTTACATTTTATATGCTTTCTACTAATTTTATAAATAATTTATTATTAAAGCAAAATTATATTTCTGTCTTTCGTTTTCCTTTTAGTTTTATTATTATTATTATTATTATTATTATTAAATAAATATGAAAAAAAAAAAAACAATTCATAAATCTCTATACAAACATAAAAATATTGAATTAATATCTTTTTTTTTTTTTTTTGGTTTTGATTAATTAAGCAATTAATTGACTGTATATTAATCATGTTCAAACGGAAATAAATGATTGAATTATAGTATTATAGATTTAAAAGAAAAATAAAATACAAAACGAATACAGGATTTATATCATAAATCAGATAATTATGTTATTGTTTGAATAAACAAACCTTACCACCACAACGAAATAGACAGTAATAAACAAAAAAATCAATAAAATAATAATAATAATTATCTTTTAAATTAATTTAATTAAAGTAAATAATAAAGTTTTACAATTTTTATGACATTTATTATTTGTTCATCAGTGTATTGGACGACGTAAGCAGCTATGAACTGAAACGAGGATGTTTCCGGGGTTTGATTCTCTTTTTTTTTTTCAAATAACTTTAAAACCTTAGATTCAACTTTAATAATCTAATTTAAGTCTAGTTATTGTCTACTGGTCTAGTTTTACTCACTTAAAAGAATAAAATGAAAAATTTATCCACAGATCACAACATAACTGATTTCTACAAATTTTCAACATAAATAATTAATAAAAAAAGCCCAATTAAATAGAATAGAAAAGCTATCAAAAAAATGAAAAAGTTTTCCAACCCAATTTACGTTTAAGTAACTCCATTTTATCACTTACATAATATCCCATATCATTAGTGTTGTTTTTTTTTTTTTTTTCGAATAAAAATTATTCATTACACCTGTCCAAAATCTCAATCAACTTTTTATTTCGATAAAAGTTAAGTTTTTTTTTTCATTTTCATTTTCATTTTGTCCACTGTACACGTGTATGCTTTTAACGTTAACTAAAACTGCGCATCAAAACGACAGAAAATACAAAAATATATATAAAAAAAAGAGGCTCCAGAAAAGAAAAAAAGAAGAAAATCACAATAATAAAAGATAAAGGAAAGGATAAAGGATGCAAAAAAAAAAAATAAAAAAATTGGTCGATATTCATCAAAACAGAATGGGAGAACAGAAAAGACATTAAAATAACGAACCGTGAGCGGACAATATGAAAATTGATATTTGGTTAAACAAAATAACTTACACAATGTGCAAAACCAAACCCCATTTCTATCTTGTGCGACCTTTAACAAAAAAAAAAAATTATGTACTTTTCACGATAATAATGATGATGATGATCTTTTTTCCGCCTTTTTTTTTTTTGTCATTTTTATTTACTTATTTTGCGAATTTTGGTTTTTGTATTTTTGCTCTTTTTCTTGTTGTTTTAACAGTAAAAAATTATTATGCCATCAGGTTAAACGTAATTTACCACCTGGTGTTTGTCCATAACATCGAAAATTATTTGTCTAAAACATAATCATGTTGTGTAATATTAAAAACAGTTAGACTAACATAGGTTACAAAACATTCAGTAAATTTTATTTTTATTTACATATAAAAAAGGATAAAAGTTGGTGAGATAGAGTATAAAATACGGTATTAGAATATTTGTTTTGATATGAAAAGGATTTAATAGGCAGTTTTAAAAACAGGAATTAATTTTTTTTTCTCTTTCTCTCTCTGTTATTAAAAATACAACGATTCACCGTTCATGATTAAATAAATTAAATAACAAAAAAGGGAAAAAGGCAGGACATGGTAAAGGAAAAACAGAAAAACAGAATGTCTGACCCAAAACATAATAATTAAACGGAAAATTCATATACAAAAGGCTATTGTTGGTTTATTAATTTCATAATCAACAGTAGCAAAATCTCATTTAGAAAATTTCTCATCTCATCTAAACAGTAACAATGCCATTAAATCTTAATGAACCGTACAACCGCCTTGTCACATAAATGTGATTTGATTCTGATGTTTTTTCTTTTTCTCGTTTTTTCCTACTTTTTCGTTTTATAAATTCCAACGAATTTTTAATACAAAAAATTGATTATTATTTTTTTTCTTTTTTTTTTTTTTTGGTGGTTTTAAATAATAATAATAAAATTTATTAACCTTCGTACCATGCTACGATATAAATTTATTTACACCGTGTTACCTTATAAAATTTTTTATTATTATTATTATTTTTTTTTTTCATGAAATTTTTGCTTATTTTTCTATAGCGCACACAACACATATGAACATGCTATGAATTTAAATTATTGTTAATAATAAAAATGAAATAAATAAAAAATTATCAATAAAACCGTTTGATGGATTTTTTTTTCGGGGATTAAACAACAAAAATACGCAAATCAAATCTTCTTACTGAATCAAATATCCTACTGAAAAGAGAAAAAAAACTTTAATTTTTCCTGAAGTACTTTCACGGAATCACAACGTTATCCGCTTAATAAGATATTTTCTTAGTTAATTAAATAAAAGAAACGAATTCTTGAGGCTCTTAAGAGAACAAAAAAATAATAATAATAATAACAAATGTCCATCGGCACTTATAAACGAAATAACCTTGAAAAAACAAATTTTATTTAAAAAGCTTCTTTTAATAAAACGATGTAAAAAAAAATTCCACTGAATTTAAGAAAGTATTTGAAAGGAAATTTGCTTTGATTGTATTACATTTAAGCATCAAGAAATATGAAGAGAAAAAATTTATTCATTTATTGACTAACAAACAAAAAAAAAAAGGTAAAAATGGAAAAAAAAAAAAATTATTAACAAACAGAATTAAAGGGAATTTTATGGTAAGTTCTGTACTTGAAAGTTTGTTTGATCATAACTCGGGAATTAATGGTGGTCATAACTACGAGTTTGTCCGAAAAAAAAAAATTCTCCAACTTTCAGGATTTTACAGAAATCCAGGTTCAACCGGAATTTTAATTAATACTCAGTGTATTATCGGAATAGTTTACTGTCTAAGTATCAAAATAACAAAAAAAAAAAATGTTTGTTTATTTTAATAATTACTTGTTTGTTGCTGTTATCACGATGATAACACTTCACAAAGTTCACGTAAACAAGAACAAGTTTTTTTTGTTTTCGACATGTAATTTCTATCTCGTTTTCATTATAATAATATTTCGTTAGAATAAATACTTTCGTTAACTTTTGTGATATAAGAAAACTGCGAAAAAGTATTTACAACCCTCTAATAAAGTTACAGCCCGTTTGTTTTCATGAATCAATCAATTATCCTGTTCCAGCTGATGGAAATTTATTTATTTCATTTGAATAACACGAATACTTTACCTAAGTGTTTTTTTTCTTCTTTTTTTTTGTTTTTCGCTTAATGCTTATTGCTAATTACTTATTTTTATAATATAATAATATTTCTTAAGTTGAGCTTTTAATGAAAGTTTTATGCAAAAATCTATAATAAATAAACGAACGAACGAAAAATGGTTGATTGATGGTTGAATCATAACGAAAAAAAAAAAAAAAAAAAAAAAACAAGAAATAAAACTGAGTATACAGAAAAACCTTTCACGGAAACTTTCACGATTAATACTAAGCAGCAAAAGAGAAAAAATGTTCAATCCTTTTTCCATTTTTCAATACATAAAATTTTGTTAAAAGTTCAGTAAAACAAAAAATAAAAAAAACATATCGACAGGATAAGTAAAGTTTTGTGCTGACATTACCCACTTATCTAAATTGACATGACGGAATGTTCTCATCTCTTTATTTTTCGTTTTTCGTTATTTATTTAATTTTTTTTTTTTTTTTTAGTGACAATACACAAGACTTGTGATTCAATACAACAGAATATAAGGGGTAAAAATAACAAAAAAAAAATTTAATATTTAATATTTGTAAAGATGAAAAAGAATTTAAATCCGTTTTTTTTTTCATCTTTTGCACGGTAGAAATATGCGACGATGAAACCAACCCATTCTAAGGGATGAATCGTTTTTGATTAAATAAAGAAAGAAAGAAATAAAGAAAAAAAAATCTACTACGACGAGACAGCAGACTTTAAAGCTTAATAAGGTGCATTGTGCTTGTTTTTTTAATTCGCGATATAATAACTAAGATTCAATTAAATTTAATTTGATATTAAACATTTTTTTTTTTTTTGCCACTCAAAACACGTCTCTATTCATCTCTACGCCAAAAGCAATTTCTTTTATTTATTATAATACGGTAAGAAAAGCACATAAAAATAAAAACTACTACGGGACTGTTTTTTTTTTTTCTATCATTTTTCTCTTACGTTCACTTAGATTTTTCCACCTTTCAATGTTCCCTTCTTAAATAATATTGATTTTTGGCTATGATGGCGTTCAAGCAAATAATTTTTTTACCTTTTAATAATAGCATGAAAATGATAATAACACGATAAAGAATAGATAGACAATTGTCTCACACGGTGTGTATAATAGAAATATTTACGAATTTTACAATAGAAAAACGTTCGGGGGAAAAACTCAAAATGAAAAATTATTATATAAGAGATGTGCAAAGAGAAAAGAAAAAAAGAAAAAAAGAAAAATTGTGCAAACTATAAATTAGATACAAGATAAAAAATTTTGGCAAACAAATTTTCACGTCATTTATATAGACGTCCAGGTTCTTAACGCTGGTATCACCATACTTCATCACATTAAACATCACCGCAAACTTTCCACGGCAACATGAAAATCCTCTCTCTCTCTCTCTTTTTTATCGTATAAATAAAATGGGCGAAAATGAATAAGATGGGCGAAGATGTTTACTTTAGTTAAAGATAACTCATATAAGCCCAGGAAATATTGTTGGATTTTTTTTTCTTCATATTTTTATTCATTTTTGTTGTTGTCGTCATCTTTTACTTGTTCATAAAAGCTTACTTAGAACATTACTTTCTTCGTGCTTTTTTATAACTTTTGTCTTATTATTTCCTTGTCGTTGACGTGGTTTTTTGTTCTTTGTTATTATTTGCTATGGTACATCTTCTGTTTAACAATAAGAAAACCGTTGGAGAGGTAAAATAAAATAAAAAAAAATTCATCATCACTCATCAAGTTTTTTTTTTTTTTTGTTTTTACCAAACATTGTCTACAGTTTTTTTTTTTTTTTCCTGTTGTTGTATTACGACGTTCGATGAGTATTAACTTCGTGTAGTCTTTATGTCGCGTGCGTGTTCAATAATTTTTGTACTTTTTTTTTTCTTTTCTCTTGTAACATTTACGAAAATTACAATTTCGAATTACATTTCCACTTGCTACACCAAAGCACAGGAAAAGAAAGAAAGAAAGAAGGAAAGAAAAGTGGAAAGATAAAGCAAAAAAAAAAAAAAAAAAATGAAAAAATCGTTTATCAGCTGATGATATTGGTGAAATTAATGAAAAACTTTCTACTTCTCTTCTAATAATAAAAAAAAAATCAGAAAAAAAAATAAATTTAACAATTTGCATTATTTGATTTTATTATTTTAATTAAAAAATAATTTTATTGCCTGTAAAAATCAATTTACTTTCGTTTCTAGAAATTTCTTTCTTTTTCTTTTTTTAATTAACGATTTTACTTCTCTTTCGGCTTTAATGATCTTTTACTTTGATTTTTGTAGTGTTTAAGAAACAAAGAAAACAATTTTTTTCTTTTTGATCGTTGGTAATTTAGGTGGTTAGGGTGGTGTCAACTTAACGATGACAAAGCTTTACGTAAACAAAAAAAAAAAAAAAAAATATATCCATATTAATTCTCTATTATACAAAGCAACACGATACGATTTAGCGATTTATTAAATCTAACATTCGTTAGAACCTAGATTTGCTGTTTTGCTTTTTATATCGAACTACAAATATCGATAACAATCAACATTATTATTGTTGCTTGACTAGGAAAACTTATTATTATTTTCTTTTTTTTCTTTTGTGAACTTTGACATACAAATTATTAAAACGAATTAATTTTCTGTTTTTATTCTCAAGTTAAAATTAAAAAGCCAACGAAACAAATAATCAAGAAAAAAAAAACATTCAACCCAAAGCTTAGTTAATAAAAAAAAATCAAAGTAAAAAAGTGATTGAGTGATTTTAGTCGTTGTTTATCCATATTTTTTTTTCCTATTCGTATTCTTATCACACAATTATTTTGTCGTTTTTCTCTATTTCTCCATTTCAATATTGATTAACAAATATATTTTTTTTAATTTTTTTTTTTGTATTAAACTAAAAAGGTAATAAAGAACGAAAAACATTTATTATTTGTTCAGAAATCTTTTGATAACCTTTTACAATTTTATATAATTAACAAACAAACAAAAAAAAAAAATTATAATAATAACGGAAAAAAAAGGTTCTCTCATCTCTACTTAATAAATGAAATTAAATTATTTAATTAATCTAAACACAAAAACCTCGTCGCCTAAATAATATTTCCAAAAAAAAAAAAAAAAGGAAAAACAGCGTAAATAAGTTAAATTCATAGCTTTAAAAGCTTGACCTTAATTTACGTAAATAAATAATCCATTTTATAGAATAGAATAGGAAAATTATTTAATTACGTCTAGTGTAATTAAAATTTGTATTGCATTTTCCAAACATAATTAAAAAAAAAAATACACAAACATTTTTTTTCTCATGACATTAATTAATTTTTTATACCAAAAATCCATCCATCCATCCATCCATTTCTATACAAATAAATAAAATATTATAGAGAAATGGGAAAAAGCTGTTCGCTAGTTAGTTGTTAGTTATCCTGTTAATAATTAATGTGAACAGAGACAGTTGAAAACAATTTATTGGCGTTACAGAAAGAATGAAAGAAATCAATAAAAAAATAAAATACATAAATGTTAAAACAACATAAATCAGCTGTGACTATTGATTCATTTTTTTACTTCTTCTTCTTCTTTTTTCTTTTTTTTTCTTTTTTAATGATTTTAAATGTTGATAAACATGAGACATCGTATATAATTACAAATAAAAAAAGGAAGAAAAAATAACACGATTGCAGGTTTTTAATTTCATAGAAAATCAATTTTTTTTTTTTTAATTGTCTCCGCTTTTTATTTATTTAACGTTATTAAATTATTTAATTTTTTAATAATGAAAAAATCGGGTAGTTTAAGGTCATATTAAAAAAAAAAAAAGAAAAAATAAATATTGATTTGAGGGTTAATTATCGGAGGAATAATAACCAAAGATTGCGTGCTCTAATTATTAAAAAAAAAAAACACTCTCTGAACGTTCTGTAAGAGTTAGGGTCCAGAATTTGGTATCATTTAAAAGGTGTTAAGAAACTGTAGAGAAAATCCGGGTTCGTCAAAAAAGAAATTTCTATTACTTTACCACCAATCAGCATAAAACTAATTTAAAAATCCAGAATTCTTAAACGAACATTTTGAGGAAAATATAAAGAAATCCGGAAAATTTTCAATCACAATTTATTGATTAGACTATCGTTTAATTAATTCAATTTTTTTTTTGTGTGGATTTTTAATTTAAGTATTTGTTTAATATGGACATTCCACAAGGCTTACATTGAACAGGGAAAGTAATGGAATTTTTCTTTTTTAGTCTCCTGGATTTTCTTTATAATTTTCTAATACCTTTCAATTGATATTAAATTCCACACTCCACCTCTTAAAGATCGTCTTCAGAGTCAAAGTGATTTATCCAAAGAAAAAAAAGAAAAACAAGAACACAGAAAACAATTAAATTCCCCTCATAATCACAAAATTTTTTTCATTGCTTAAAAAATTTGTGTACAATCCCTGTTTGGATTACGATTATAGAATTTATGTAACGAAAAGAAAAACCATAATTCAAAAAAGTAATATTAAATTACATTTATATAATCCGCTTTTGTATATTCAACACTCTAATTTATTTATTTACAACGCAACAATCAATAAAACGAAATAAATAACTAATTATATGCCATGATATTATTAAATAATAAATCAAAACAGTAATAAATAATGAATAATACCAAATAATTAAAAATTAAAAATTTAGATTTAACAAATAAATTAATTATCTAGAGAAATGAGAGAAAACGAAAAACAGTTTTACACAAAATGTTCAATCATTTCAACTGTAGAAATTTTATGGAAATGACATAAACATACAACTTGACATATTAATTTACGTATATAAAGCATAAAACATTATTTTCCATTGTAGATAATTCTGTTTAAATCTTTGAAATAATTTTGGTGTTTTTTTTTTTTTTTTAATGGTAAAATGTAGCAGCAACAGAAACACCAGCAGCAGCAGCAACAGCAAAGAACAAAAACGCAAAAGAAGCAAAATAAAAATCCTTTAAACCACTTTAAAAATTAACAGCTGGAACATTTTAATGGTGTATGTATAAAACATAACGTTTGTATGCACAATGAGTAAAACATAAAAAAAAGAAGTTCTGTTTTGCAAGTAATGAGCACAGTAATTTTTAATAATTTTTCTTCTTTTTTTTTTATTTATTTATTATTCAATACAGCAAAGAATCATAGATGAAGTAGCAGAAGAAGAAGAAGAAAAAAAATAAAGGATTGGCTTACGTGTAGTACAGCATAAATAGGTAAAAAAAAAAAAAACATTAAGATCTAACATTTAGCCTAGCCCATCATAAACAGCACACAATCTACACACACACACACGATTAATATTAGCAAAATATTTCTCTTATCGAAATTGACCTTGTTTTGCTTTTTGCTTGCTTGCTTGCTTTTTTGTTTTTTTTTGTAAATATTTATATTATTAAAATTAAAGCAAAAATTAACTTTGAAAATCCTTAACAATAAAAATATAAATTCTAAAAATAAAATCCCACCCACCCACTCATTTGTAATCAAGAATTTTTTTCCAATTTTTTTTCGTTTTTTTTTTTGTTTGCCAGCTACAGCCAAAGTAAAGCAATGGAATATTCTTAGTATTTACAAACAAACAAAAGTTAGGTTTTCAGGGTATTTAAGAAATATTTTAAGGATGAGGAGGAAATTTTTTTATTTTCTTTTTATAAAATTAGATGTTTAAAGAACCTACGCAAATTAGCTTTGTTTTTAAATATAAACAAAGTGTGTAACACAATTGTAAAATTTATTTTTAAAACATAAAAATATAAATATAAATCTATGGAAATAAATAAATAAATTATCCGTTCACGTAACACAGCATCACGACAATATTACGAAACCATAAATATTATATTACAGAATACGTATTATCGGTCCTCCCCTTACTATTTACCGATATTTCATTTCTATTTTATTCTTATACTTTTGACTGAGCTTTTTTTTGCGTTTTCTTTTATAAAAAAAAAAAAAATAAAAAAATCTTATTAAACGACCTTAGAAAAGAGATTACAGCATCTAACTTGTAAAAAACATGAATTTTATTGATTTCTGTTTTGTTTTTACTTGTTTTTCTCTCCCTTTAAATATTAAATTTTAATTTTTTTTTTGTATACAAAAGTTCCTTGTTCTAGATAGAATGTTATCACACAGTGTAAATAATTTTGGAGCTTTGGTAAAGGGGAAACTTTCTAAAGAGATAATTAGCTTAATTAATAATTTTTGTTAGGTGTAAGCAAGTAATCAGTTTAAGAGAAAAAACACAAACATTTTTTAATTTACTTTAGTTCATTTGTTCTTGTAGCTTTGTCTCATCTTTGTAGCTTAAAAAATGGAAATTGATTTTACATTTTTTTTTTTTTTTTGGTTGTATAAACCGTTGGTGCAGCTTTTGGGCTGTTGAAGTGTAGCTAGTCTATGCAGCTAGTCGGTGTATCAATTCAATTCAGCTAGTCTATGCAGCTAGTCAGTGCAGCTAGAAAGTACAGCTAGTCATTCCAGCTAGTCAAATCAGGTAGTTAGTGCAGCTAGTTTATACAGCTAGTCAATTCAACTAGTTTGTGCAGCTTGTTATTGCAGCTAATTTAGATAAGCTTTCATAATTGACGTATTTGGAAAATTGGTTTAATTTCGATACCTAATAATGCTCTTGGCCTAATAAAAATATATGGTTGACTTAAAGGATGAATAAAACTCTCTATTAAGCTAATTATTGATTATTCTACAAATATTCTCATTTAATAAAAACTGCTGTAGGTAAGCCCTTGATAAGCATTAGTAATCAAGCTATCAAAACGCTTTTTTTCTTTATTTTTTTTTTTTATTTTTAATTATTATTCTCATATCATAACCCTGAACCGAATGTACAATCAGTGACTAAATTTTATATACAATTTTTTTTTCTACATTATTGTTTATAATTTTCGTATTTCTTTGTTTTAGTAATAATATTAACTCTGGCTGGTTTGCGTGTGCCAAGTCAAGTAGTTTATAATAATAATAAAAAAAAAAGAAAGAATTTTTTTTTTTTTTATATATTTTTTACAAACAAAATATTTCAATGGCAAACGAAACATTTTTATTTATTATTTTTTGTATCACTCAATCATTTTGTTTAACAATAACAACAAGTGAACATATGTTTGTTTGTTTATTTGTTTTTTACTTTATTTATTTATTAAACATTTTTTTTGATTATAGCATATGGTGGTATGTATACGATTCTCTTAAGGGAAATTGTTGCAAATTATTTCCTTCATTATTTATGGTAATTCATTTGTCCGGTTTTAGTATTAAACATGATTTAGAGAGAATGAAATAAAAAAAAAATGGTTTTACTCTAGTACAAACAGCACAGAACATACATACATTGATGTATCGTTGTGTAACAAAAAGCACACACCCACCCAGTAAAAGAAGAAATAATAAAATAACACCGAAAGCACAATTTTTGCTTTTTTTTTATTTGTTGTCTGCTTATACATTATTTAAAATTATATAACATTGGATTCTTTTAATTTTAAAAGCATAAAAATGTAGCTTTTGAGTTTGATCAGTTGTTCAGAATTACTGCTAGTTAATACGCTTTCATCTAATGGAAACAATGTTGTTACAAAAAAATAATAAAAATAATAATTAATTAATATTCGTAGAAATTAATAAACGTTGCTACAAAAGAAATCCAAGTATATTAATATTGAAATAGAGAAAAGAACAGTTGATTTGTCTGCAATTGATATTTATTTGTTACACAGAAATAAGGTCATGAAGTATTTCAGTACCTATGGTAAACAATATTTTATTTTTTTTTTTCTTTCATTTTATTATTTGCAAAGCAACAATACAAATAATAAATTGCAAATAATTGTTATAAATAGCACATATATTTATCATTAATTAAAATAAAATAAAAATAATCAATAATAATAAAAAAAAATAAACATAACCTAATTTAACAGGAATCAATTAAAATAATAAAATGATTTCTTTTTTTTTTTTTGTTAATAAAAGAAATGATAAATACCGTGTGTGTAGTTATTGCATGAATTATTAATTAATAATCGTTAGAATTATTATTTACTGTGCATAGTATTACGATGGGTATAGTAGTTTCCATATGTGAAATTCAACAATAAAACTTCTTTGCTTGTTACAGTCGAAATAAATGTTTCGAAATATATTTTCGAACATGGAACAAAAGCATAAATCAACGTAATGAATAAATTTTGTATGAAAATTATGGCAAAATAGTGAACTTGTGAAAAGACTGGACACATTTTTCAGCACTATCGCAATTTAGCGTTAAGTACTTGTAATAATCAAGTTTATTAAATCATCAACCGTGAATAATAAATAAAATAAATTTAATTTACTATATTACCTGCGTAATATTATGGGGGTAACACTTTTAAACCTATATTTCACTAGATTATAGTTTAAGCTGTATTAAATAAAGAACAAAAAAAAACATTTTTTTTTTCATTTATTTTCTATTCAGTACACCTGACAAAGTACTTTACCTTACTTTGCTTTTCTTTACTGACGATAAGTACCCTCTACAAGGAATTATTTTTTTTTTATTATTATTATCATTATTAATTCGTAACAAACGAGAATACAAAAAGGAAAAAAAAAACAAAAACCACTTGACTTCCATTAGCGATGCTTAATCATAGAAAAAACAACAGAAAATCCTTTTAAAAGTTTTCCGTTTTTTATTTTTAATTTTATTTATTTGTTTATATCGTATAAATATATATATATGTTTATTAAGTGGTAATTTTATTAATATTATTATTATTATATCTTTTTAATACGATTTTCTATACAGCTATGCAGAATTTAAAATGGATGACAAAGGGAAATAAAAACGTTAAAAACAAAAACAAAAATTAAATTAATTAACTAGCAAGGATTTAATTGAATTATGGAAAAAAAATCAAATTAAAAAACTGAAAAAAAAAAAAAATATATATATACAATAAATTCCAGTTCAAATGGTGAATTGGAAGGGAAAACATTTCTCAAAAGCTCTCATTTATTCTCTTGTACCACAAACACATAGAAGCTTTTATGTTATCGGCATTATTGCAGTTTTTTTTTTTTTGCTATTTGTTGTTGACATTGCAATAGTCAGCATAATGCAAAAAGAAATTAAAAAAAAAAAAAAACCGATGAAACATGAAACAACCTCTATCTAACCGGGCATCAGATCCTAGCTAAAATAAACATAAGTCAAGGTCGTTTGGTTATTTTATTGACTATTATTCTCGGATTTTTAGCAAATTTTTTTTTTACACAGTAATTTAAAGCTGCGTAAATACAGTAATAATAATTATATATAAAAAAAAGGAAAGGATGCAGATTAACAACAACAGCTTTTATAAAACAAAAAATTCCTCATCAAATTACATTCGCAACTAATCACTAAACTAGGGTTTATACAAAAAAAAAAATTCTATCGCTTTCTGTATGTGTTTTCCACAGTTTTTTTTTATAAAACAAAAAAAAAAATGTAAAAAAGCTTCACAGTAAATCGAAATAAAAAACAATTGCGTGCTTATGCAAATAAATGATTTTAATTTTTTTTTTTTTGTGTTTTTATGATTTTTCTATTATTTTTAAGAATAATAAAATATATATTTTTTTTTTTTAATAATAATAATTATATAGTTGTGAATTGTATGAGAGTTTTTTTTTTTTTTTTTTTTTTTATGCATATAATTAAGATGGAATCAAGTAATTTTATTGAGTTTATGGTCGCATTTATAATATTTTACTTGACTCTGTGCAAATGGATAATCAAACAGAAATGAACTTTATTTTGAATAGGTCGAGGGGAGGAACAAAAATACAGAAAAAAAAAAAAAAATTAAAATTATTATTATCGACCGTTAAAGCGACAAACAGTGAAAACAAAATACAGAAAAATTTTCTTTCTTAGTTAATTTCTTTGTTTATTTTGTTTTCTTGGTTTTTCTTCTTCTTTTTTTTGTTTAATTAAAAAAAAACATAAATGACAAAACGAAAACATAAAACAAAACAATTCTTTAAGTTATGTTACTTAGTTTATCTGTTTGTTTATTTTTTATAATAATAATAATAATAATGGAAAATCCTTGTGCCAGTTTCATTTGTAAATAATATTTTAATTTTTTATTACTAAAAGAATATTTCAACAAATTTAATAACAATAATTAATAGCGAAACAACGGTGATTATTAATTATTAATAATTTATCAAAGACAAACCACTAAAACGCTTATCATTAATTTATATTTAAAAAAAAAAGAACAAAAACGAAGAAAAAAAAAAAAAAAGCTCTATACATTGTTATATAACAAGAAAGTTTCTGCAAATGAGAAACTTTAATCAATAAATTTATAATAAAACAAAAAATGTATTATCACTAAGGAAAGTTCACCGAAAAATTTTTTTTTTTTTTTTTTGAGTCAATAATTTATTAGTGACGGAAAATATTTGACAATGATAAATGATTAATTTCCCAATTTAAATAATATTTTAGACAATTTTTACAGCTACCTGTATCATGGGAATATTTTGTTTAAATTTTGAAAAAAAAAGCTTTAAGAACTTTTTAGTGCGTAGTAAATAAATAAAATTAATAATTAAACAGTTTTCTATCTGATTAATGATTAAAATGACAAAACCACTGTAATCAACGTGTAAGCAGATGAATTGATGAAGCATTTTGCACATTTTATTTTATTAAAGAAGTTATTTAATTAAATTAAATAAAGCACAGAGAAATATTTAATGCAAATCGAAATAAAGTTTTCACGGTTAGTCATGTTTAATAAATTTTTATTTTTTCCGTTGTGCGATTCAATGGTGAATTAAACGAAAAGAACGAACGAACTGATAGCGAAAAACAAAAAAAAAAAAAAACAGGGAAACAGACTTAAAGATAATGGAATTGTTATGAATGCCTAAAGGTAAGCAATTAATTCATTCGATTACATGTTGCTTCATCTTTAAATTAAACGTTCCTACATTTAAGTGTATAAAATTTCTAATAGTCGACATGGCCCTAGGTTATACAAATATTTCCTTCTTTTCCTTCATTTCTTCTCTCGTTTTTTTTTTTTTTTTTACTTCTTTTCTGTTAATAATGTGGAAACAATTTTTTTTTTTTTATCATTCGCTATAAATAAATTCAAAAATTAATTCTGTTTGAAAAAATTGTCTTATCAATTTCAAATTTACTATAGCGAGTGATAAAACCAGAAATATATTTCCATTACTTGTGTTAATTACTTTGTGAAATAATACCCTGAGATGATAACAATAACTAACATTTATACGCTCTGTGTGAAACAGGTAACCGAGAAAAGAAAAAAAAATCACAGTAAATGTTGTGACACATTACTTACGCTAACCGTTTTCTCTTTTCTATTAGATAAAAATAAATAAATAAATAAATAAATTAGAACTTGGTTTTACATTGAATTTGGGACTGAAAAACCTTTAGATAAATTATATCTTTGTACTCTACAGTGGTTTTAGTTTTATTTTTGTTTTATATAGCCAAAACGGATGGGATAGTAACAACCAAACGAAAAGATAAACAAATAAATTACCAAAACCAGCATAGATTGGGTTCTTTCATGGTTTGGTGTATTCTAACTATTTAACAAAAATACAGACAAATAAAAAATTAAATAAATTAATAAACTAACCGCAATACAGTGTTATTTATTATTTAATTGAATTCGATTGATTACATTAGATCAAACCTTTTTTAACTAAAAATTATCGCATTTACTGTATTTAGATATAAAAAAAAAATTCAATTAATTTATGGTTTTGTGATTAATTCCAATGTAATTCGTTAGCTTTGTATGCAGTTTACCTCGCTAATACAGTACAGTAAAAATTAAATTTTTGCTTATTGAGTATAAATTATTATCAACTTGTTACAGGAGTGGATTAGAAATTTAATCAAGCTAATGACTGTGGTACTTTAAGCTTGTAATAAATGTAATTAACAATTTTTTCTATTGGTAAATTTCCAAATAAATCGTGCACCTTTATAAAACGGAATTTTTTAGCAAAATAAATTAATTTTTGATTAAAGATTCTTTGTGAGAAACAAAAAAAAATTTTCTAAGGTAAACTTTTGAATTATTTCAGTACCGAAATAATTATAAAACTAAGTAAATTAATTAATAACTGTATAGAAAACATACTAAACAAAAACGATAAAAAAAAAAGCGATAACGCCCACACCAAGTAATTGAAGTCACCACTGTACTTACATAGCCCTATCAATGACTGCTATCATTATATTATAATTTATTATAATAAAAACCACACAATGTTTGTTTATTATTATTATTATTATTATTAATAATAATAATAATAATAAAACAACTTGTTGTATGTTGTATATAAATTATATTGAATTAAACAATCATAATCATTAAATAAATAAAAAGAACTCAGAACTCAGAAGCAGAAGAGGAACGTAGAAAAAAAAAATCGAATAATCAAAGTCATGTTTCGTTGTTATGTGAATACAAAAAAAAAAAAAGAAAGAAAATTTTTTTTTTAATATTTTATTCAATAGTTTTGTATTCATAAGCGAAATAAGCATCATAATACAAAACACCTTAATCCCTTAAAAAAAAAATGTTTCTTTTTTTTTTTATTGAATAAATAGCATAAAACGGTAGTAAGAACAAGCAAAAAAAAAAATAAATAATAATAATAATAATAAAAAAGGGTTTCCATTGAATTGAATACATTAGATACGCAACATTATTTATTATTATTGTTGTTGTTTGTTATATACAAAAAAAAAAAAAAAAGCACGGAGAAATATAAAAAAAAAAAAAATGTTAAAGGTCGCGTAACATTTAACGATGATTTTGTAGTTTTTCTACTGATCGGCAAAATGTTATTGTTGCACCTTTTTTATTGTTGATAACATCATAATACAAAAATAAAATAAAAAAAAAAATGTTTAAATTAAAGTGACTTACATGAGTAAAATAATAATAATGCATATCAGCACCCTGATCCGCTAAACCTTGTGCATATTCATTGGTTGGACATATAAAAAAGTGATCACCAACCGCTTTGCCAACTTGTTGTTGATTTTGGTATCCATCATTTACATTATCCCAGCTTGTATACTGAAAAAAAGGTAATTAAAAAATAAACATTTTTTAAAATGGATTAAAAACGAAAATGTATTTTAGAACATACCTGAAATATAATTGCTTCACGTTCCTGTTCACTGGCTTTATTAAAAATTGTATTCATGATTTCCAAGAATTTATCACGCGGTAGTGCTGTCGGTGCATCCTTCTCAAAGTAATCAATAAAATCGTACAAAAGGAAGTACGTACCTATGGTTTAAACAAAAAAAAAAAATAAATTATAAAATTAAAGGTGATAACCACAATGTTCAACATGTTTAACCCCAATCATAATTTTTATAACCACCCTTCGAAAACAAAAAAAAAAAAATAAATAATAAAAGAAGTAAATTATAAAACAAACCGCAGAAGAGAGAAAAAGTTTTTTTTTTATAGAATACTGGGCGAAAAAAAAAGGAGTAAATTTATTATTTTTATTTAACAGTTTAGCAACACCTAATTACCACTAATTAAAGGTTTTTTTTTTGTTTTTTCATTACTTCCATTTATTTTGATATAATTAAATAAATGTAAAGAGAAAATTATGCCTAGGGGATGACAGCTTTAATAATATTTTTTTTTTTTTTTTTTGTAGAATATTCAAGCGTTTTTGCTGGATTTTTATTTCATTTTTTTTTTTGCGTTAATTATTTAATTATTTAACTTAATTTTATATCATTGATGTTAATTAGTTTGTTTTTTTTTTTATTAGGTTTTATAATTTTATTAAACATAAAAACTGTTAGGAGCGGGCAGTACGGGTCTTTTTCTTTTTTTTTTCTTTTTGTAATATTACCATGATAATAGAAAAAAAAAATCCTGAACCATAACACCAGAGTGTACGATATTTCTTTTCCCAATTCTCATTAATTCTTTTGTTGGTTTTTTGTTTTGTTTCGTTTTGTTTTGTCTTGTCTTGTCGCTTGTTTAACCTTTTCTTCTTGGTCTATTTTTTTTTTGTTCTTCCTTCATTGTATCAAATATGTTGGTAGAGCTTTTTTGTAGAAGACACAGGAGATAGAAAAAAAAAAAATCTAAATCGAACAAGCACACCTTAATTTTGCTGGTTATTCGTTTTTAGTTTTTTTTTTTTTTTTTTGTTGTATTTCCTTTTTGATTTCATTACATTTTTTTTTTTTTTTTTTATTCTAAATAATAAAAAGAAGAAAAAAAAAACTGATAATCCATATCCGGGTATAGTTTCACCCTTGAAACTACACGTTTCTTATTATAAAAAGAAAACGAAGAGACGAAAAACGACTGAGATTTACAGCAGTAAACTAGTAGTGGGTGATTAATAAAAATAAAAAAAAAATAAAACACCAAAACACACCACACAGTTCAGAAGTAAATTAAGGGTGGTGAAATAAATGAGCCTATAACTTCATGTTTTCCTCTCTCTCTCTATCTCTCGCTTTCTCTTATTTTCTAGGAAATTTATATTATTTCCTTGTTGAAAAAAGGAAAAACACAAGAATATGGAGCAAATGTTTTTTCCCTTATTTGTCTTCTGTCTGCCTGATTTAAAATTAAGAATTAGATGACAAAAAAAAAATAAAAAAATAGACAAACATTTCGTTTATACGTGCAGTTTATACGTTCGATGTCTTCCCTTATTTTATTTATTTTTTATTTTTTTGGTTTAATAAAATTAAAACGACAAACAAACAAAAAAAAAAAAACAAACAAACAAACATAAAGAAGAAAGCACAGAAAAAACAAAAGAAGGAAATCAAGCAAAAATAAGTCGTGTGTAGGGTCGACCTTGGGCGTAGAAAAAAAAAAACAAGTTAAACTCGTGTATTCCACCTTTTCATCAGTTACTTTTATATTTTATCCTTAGCTGCTTCCATTTTTTGCTTTTTTTTTGTTCAACAGAAAATCACTGATCACCCCTTACGAACTGTTTTTTTGTTTGTTTAAATTTTTCTTTTCATTTCAGTTTTGTTTCTTATTTTATTAATTTTTTGTTTTTTTTCCTCCTTTCTTTTTTTTTTTTTTGTTTTTATTCCGAAGGGTAGTGTCCAACTGATTGCCTTCAGAATGTTTATAAAGATTGAAAGACTATACAAGTATAAGACTTAAAATTTAGATTACTTTACTTATTTATTTATTTATTTTCTTTTTGCTACTTGTTTTCCTTTCCATTTTCATGCTTTTTTTATGGTTTTTTTTTTTTTTTTTTTTTTGTTGGTTTTAATACAGCTTCTAGAATTTTTCGTGTGTTCGTTTCTGGCTGTTGTTGGAGTTTCTTTTTTTTTCTTTTTTTCTACATGAAAAGGATTTTCTCATAGTACGCTTGTACGTTTTAAGTAGTAAAAGCAGATATACAGCTATATATATATATATAAAAGCATCTTGAGGTTTGTAGAAAATTCTATCAACCATAAAAGTCACCCACGAAAATGATAGAGAAAAAAAAAAAAACCCACCCAAAACCCCAATCTACAAAAATTATTTCTTAGTAAAATACCATTAAAGGTACGATTTAGTCAGTAAAGTTGACTCGTTATGTCTACATATATATATATATTGTTAAGTCTCCTCTTGTCTAGTCTTATGCTTAACGTACTGTCGGTTTCGTCGTTGTTTGTGGTTGCTACTACAATAAGTATAAGGTGTAACAATGCCATCAGCAACCAGAAATTGTTAACTGATAAATAGAATTGATTTTGATCAATTTTATCAGCTTAGCTTTTTCATATAACAAATAAGATAGAAAACTACAGGATGATACAATGGATTAAATTTTTTTGGATAAATTTATTTCTATTTTTCAATACTAATCTGCTGCAGTAAGTAGGATAAAAAATTTGTATAACTTGACAACTACCCTGCATCATTATTATTATTATTTTTTTTTTTTTTTGTGTTTTAAAGAAGCTACGAGAAGTTTGTTAAAACCAGCGTAAAGGAAAAGCTCCTCGTACAACATAAAGTTCGTGACAAAAATTTCTAAATCAACTGTCTGTTACAATTTTTCTTGTTAAAAGAAAAAAATGAAGAAAATAATAATAAGACGAATGAAAAAAAAAACAAAAAAAGACAGCCAACCCACCCCCATAACTCATATTATTAACAACTTTGAACTTTCTTTACGCTTCTTTTTCTCCTTCTAACATTTATTTATTTATTTATTTATTTAATTCCCGCCTTTCTTTTGTATCTTTGAGTCATCATTCTTAACCACCTAAACGTGAACCACTTGTTTCATTTATGTAATCTTTTTCATCACCTCGGTCAAATGAAATTGTAAAAGAAAATAATCGAGAATTATCAATTAAAACAGGAGAAGAAGAAGAGAAAGCACACGAACACCAAGTAGAAATGTAACAAACAAACGGTAAAAGGTCAATAAATTGGAAAATAGATTAAATAATAGCCAATATAATAAATTGCGCTTTACTGGTTTTAGCTTGTACCTTGTCTGTTTAATCTAAGTTTGGGATGGTGGTGGTGGTGGTGGTTAGTTTAGTTAATGTGACACTTCACCTTCCACCTTACCTGTGAAGGTTAAACGTTTTTACTAATTTTCTTTTTTTGTTGGCTGGTTGTTGTTGTTTCATTACAAACCATACACAAACCAAGTCAATATTGTTTATTACATTTATCTTAATCTTTAATCTTTAATAGTGGAATAAAAAAAAAAAAAATACGAAAAGTATTTTATAGAAAATACCGTTGACACGTGTTAAGTTCTTTTTGGTTTTTAAAAATAATTATTTAACCAAATTTTAATTAACCAACACAGTTTTGTTGTCATTAAACTTTTTTTTTCATTTCATTTTTTTTTTTTTTTGATTACCTTTCACATGACATTTAACTACTATCTTACGTAACTGTAAATTAAATAATTTAACAGCTAAAGCACAGTTTAATAAATGATGAAATAAATAATAAATAATTAAATGTATAAAAAAAAAAATTCATCGAAATGTCACTTAAATGCGTTGACATTAACAAAAGTTTTTCCATTTTTTGGCAAAAATTTTTCAGCGTACAAGCAATAAAAATTCCGTTAATTAAAGCACTGACTACTTACTTGTTGCGCTTTTTAATTAAATAATTAAATAAAATTTTTTTTTGTTGAAATCTGTGTAATTCTTGTGTAATTTATCTTAAAAATGAACACGCAATATAAGGGATAAAAATCGCTTGTATGGGGAAACCGGGGAGATGGTTTATAAGAAGAAACATTTTTGTTTTTCGCTGTATTTTTTTTGTTTTTTTTTTTTGTAAAATAAAACGAAACAAGAATAATAAATAAATAATGAGTGCTCGTAAAAATGATAGACAGATAATTTTTGTTCGGTGTGTGTTTTCCTTCTTCTACGTTGACAAAATAGGGTGCAAGTAGGTGTTTTTTCTTTTGCTGCCACACCAATCAAATGTAACAACCTTGAACTCAACTGAGAAAGGATTTTTTTTTTTTTTTTTTTTTAAACCAATGCTACAATGATGATGAGTGCAAAGCATAACTTTAGCACAAACAAATATCCGTTCTAAAAAAAAGTTGTAACTCATTAACTGAGTAAGATGAGTTTGACTAACAACAGGTAACAGAAATGTTACTCCTATCATTTGTTATCATAATTATTTCTACCACGAGCCAAAGTAAAAGAAACCAACCACAACGAAAAAAATTAATTAAGTACGTTTTTGTTAAAGAAAGTTTTGAATAAAACTTCTAGTTCCCTCTAGTTCCACGTTATTATTATTCTCTCACATACTGTGTGAAAATAGTGTTCGTTGTGAAAAATAATAATAATAATAATAATAATAATTTTCCTTTTATATATTATTAAGCAGAAAATGAAACAGTTAACAGTGTGACACATAACGCACGTTTTGAAACGAACAAAACAAAACGAATAATATAAATAATGAGTTAAGACACGTTTTGTGAAATAATTAATGATAATAAAGTAACGAAACAACCAAATGTAAGATGGTGACACAAACAATAAAAAAAAAAAAGAAAAAGCAGATTACTTTATGAAACACTCTATAAATGTTAATATATTAAAAAAAAAAGTAGATAAAACCGAATAACAGCAAACACTAACTACCAATACGTTTAACGTCTATATACTTTTCCCTAGATATTGTCATCCTGTGACCATTATCTCATTGACACAGCAAATAATAATAATAATAATAATAGGAGAGAATATTCACACCTTTAACTTTTGTACCTTATACAATATTATGCCATTTTTATACATTTTTATTATCATTATTATTCTTTATTTACACTAGACGCGCAGTGACAGCAAATAACCAAAAACATGAAAACAAAAACACCAAGAACCACAAAACAAGTTTATTCGCAAAAATATAGAAAATACGACACAACGTTGTGTTTTCGTGTTCTTTTTTTTTTTTTCTTTTTTAAAGAAATATCTTTGATGGGTTTATATTACCATCATGAGAGTATAACTAGAGCACATACGACACATCGTAAATGTAATTAGAAAATATAATAAAAACATAAAAGAGAAAAGTTTTCATCACTCAGTTTTACTTTTAGAAAAGTAGTAAAATCGAGATACAAATAATTTTTTTTTTTTTTTTAAGATTTTACGTTACGTCTCTTTCTTAACGTTTTTATCCTTTTTAATATTCTAAAAAGGATGTTAGGTAGACAAAAGAGCTTTTACTTGTTTTTCTTTTAATTTCTTTTAAGTGGATTTTAAGCTTTAGTATTTAACACCACTCACATTAATTAGATATTAAAGCTGAATCTTTAATATAAACGTGATCAGATCAATTTCTTTAAGCTAAAACTAATAAAATTTATTAACTTTTAATGGTAAACAAAGTCAAAATCAAAGTATGCAAAATAAATTTCACATTATGCTAAATTTCAATTACAAAAGTCAACCTATACGGCGATATCTAGATAAAAACAATAAACAAACAAATAACTGGTGCTTTAAACTACTTTAAAACCCAGCAAAAAGGAAAAAAAAAATTGTGTTTAGAACAAGAGAATAAAATCAGGACATAATAAATTTACAAGCAATCAATTTTATCTATAATAATAAAGAAAAAAAAGAAAAGAAAAGAAAAAGGAAACCTATGACTAGGAGAAAGACGCGACAAGTAAAATAAGTAATAAAATAGTAGTAGCTGCTTAAAAAAAAAAAATAATGACTAAGGCATCCCCAGTATCCTCCTACGCTTATTATTATTATTATTATTACGTTTTATATAGAAATACAACCCAGACACGATCGTGAAATTTACAAATAAAATAAAAACACGCACGCACACACACGTACAAGATTATAACAGAAACGAATAATAATAATAATAATAATAATAAAAAAAAAAAGGTAAGCATTTCTGACTGCCTTTGCTTATTTACAAATATCATGGTGAGGCTATGGAACTAAACACTCCCAACCTACCATTAGCGCCCATTAAATAGTAAACGTGTACGCACGTTAAACAAACGTCCTTCATTCTTCCTTTCTACCACCACCACCACCACCACACACACACACACAAAGCATAACATTTCACGATACACTTCTTCAGTAATAGAAGAATTATTGAAGAATTTTTTATTTATTCTTTTTTTTTTTTATCAACTAACGAAAGCACAAACAAAAAACATAAGAAAATCCATATATCACGTACTCTACTAACAATAATACAACACCAGCAGAATACAAGAAAAAAAAAACTATAGCATTAAAAACAGCAACAGCAACAACGATGGATATACAAAACGGAAACGAGTAAAAAAAAAGTTGAAATGAAACAACGGAAAATAAAAAACGATAAAAGCTCATAATGTATAAACAAAAACTAAGAACAAGTAGAATGAAGAAAAGAAAAGAAAAGAAAAGAAAACAAAACTAATACAGGGATACAGAGCATATTCTTTCGTTTTATGTTTTTATAATGAATGCTGAGTGAGTTGTGGGTGGGTTCATTTTTCTAAAGGTAATATCGCTGCACACATGTATGTGTGTTATATTAATGATAAAAATAACGAAAAAGATAAGAAAATTTATGAAAATATAACAACGATATGATACATAATGCTATTAACTATATAGACAAGGTCAACAAGGAGAGTCTCTTGTTGTTTGCCTGATATATTGCTCGCGTATAAGAAAACGTATAAAATCCTTCAGTACGTTCGAAAATAAAGAGAAATACGATGAAAAGCTTAATAAAGAAAAAATAATAAAAAAGCGTCTTTTCAACCTGTTTGTTATTGTTCCAGAAAAAAAAAAATAAATAAATTCTCTTCCTCTTTCGTACTTTTACCTTAACATGTTTTTGATGAAAAAAACATTTTCGTTTTTTTTTTTAACTTAAAGTTTACACGTGATAACAATTTTAAATAAAATATGCAAAAATTTAATGCATAAATATTATTAACGGTAGTGTAACGTGTTTTTTCTAACGGAAATTTCATCATTTTTTATTAATTTTTTTTTTTTTTTTTTTTTTTGATGTTGTAAATTCCGTTGAAGCTTTTGAATAATTTAAAAACAATTTTTTAATTGAAAAAAGGTAAAGTTTTTTGAAAGGTACAGTAAAGCCTTACCCCCAAAAGAATGTTGTCTCTCTTCCGTTTTAATAATTATTTAAATTATAATGACCAAATAGTAAACCCTGAAACCAGTGCACACCTAATACGAATTAACATTTCTCTATCGTAATCACAGTTCTTAAGAAAAAAATTAATAACAATAAAACTCATCAGGTTTAAAGTTTAAATTAATTCCCTATATATATATATGTGTGTGTGTGTGTGCTTATAAACAAGAAGCTTCCAATAAGCAGAAAACTAATTAAATTATAACAACGAACGCACAAAAAAAAATGTATAAAGGAAACATTCTAAGTATCTTTTTTTTTTATTTTAAATAGAAGAAGAAGGAAAAAAAACTAAGCTTTTAAGCTACTTGTTTTGATAAATAAAATAACAATAATACGAATTATCCAAAAAAAAATAAAATTATTATTTAATTTAAAGGTCGTGGACGTGTATTATGGTTACCAAAAAAAAAAAAAACTCAGCTAATCAGATAAAAAAGAAAACGCTTTTTTATTTTTTTTAAATAAACTTTTTTGTGAACAAATATTGCGAAAACTCTTAAAGGTCAATATATTTTTTGTTTTTTGTTTTTTTTATTATATTTCCTTAACTTAAATCGTTTATAATAAAAGTGTGAACTTTAACATTTTTATTTTTAGGCATAAAAAGTGGAAGAAGAAGAAGGAGGAGGGAAAATACTATGTAAAATCAATTTTTTTTCAAAGCTTCTATAATGTACGTTAACCTCCCAAGTAATATATATATATATATATATATATATTCAATAGGCATTTAAGGCTAACCGAATAACAAATATAATATCAATTTTGATTGAAAGAAACTTATTTGTTACCTTCGTCTTTATTACTGCCAACCAGAATTTCGATGCCTCTTAGATCAGCTTCTTTGAGCATAGTCATTGGATCGGATGGCATAAAATCACCATCAATTGTTGGTGCAGATGGGAAACCCAAAATCCCTGAATATGAATTCCACTGTTGTACGGATATTGTTTTGGCATCAACATTACGCATGCACGCCATAACAGCACTTGGCGATTCCTTTTATGTAAAAGAAAATGGAAAGAAAAATTTTATGAAAAAAAAAATACCAACAACATTAACAACGTTAATTATCAAATTTTATTATATATTTTGTGGTAATGGCTTTTCCATTTTATTATGTTTTTTTTATTATTATTTTTATTTCCTGAATTTATGCCACGTATAACAACCGATACAAGCATAAATAATAAAAAAAAAAAAAAAAAATTCGAGAATAATTGATTTGAATTTAATTTTCTGGCTTAAGTAATAATTACCTTGAGCATAGTTGAATTACAGTTGCAGTCATCAATCAACGCCTCACCAATTTCAACAGCTCTTTCGCCAGTCATATGACTCCACGGTGTGTTTAGGGTGCCTGATTGTAGAATGCCACGCTTAGCTAAGCCTTTAGTTACCGGTGATAATAAATGTAAATTAACTGATCCACCGCCAGCTGATTCACCGAATAATGTTATCAATTCTGGATCACCACCAAATGCTCTAGCATTATCTTTCAGCCAACGTATAGCTAATGCCTGATCCCACATTCCAACATTGCCTACAGTTAAATAATTTATTATTAGAAAATTAATAACAAAAATTTTCTGTTAATGCTGTGATGTCATGCAAACAAAAATTGTTGTTGTCTGCACAAACACCAAAGGAAATTCTTTCAACACATCGGCTTGTGTTTCGGCTAAATAGTTTTTTGAACACATACCTGGTGCCTCATCTTCGTGTCCCGGTAAATGTGGTGCCAGGTATAAAAAACCAAAAGCACCGACACGATATTGCATTGAGGCTACAATTACGTTTCCCACACTTGATAATATTTCTGCATTATAAATGTCAAGTGTTGATGATCCGCTCATATAGCCACCACCATAAATCCACACCAGCATTGGAAGACCACTGCCTCCATTACGATTGTTATTACCATCCTTACCCAGATTATCGTTCATCACATCAAAATGCTATACAAACAAACCAAAAAACAATTATCATAATTTTCTCTTGTGTTAACCACAATTAACAAGGCTAGCTTATACCATCTAGAATAATTGCATACTTACATCAGAGCCACCATTTGTTCCACGTCCATGCCTTAGTCTAGCCTTAGCCGGTGCCCAAATATTTAAATACAAACAATCTTCTGAGACATTTGTATTTGGATTCCACATTTCTTCGCCAGCAAAACCGGGAAAGTACTCATATCTGAACAAATAAATGGTGAAAATTACAGGTGAAAAAAATGTACGTTCGGTGTTTATCAATAATAAAAATTTGCATATCAAGAAACGTTGTTACGGCAGACTTATGCCACAAAACAAAACCAAACCGAAAAAAAAAAAACAAATAGCATTACATCGCTTTTAAACTGGGTTTGTACTTGGGCTTTAAAGCTTAAAACATTTTATTAACTTTATTCGCATAATTTTCTGTATTTTATTTATTGTATTTCAACATTTCTTTGCTTTTTATATTTAATAAAAAACGGATATAAAAATATTTACGCATTTTGAAAACATTGAGAATGTCTGTTGTTATTGTCGTCGTCGTTGTTGTTGATTTTCTGTTGCTTACAATTTAATAATATTAATTTACATGCATCTTATGTTTAAAATAAAAGAAGAAAATGAATAATAAAATGAAATAAAAAAGTTCCTTCACGTTAATTTATTCATCCTTAAACACAAAATTATTCATTTTTATACAACACCAGTTGGTTGGTTCTTTAACTTTTTATTTAATCATTTTTGTTTTTTTGTTTTTAGTTCAATAAAATGAGTAAAAAGTTTACATTCCCGGTGTGCTTAAAAGACTGAATAGTGGCAGAAATAATGAAAGAAAAATTATTGAAAATTGTTTAAATATCAAAATGTTACTAACTACAGCCACAACTAACCGAATTTTAATGATAGTTTTTGGGGTAAAATGTAATCAGAAGACATTAAAGTTTTTTTTTTGTGTATGTGTGTGTGTGTGTGTGGTAAATTTTATTATCACACAAAAACTTTACATTTACACCGAATTTAAAAGGGAATTCTTCTGTAACTGTCTAGTAACAACCTAGTAAAACAGTTTCATAATTTCTAATGAATTTCTAAAGAATTTCTAAAGAATTTCTAAAGAATTTCTAAAGTATTCACATAAATCAAATTTATTAAATGAAATTATTTTTCTTAAATTACATGTGGGTGTTATTTTACGTTACAAATTTTACGCCAACGAACAAAAAAAAAAAAAATTCATAATTTCACAACCAAAATTAAATTAAAACGAATTAACGTTTTAAATTTTTTTTTAAAAAAAGCACGAACACGCTTAACATAATTAATATACGTCAAAAAAAAAAAAAAAAAATAATTAAAAATAAAAATAGATAGAAAGCACGAAAAGCACACATTGTCGTATCGTATTTTGTGTGTGTGTGTGTTTTTTTTATTATTATTATTATTATTGTTATCGGTTTTGTTTTTATTATTTTTTTTTTTTTTTTTTGGTTTTATAGCCAGAACAAAATAAAATAAATAATTTATTAATATGAGAAGAAGTTTTCGTCTTTCTTTCTTCCTTTTTTTTGTTTGTTTGTTTGTTTGTTTGTTTACGATTTACATCCATACATATGTATATGTAAATCTTTTTATGTGTCCATATGGAATTAAATAGCAACCAAAATTGACAGCAAAGTTTAGAAATTTAAATATGTTTGGTTTGTAAATCGAAATAAATTTTTTATAAAAAAAAAAAAAAAAAAAAAAAAAACAACAAACCGCACCACTTTACCTAGAAAATTTGTGCTAAAGAAAATGGTGATTTTATTTCTTTGGTGTCGTTTGTTAAGCTTTTCTTAGTTTCTTCGTTTTCTTTGTTGGCAGTGCTTTCCTTGAAATGGACTTTTTATAGTATTTACTGTTACAGCTACCAAAGAAAAAAAACAAAACAATTTTAAAGGAATTATTAAAAAGTTTACTGGCAACAAAAAAAAAAAACTTCTTATTTAATAATCAAAAAGTTTTTAATTAAAGTTTAATTAAAAAACTTTAAAAGTCTCATCTGATGTATTTAAGGGAAATTTCGTATTATTTCAATAATCATAATTATAATGAAAACATTTATTTTGTGTGTGTGTGTGTGTGTGTTTATTTTTATTAAGAAAAATCACTAATCCAACATCTGTTATATAACAGAAAGCTTTAAAGCTTCAATTTTTTTTTTGTTAACAACAACAACAGTTTTATTAACAAATTTTCAAGCAGTTTACATCAAGTCTTATGTTATTAAGATAAGAAAACATAAACAATCTGTTGTTGTACCATTGTAAAGCCAGCAACAAAGTGAACACAAGGTACACTGGCTTAAGAAACCACAATGAGAAACATTAAGAACACTGACCAGTATTACGTATTACTTTCATTATTCCATTTACTTGCATAAGTGAACAATATTGATTGAATAGAACAATTAAAACAGCACAGTGGAATTACAGGCAGAATCAAAAAATATTCAAATTTAATTAATTAATCTCGTAATTTACGTGACTTTTGCTGTTTAATTATATAATTTTTTTTAATTATATTTTGATTTATACAACTGATTTTACCTTTTGGTTTTTTTTTTTTTTTTTTTTTTTTGTATTCATCAGGGGATTTATCAACTACAACCACGATTTTTACATTTTTCTACTTTTGCTCGAATTCAAAATTTCAATAAGATTTTTTAATTAATTTTTCGTTAGGTTATTGTGGAAAGTAAAGTTCATACTCACTCTATTTGTTAATTAATTTATATTTTGGTTCTTATGCAATATTTTTTGTCGTTTGTATAAAATTGTTGAAATTTTGTTTCTCATAAATTTGATTACGTAGTAAAATTGCATTTGTGTCGAAATTGGTTTCTCTCTCACTGGCAAAATAATCAACAAAATATGTTAAAAAGTTAACAAAACGGTTAAGAAAAAATTGAATTGAATTTTCTCTGTTTTTTTTTTTTTTTTTTTTTTAAAAGCTTTCCAAAGAAAATGAAACAAACATTTTTAGTAAAGCGAACGAAACGTACATTTGACTAGAAAATGTAATAAAATTTAATTTAATTGAATAAAAAAAAATTATTTTATTTTTACAATCCTTTCCTGTAAAGCTGCAACAAGTTTATAAAATTTTTGTTTTATTTTACATTTTCCAGGTAACAAAAAAAAAAAAATTCCACTTTGTTTCAACAAACAATTTATCGTTGAATCGCAATTTTGTTGCGATTTATTATGGAAAATAATTTTTTTTTTTTTATTTATTTATTGTACGTTTCTTTGTAAAACGGTTTCAATAACACATTTATACTAAACGTGTGCAGAGCTCACCATTTATGTTTTTACAAATGATTCTGTATCATTGTAACGTAAATTTTGTAACGAGATTAGAGAGAATTTATAATCATAATCAAAACAGTGTGTTTATAAAATGTTACTTAAATGTAATTAAACTAATAAACAATAAATTGTGTGCATAATGTTGCGTTAGCAACAGAAAACGTTATTAACTATTTTCACCGTAAATATTATGGCAAACCCTATAAACGGTGTACAATAAGCAAGAAAACTTGTGATGATAAATAATGGAAACACTTTTTTTTTTTTCTACAATTTATGAAATATGCGCTGCTACCGATCGGCAATAAAGAATCAATAAGAAAAAATGTTTATCAATCTTTATTGAATTTGATATATTGCATGAGTTCCTGTTTACTTTATACACTTGCAAACTTTTCTTCGCTCTGTTTTTTTTTTTTCTTTTCTGTGCTTTAATACTTTCATCACATGTTATTTATTACATAAATTTCATTTCTATGCTTTTATTTATTTATTTTTTGCAATTGCAATTTTATTTCGTTTTCTTTTTTGGTCTCACTGCGTTCTGCAATTTTATTCAATTAAACCAAATGTTTAGTTTAGTGTAGTCGGCATAAAGTAAATAAAAAAAAAAAAAAAAACCCCCAACAGTAAACTTTTAAGAAGAGAGTAGAAAAAACATTTAATTAAATTAAATTAAATTAAAGTCGATAAAAGAGTTGAGAAAAGAAAACTTTTTCGTTCAGATAGAAACAACGATTGTTTCGCTTCTTTTTTTTTTTTCTTTACTCAGTTTTTGCTTTAGTTTGTTTACTTTTTTCTTTATTATTATTTTTTTTTTTTTCGTGTTTATTGTTTATTGTTATTGTTTACGTTATGCCAATTAATTAAATAAGTTTGTGTAAAACATAAAGTACAAAAAAAAAAAAAAAAACATTTATTACCTCTCTTGTACACAAGTAGCTGGTAGACGAGTTGCATCTAGAACACCATGCCATGGTTCAGCGGGTACAGGTTTGCGAAATCTTAAACCATCGACCGGTGGCTTTGCAAATGGTACACCATTAAATACATGCACCTCACGACCTTGTACAACAACTGAACGTCCTCTAATTGGCCCAGAGCTAGTCTGGACAACCAATCTATCAATTATTCCATTTACATTCGGCAGTATAAAAATCACCACAAATAATAAACAATTTATTACTAATTTTCCTTTATTCATTTTTATCACTTAATTAATTAATTAAAAAAAAATTTCTGTTTTTAATTTTATTATTATTTTTTTATGTTCAATTTCCGTTTTTTTTTTTGTTCAAATAAAATTATTAACCAAAAAAAAATCAAGAATTTTAGCACACTTTTATTTTTTAATTATTTTTCCACTTTTCATAGCTCACATTTCGATGAAAATTTAATAAAATTAAGATAAATAATTTTTCGTTTTTTATTAATTAATTTTTATTTATTTAATTATTTATTTATTTATTATGTAGAAAATCTAAAAATAAATAAAAATATTTGGCATTAAATCAAATTTTTAATTTTTTAGTGTTTTGATTTAAATGATTATTGCTGTTGGTTGATTGGTTAGTTTGTATTTGTTTAAATATATTACGAATTTTGATTATGTCTCCATAATTTTCAATTCGTATTAATTAATAATTAGATAATACGTTGTGTAAAGAATAGTTTTTGGTTGTAACAAAGACACAAAAACACTTGTGCTAACAAACGTTTTTTTTTTTAATTATCAATAAAATAAATAAATGAAGAGGAGAAACGAAATAAATCTTATTTAGACAAACTAAATCAACTATAATTAATTAATTAAATTATTTATTTATTATCCCTTTTTAATTGAATTGTGAAAAGTTTCTGTTAAGAAACTGTAATGACATTAATTACTGACAACTGATTACTAATATGACCTTGCATTGATTTTTCCATTTATTTGCTATATCTACGTGTTAACAAATAAATTTAATTCATTTCACCATACTTATGCTGCCTATATAATAAACAAAAAAAAAAATAATAATAATAATTAAATTAATTAAAAATGACAACAATCAGTCGAACATAAAAATAATATTTTTGATTTCTTGTAAAATATTATTAAAACGTAATTTGATTGATTAATCTATTTTGTTATTGATTGTGCTTTTTAGAAGTGCTTTTCCTTTTTGATATATATATATATATATTTAAATGTAATGTAGGATTATGTAATAATTTATTGATTTTTATTTTTCGGTGATTTGTTATTGAGGTCCGACTGTTTTAAATGGTTGCACTTAGTTTACAATAAAAGAAAAATAAAAAAATTTACCATAAGTGTAGTAAAATAACCCCCTTATGTATTATTATTATTATTATTATTATTATTATTGATGTTGGTGTTGTTATGATAATGATAATAATAACTGGAGAAAATGCAGAGAATGTATATAAAAATAAAAAAAAAAAACGAGATGATGATGTTTTGTTGTTAATCCGGAAACATTAAATATTTAAATACAATGAACTGTGAGAATAAATTGTTGTGTTTTAGTTGATGCTTTTATAAATTTTATTTAATTTTTTCTATTTTTTTTTTTTATTTTTTTTGTTTTGTTTTGTTTCAATAAAGATGTAAAGCCAAACATTACAATAATTTAATTTAATTTTTATCATTTCTTCTCACTCTGTAGTATTATTATTATTATTATTATAATTAAAAACGTGTTATCAAATGGAATTTCTTTATTTCTTTATTTAATAATCTAATAATTATTATTTATATGTGTGCAAAATAAATAAAAACTTAATTATATTAATTAAAAAACTAATTTCCTTTTTGTTTCTGCTGTTGTTGATGGAATTCTTCTTGAATTTTTTTTGCTTTTTTTTTGCTATTATTCAACAACTTTAAACTTATTGCATAATAATAAAAGGAAAAAAAAAAAAAAAAGAAAAGACGACTAAAACTCGTAATAAAATCGCAATGAAAGCTTTAGAGCTTTTTTTTTTACCTTGAAAATTAAATATTCAAAAATATTTAACAAAATCAATATAAAACGAAAATTTATTTATTTATTTTTCTGTGGCACAGGTACAATAGATTACCATCAAATATGCAAAACATAAAAAAAAAATATTTTTCTTTTTTACCTAAAAACAAAAAAAAAAAAAAAAAAGAATTCTTTTTTAACCCTAACAAATCTCAACGATATTTGCTTTGCCAGGTCAACTCATTTAATTATGGTCAAGGTTCACACGATTTCTGTTTTCAACCCATTTTTACTTAATTTCTCTACGGTTAATTAGGTAATTTAGATCTGTATTTCGGTTATAACCAACCACCAGGTAAAAGAGACTTGAAACAGACTTTACAGACATAAAGCAATTAAACTTTAAACCCAAAGAATGAAATGAAAACAAAAATCAATAAAGAAAATATGGAGACGAATTAAAAAGCTTGTGTAATAAATTACTTAATTACAATTTAATTATAATTAATAATAATAAAAAAATTCATAAAGAAAAGCTTTTCTACGAGTTACACAAAAATGTTCAGCTTTTTACCAAACAAATAATAAAAAAAAAAAGTTTATAATTAATTAGCCTTTGTACAGTAATTAACTTTTATTTTATTTTATTTTACTTTTCTTCTTTTATCTTATATATTTAATTAAAAAAAAATAAATAAAATAAAAAGGATTATTAAGGAGCTAATAAAAAACAGGGAATAAAAGAAAATTTTTATCGAAAAAAAAAAAAACCTAACAATTGTATTTATATTTTTTTCGTCAAACGAGTAAACAGTTGAAAGGTTTTTTGTTTTGTTTGTTTGTAAAAGAATTTTTTAATTGAAGTGAAATTACTCTGTAATTTCTAGAATAAGCTGTATTTACAGTAGAAATTATTTTAAAAAAAATAAAATAAATAAATTATGCATTCGTAGTAAAAAAAGAAAAAAATAAAAAAATTCTTTACGTAGTTTATCGAACAGAAAAACAGCTTTTTAACAGATAATTTTACAAAACACAAAAAACTTTTAATTAAACTTTGTCTTATTGCTTTGCATTTAAAATAAATCAACAGGTAACATTAAATTCTTGTAAAGCTTTGTGAAAACAAAAACTTCTTTTCCATTGTTAGCAAATCAAGCAATTGTTTTAATATAAAAAAAAAAAAAAATTATTTTAACCCTAGCCTAGCACAAACTTTATAATCTCACCACTCAGTGTTTCTACTCTATAAATGTATTAAAATTATTATTAAGGATTTAGTTAACTGAAAATTTTCCAAGCTTAACCACAGCTCAATTTGAAATAATTTTCTAAATAAAACTTTAAGCTCCTCAACAACAACAACAGAAACAGAAAAATTCAAAATAGAATTTTTTTTTTTTTTTTTATTGAATAAATTATTTTTTTTTTTTTTTATATCAATAATTATATTAATTAATTAATTAAAATCCTTAATTAAAACTAAAAAAAACACCGAAATCGTTATTATTTATATAAAAAATTTTAAATGTTAAGAGAAGAAACAAAAAAAAACCCCAAAATGTTTATTTCGCACAAAATTATACAACAGCAACAATCACAATTTTTTTTTTTTTTTTTTATTAATTCACTTTAATTTAATTTAATTTAATTTAATTAATAAAAAAAATACGTTTTTTTTTTTTTTATACAAATTTTTTGGTTATTTCAGTGTTTTTATATTTTAAAAATTGATGAAATAATAATTATAATCAAAAAATATCACTTCATATCCAGACAACGGCTCAAATGAAACTGAACAAATGACGGGAACTAAAACAGATGAAAAGTTTCATGAAGAAAATACAGAACGGAAAAAAAAAAAAAAAAAAAAAAATTAAATAAATAAAAAAAAAATAAAAAATTGTGTTAAAAAATAAATAATAAAATAGGCAGCAGGGCAGCAGGCGGCATAACCGGAGCGAACCAGCCATCCAGTTAGCTATGCTAAACAATACAAATACATCTATAGAAGAGAGAACTTTTGTTATTATTATTATTATTATTAATATTATTGTTGTTGTTCTTGTAAATCATAGGGTGTTTTATGAGTACACATAAAGCTGGTTTGAGTTGCTCAATTTCGGTTGTGTTGATGTGCTTTCAGTTGGTATAGAAAATACCTGTGACTTAGCACATTGGTTGCGAACCTTTTCTTTTTTTCAGCAACAAAATCTGTTTAAATTAATTAATTTTATTTGACGGCCCTGTCCACAATTGTCCATCAATTTTCTGCTGAGCTAAGCTCTCCGCCTTATAACAGCAGCAAAACAAATTGCAATTCTGGTCATGTACAATATTCACGTCTGCTCTACTACGCCGTAATCATTCCCCGTCGCATTCGCTTTTATTTCCACAAATACAAAGTCATATTGAAATTGTATAAAAAAGAAGCTTATTAAAAGCACAACTACAATGATAAATGTTCAAACACACAAAACTTACTATATGTACAATAAAACAAAACAAACAAAATAAAAAATCTAGGTATTTGGAATTAGATGTGCGGCAAACACGACGTAGTATTTTCTGTGGTGTTAATGGAATGGCAGGGAGAAATGACTATGGTAACGACGTCGTGTCATAATACGAATTGTCGACCACCTGCTATATACCAATGCCACCCACTTTTAATGTAACAAAAACCACCACAAAAACCAAACTTGATCTATCCAACTGTACAATACAGACGTTCTCTTTGGAATTTTTTTTTTCTTTTTTTTTCTTTTTTACGTTTCACCAAAGTTGAGCTTTTACTCATGGTTGCTATTTGTTTGTTATTTATCGCTCTGTCATGACATAGTGCAACAAAAAGAGAAAACCACTTTTTCTATTTTGAATTTTAGTTTCACCACAAATGAACGAAAAATATTTTAGCCGAAATATATACTAAATAGTATTTTTAATTTTTAATTAATCTATTTGATTATTTTTTTATTATCTATGATAACAAAATTTCAAAGCAAAATATTAATTTTATTTATTTACTTAATTTTGTTAAAATTAAATCAACAAATAATTTATTAATTTCAATATGAAAAAAAAAAAAAAAAAACAAATTAAGGTTTGGTTAAAACTTCGTTAGTACGAATTATTGTGTAGCTTGATGGCGTCACTGAATATTTATAACGCTCTCAAAGTCTCCACATTTAAGTACAAACTCTCCCGTTGTTTACATTTTCTTCTAGCTAATTTTTTTTTTTTTTTTATTTTTCTTAAAAATTTATTAAACATAATTTTTTTTTTTGTAAAATAATTAAATATTTAAAATTTACTGCTCGTGTTAAATGTTTATTTTATTTTTATTTTACATAATTAATTGGTTCACATGACGTAAAAAGAATATATTTATTTTTTTATTATACATAAATTTTTCAAAATTAGTTATAGAAAAAGAAAGAGATAAATATATATATGTGGTTTTTTTTTTGTTTGCCTCTGCGATTTACAGTGAGTAAAATGAGAACTGAAAGAGAGCATACAACAAAATAATAATTATTATTTTTTATTATTTTTTTGTTATACAAATGTCAGTTTCGAACAATCTGTCAAAACGTTTGGTTTTCAGTTTTTCTTTTTTCTTTTCTTGTTTATTTCTGAAAAAAATAAAAAATCTTTTTTTTTTTTTGTTTTTGTTTTTGTTTCCTTTTATTTGTAAATATTTTTATAATTTTTCTCAATTTATTATATTTCATTGTGAAAATAATACAAGTTCATAAATATATATATATAAATAAATAAATCAGTTTTGTTTTTGTTAAATAATATTTATAAACACAGATATAATACGATTGATATATAAAATATATAATGCAAAGATGAGTGAAGGTATTCTGGCTGGTTTTAAAAAATTTATACATTGGGGACCATTAACCGCTATAGGTGAGCCCATCACGGTTAAATAATTTTCAACAAAATTTAATTTTTCTACTTTAGAAATTGTAGTATTGATAAAGAAAAAAAAAAAATTTTTTTTTTATCTATATTTGTCTGTTCAAAAATGTTTTAACCTAAAAAAAAAAAAAAAAGCGAAATTTGTATGTAGCGCATAAATAACCTTAAATTACTTGCACCGGTAAATAACTTCCGACATCCTTCTAACACAAAACATATTACATTAAATGTATTTTTTACTAAACATAATTAAAATTTTAAATTAAAAACGATTTTATTACTAGTCTGTGTATTTGTTGGAATAAAATTTGTAGTTTTTGGGTGCAATAAATTACATCAGAATTTTTTTTTTCTATATAATTTATTTGGAAAATTATATTTTCGTTTTTTTTTTTTTTAATAATAATAATTTGACTACTGCGTTGGTGGCATCTTTCTAGTTTCTAGTTTATTTTTATTTAATAAAACTACATTGAAGCTAAATAAATCCTCACAGTGTATCGTTATTTAGCTACACAGCCACACAAAACTCTAGAGAATCTAAAAAGAAAATAATAATAATAATTTTTTTTTTTTTTTTTTTGTAGTTTTATTATTTGCGAAAGTCTCAAAGGTTGAATAAATGTAATTTAAATTTAATTATTTAATGACAATTTGAATTTGGTAAAAAAAAAAAAAAGTAATTCAAGATGAATCATCAATAAATAATAAAACTGGTATAATGTTCGGTTTACAACTTGGCTAAATAAATTTAATCACCACCACCCAAATTAAAAACAGCAAAAAACTTTAACCAAATAAATAAATTTCAATCAAATAGTAATTTGATTACATTTACAATATAATGGGTCATCTACTTTTGATTAAACCCACAAAAAAATTTAATTTACTTCATTTTGATTGGCATAATAAAGTTGTTAAAAAACTGAAAATTTATTGCTCTGAATTTGGTTTTTATTTTGGTTTTCCTGTTAAAACTTTAATTTAACGGACTACCGGACCCCCCCCTTCCGCCCATTAATAGTATATAATGTTCTAAGGTAAAAATAGTCATAAATAAGAAAAGATTTATTAAACATTTTATTGGAAATATTTTTGAAATTTTTTGAGGATCGCGTGTCATAAAAGTGTTCCCTTTTTTTTTTTCGTTGTTTTGTTATCCTATAAAAAAAAAATTTCGTTTTCTTTATTTATCAGATAAGTTTTGTTTTTTCTTTATTATTGTTATTATTTTACTTTTACTTAAAGTTTCCTTTATTAAGTAACATTTCTTTTATTGTTCATTGCTGCCAATGCGTAATTTTTATTTTATTTTTAACATAAAAGAATCCCACCTTGGATTGTTTTTTATTTGTGTCATATAAATACCACATAAAAAGGGTTTGTCTTAATTTTTTTTTTTGTTTATTTTATGTTATGTTAATGTCTTTTGATACTTTTATTAACAATATTCAGTGTTGAATTATAATAATCTAAACAAAACGAAAAAAAAAGCAAACAAACAAAATTACCATTAATGTTGGATGTTTAATAATTAAATGTCGCAAAAACTCATTGAAATGTAATAAATATTCATTGAATTAACGTTGAATTTACGTTAAAATAATTTTAATCAAATTAAGGAATTTTTTGTGTGATTAGCATAATTATTATGACATTGATTAAGGTAATTAATTAGTTTTTTTTTTCTTCTTCTTCTTCTTCTTCCTATTGTTGTATATTCATAAATTGTTTATTCGTGTGCTATTGGTATAATTTCTTTAGTAATGATGTGACTCTTTCTATGGAATAATTTTCTTTATTAATTTTTCTGTTTTTTCTGTTTTTTTCAGGTATAATAAAATGTATAACACTAATGACATTATATATGAATTCAATGTGGTGGCCACCAAATCGTAGTACATCTGGATTTTTAAATCAAACAATATTTCTAATATTATCAGCAATGACTGGTTTTAATTTTGTTATGGCATCATTATGTGGACCAAAGTTTTTACCATTTGGTTGGAAGCCAACAGTATGTATATATAAATTAATATTAAAAAAAAAAAAAAATGAGTTTTATTTATTTATTTATTTATTTGTTGTAGTATCAGGGGATCAAACTTTAAGTGTCTAATGTTTTGTAAATCGAAATATATAATTATGTCACCAATTAAATAATAAATAAAATAAAAAAAAGCAAGAACAAAATCTATGTTATCAAGTCTAGACATTGGAAGGTTTTTTTTTTTTTTTGCTCCTTTTCAACATGAAACAAACGTCAATCTTCTATGTTTTACTTATTATTATATTATTAATCGTATGTGTGTAATAGAAAAACTATTTTTCTCTACCCTGTTTACCTTTATTTCTTTTACTTTTTGTTATTTATAATGAAAAGTGAAATTAATGTAGATTGTGGCTATTTTTTTCTTTTCCTTTTTCTATTATTTCTATAAAATATACAACGTCGTAATTTGCATAAAAGTTGATAAACATCATTTGAATGTTGTTTTACTTCTTTTTTTATTTAGATTTTGTTCATCGTTTATTGTTTGTTTTATAATTATAATTATAATAACTATAATAATAATAATAATACTGTAAAAAAGCCACGGAAACCAGCACACCAGTTGCATAAAGAATTTTTTTTTTTTGTGTGTTAATTTAAAGCTTAAATAAGCATTAAACATGTTTATGTTTGAAAAATAGGGATGAATATCATTAGTATTATGTTTATAATAGAAATAATAACCGGATATGAACATAATTATGTATATATGTATAAGTAAAAATAAAAATACTTAAATTATCATTAGAAATCATCTGACCTAAATATTTATTGCGTGATTTATTCCTATAATATGTAGAAATGTCCTTTTCACATTATTGATTTTTCATTTCTGTTTCTGTTTCTTTTTTTTTTTTTTTAGGATAAAAAAGCTGAAGACAATTTACAATTTTGTCAAGATTGTCAAGGTTATAAAGCGCCAAGATCACATCACTGTAGAAAATGTAATTTTTTTTTTCTTAATTTATTTGTTTTGAAAATTAATTAAAAATGTTTAATTTTTTTTTTAAGGTAATCGTTGTGTTATTAAAATGGATCATCATTGTCCATGGATAAATAATTGTGTTGGCTGGGGTAATCATGCATATTTTACAGCATTTTTATGTTTTGCGGTTATTGGTTGTATTCATGCAGCAATTATACTTGGTGGATCATTATATGCTGGAATACATAGACAATGGTTTGATTTTATTTGATTTTTTTTAATTTAAAAATTTAATTAAGTTTATTAATTAATCAATTACGATACAAATCATTTTATGTTTTTTTTTTTTTTCTGTTTTACTAATAATAATAAAGAAAAGTAAAATTGTTGTTGATTATTATCACAATTGAAATAAAATTAATGTGGTGTTACACCGCTTTGAGTAGAATGAAATGAAAAGTAAAGAATAATAATAATAATAATAGAAAAAGCATAAAAAGATTAATTGTATTCAATTAACACACGTATTTATTTTTCCCTCTACACAAACAAACTATTTAATTAATGAATGAATGAATGAATTAATTCAAAACTATATAATTCTTTATATATTTTATTATCCTAGGTATTTATTTTATGGTAAATACCATTTAGCAACAGTTAATCTGGCATTATGGAGCCTTATTTTATGTGTATTTAGTCTTGGTTTGGCAATTGGTGTCGTTGTAGCAGTTGGAATGTTATTATTCTTTCAAGTTTGTATTTTTTTCTCTATAAATAATTTTTATTATTAATAATTATAAATTTCTTTTGCTATATTAGTTACGTGCAATCTTTCGTAATCGGACCGCAATTGAAGATTGGATTGTTGAAAAAGCAAAATATCGTCGAGAGCATATAAATGATTTAGAAAAATTTATTTATCCATATGATTTAGGTTTAATAAATAATATAAGACAGGTGGCTAGTTGGTCATGTGAACCAATTGGTAATGGCATTGAATGGAAAGTTATTGACGAATGTGACCAATACACGTTAACGGTTTGTCCATTTATTTTGCATGCACTATCAAGATTCTATTTTTAATTTGATTTTAATTTTATAGCGTGAACAAATATCACAAAAAGCTGAAAAACGTGCACGAACCCGTACCTATAGAATAATAAAAAGATCAACCGGTAATTGGATACCATTGTGGTCGCAAGGTATTAAAGTTTGTGTTAGTTTACCATGCACAGATGAGCCACGTATTAAATTAAATATTGGTGATACCGTGAAAATAACGCGGTGGCGAAAGTAAATTTTATTTTTCTTGATTTTTTTTTTTTTTTTATTACGTTTTATTAATGAATTTTGTTGTTGTTTAGATACTGGTTATTTGGTGAGAAGATTTATCCAAAAACCGAGGCAACAATACCACAAGCGAATAGTAAAAATAAAAAGGCGCGAAAAATGAAAAATACCTTAAATGGTGGTGGCAATAGTAAAAATAGCAACAATATAAATAATAATAATAATATAAATAGTATAAATGATAAAAATAATATAAGTGTGGTGGATAAGGAGATGATAATACCAAGGGTACGTGGATGGTTTCCACGTCCGTGTGCCGTTGAATTAGCAACAAATGAAAATGATGAATATGAGGATGATGAGGAATTAATACAGCAAAATCTAAAACAAAATCATCATCATCATCAACGTCACGAGAATTTAAAAAAAAAAAATTAAATAATTTAACAGATTTATATGCAACGTGTAATAATCAATCACCATGGATGTCTCTTTACAATAAGCAAATCTTTATTATTTATTTCAATCGATATGAGAATTTTTCTTCACTGCAATTTTAACATTAACTAATTCATTTGTAATTTTTCTTTTTCTTATTTCATTAACCTATTGTACGTGTTGTCATTATAATTTTATTTTTTATTTTAACAAACAAATTAATTAACATGTCAATTTGTATATTTATATAATGAAAAAAAAAAAAAAAACGATATGATTCTTGAACAAATAAAAATAAAAAAAAAAAACTTGTAACTCTTGATGAATTTTTTACTTTTTTTTTTAAATTTTATTTTTATTCATTTTTCAGTTGAATTTCTGTTTGAATTATGATTGGTGATAGTTGGTAAATACTGCTGATACAAACACAACGCTAAAAATCAGGTAATTCTTGTTACGGTAATTTTTACGTAGACTTTAAATGAGTTTTTTTGTACTACAACCGCGTTGCATTAAGTTGACACTTCGTTCCTTTACACGAAAAATTTAAATCTCTATGTTGACGCGTTGTAATTTCAGTAAATAATGCACAACCAACGGCATCATCATTTTTTTTTTTCAATTTTCTATGAGATGAAACTTTGCAGGAATACTACGAGTTTGACACAATAAAAATGAATATGGTGAAAGTGGTCTTCATTTTCTACGCGAATGGAAAGCAGAGTAGAAATCAACATTGGAGAGTGATAACAATTAAAGAAAACAATTTATTTGCTTTGTTTTTAAAACTATAAATATATATTTTTTATTAATTTTTATTTAATAATTACAATATTTCTTCTTTTTAATTATTTCACCTTCACTGGCAAAATATATTTTTCTTTATAATAATTAATAATAAAAAATAATAATAATAATAAAATTTTGGTATCAATTTCTTGTGACAATTTTCTTTCTTTTTTTTTTTTATTTCATTTTATTTTTAATTAATTTTTTTTTGTGATTATCATCTATCTGTGTGTGTTTGTTTATACTTGAATTTTTTATTTATTTATTTATTTATTAATTAATAACATTATATTTTTTACTTTTACTACAAATTTAAAAGTTGTTGGCATTTTAAGCATAAAACCGTTACTTTTCTTCTCTTACTTTATTATAAATTTTAATTTAAAATAATTTTTCTTGGCTAATTTTTATTTTAATTTTAACTTTTTTTATTAATTTTTTACTTCTACGTTATGAAAATAATTTTCTTTTACTTTTTTGTTGATTAATTTCAAAAAAAAAAAATATATATATATATATTTTATTATTTATGTGTGATGTATACAATTCAAATTTTATTTATTTAATTAAATCGTAACAAAAGATAATTATAATTTATTTACAATTAATCAATTAATTAATTAAAACAAAAAAAAAACAAAAATATATTTATTAAGCATAAAGCGTTTTTAAATGACTTTTAAGTTGCTTTTAATTAATTAAATTCTTAAATATTTAATTAAATAATAACCATTTTTGTGATGTTATTTTTTGTTTGTTTTTAATTAATTTTTATTTAATTAAATTAATTTAAAAATATAATAAATAAAAAAAATGATTAACAAATTACGTTAAGTAATTAAAATTAAAAATTTCAACAGAAATTACGTCACAAAGCTACTGAAGCCACTTACGTCACAATGGTTAAGAACCTGGATACATATTCAACACACAAAACTAAAAATGGTTGAAAACTTAAATAAAAAAAAAAAAGTTAAAAATTTCTCTGTAGTTTCATTTTTTGCTTATTACTAGTGATTGTTGATCCATCATTGACTAAATAAAAACCTCCATACGTGCACAATATATAGCCGAAGATTAATTTTTTTTCTTTATCCCTTTTTTAAACATTATTTAAAAAATAAAGGAGAAAAAAATCAAAGTTTCTCTAACATCCGCATTTCAGTGTTTATGTTTTTCAGCTCTTAATTTAATTTAATTAAATCCTTACAAATAATAAAAAAACTTAATTTAAATCGTATGTCGTAGTGTAAAACACAACAGAAAAAACCTAATGACACACAAATACAGTACATACATACAAAAAAAAAAAAAAAAAATAATAATAATAATTTTAATTAATAATTAATTAACAAAACACAGAAACAACCTTTAATAAAAATTAAATAAAAAAAAAAAAAAATTGATTATAGGAGTTTTATTCTTCTTAATTCAATTTCCATCTCTTATCATTTTTCTTGTCTTATTACAACCAATTAACTTAGATCTAATTTTCTTGATTGATTTGCATTTCGTTATTCTCACCACATTTCATTGCTTTAGTTTGTTTTAAAACAAAACAAAAAAGAAATATAAGAATTTTCTTTTTTCTTTTTTAAATCTATGAAAGAAAAATTAAAGAGAAACAAAAAAAAAAAAAAAATAGAGAATAAATTTTTTTTTTTTTCCCAATACATTAATTAATTAATTAAATTTTTTATTTGAATAAGAAAAAAAAAACTTAAAAATTATTTTAATATATATAATCTGTTGCAACAAAAAGTCTCTTTGTGTATAAAATTATTTATGTAAATTATGTTTTTTTTTTTCTATGTCACAGTATCCAATAATTAAATTATTAAACTAAATTACTACTCAAGTGCTCTTTATATATACAGATAAACGTGCTTGTGCGATTAATTAATTACAAATTATGTATTGTGTGTGTATGTATAATTGTGTCATGTCGTCTATTTAAAAGAAAAATCGGTTTTTTCGTTATTGAAAATTAAACTTTATTAAACTTCGCGATTTTATTAAAAAAAAAAAAAAAAAAAACACAAACTCGAAACATGTTTCAATAGCAATAACACCATCGATACACATTTCACGTTTCATGTTTCAATAATCAAAAACAAAACAAAAAACACGTTTCATGTACAATGTTTCAATAACCATAAAAAAGATTTTTATTCTCTTATTGTCAAATTGTCAAAAAAAAAAAAAAACTGTCTAAATTGATACAAAAAATATTATAAAAATCTAATGTAATCGATCGACCCCCACTTATTAAAACGCATTCTAATGTAGATAATAAATCATTATGATGCGTTTCAGTAATTAGGTTCATGTAATTAAAAAAAAAAAAAAAAAACTTGTCATGTTGCTTAACACTAATTAATAAAGAATAATAAAAAAAAAAGAGAAAACAATAACCATGCATTAATGTCTAATAATAATAATATGTCTTTTGTGTGTCTATAAATTAAATTTGTCTATAAGCATAATATAAAATACATGCATATAAGATAAAAAATTGACAAAATATTAATAATAAATTAAAATTAAAATATTGTCTACAAAAACTATGTAATAATAGATAGAGCATAGTTTTGTGACTTACATCAGAGTCATTTGTTGTTGTCACAGTTAAATCACAACCACTAGTCGTCGTCGTCGTTGTTGTTGATAATTTACGTTGTTGAAATATATCAGATGGCCTTAATGCTGCACGTTTTGCAACAATTTCTAACATTTCATTTAATATTGCACCCTCAGCAGCAACATCCGTTGAACTTTTATTTAATTCTATTATTTAATATATATATATACATAATTTAACATTAAAATATTAACTAATAATAATTAATTAAAGAATACAAAACATACTATTGCAAGATAAACGCATATTTAATTCTTCTTTTAATTGTGCATGACGATGCTCTAATTGTAATTCCTGTTGTCTTATACCTAATTCCTCATCACGTTTTCTATTTAATATAAACGAAAAAAAATTCATTTAATTTTATTCTTATTTTCTATAATAATTAAACTAACTTTAATTGTGTAATATTACGCCAAATATCTAATAATTCTTTTAATAATTTATCATCATTTGCACCAACTGAGGTACCTGGTTCCAAACTATTAAAATCACAAAACATTTTATTAACAATTTGTCATATTAAAAATCAAAAACCATAACCAAAAAAAAAAAAAATTTCTTTACTTTGCTAAATCTTGCCCTTCGCCTCTGAGTGATTTTTCAATTACAACACCTCGTGTCTCTAAATCTTTAATTTCTACTTCAATCTCTTCTTGTTCACGTTGTATCTCCTGTGCAATACGTAACCGTTTTAATTCAGCTTGTCTGGACGCTTTTGTGTGAGCTTTTTGTATTTTTTTCATTTCTTTATTATTCTCATTGTTTGAGTAGCTTTCATCTAATAAATAGAAACAAATAAAAATTAATTTAACACAATTTACAAAAAAAAAAATAAAAAATAATATGAAAAGAAAACAAACCGTCAGATCGTTGATAATGTAAGGGCAGTGGAGGTATCGGCGGTGGCACAAGATCATCTGTACTACTTGTAATAACATCACGTCTTGTCGGACTAGATGAATTCGATTGTATTTGATGCTGTTTCAAGCAATCCTCAGATTTTGAACGTTCATAAATTGGAGTCTCTTTATCCTAAAAAATTTAAATAATAATTTATTAATATCAAAATTTAGATTAATTAATTATTCATTGTTAATATTGGTTAAAGTAAATTATCTATTTATATATAAAAAAAAAAAAAAATTAAATATTTATTGTTGATTAATCCAAAAAACGTAATAAAACAGGGAAAAACATCATTGCTATCTAGTCTTGATTAGTTAAATAATAATTATTACAATTGCGTGTTACGTGCCAATTTAATTAATTAAAGTGACTAAGTAAATTCAGTTATAATAATTTAACCTTTAAAATAACTCAGTTTGTTAAATAAATTAATTAAAAAATAAAACTAAAGTGCTTAACGCATTGATTAATTAAAATTAAAGATTAAACGAAAAAAGAGTGAGTAGATTTTTTTTTCAGCAAGCTGTTTTAATTAAACATAACTAAGCAAAACTACATAAAAAACATAAAAACAACAGAAAAACTTATTATGTTTATCATCTTACACCAAAACCGGTGAGTTTCCTCACATCAAAGCATGACTGCAAAAATAATTATTAAAAAAACCAAAAAAAAAAAAAAGAAAAACAAAAAAAAAAAAAAAAATTCCAAAGTAAAAAAAAAATAAATAATTAAACAAACCCAATAATTTTTTTTTTTTTTTTTTTTTTATTATTATAAATTAATTAAGAAATAATTAAACCATAACCCAATAAATTTTTTTGTTTTATAATTTCATTACAAAAATTACAAAAACTTTGAAAATAAATATTTTTAATAAGAAACAAAAAATTCTGATTTATCTTACCTTGGATTTATCTTTTGATTTTGGTGATATTTTAAAACGTCCAAACATTCCTTCTGATTTATCTTTAGTATTATAATGACTTGGTGGCGATGGTGTTGTTGTTACATCCTTTTTCTTATGGAAAAATTCAGACACAGTTTGTATTATACTTTTACGTCTATCCGGATCTTTATCTTTATTAGTTGTACGTAGATGTAATGCTACTTGTTGTTTATTATTATTACCTTTATTATTATCATCATTAGTATTATTATTATTATTATTATTTGATAATAATTTTTGTATTTTATTTATATCATTAACACTTTTTGATGTTATTAACTTTTTCTCAGTTTCCTTCATATCATCTGATTTATTTAATGAATCTGAATAAATACCGTGCGCTATATGATCTAAATTATAACGTTTTCGTAACAATTGAATTTTCTCTTCTGGTGATAAACCTAATTCTTGATTAGTTTTTAAACGTGCACGTAATTTTGCATCTTGACGCATTTTCTCGGTGTTTGTTATTGTCTCGTCGTATTTACGTGGTTGTCTAGGTGGTGGCACCGGCGTTGTAAATCCATTAAGATTATCAGTAAAACCATTTGGTGACGTTTTTTGTTCTACATTATTTGCGTTAAATGTTGTACGTGGCGAATATACACAAAATGATTTTGTTTTTGATATTTTTGGCATAACAGTGCTTGTGTTATCACTGTCAATTAAGTCACTACGTGGCCGATCATTTGTTTTATATGATGATTTATATAAATTATTTGTTTTTTCGTTTAGTGTGTTAATTGGTGATGAGTGAATACTGTGTCGACGTTCTTTTTGCTGGTCATTTGATTGATACTTCTGTGTCACTATTTTTGTTTTTGAATTACGACGTTCTGGTGCGATTGGATGGCAATGTATTTGTTCAATGATCTGTGGTGTTGACGTACTTTTGCTAGGCGATGGTGAATACATAGGCACTTGATTTCCAACACCAACGACACCACTCGGACTAAACATACCACTTCGGTTTCTACTTCTGTTTAATCGTTTTTCTGCATTTAATTGTTTCTTACTCTGTAACTTATCCATAACTAAGTCATGTATTAAATCTTTTTGTTTGGTTCGTTCTTTTGATATTTCTTGTAGTTTGCTGGTTACTGTTGGTGGCTCTATTATTTTGTCAATATAAACGCTTAATGACCGATCAGCAGATACGGACTGTTGATCAGAATTTAGATCACCCTTTGATGATTTTCGTTTTGTTTTACGTACATCAATTGAGTCTTTTGCATTACTTATTTGTGTTATTTTCAATTGTAATTTTCTAACATATTCTTCGTAACCGATCTCTTCAACATTTTTCCCTATTAACGATTCATCTAATTGTAAACGATCTTGGGATATTTTGCGTTCTGCTTTTCGGTCTAAACTTGCTCGTTTGTCATGATCAATTGGACGTTCATTAGCAATATTCTTCAGATTATCCTTAGACGGCACAGATGATAATATTTTATCAAATCTATTAAAGCTGATGCTGCTGCTATCAAATGTTTTTTGTGGTGCATCTAATGGGCTTGTGACAACAGTAAGGGCGTCACTGTCCTCAGTGGTAGTAGTCGTTTGCGAAGCAATCATCAATAAACTATCTTCTTCAATATCATTTAAACTGTCCAATTGTTCACCACGATCAAGTTGTCGATGATTAAATGTTTCAACACCAGATCCAAATAATAATTTAGGTGTTTCATTCATTGGCGTTTTCAAATCAAAATCATTATTCAGAATGCATGCACCTTGTTCAATATAATCAACGCCAAGTACCTCCTTATTAACAGCTTCGACTAGGTCTAATTTTTTACTATCCGTTAATATTGGTAGGGCATAAACAATTTCATGATGCTTGTATACTGAGTTACCGTTTCTAGGCGAAGGACTATTACTATGATGATTATCACAATTATTTTTATAATTATTCGTGTGATGTTCATGATTATGAACGAACTCGACATAGCCACGATTCTTGAGCAATGCTTTATTCGTTGTAGAATATGTTTCTATGCAACTATCCTCAGAACCAGTATCCATAAATTCTATATTATCCATATCTAAATCAAGATTTTTCATAATACCACATTCCATTTTTTTGGAAACTTCTTTTGGTACCTCTTGCAATATAACTGCCGTTTGTTGCTGTAGCACAACCGGGCTATTACCATTATTATGTGTTGATTTCTTCTTGCTTCGTTTATTACGTCTAATCGTGCCACGATTTGAATTTAAAGCAAACTCAATATCTACAAAATTTTCCGATACAGCATCATCAGCCGTCCAATCAGATAATTCCGTTTCAGTTAGCGCTTGACCAGTCATTTCAGTTTCTGAATCAGAAACGCAACCCATATCTGGGGGAACAACCGCTGTTGGTGTTTTATCTAAATCAATTGGTGATTTAACAGCAATTGTATTTGGCACACTTGCAAAACTTAATGTTGTTGGTTTCTTTTGCTTCACTTCCGCTTCTGGTATACCTTTTGGAATAATTAATGGAAGATTTTTTAACGTATTAACTTTATTTTCATTTTTAGTATCGAATTTTAATTCTGGCTTCCTTGAGTAAATTGGTTCATATTTAACATTTTTTGTAAATGGTTCAAATGGTTTCTTCTCTTTGATTACACTTTTAATTGGTTCCTCGTTTATTTTATCACATTTTTGTTTATCAATATCACAGGATTCTTTTTTCACTAAAGTTTTATTAGTCATTTGATTATTAATATCATTTGATTTTATGTCGTCGCCTATTATTTTTGTACCAGCTGGTAATTTTTCCATTAATTTTAAATCTTCTGGATCACCAACATATTTACCATCAATAATCATTAAACTATCAATTTGCATTAATTCACCAGATGAATCACGAACTTCAACACGTGGAACAAAACGATCGCCTGGCAATGTATCAGGACTTGTTGTTGAATCAAGTGTATAGTGAGGTATTTCTTCAAGACTAGATGTACTGGAACTAGATGATAAACTATCTGACTCAACATCAGATTGATTTTTTTGTAATGTTTTATCCCAACCAATTATTTTTGGCACTTGAATAATTGTATCATGTAATGGACTATTAGGACGTTCATCATTTTGATCAATTAATACTTGTTTCTCTTCGATTGTGGCTGTTGCTGTTGTTATTATCGTCGTTGTAGGTGTAGTTATAGATGAAGTTAATTGATTAATAGTTTGGGCATTTGTTTTACCATTCTCTATAATCAATTCATCAATTGAATTTCGGTTTTGAACATCATTTTTACTATTCACTATTTTCTTATCATCATTTTCTAAATGATCAATCTTTTTATTTATAATACTATTAAGTATATCGGGTACAACCGATTTAATACTATTATCTAATAATGGTATCTCATCCTCAGCTAAAATCTCTTTTTTAACAATTACTAAATCTATTGCTTCAATACTATTTTGATGAATATTATCATTAATAACAATATCAGCATTCACATTATTACTAATTGAATCATTTAATGTTAAATCAATTATATTATTATCATTAACACATTTATCCATTTTTTCAATAAACTCTTGATTCTCTTTAATTATCTTTGTTGGTATTTCAATATTTGTTAAATCAATAATTGGCAATGGCTTTGTATCATCTTTTTTTAATAAATTTATTGTTTCTATTGCTTTTATTGTATTTATATCATTGATTTTATTCTCAACTAATGCCGTATTTATTGTTTCCGAGTAATCTTGTTTCTTCAACAATGCATTACAATCAAGAATATTATTTTTATTATTACTAATTAATTGATTATTATATAAATTTTCTTTTTCATCGGAATTATTTTTAACAAGATTCTCAATTAGATTTATATCATTTGTTTTAATTTCATTAATTTTTGTTATTGGTATAGTAATTGTTGGCTTATCATTGCCAGGATTTAATAATTTTTGACATTCAGAGATATTTGTATGGAAATTTTTTAATTTTGAATCAAGTATTGATGTTGAACCAGATTTCATGATACCACTAACTAAACCAGTTTCACCTAATAAATACCGTTTCTTCAATTCTAAACTCTTTTTCGATGCTATACCCTCAGTGCTTGCGGTTTTATTTAATAAATAATCACCAGGACGAGGATTCTTTAGCGGTAAACGTGTTGTTGTTAATACAGATGGATCAACTTGTACTAGTGGTTTAAATTCTAAATGTATATCATCTTGATATTGTTTAATACTTTTTGGTATTTGCGTTATTGGCTTATTTGTGGTATTTGTATACGCTTTGTGTCGAGATCCATTTTCAATCATACCAGATTTAACCTGCAATAATAATTAATTAAATTTGTATAAAAAGCAGAAAATAAAAAACAATTAAATACCTGGACTTTAGTTGGTCGCCTTAAATGTGTATCATCAATATAAATTCTAGGAGGTGGTCCACGTGCTATAGGATCCTGATCAAATTCCGAATCGGTTGATATTTCTGTTGCTGAATTTAATTCAACATCTGCTGATGATGATTCCGAATCTGATTGTACCTATTTTTTAAAAGTTTACAAAAAGTAAAGGTAAGATAAATACAAAATAGATTAATAAAAATTTGAATTAGAAAGCGAGAAAGAAAAAAAAAAAAAACTAAAAGAAATATTAGTTTAAGAAATAACAAAAATGCACAACAATCAAAACACAACACAGGTTGCTTTTATTTTGATTATTAATTGAAAAGTAATTAAGAAAAAAAAAATATAATAATAATAAAAAAAAGAGAGAAAAGAGAAGAAAGAACACCAATATTTGCATAGCTGTTAGTTAAATTACCACCCACAATATTTAATTTAATTTATTAATAACAAAAAAAAACAACAGATAATTATGCTGCAGTAGATCATTAGTCATCTTTATTCATTTTTTTTTTTATCATGTTTATTTTCATTAAGATTAATTCCTTTCGGGTACGATCCAAGAAAGGTACACAGAGAAAAATATATATATAAATATTAAAACTACTTGCAAGTGTTATTATTTAAATTAATTATTTTCTTTAAATTACAGGAAAAAGTTAAAAAATATTTTACGTGTTAATTGAAACAAAATAAAAATAAAAATTATTTAATTAATTAAAAAAAAATCTTCTTCTAATTTTGACACACATTGAAAACGAAAAAAAAAAAAAAAAACGAACACAAATCTCTTAATTTTTTAATTTTTTTTTTTTTCTTAAAGTTTTACCTTTTGAAGATCGTACCCCAGAGAGCACAGGGATTTTTTTTTTTTTTGTATTTTGTATTTATGATTAAAAATAATAAAATTAATTCTATTTGGTAATTTTAATAATTATTTGACTGGGATTTTTTTTATATATTACAGATAATTTTTTTAATTAAATTAAATTAATTAATTAAAAAAGAGTTTTTTTTTTTTTTTTTTATATATAATAATAAATTGTTTTTTGTTCTTGAGAAAAAATAATATAAAATAAAATAAAAATCGAAAATGAATAAATTATATAGAAAATAAATAAAATGTTTTGTATGGTATAATTTTGCTATGCAGTATGCTTATGCTGTTACATAATAACACACGAGTCCTTATTGTGATCTTTTGTATCATGATGCTCATGGTGCTCATCATGATGATTACCCTTTTTAAAATAATCAAACATTGTACGCGTTGATGTTGGTTGTGACACAATATGCGGCGTTATCTTTTTATTCAATTTTTCATTATCTTTATCGTCGCGTTCCTCACGCTCTAACATCTTTTTTATATAAGGATTATTACCCGATATTCTTGTTTTCATAAATTCCTGCTTTTTATTATGTAATGCTTGGCTTTTTTCGATTAAAAATTGTGTTTTTGCTACTTCGACTTTTTCAATGGATGCAGTTGGTGTTAAATTCAAATCCTCTCTGACGGTTTTTTTTCTAGGTGGTTTCGCAGGACTTTGATTAGCTAATGTATCTTCATATGACGGCGATGCAGGGCGACTCATCTCATTTATTGAACTTTTATTTACTTCATCAGTACGCTTCGAAAGTGGTGGTGGTGGCGTTGTATACTTTACTTCGATTTTAGTATAGGTTTTTGATTTTTCACCTCTATCTGCATTAATAACCGGTATCTTCGAAGATGATGATACTTTTGCATTCTCTAAATCAGTCGATTTTATCAATAGTGGTGAATCGATAGTATCCTTTTCTGCGTAAGCCCGTGGTATCATTTTCATGCTTTCAACTTCATCTGTATTTATAATTAAATTTTGATTATCGTTAACTGTAGGATTATCCGCATTTATATATTTCGTTGACTCATCAGATGATGATATGTATTCTAAAATTTTATTATCGAATTGAGAAACTGATTTTTGACTTAATGATAAATCAGAGGATAAACTTGGACATCTACTACGATGTTTACGTATTGGTTTGATTGGGGATAATCTAATATCATCATATGTTAAAGTTTCTACTTTATTTCCAACATGAACCTGATTCATTTCAACAAATTTCTCCTCGGATAATTTTGCAGTCATAAATTCTAAATCATGTTTATCGTTATTCAAAATATCCTCTTTAGAGCATTTATCAGCAATAATATCAATTTTCTCAGAATAATTTAAAACATTTTTATTGCATTCAATGTGTAACATATCGGATAAAATATTATTTAATGAATTATCATCATGACAATTATTTAATAAATTTTCATTGTAAAAATCATATAAAATTGTTGGATCGTTTGGCAATTCCTTAATTTCCTGAACCATTAATTCTTCACCTTCTTCTACTGCTTTTACCTCTTTTTCTTCTTTGATTGGTAAAATAATTTCCTTTTTCACATCATTAGTATTTTCAAATTTAGTATTCGATATAAAATCTAATTCTAAATCAACGGGAAAATAATTTTCTTTTATAACTGGGCGTCCACCATTTATTTTTTCCTCATTCTTATTACAGTCACCAATTATTGTGTTATCTGATTTTATTTTTAGATTCTTAACCAAATTCTCATTTGCAGAGGTTTTCATTATTTTTTTCTCTTTATTACCATTCTCGATAATTTTAATCGGATGTTTCACTGGCACAGCATTACTAATTGTTGGAGTTTTATTCTTCTCTTTCGGCACAACAGTCCGTTTTGGGGTTTTTTGTTTATTTTTATCACATTGCTTAGCAGACTCGGTTATATTTAATTTATTCTTCTTAATAAAATTTCTTTTCTCATTTTGTTTTTTATTATTCAATTGATCCATATTAATGCCATTTATAAGGGATTTATTTTTTTGCTTATCGGTAACATTCTCATTAACAATCTTCTCAAAATGTTCATCATAACCTAATTCATCATTTTTCAAGTCTTCATCATCACCAAACAGTTGCATATATTCACTTGTCGGTGATTTAACTAAAGCCGCTGGTGCCAATAATTTGTCAAACACTTTTACATCTTTTTCATCTTGTGTTCTTCTCGACTTTTTTATCGACATTTTATTATTTAATTTTGGCGAACTCTTTTCATTAATCGTAAATGTTTTATGATCTACTGCACCATCTAATAGTTGATCAAAAAAACATAAATGATCATCAGTTGGTTCTCTGTCAACTTGACGATTAGATTTACCAACCGTCTGTTGTGCCAAAATATTTTTCTTTGGCAAAGGCTTATTATTTATATTCGCCTTCGGTGAACCTTCTTTTTGTTTCTGTTGTTGATTATCCATAACAAATTTTTCATCGCAATTCTTTTCAGTGATATCACCTTTGACACTATCTTCATCATGAAAACTCTCATTTGAATTGTCAAAGCTTTTTCTATCTAATTTTGGTGACATTGATAGTTTTGCAATGCTGGCAATTTTACGCTTTGAAAATGGTGAGCTACTTGGTGAACGAAACTCCTTAGGCGAATCTAGTGGTGATGATAATTTTAATGATTCAGTTGAAAAATATTTATTTAAATCAACTTTTTTCAATTCTTTTTGATTTTTATTAATTTCACTATATTTTGGTTTATCAATTTTTTTCGATGGAAAATATTTCGATAAATCTTTTGATTGATTTTGTCCATTTGTTTTTACTGTTGTTACTTTTGGTGTTGGTATTTGTGATTTTATTGTTGATAATGTATCATTAAATGATTTCACATCAATATCTTTTAATGCCTTTGATAAGTTAATTTTCTCTTTTGCTAAATTCTTATATAAATCAATTTCATCATCAATCGTTTGATTATTATTTGAATTATTATTATTATTATTATTATTATTATTCTTAACTTCTTTAATATTATTATCAATTTTTATAATTTTTGTTATTGTATCCGAATGCTCATCAATTAATAATTTTTCTATATTTATATTATTTATTAGTTTTTCATCATTATAATTTTCTATAGCATTTGTTTGCTGTTTTATTAAAGTTTCATTATTATTATTATTATTTATAATTGATTTTTTATTATTATTATCGTTATTATTAATTATTTTTTCTAAATTATTATTATTATTATTATCTATCATTAAACATACATTATTTAAATCCATTATATCAATTTTATCATTATTTTTATTTAAAAAATTATTCGTTGTTATATTAAAATCATAAATAATTTCATTAGTTTGTTTATTATTAATGTCATTCAAATTTTCTAGATTCAATTTTTCAATGTTTACATTGTTTTTATTACAATTGCTACTACTATTATTATTATTATTATTATTATTATTATTATTATTTTGTTTTAACCATTTTTCTTTTAAATTCAATTTATTCATTATATCCTTTTTAACTAAGTTCTCTTTCTCCAATTCATTTATATCTTTTGTTAAATTTATTATATTATTCAATGTATAGATTTTCTCATTTAATTTACCAATACTTTGTGTCATTGGATTATCGTGACGCATTAAACATGGATCAATTTTTTCCAATTTATTATTATTATTATTTAAACTCGAATTACTTGTACTATTACTATTTAATTTAACGAAATTATCTGTATTATTTATTATTTTATTATTATTAATATTATTTAAATTATTATGTGCGGTATCAATCGGTACAATCACCTGTGAAAAACAAAAACACAAGAAAAAAGGAAAAAAAAAAAAAAAAGAAAGAAAGTAAAGCCCATTAACCAGTGAATAGAAAATTATTTTCATTTTAGTCTTTTACTTAAACAATTAATTCCTCAACGAATTTCAGTATTAAAATAAATTAACATAAAAAAAAATTGCATAATCTCTCTTCAGAATTCAAAAATTCATTTTATAAACATTTCTTGACAGCCAAAACTAAACTTTTAACCGGATTAAAGTTATAAATTTTGCCAAAAAGATAGAAAAAAAAAATAATAAAACAACACCTGACTATAAAATTATTTAAGAAAATAAAACATTCAGATGCGCTCATTAATTTTATCCAAAAATAATAAAACGAATTAATCAATGTGAAATAAAAAACCATTCCTAATTAGATTGATTATCCGTTTGCAAAAAATATTTATTTCAATGCATCATCATCATCATCATCATGATGTCAGTAGAGAATATTTCGACGGTTTTTAAAATCAATTTACGTAATCTAAATATCGCGTAAATAGAATTGTTGAAAAAAATAAATAAATAAAACTTACTTCAGTTTCAGTGTCTGTTGCCATGTAAACTGGTGGCAGTAATTTGACTTCTTGCATTCTTATTGCTCGTGCTTTTGCGAATTCTTCATCACCCTCTGTTTGTGTATCCGCATCGTCATCTGGTTATTTTTAGAGAGAAAAATTGTTCGTTTTATGTAAGTATGCATCAGCTACCCCCAATTGTTATAAATTTTTTAATTAATTTACCTTCACTCGAATCATAAAATTCGTCATCGTCACTGTCCTGCATCGCAGAGTAACGTTTACCAATCCAGTCAGTAGCTAATTGTAATGTCTGTGCACCCAATGGAGATCCTTCTGCTTCCTCAAAAATATCATCATTCTCATCTTCGGAATCAGATATATCAGAACTGCTCATATCAGATTCAGAATCGTCTGTACCAGTACCAAAATTTCTGTCGGTCCATTCATTCTCGTCTATTATATTCTCCAAGGATGGCTCTCCATCTGATAACGCATCAGTATATTCAAATTCAATACGTTCAGGAGTTTGTCCACGATCTAATAAATCCAATGTAGCAATACCATCCCCACGAGGACGAATTTTTTCAACTGTTGCTGTAGCTGCGTCAGTAGCTGTTGCAACTTCATCAACTTTTGGTCTCGCTATTATACGACGTTTTGGTGCCGGTTTGATTAACTTCGCTGGTAAACGGAAGTGTTGAGTACAGTAAAACAGACCATCTGGACTGTCACGGTCAAAGGCATATCCACCTAAACGCAAATTGGTATGACAATGCGTACACTTTAAGCATGACCGATGTAACACTAATCCTTCAGCAGATATTTTCTCCATTAAATAAACTTTTTGTTTACAAAAGTGACATATCTCAGATACACCTTGTGATGAAAAAACTAAACCAACTTTAGAATTTGTCTTTTGTAATCCTGTTGAAGACCCAGTTGTTTGTGTTGTCGTCGATGGTAATTTGTCATCAATAAAATCATCCTTTTTAACAAAGTGTCCAGCTATTGAAGCTACTTTATTTTTACCACGTTCACCCGTTTCAAGGGCTGTACCTTCTTTTAATTGTTTATCTAAAGCACGTATTGTTGAATCAATTTCACGAAACTTTTCATCAGAAGACTCTTGACGCTCTAATGGTTTTGACATTTTATTTTGACGTGCCAAAAACTATTAACACAAAAAACACATTTAATCACCCAAACAAAAAACTTTATTTTTATAATCAATTATTTTACCTGTTCACGACTCCATTTTGGCACTTTTTCCTTACTTTTACCCACTTCCGTTTTCTTCGAATCTTCAATTTTCTTCTCAATCTGTTTTATATTCCAGTCATTACTTTCAATTTTACCTATAGCACGTAATAAATCTTTTGGTTTTTTATCGGTAGCCGCTGCATTTCGTCCAGCGTTAATTCTTTGTTCCATAGATTTAATACGATCACCAAATTGTTCATCGGGCCCAGTTCTTGGCAGTACTGAGGCGAATCCTCTTTCACGATCCTTTAAATTCATGATAATATAAGACGATTAATAATTTTATTCATAAAAAAAAAAAAACAGAAAAATTAAAACACAGAAAAACAACATCAAAAGTAATTTAATTAGGCAGTAAAAATATTTGTGGTTAAATTGCTAATTAAAAAAACAATTAAATCCAAGTTGAAATTATTAACTTTTGTCTTTTCAATTGCTCTGTGGAATAAATACCACAATTTTTTCACAACATCAATTTTGATTATTAAAACACAATTATGCTTGATTATGTTTTTAGTCAACAACGATAAAATCTCTCTGTGTGTTAAGAAAACCAAACCAGTAAATCGTTTATTAATTAATTAAAACAAAACATTTGTTAAAAAGGTAAAACAGTAATTATAAACAACATTCTCAGTCAAGCACAATTATTCGCTTCAAATTTTATTTTTTATTTTTTCTTACAGGATAAAGTAATTTTCTTTCCAATTCTTTAACACGATCATTAAATTCTGGGGCCGATTGTCTATAAACATATAATGAATAATCTTCGAATGGTGTTGAACTATCATTTTCACGTAAAAATGTATTCGCTTGTAACATGTGTAAACTTTTAAAGAAATTTTGTGTTTGTTGTGCACGATGTAAACGACGACGATATTGTCTATCACGGCGATTTGTCTCAATTTCTTCAATACGTTTTTGGCGATCACCCTATACATTTTTTTTTTTCATTTTAATTTCCAAAGTAATAAAAAAAATAGAGGAGAAGAAGAAAAGTAAATAAATTTGAAAATAAGCAACATAAACACCACAAAAGACACAAAAAAAAAAAAAAAAAAAATGATTTTTAATTATTAAATTAAAAAAAAATAAAATAAAAAAAATTTTTATTGAGAAATTCTAATTAAAAAAAAAAAAAATAATGTTGTTTTGCTAATAATAAAATTTCATCTCATCTCAAGTCAGATCAATTATTGAAACCATGCTTCGGATTGATATATTGGTAATAAAATGTTATTAAAAATAAATTTTGTTTTTTGCTAATAAAAATGTTGATAAATCCAATAAAAAAGCCAAGAACATACTGGAAGCATCTAAATAAAATTTCTTACATTTTTAATTTAATTTTTTTTATAATTTTTCTTTTTGTTCATTAATTTTGATATCTCTTATCTTAATTGAAATAATTTTAAACTTTCAAAAATTTTCAAAAATATAATTAATCCTAAAAATACAATATAAATTGTTATATCGATTTCTAGGAATATATTTGATTCTTCTTGTATTATTAAAATACATAAAATGTCATCTTGAACCTTAAAAATTTTGATTTTTTTTTGGTTTTTATTTAAATTTTTATTTTTTTATTTATTTATTATCTTGCTTAATAAATTTAATGTAATCTAGAAAATATAATATAATAATATAGATAAAAGAAGAAATCTTATACTTACTTGTACGACTTTTTCATAGCTTCGCCTTTTTCTTGCACGTCTAGGTATTTCGACAGGTGCTGCGGCTGTTGCTATAATAAAAATAAAAAAAATTAATACAAAAAATTCGTTTTTTTTTTTTATAATTAAAACAACAAAAAGTAAATTACTTGGAACATTTTCATATGGAACAACTTTTCGTGAACGACGTGCACGTTCATCTTCAAGTGCTTGCCTTTTAGCAGGCACAACCTTTTCTACTACTTCTCCCGGTTTCTTTACAGTCATTTTAAGTAAACGTGAAAAATCAGCTACATTTGCCTTTGTTTTTTCACGTAATTCAGCAAAGTCCTGTAAAAATTAATTAAAAATTTTATTCGATAAATCAAATAAACAAAAAAAAAAAAAACAAACCAATTTTGGATGTTTAACATGTGGTATTTCACCACGAAATACTTCACAAATTTGCTCTAAATATGTCAACCATAATTTTGCATCAATTGCTTCTATTTTAACTGATTCCTCTGCTGTCATTACACGTGGAATACTTAATTCCTTTTCAATAATCTCAAATGCACGTTCATTGGATTCAATTGCACTGCTGTCAATTATATCATTTAAATCAACTAAATTAGGACGATATCTATTGTTAAAAGGAAAAAGAAAATTAGTTTTTTTTTTTTTTAATTATAATGAAATAAAACTTTTTTTTTACCTGTGTATTAACGAGCATAAAACTTTTCCATCCGTAAAACATTGTGACACATCGTTTATATCATGTGAAAACTCATGACCTTTTAACTGTAATTTTATCCATCGCATTAATACAGCACCCAATGGCGTTGTTTCTATTGTTATAAGAGGTTACAAAATAATAATAAATGATTAAAGATTTATATAGATAGACACAGATATTTCAATATAAATAACAAAAAATGAATAAAAAAAATTAATTGATCATAGTGAATGAATGAAGGTCGTTTAGTTTATTATTAGACAGATAAAAAAAAATTGTTTAAATTCAATTAAATAGCGAATCTATTCATTTAAAATTAAAATTGCATTTTCTTTGAATAGATTAATGCTCGGGTATAATTCTTTTTATTTATTATTTACAAACATTATTTTGTTTGTTTACTTTAGAAATTAATTAAAATATTGACCTTTGAATTTTTTTTTTTTTTGCATTTTAAATTTATTTATTTATACAAAGTAATTATTTTACCATTTGTACGTCTCTTTCTACGTATTGGTTGTTCAATAGCTGCTTGAACTTGCATTGTATCCATAAATGTTTGTTCTAATAACGATGGATCATCTGTGTCTAATAAATGTTTCACCTGATGTACAGACACAGCAAATTTATTTAAATTAGGATAACGTGATGCTGGATCTAATGTATATGCACCAATATCTCGATGTAAATTTTCTGGCGTCGTTTGTGCTAAAAGCCTGCAATATATAAATATTAATTATTAATTTAAAATGCTAAATTCAATAATAATAATAGACTTGCCTATAAATACTTTCACGTTGTGCTAATACAGCTAATGAACAATTACGTGGATTGGCAAATAATTTAATAGCATAAACAGCATCCATACTGGATAAAAAGCCTCTGGCACAACCAGAACCAGTTGGCCAAAACGGTTCTAGTAAACTGTCACCCACTAAACATTGTAGCAAGCGATAATTTTTAGAGACCTAAAACATAAAATAAAATAAATTATTTAACTTAAACAAAATAAAGAGAGAACACAAAAGGCATGAATATTAAAACAGGATGTGTTACCGTAATTCTGCATGAATTATCCGCAGCAAACATAGATGTAAAATCAAACATTGCAACATCTGGTTTACCATAATGATTAACAGCAAATTCTAAATTAGGCATTTGATATTTTGTTGAAAATTCAGCTGCCTCTTTTGCATATGCCAATAATTTTTCTGTATTAACATTATTCGTTGATAATAATTCTGCTGGATCAGCATAATCTTGTATAATTACACCTTTATCAATTAAACTATGTTTTTTAGCTGTCATCACAAAATAATGCGTCTCATCTTTATAATAAACAATATTTTCTAAATCAATACCAGTCGTATGATATAATTCTTTGAAAAATGATTGATTAAAAATAAATGCGACACCACTTATTTCTTCCGCCTAGATGAAAATAATAATTAAAAAATTTCAATTATTAAATTTATGATTTTAATTAGAAATTAATTCTATTTAATATACCTTAGCTTCTGCCTCTGTTTTTCGATTAATAAAATTAGCTGTAATTGCTATAGCTAATTTACCACGAAATTCTTTACGACGAAAACCTTCTAAAGTGTTACGTTTACCATCAGCACCAATTAGTACATCAAATTCATAATGTGAAACAGCATGATCTTCTGGTGAAACTTCAGCACGCCAACCACAACCTAGTTTAACAATTTATTATAAATTTAATTTAATTGAAAAACATTATGATGAGAACATTATGTGAAAAACTTACCGTCTTTTGGTTCAATTGTTTTAACAAATGAAATACCTTCGTGTATTTCAACACCCAACAATAATGCCACCTTTAATAATATACATTGCAATTGTCTAATTGATATATGATCAATAGAGCCAGCACAAAATTTACCGTAGAATTTTTTTGCACCTAAATTTCTTAAATCTGTTATTAAAAAAGGCCACAAATGTAAAACATTGTTACGTGATATTCGATCACGTTTCTCAACTACAACCTAAATTAAATTGAAACAATAAAAAAAAAAAGATTTATTTTTTATAAAGATTCACAATTTCTATTAAATGGATTACTTACAACTTTGGCACCAGCTAATTGTGCTTCGATAGCCGAACGTAAACCGCATGGACCAGCACCAATAACTAAAACCCTTACACCATTACATGATGTACCTTTATTATATACACGATGTGCTGCTCTTGCATCAAATTTCTTCCATAATGCTTGTGCCTTCCAATTTTTTATTTTCGTTTTTAATTTCGGATAAAATTCGTTTAATGGTCCCGGACGGAGTCCAACTGTATCACACATATTACGATAAAGACCTAATACTTGTCGCATTGTTGTTGCCGAACAAAAATGATCAAATATTTCAGCAGCCAATGCCAACTGATCATTTTCACTTAATTGTGCCGCACGATCCATTTCTATAATAAAAAATTAAAAAAAAAAGGTTATTAAAATTGAAAATTAATCTAATCCAAAGATAATTAAAGCATTGAAACTAGTTTAATAATTAAAACGTTTCAAAAAATAAAAAAAAAAAATTATTTATCAAATTCACCATCAATTCAATACACAAACAACATTGCCCTGCGCTAATTAAAAATCATTTATCGTTTCTTTTCTGTTTTTTTTAATTTTTTTTTTTTGTATTTTTGTATTTAAATTTTATTAAACAATTAAAACGACTGGTGCCGCTTCTTAAAAAAATTTGTTTTTTTTTTTTGCAATAATATTTATCTATAAAATGTCTAATAATAAACACAATCAGCCGTTACTACTATCAATGTTATGAATAATAAAATTATTATGATTTTTTCATTAACAATTCTAGTTTTATACCTTTTCAACAAAAAACAGAAAAATTTACATAAAATTTTTAATATTTTTCATTTATTATTGGCTGGCTTTGTGTGTTGTGTGTTTTTTATAGATTTACTAAATAATTTTAATTTTTCTTTTTATCAACCTACATTAGTAATTATTATTATTCATCGATTGACGTTAGCTTTATTATTTATTATTATTTTATTTTTAAAAATATATTTTCACAATACAAATTTATACACAACAACGACGACGACGACTTTGAATAATTTATATTTAAGGCTTTGCCTAACAGACATTTATTTATAAGAAAAATTAAAGGTTTCCTCTTCCTATAAGACACAATAATATAATTAATTCTTTACTTGGATGTAGATGATACAAATAAAAATTATTATTAAGTGACCCATTGTCTAATTAACATTGACAAGGGACAATCAAAATTTAATTATCATTATCATTTCTAATATAATTTCCATCAAATAAACACAGATATAAATAAGGATTTATTAAATTAAATTAAATTAAATTAAATTAAATATACAACCACACATATAAAATCAGTTCAAATAATTAAAATTCTACTGTAATCCAACATATACGATACAAATTACCATTTATCGTATGATAAAGAAAAAAAAAAAATTGTCTTGATCAACAAAGAATATTAAATAAATAAGACAATCAACTTAATATATATATATAATATATAAAATAAAATTATTTCAATTAAAATAATAAAAAGAACCAAATAACGTTAAAACACAACGACAAAACAAAAAGAAAAGAAAAGAAAATTAAAATCAACGCACATGATTTTCTTTATTAGCAACAACTGGTGACTAGCTGCTAAAAAAAAAAATAAATTAATTCTTTGTGTGATTTAAAATTTATTTATTTATTTAAATAAATATTTATTAAAAAAAAAAAAAAAACAAAAAATCTATGTCAAAGTGTAAACAAATAAATCAAACTGAACATATAATGCGTTTTTAAATATTAATAATTTATGAGAATAATAATAGGAAGTAAATACTATAAACGTCTTTTGGTCTTGGAAACACTTTCTTTAACACCTATATCCATTTCATGTAATAAATATTACCACATAACCACTTAATTCCATTCAAACCAAACAGAAACAACAAAACAATGTATTCTCTTCTTAATGTTTAATGTAAAAAAAAAAAAAAAACAAAACCACAAACTTAAACAAATAAAGATTCAAAAATTATTTTAAAAGAGTAAATTAAATATGCAAATTATCGATAATAATCAATTCTATCACAAAAGATGCATTTTTCAAATAAAAATTAAATTATTTTAAAATGATTTTCCCAACTGCATATTACGATTAATTTAATTAATTAATTTAATTTATACAAAAAAAAAGAAAAAAAAAGCCAATCAATTATTTTAGATTAAAAAAAACTACTTAAACTTGTAACCTTAAGAGATTAGATAAATATTTTCTTGTAAAAATGTAAAGAAAAAGAAAACAGAAAACGAAGAAATTCTTTGATGTTAACAAATTTAAACTGACGTCTTGTTTTATTGATTAATATAAAAAAAAAAAAATGTAAAAAAAATATATATTTACGTAACAAAAGCAAAACATAATTAAAAAAAAAAAAAAAAAAAAAGTAATAATAAAGAGAAGAAGAATCTAAACAAATAGTTAGATAACAATAAATAAAAAAAAAACAACAAAAACGAATTATCAATAGAAAGTTAAAACGAATAATAAGGTAACAAAAAAATATATATATATTTTAACTTTATTCAATTAAGGATAATAATATTAGCAGCTTAACGAGATAAACTTTAATGCACCTAATAATAATAATAATAAAAAAAAAAAAAAACAAAATACAAAGCGAAAAAGATCAAACGATTTTCACTATCCACAAACAAACACACAAAAGATACGAAATTAAATTTAAAAAAACCATCAGCAGGAAAAGTTTTTTTTAATTTTTAATTTTTTTTTTATTGCACAGAAATATATAAAAAATAAATAAAATAAAAAAACTTTAAACTAACTAAATGCTGCAGCATAATTAAAGTAATCATAACAAATGAGAGAGAAATAATTAACAAAGAAAAGAATTTTATTTGCTAAATAACAACAGCAATCCATAAATAAAACAGTCATGATATAGCATAATTCATGTATTCATGTTGATTTATAAACATAGATGAATTATACAAAACCAAATGAAAGATTTTTTTTTTTTTATCTATTAACCAAGTAAATAAATAAAGAAAGAATAAAGAATAAAATAAAACAAATATTTCGCATGCCAAATATGTTAAATATTTTCAAAACAAAATTAAAAATAAGGACAAAGGGGATAGTTGAATAAACCCACAGAGGCGCATAATCAAATAATTAAATAAATAAAATAAATAAAACATAACAAAGAAAAACGTGAAAAATATTATTTAAAATCACGAAAATTTTACATAAATTCCCAAATGAAAATTATAATAATACTTCCGAATTATCTACTTAACCTATATAAAAAAAAAAAAATGAAAATTCTTCAAGGAATTATGTTGTAGCAAACACACACAAACCATATCACTTTGTTTCTTAATTAATTAATCACGACAAAGTAGCTAATAAAGAAACAATACGAAAAAAAAAAAAAAACTTTTATTTACTTTAATTAAAATTCATTGCATTGTTTGACATAGATTTTTTTTTTTTTCGTTTCTTATTTATTTTTTATAAATTAAATTAAATTAAATTAAAAACAGAAAGAAAAAAATACTAAATTTCACTCTAATAATAAAAATAAAATTGAGAATAGCGAATAGCGAATAAACACTTAACAATTCTATACTGAATTTTTTTTGAACAAAACAAAATTGCATATCAATTAAGTTAAAACAATAAAAAAAACAACAAAAACAACAAAAAAAACATAAACGAAGCACAGCAAACAAACTAATAAATAATTTAAGAATTTTTTGTTCTAATAACATCAATTTTATAAATTTATTTTGCGTACCAAACTATGTTTTAAACAACGATAAACAAAAAAAAACTACAAATGAACCACAAAATTTAGTGTTTAGTGACAGGCAGAGCACGTTAACGTTGACGACACTCTCTATTTATTAATAGGATTCACGTTAATCGGTGTATTGGAAAAAATTTAGAAAAACACACTTTACAGAAAAAAAAATAATAAAATTGCCGCAATTGACAAAAAACTGTTGTGAATAAATTTTTAATTTTTTTTATTTTTTTAAGTTTATTTTTAGAGCAACAAACGAACGCCACAGATGTACTTCAAACGTTCAATGAAAGTACATAGAAAAATTCAATCATCTTTTATTTATTGTTAAAATTTTTATTTTATATCTTCACCCCACTTTTAATACCCCTTTTATAAATATTTAATGTAAAGTTTTGTAACAAAATAACAAAAATCATAATCAAAAATAAATAAAATTTATCCAACCAAAGCATTGCTCATCTATTATTACGACACACACAAATTTATTTATAATTAAATTTACCATTAAACAACATTCAAGAAGTAAAAAAAAAAACAAAATTATATAATTATCCGGAGAATCTATAGTTTTCAGAATTAATTTTGCTTATGAATAAAACAAATTTCAAAATACATTTTCATTAATGAAATAAAATTTTCTTCAAGCAATTTTGTGTCTAGAGTAGAAAATAGAAATTTTTTTAATTATTTCTCTGTTTAATATTAAATTTATTTTAAATATGGCAAAACCGCAATTAAATTTGTAGATTTTAAATAGAATTTTATTTATATTTTGCACCTACAATACAAAAAACCATTTTGTATTACCACCCACCTATATTTGTTTATTTACAAAATTATTAATACATTTATTAAATAATTCGCTTTGTGAATAATACATTTTTTTTTTATTTAATGTAATTCACCTAAATTTAATTATTGTAAATTAACTAATTATTAATAAAATAATCAATTTTATTATGAAATAATAAATGCGTGGTTCGGTAATAAGCATTTCTCGCTCCTTTAAATCGTGGCAATTAAAGCATTACACAAATCAATGAACTCAATCTTATAATCGGGTTACGAACGATTGATCATAGGACGATTGATCACAGCGGACTGTTGATCATAGGACGGTTGGTCACAACTGAATTTTATTTTTTATTTTTTAATTATAATTAAAAACTATACAACGCTGCAGCAAAAAACTAAATGCTATTCAATCGTCCTATGACCAACCGTCCTATGATCAAAAGTCCTATGATCAACATTTCAGTGATCAATCGTCTAGCTACGAAATAATCATTTGTTTTACCAATGTTTACTCATTGTCCTTATACTAAAAAAAAAAACAAACAAAAAAATTCATTTCCTTCTTCCTCTGCTAATTTACTACTAATTTTCTACATCAAACATTATTTTTTTTTTTAATTAAATCAAATAAACAAATAAACTTAATTTCAACAACAACAAAAAACCTCTTACGACATTAATTAACAAATTTAACAAAACTAAATTAATTTCCGGATTTTATTTATTTAAATAAATTTAATTAAACCAATGATTATAAAAAGAAAAGAAGAAGAAGAAGAAAAAAAAACTTTCAATTACATAATTTCACTAAAAGCACACTTTTTTTTTTTTTTTTTGCTTCTACTTTCCTCAACATCCTACATTTTCAATTAATTTAATTAAAAAAAATAAACAAAAATAAGAATTTAATGTTTTGGTAAAACATTTGTTAAAAATAATTTATCATAAATTACTGTGTGTGACGTCAGTATTTTAAGCTATATTAAGTTCACAATACATAAAACATACAAAAAAAAACGAACAATAACAATTAAGACAAAATAAATAAAATAAAAATGCGGATATAAATATAAAACACGAAAAATGCTACTGATGCTGCTGCTGCTGCTGCTGGTTCATCAAAAGTTATTTTTATTAGACGAGGAGAGAATCAAGTGACAAAAAAAAAAAAAAAAAAAATGATAACGCGGCATAAACCCAACAATATTCAATTAAATTGTCTGGCGTTGCTATCTTAAGTGTTTATTATTTAATTTTTCGCATCTTTTTTTTTTCTTTTAATTGTTTTTTTTTTTTTTTTTTTTTTTTATTTATTTTACCAACTAACTAACGCCTCAGAAAAAACTTTTCATTTTCTGTTTTCACATAAATATTTTTATTTTATGTTTGAATTTTTGATGACCTATTTTGTTGCCAAGAATAAACTTTTTTTGTGCTCATTGGGCGGGTTTTGTATGATTTTTATAATTTTTTTTATTTTTCACAAAAATAAAAAAAAATCCCAATACCAATTCAACATTATTAAATCATAATTTTTTATTTATTTATGTAATTTAAATTGACATCACAAACAACAGTGTTGGTATTTTTATTGCAAATTTAATTTAAAAGACAGAAAAATTCTTCTGCTTTTTATGTTTTCAAACAAAGCATATTTTTATATAAAAAGAAAAGAAAAAGACAATAAAAGTTAATGAAAATGTGATGCAACTTTATATATAGGCAATTTATGTTCTTTATTATAAACTACGAAGAAAATAAAGAAAAAGAAAAAAAACCAACAAATTAATTAAAAATATATTAATTTCACTTTCTTTTCTCTTTTATAAAATAAAATAAAATAAAATCATCATAATTAGATAAATATTTGTTTAATTATTCTATTTAGATTTAAGTAATATAAATAAAATAATAAAATAATAAAAAATAAAAGTTCATTCACGTTCACATTTAAAACAGAAAAGTTATCGATGCAAATAGATAGTTTTTTTTTTTTTTTTCTTTCTTTCACGTATTATTAATTATTAACTAATTGGTTTTCTTTAATATTTATTTAAAGATTTCATCAAAATGCAGGGTGACACAAATTTATTATAAATTTTATTTACTTCCGTACACAATTAAAATCATTAGCAAAGTAAATACTTTATTACAATGATTTTAATATGAACTTCGATCTTGAAACTTGGTAATTAATTTGCAATGTTTACATATTTCCAAGAAAAATATTACTTGGAAAGATTCCTTGAAATTTTATCAAACAAATTACTGAATAATTAAAATATTTTACATGGATTACCACATTTAATTATAATTCCAGCATTTAGAATAAAAAAATAAAATAATTATCATACCAACGTATCTATTACTATAGTAATAATATTTAATTTTAGCACGAGAATTCAAAACAATAATAAAAAAAAATAATATTAATTAAAAAAGTTAAACAACAAACAGTAACTGCTATATAAAATTATCATAATGTAATCATACAAAACACCACATGACACATTTAATAGTTTTATTTTTTATTGCAAAATATCATAATGAGAGACAACAATCGTAAAAATTTATTTCTTAGTTTTATTACAATTATTAACATAAGAAAAGAAAAAAAGAAAAGAAAAAATAATAAAAAATGTAACGTAACCACCCTGTTTAAATTATTAATAATTTTTTTTTTTTTTTCATGATAATAACAATAATTTTGTTACGCGAATACACTTTTTTTTTTTTCTTTTTCTTTTTGATTTAATTTTACACCGGAATAAACATAACAAAAAAATAAAAAAAAATTTAATTTAACGTAAATAAAAATCATTTAAACGGAATTAAATAATAACATAAATAAAGAATAAATAAAAAAACTTTAATTATCTATCCAAATGGTGAAAATTAAATAAAAAAAAAAAAAACAATAAACGAATCATATTTAAAGATTAAATTTTCGCGCATAGCTTAAGCAGATATAATTTTAATTTTAATTAATCGTAACCAAACAACGTGTATACTATTCTTAGGATGACTTAAACTCGTAAATAATAAACACAGAAATTTAATTATAAGATACAAAAAAAAAAAAACATTTAACATGTTTGCGGTGAATTGTTTTTGATTAGAAAGAACAAAGCATTGCTATGGTCATAGCGCGTGTCAACACAACAATCGCTAAGGTCACATTTCCTTACACAGAAAATAACTTCACACAAACCATTTCTCTCTAATTAAAAACGCAACAACTTTTTATTTATTTTTTCAATCTTACATAATCATCTTCGTTTTCTTATTATTTTTTTGTTAAAATTCAATCAAAACCCAAAACAACAATTAATTAAATAATTAAATTAAATAAATAAAAAAAAAAAAATGCAATCGAAATAACATTTTACATAAAAAATAAATAAAATTTTAATATGTCAATTACGATTAAATTACGATGTAAAAAATTTTCGCATAGAACGCACGCCAAATTTTAACGGTCATTGACATTAAAAGCATTATTTTTAATTTAAATAAAATTCTATTATATTATATTATATGATGTTGTTATTGTTGGTGATGCGTTGTGATCTCTCGCTTATTTATTATTGTTTTTGACAAACAAAAAAAAAAGGAATAAATGCTACCACACAGAGTATAATATTTATATAAAAAATTAAATTGAGTGAAATTAAAATAATGACAATAAACTGTGGCAACTACAAAACAAAAACAAAAAATTATGTAATGAAATTAACAATAAAATAGACAAGAGAAATAAAACCATCGTCAAGTGTACATAATTACAATACAGAGGGAATAGTATAGAGAGATTGATAGAGTTAATTTAAAAAATTAATTTTTTTATTTTTTTTATTTAATTTAAATTGGACACATTTTTTGTTTTTTTTTTGTTTTTTTTTTGTTTTTTTTTAGTTGTTTTTATTAATGTTTGACTCATTTGCTAACAGGAGTGGCAAAATATATTTATTATTATTAAAATAATTAAACAATGTTGTCTGTTTGTCTGTCAGTCAATTGCAAATTCTATATTTTTGTTACTTTCGTTTTGTTTTTTGGTTTTTTTTTCCCCACTATTGTTTATTACCAAGACACAATAAAAATTAATTATCATAGGCTTGCCCCGACAGAACATAGAAAGATATTTTATATTTCTTTTAGTGTTTGTATTTTAATTAATAATTTAATTAATTACGCTATTTTACCATTCAATAATACACTTTTTATGAGAAATAATTTTACTTTAAAGTAAGTGACTTTGTTTAGCTAGAAATCAGTAATCAATTTTTTGTTTTTTTTTTGTTTTTTGCTATTTCACCCATATTCACCACCAAAACCATTATCAAATAAATTTAATAATTTTTCTATTGAATAACCATGACAAAATATTTGAGAATTTTACCTTTTATTTATAATTAAATTTATATAAGAAATAATTTTTGCTATTTCACACATGAAAAATAAAAAAAATAAATAAAATTAAATAATATATCGGCACACGCTATATTATTTATTATTTATACCATTTAATCGATTTTATTGGCTTATTTATTATTATTCATATATAATTGTTAAACAATATTTTACTAGTTTTAGTTTTGTTTTTTTTTTTCTTTTTCTTTGTAAATTTAAATAAATTTTTACATGTAATTTACAAATTATTATTTTATTATTTATTATTCTAATAAATTTAATTAAAACAAAACAAACAAAAATTTGTTTATTAAGGAAATTATGTTAAAATAGTTTCATTTGTAATAAATGATTAATAAACTAAGCAAAACAAAATATTACAAATTGCACATAAATAATAATAATAATAATAATAATAATAATAAATAAAGAGAAAAAAGAGAAAAAAGGGGAAGAAAAAATTTAAATTCATTATAAAATATAAAATGTGGTTAACCTAAATTCTAGCTAGAAAAATTATTAAAAATATTTAATTATATTCTTGTTGGTCTGTTTATTGCATAAATAAATTTTATAACATAATTAATAATTTGTCAAAATTACAGCATTAAAAATAATTTTAGAAATTTTAAGAGTGAGTAGCCGCATTAGTTTTTTTGTTGCAATTTTTCGCGAATCTTTGGGACATACAAAATTGACTTTTTATTCTACGAGTTTGGCCGAAAAAAAAAATATGTTTCAAGTAATAGACATTTAAATTCGGGTTCCATTTTCTAAAAATTTAAGAGCTCTTAACTCACGAAATAATTTTTATCGGATAAACAGGTACAACACAGAACAAAATCCAGTACCTCCCAAAGATTATTCCTGCAAAGTTTCAGCTCATTTAAAAAAAAAAAAACTAAAATTTTCGCTAGAAAATCTAAAGATCTGATCTCAGGTTATTTTTATTCTCAGCTTCAAGAAAAAGAAAGAAAAAAACAAACAAACAAACAAAATTCATTAGCATATTGACAATATAAAATTGACTTGTGTACCAATAAATTATTTTCATTTTTAAAAGCAGAAATACAAACAAACAAACTTATTTACTTTGTTTGACTAAAAGAAGAAGAAAAAAGCACAAATAAGGTACAACAACAAATATTGTATACAAAACAAAAAACGTTACTTTAACCTTGACAATTAAAATATGTTTTTTTTTTTTTTTTTTTTTAGCGAAAAAAAAAATTGTTTAACTGATTTGTATGTTAATAAAATTAATATGTATTACCAATCAAAATTGTGTAATTTTCATAAGAAGAATAAACGTTTGCGACTATATGAGTGAGTGAGTGAGTGAGTGAGTGAGTGAGTATATGTATGTATGTAAGAAAAATAAAATAGCAAAACATTTCACCTAATAATAATAATAATAATATTTAAAGGTAATTTTAATAAAATAGTTTTTCTGTTTTCTTTTTATTAAATTATTTATCATATGTTATGCTCTACTAATTTGTATTTTTTTTTTTTTTTATTATTTATTTATTTATTATTAATATTATTATAAATTATAAAACCAAAATATCTATCTATCTAATAATATTTCTATTGTTTTAACTATAGCAGAAGACAAAATGAATTATAAACTATTCAACCATTAACTATAAAATTACATTTGGAAAATTATTGATAATAATAAATCAGTTTTACATCAAGCATAAATAAATTATTACATTAATATTTGAAACAAAAAAAAAAAAATATTAATAATAATAAGACACCACCAACAACAACAACAACCAACAACAGCAGCAGAAAATTAATATAAAAAACAAGTGGAATTCCATTGAAAAAAAATAAAAATAAATAAGAAACAAAGAGAATAAAAATTTCCGTTTATAAAAAAAAAAATTCACATTTTTCACCTTAAATTACAAAATAATATTTTTTACGTAAGCGTGGGGGTTTAGGAAACAGTCAAAAAAAAAAAAATAAATAAATAAATTCAACACAGCAGTAAATATTATTCGCAGAATGGTTAAATTTCTTTGCTTAAAAAAAAAAAATATTAACAAAGCCAATTACAATTATATTAATTAATAAATATGTTTGAGTAACACCGAAAGAAAAAAAAAAAAAAAAATTAAAAGCACAAAGAAAATACAATCGAAGGGCATAATAAACTTGTGAACAAAGTTGTGGGTTTTACGTTGTTCTTTCTTTTATTATTATTTAATTACAGTTCATGGCAGCAATTTTAACAATAATATAATTTTTTTTTATTGTTTTTCTTTAATAAATCAAAATTAACACTGTTAAAGTTGGAAAAAGAAAAATGTGTATCGTTTAAAGTGAGATACAATTACAATATCGAGTCCATTATTGATTATAAACAATAAAAACTGAATAATAAATTAGTTGAATAATAGATAACATTATTTCTCGTATCTGGAAGCTTTCTAAATCAGATTTATAATATTTTTAAACAAATATATTATGTCTAGACTCTTGAAACTCTTCCTTATTTATTCTACTACATCAAAGAGTTAGAGAAATTGTCATAAATAACAACTCAGACAGGCGAACTTCTGGTAATTTGCAAAGCAAAAGCAATCTAACAACAATTAAAGTATATTGTCAACAATAAATTGTTATAAAAAATTTACGAAAATTTACATTTTATTCAATTTCAAAGAATAAACAAAAATGTAATTAAAAAAAAGAAAATAAAAATACTTAATTGATTCATAAGAAGTATATTTGTCATAATTTGTTGTTTTTATATTTATAATAATAAAAAAAAAAACAAAAAAATTAAAAATTTATTACTTTATGTAATAGAAAAACCATATTACAATAATAAACATAAAATTTTGTTAATTAATCCTTTTAATGAAAACATACATGAAATTATGAACAGTAGAAAATTATTTCTAATTAAAGAAAACAGAATGAAAGAAAAAACACAAATAAAACCTAGTGCCAATAATTGATTTTGCTATTCTTTTTACTTTATCAAATAAAGTTTTAATATCCATTTTAATTACTTTATAAGTATATAATCCTTGGATTATAAACTATTTATAGAAAGAATGGAAAAAATATATATATATATATATATTTAAAAGCTTTACCAACGAAAAAATCGATAACAATTAATCGGTAAAAAATAAATAAATATTAATAAATTAAAAAAAAAAAAAAACAAACAGAAATATTTATTTCACCAAGAGTTTTTCGATAAAACGTAAAAAATTAAATAAACATAAATAAAAAAAAAAATAAAGAAAATTTAATGCAAACAAAAAAAAAATGAAACTTAAGACGACGACACAGAGCATACAAATTTAACAGAGATTAATTAAATTAAATTTTTTAATCACTTTGAATTTTTTTTTTATTTTTATTACTTTCATAATTAATTAACTTTCTTTCATTCACAAAAAAAAAACCAAGTAACACCGACAGATATATGTAAATTATCGTTTTTTTCATTTTTGGCAATGATTTTTTCACATGAAATAAGCAAAATAAAAAAAAAAACAAATTCATTCTTAAAATAAATTATTTAGTAATTTTATTGACGTAAAAAAACAAACACATTTTATTTATATGCAATTAAAATTCACAATTAACCAACCAAGCAACAATTATGACAAATTATTATAAAAGAAATCAGGATGAAATATTTTATAAATAGATCTTCTCAAGTGTAAATTTAATTCATTTTTAATTGAAATTTTACAGATGTGACTCTAATTGATAATTTTTTTTTTTTTTTTTTTGCATAAACTTGTTAACATTTTAAGGTTTGACGACTTTGATCATAAAACGACCTCAAACTAATTTTCATAGTCAGTCACACCGATAAATTAATAATAATTAACCGCGTAAAATAATTATCCGCTAAAGGAGCGCAATAATAAAATAAATAATTACTTTGCAACGAAACATAATCATAATTAACAAAAAAAAAAAATTAAGTCTTAATCTAAATGTGATGGATTAACAACAATAAAAATAAAAATAAAAAAAAAAGCCAAAGATAAGATAATTAACAGATAAAATAGAAAATAACAATGCATTATGCATAGAGACAAAATAATAATAATAATAATTTCGAGACGCTTCTGTTTAATAAAAAAAATTCAAATTCAAATTTATTAATAAATAATAATACTAATAATAATAATAAAAACTGATTCAAATGACGTCTTTTACAATATGTTAAAAATTAAAATAAAATTTTATATTGGCGGACGATTATTGCCCAACAGCTAAACCAATCATCGAAATATTTCTAATTATAAAACACAAAACAAAATTTTTTATTTATTAATAATTTTCAAAAAATTTAATATCAAATATAAATAGCAACACACACACACACACATCATAATTTTTTATTTCTTCTCATTTCTGTATTTTACTTCCTGTGTGTGCCTATACTACTGACAACACAACTCCACACCAAAACGCAAGCAAACAAACAGCCAAAGAAATAAATTCAAAAACAAAAACATTTTTTTCTTTAATTAATTTAGAATTTCAAGAAAAAAAAAATTCTATTTTTATAACACGGTTTTGTTGTTACTTCTATAATAATTTTTTTTTTATTTATTTAATAAAAGCAATTAAAGGTGTTACAATTTTCTTTTACCATCATAAATTTCAAATAAAAAATCTTTTTTTTTTCTGTTTTCTATTTTATAAATTCTTTTTCCACATTTTTTCTGTGTTTTTTTCCACATTTTTTCTGTGTTTTATTTTTTCTTCTTGTTTATATAAAGTACGAACCAATGTGGTTAGCATCATTGTGGTGATGGAATATTAGATTCAATAATTTCCAGACAACAAATCAGAAACAAATATTTTTTTTTTCTTTTCATTTATAATCTCACATAGTGGAAAATTTTGATGGAAATTATTTTTATATTAAGCGGCTTTTAATATCTATTCTACCGGTATAATAATTTTATGATTCTCTCTCATTTTACATAATTAAGTTTATATTTTTTAATTGGTGTTACTTAAAGAAAATAACAAAAAAAAATATTTAATTTAATTAAAGAATATTTAATTGACTGTTAGATGGTGACGACTGTAAGATATTTTTATAATTCTAATTCAGCATTTTCCTTTTGATGAATAACAATAATTTTATTCTGACTTAAGAACAAAAACCGTTGTCGCGACATAGCTTATAATAAGCAAGTAAATTTCAGAACTTATTTCTTGTTCTATTTAATAATTAATTTAATTTGATAGTAAGAACCTTACCATTCCTAATTCAACTTCTAACAGCGACTTTATTATAATTTTAAATTGTTACACTGGTTTTACAAAACGCTAGTACAATAATCCCTTAATGCTAATGTGTCGTCTCAGCAGTGAGCCAACACTAATCTAACGTCATGTTGCTTAATAAAAGTTTTTTCGTATTAAATAAAATAAAAATCAATAAAAAGAGAGAGAGAGGAAAAAAAATAAGCAAAAACCGTCTAATAGTCTTTTTCAGTATTTTCACTATTTAAGTAATTTTCGCAATATTTGCAACTTTTAGCAAATGCTTGTGAAATTTCACTTTTTAACACAAGAAAGAAACAAACAAAAGTTAATTAATTAAATATTAACAAAGTCACGTTTTTTAATTAAAAAATTAATAAAAAAAAAAACGATAAAAAAATTTCACCGGTAGAAAATAAAAATTACAACAACAAGAACCACAAAAAAAAACCCCCCAAATAATTTTTCTCCATCTGTAATGTTTTGATTTTTATTAACATAAAATACTTTTCTTATATGTTTCAAGAAACAGAAAAACAAATTTAAAAAAAAATAAAAAATCTCTGCATATGTTTTATGTTTTTCACACACAAACACAACACAAAACTTTATTTATATTTTCAAGATATTTGACCTGATTCTGCTTTAACAATTTAACAACAACAGCAGCAGCAACAAACAGCAACTTTTATTTTTATTTCTCCAAATTACAATTTATTGCTTGAGGAAATTTGTTTTTTTTTTTTTTTTTTTTTTTTTTTGTTAAAGCTTTCCTTGTTAATAGTAAAATTAAATTTAATACGCGATACCAAAAAGTCTATCAATACAAAACAACCAAGCATTAAAATTTCATAATAAAATATGCAAAAAAAACAAGTGCAAAGGTATTAATAATTTAATTTTTTTTTTTTTTATTATTTTATTACTATTTCTTGGCTCATATTATTTGTGAAAATAAAAACGAAAAATAATAAAAAATCTGTACCAATAACATGCGAATTAATTCGTTTAAAAGCAGCACACATTTTGTCAGTGTTTTTTTCTTTTTTTTTTTTTACATCACATTAAATTACAAACGTAACAACGACAACAAGCAACAGCAAAAAAAAAATTCAATAAAATTTATTTGGCGTAATAATGATAATTATTTTTTAATAAAAACTCATTTAGAATAATTAACAAAATTACAATCTATAGACAGATTTTAAGGTGTGCGTTAAATCAGCAGGTAACACACTGTCTAATTATTAACGTTTATAAAAAAAAAAAAAAAAAAATTGAAAAATTATGCAAGACACAAATGATAAAAAAAAAAAATGATTAACGATTATTAGCGTAACAGGAAAAAATATAAAAACAAAAAAAAAACATCACACAGCATATTTACGTGACGTTTAAATAGGAAAACCAAAAAGAAAAAAAATCTTTAAATTTAAAGCAAAAAATTTAATAAAATAATATTAAAGTGTCTTTTCCAAGTATAATGTAATAAAATCGGTTCATAACATTCGTGACTTATAAATTTACTTGAAAACAATAAAATAAAATAAAATAAAAACTAAAATACGCGGTATTGTTGCACAAAAAAAAAAATTAAAATAAAATCACTTCCCACGTGATAAAGAGATAAATACAAAATTTCATTTAAAAAAAAATTGATAAATAAAATAATAATTAAGGTCGCGTCGCGTCGCGTCGCGTCAGTCATCAACGATTGAGTAATTTTCTTCTTTATTTTTCCGCTAAATACTATGTTTTTGTTTGTTTTATAACAAAGTAAAAGCAAATACATTTGGCTTAAATCATTGCATTTCTTATGAATTCAATTAGCCAGTGAATATGTCGGGGAAAATGCATTATTTTTTTTTTCTATTAAATTTTTATTTAAACAGATAAAGATGTTAAACAATTAATCACAGAAATTTAACAAAACAAACAACTTTTAATCCTATCATGTAAGTTGATTTAAATCAAGTTTACCAGTCACTTAACTTATTTCGTTTATTTTTCTTTCTTTTTCTTTTTTTCTATTTATTTATCACAAAACGAAATTAATGATGACTACTTTAGGCGCCACATTGGCTATAAAAATTGTCCTTTTTTTTACATTGTCGTCGTCGCTGTTGTTGCTACCGTGTATTTTTCTTCACTCCTTCTTTACCCGATAAAGTTAAAAAGTCAAACTTTGCCAAGAACTTTTCTATAAAGTAAACGAAAAATATAAAAAAAAAAATTCTCGGTTTGCCGGTTGTTTTTTCTTTTGCTGGTAAAACACTAAACATAATATGGTCGGAAGGAGCAGAAAGCACCAACAAAAACCGACGTCATCATACTAAAGTGTATAAAATAATCAAATAATAAGCCAATCCTTTTTCTTGAACATATTTTTCGCTTATATATTATCCTTTGATAATGTTTTTATGTTTTTTTCTCTCTTCGTTGTTACTAATTTCAAAGCATAAAAAATACCCAAAAATAAAAAAAAAGTAGCAAATTCATAGCAAATAGACTAGAGAGAAAAATAATCAAATCTATTTTAGATTCAAATTAAGATTTCACCATGTTTTAAACATAAAGACTGAGCAACTAAAAAACAAACAAACAAACAAAAATAAAATAAAATGCCTACATGAAAAACTTTGCATAAATTTCCTTCATTTATGCAAATTAAAAGCGAAAAAAAAAATAAATTCTAGCAATAAATAAACTAACAACACTAGGCAGAAGTTTATTATTATAATTTTCTTGCTAGACAAAGATCAAAAAATATTTGGCAAAAACTAAAAAAAAAAAAATCCATCAGGAGGTAGAAATAATAAAGAAAAATTATTATCAAATTGTTTTAACTTAAAAAAAAAAAAAAAACAACAAAGGGGAGAAATAAAATAATAAAATAAAAATTAATAACGTAAGCCAAGAAGCAAGCAAGCAGCACCATTTTCATATCTCATTTACTTTTTATAGTTTCTCTTCACAATTAACTGTAGAGTTGATTCCTCCTTAAATTCTTGAATACAAACAAATAAATAATTTTCTTATTTATATTAAAAATAATATTATTCTCTGTCTTCATTATGCTACTTTAAAACACTCAACAAACAAGCAAGCATAACATGAAAATGAATCATCCGCAGCTTCCAACAAACGTATCATACATAAATGCGCGACAAATAAAAACATCTTATGAGTGTCGCCAACATTTTTGTTGTTCATTTAATTTTATTTTTCCCCTTTTCAAAGCGCGTTATTATTTTTCTCTTGTCTCATCTTATAAAATTTAAACTTGTTTATATTATAACAAAAAAAAAAAATAAAAAATATTATTTATTTTTTTTTTTTTTAATGTCTTTTAATTTTCTGTTGTTTTAATAAAATAACAATAAAAAGTCATCTTTACGCTGGATCATTGTTTAAACCGTTTAAAATGCTTAAATAAATATTAAAAAAAAAAAAAACTGAATAGAGAGACTGATAGAAATATAATAAACATACATCGCGTTGCTTGTTATATATTTACATAATTTAAATTCGTGATATTATAATATTTTATGTATATTTACAGAATTTATTTATTTTTCTTTCACTTTTTATATATAGGAAAGAAAAACGTTAATAAATAAAACGATTAAAAACGTTAAATAAAATCATAATTATCAAACAGATAAATAATAATAAAAAATAATTAAAAAAAAATAACTCTTATCACAGAAAGTATTTACAATAAATAATTTTATCTATAAATAATACTGAAGAGATTATATGTGTGAGAAGTGGGATAAAAGTTTCCTACAGGATTGATAAGGTTAAAAAAAAACGCTTATGGCTAGGTCATGGTTGTCAAATGCAATATAAAAAAAAAATTCGCAAATTTCATGCAACTTTTTATTACTTTTAATCACGTTTATCCCATTTTATCTACAAATACACTCAGTTTTGATTAAAAACCTTTTTACAATTTAAAGTTAATGCACAAAAATATTTTTTTTTAATTAAATAATTTCGTAGCAATTCATTATCTATGACATACGAATAGAAAATAATCAATAATATTTTTCCATCTAAATAAACCAACTGGATTACTTTCATTTACATTTAATTTATAATTCGCAATTAACCATAAAGATCCGCTTATTAACCATAAATAGAAAATAAAAGAAAAGGGAAAAAAAAACCATAAATAATCCGCAATTTAACAAACAAAACACAAATCTTTATTATTAAATTAATTAAATGATTTCCAATTAAATGAAAATTAGTTTGGGTGGCATAATTAACCAAACAGAGAGCAAAAATGAAGAAAAAAAAAAACGACCATACGCAGATAAAGTAAATAAACAGTGAAAATGTATATAAAAAAAAAATGTGAAAGCCTTTAATAAAAGCAAATAAGCCAAACTTGATAATGAAAAACCAAAATAAAAAAATCAAAGAGAGAAACAGTAAAATAAAAAGTTCAAGTTTAATCGAATTTTAATTTTAATTAAAATTTTTCTGTTTTGATTTCTTACTTTTTTTATATGTTTTTCTTTTTTTTTTTTTTTTTTGTTTTCAATAAATCAAATATATAGCGAAGTGAAAATATATTTAGCAATGTAAAATTATATATCTTATAAACACTTTGAAAATTGCCTACCGTTTTACTTAATTTTCTAATAAACAAAAAACAAACTGAAAGTGAGTAAACTTTAATAAAAACACAAAACAAAAAAAAAATTATTTTTTAATTAATCAATTAACGAATTTCTTCGATTAAAAACATTTAAAATAATTTTTCATCTATTAAAAATTAAATAAAAAAATTAAATTAAAACATCAGTGTGATTATTAATTAATCTTTTCAAAAAAAAAAAAAATAATAATAAATAAATAATAAATAAAAAATTATTAATCATTTCTTTCTCAATAAATTAAATTCAATATAAAAAAAAAAAGCAAAATTAATCTTACTTTCTATTTTTTATTTTTTACTTTAATTAAATAATGATTATAAATAAAAGCGAAAAATTATATAATTAACAAATAATAATAATAATTATTATTTAATATAACAAAATAGAAATTTAATTTTTATTTTAATAAATTATTTATAAAAATTCATCGGTTAAATATAGTCACATAAATAATAAATTCAATTTTCTACAAAATACAGGCGGCAATAAAAAAATTAAATAAAATTCAATAAAACTCAATTGATTTTTTTTTTTGTACAGAAATAAAATTGATAGAAAAAAAATATTTTTCACTTCAAATCAATGGATAAGGATAATAAAAAAGTGAAAAATTTTGTAAAGAAAACTCAATGAAATGATGAAGAGAAAAGAAAAGAATGGAAACACAAAAAAAAAGACTTCATCACTCTGTTTATAAGACGACTTTGTAATATCCGGGAAAAAATACACTAAACGTCCGGATATACATATATATATTTTTTTTTTTTCATTAATCTTTTCTACTTATAAAAATATTTAGAGGAAAAAAAAAGCCAACATATCCGCTAATTACAATTAAATCTTTAAAACAATGATTGGAAATTAGAAAAATCAATTTTTTTTTTGTTTGTTTGTTTGTTTGTTTGTTGGGTTTATTAATTTTAATAGTGGACAAAAAAAAATCATTTCTTTAGTGAATTAATAAGAAGTGAGAACGGTGATCGATACGCAAATGATTCTAAGGTTCTCGAGACTCTTATCACGGTAAATAATTTTAAGAGCAAAATACTACAATAATAAAATGTATAAAATACAAACCAATAATTTAAAAAACCCAATCCTAAAACTACATATAAACCTACCCCAAAAAATACAAAATAAAATTCTAGGTGATTCTAGGTAATTCCATTAATCAAAATAAAAACGCAAATAAAACAATTTAATAAAACTCTAAACACCCGACATTAATCCAACCACCAAGACAACAATAAAAAAAAAAAAGTTCATTGAAACATTACAAAAAATAATTAATAAAACTAATTCAACAGTAATTAAAAGAAAAAGATAGAGAACAAAAAAAAATTTGATAATAAGAAATAACCACAAATTAGACAGGTAGTAAAGTAACTGAACAATACATTTTTTTTTTAAATAATTTAATAAATGTTTATGATTATTAATATATAAAAGTATTTTTACATTAGTTGTGTATGACTAACGATACGAAACAATTTAATTGCAATGAAAGAGGTAAAATTTAGTAATAACCAAAGACGAGCAAAGACAGAAACGATTAAAATAAAAATAAATGAACCAGATAATAAAAAAAAAAATTAAATTAAATTAAATTTCATGTCATGTCATTTAAGTAAAATAAAATAAAATTAATTCAAGAAGTAGAGCTTGAAAATTAGATGAAAACTATTAAAAAAAAAAAAAAGAATTAAATAAATAAAAACTCCGCTTAACTTTTCTTCAAATTATAAAATTCGCAACATTTTTAAACAAAAAAAAGGTTACTTAAAAAAAAAAAATTAAATAATAAGGAAACCCCCAAGTTTAACCCGCGGTAATCTAAAATCAATAAAAAAAAAAAAAAAACATTAAGTCCAGACACAAGCCAATAGAGAAATATAATCAGGTGTGGGTCAAATATAAATTACATTTCTTAAATAAAAAGTTAATTTGTCTTAAAATACTTTTTTTTTTTTTATAATCACTTTAATATTTCTAAGCTTTCTTTATTATTATAACAATTTTTTTTTTATAAATTATTTACAAATATCGATTACAACCTTTTTAATAATAATAAAAGCAGCAGCAGCAGCAGCAGGTATTATCTGTTGCTGTTTTTTTTTTTTTTTCTTATTAGAAACACCTGCGTGTTATTTTAAAAACAAGTTTATTATTGAGTTTTGCATAGTTTTACAATTAGATATCTTTATTAATTTTTATTTGGGTAATAAATATACATAAAATTATGTACATAAAACTTGTTATTATTATTATTATTATTCTTATAAAGACTTTCTTTATGATAATTTTTCTAAAAACATTTTTTTTTTTATTGTCATTTAAAAAAGGATTAAGTTTTTTTTTTTTTTCTTCGCAATTTTTATCTAAATCATCATGTATGAATGTCAACTTTTACTATTCATTATATTAATTATCACGTAAATATTATTAACATGTGTATATATCAAATTACAAATATATCATAACATAATAATAAAAAAAAAGTTCATATTATTGTTTTCTGATTTAATTTACTTAAGACAAAGACCAAATTAATAATAAAAAAAAAAATTAAAAGAATTAAAAATTCCACAGACTAAATAAAACCACAACAAAAAAAATTTATATATTAATGATTGATGCGGGAACAGAAATTATTATAATTAATTATGTTTCCCCTTTATCTTATACATTTCTTTTGATTAATTCATTAAATATTATTTAAATTGGTTTCTATATTAATTGAAAGATTGAAATGTTCAACAAACAAAAAAAAAAAAAAAACTCATAAATTTAATGATTATATTTCAATTAAATGCATCGAAATTATGTTTGGCTCAACTTTAAACTTTCAAAATTTAAAAAATCATATTTAACAGAGGAAATATACTAATTTAAATTATTATTTAATTATTAGATAGACGTATAAAACGTGACAATGACGTATTACAAATTAATATTGTGACAAATGTCTAATTAAATGAATTAAATTTGTACATAAAAGGTAATTGTTTAACATTTTATTGCATAAACGTCATTAGGACGGAGTAAATAAGTGCAGTTGAATTAATAATTAAATAGAATTGCACGTACTTTATATTTATAACAAATACATAATAAAAATCAAGTCAATAGTGTCTAGGTCTTTAATAATAATAATAATAATAAATATGATTTATAATACATAAATGTTTAAAAAAATTCTATTGTTGTTTTCGTTGTCACAATCAATTTTTTTTTTAAATAATTTAAAATTTACAGGAAATACCAAATAAAATAAAATTATTAATATGATTATAACACAAGCCAATATTATAATAATATTATTAATTATAATTTCTAGTCTATAATAATTATTTAACTGAAAACTAAGCAAATTTTAAGGCTGCAGCAAAAATAGTCTGAGGTTTTTGTACCTCAACGCAGTCGATATTGAAATACTTTAATTATAAAAAAAACATGTAGAAGAAATATCCCAAACTACTATCGCTTAAAACGACCACCTTGAAAACATAAAATACGAAAAATCCATAGTATTTCAGATAGTACATCTAATTGCACAAAATTTTATTCACAAATTGCAATAATAAAACTAAAAATAACTCTTTAATAATACGCGCAAATCTAATTTAATAATATTAAAAAAGAAATGAAAGGTTAGAAAAATAATAATCAACAAAGAAAAAAAAAAAAAAAAAAAACACAAAGTGATAGTTTTATTAATCCGCGCCACGGCCACCATATCACAACATAGTATTTCATCTATACAAAAAAAAGGTGTGTGTGCGAATAAATTTACCATCCAACTTATATATTACTTAGTGTCTCATCTATTTTTGCCTCAAATTTTTATCTCTCTAATTAAAAATTCATTTTCAAAAGAAATTTATAAAATTTGTTTACCCATTTTGACCTTAACATTTAAAATAAATTTTTAGAGACTGTAAAAAATAAAAAAAAAAAAGAAAGAAAGAAATAAAAATTTATTAACATCAAATTAAATGTAATTGATGATTGTGCTTAATTTGGTTAAACAAAAAATAATAATAACAAGAAAAGCTTTCACTTCAATTTAAATAAATAAAAAGATAGAAGTACAAAACAAACAAGAAGTAAATAGAAGAGATATAAGGAATACAAAAAAAACTATGATGAGAAGCAATTTTTTTTTTCATCATATTGCAAAAAAAGTAACAAAAACATATTTTAATGTAACCACAACCATACCATACGTATATAATTTAACCAAATGTTTACCAATATACAATACAAGTCACTATTTAAAGAAAAAAGAATTATGTGTACACATCAAAGAGCATACACAAAACAAGTAACTAATAATAATAATTCGATGTCAATAGTTTAATCGTGAAAAATTATTAAAAAAAAAAAATTTAATTTATTCTTGTTTGATGACCTATTAAAACTACAATTAACCAAAAAAAAAAAAGAAAACCGCATGAAACAAGTTGTTGGTAAGAAATTAAATGCTAAACTCTTCTTGAGGTTTTTTTTTAATTTTTATTATAAATTAAATAACAAAAATAAATAATAATAAAAATTATTATATAGAGAAAACACAACTTGTAAATCCTGCTTATTATTATTATTTTAATTAATTTTATAATGCAAAAGATAATAATATTACTTCATTATTATTATTAATAATATAAATAATAATTGTACTAATTAATAAATAAATATAAACTAATAATGAATGAATAAATAAATAAAAATAAAAAAAATATATTAATAATTAATTAAAAACATAAAGAAAAACTAATGATAATAAATTGAACAGGGTTACACATAATTGTGTTTACAAAATTATTTCTACATTATTACAAAAAAAAAAAAAAAAAAAAAAACAGAGTAGCTAGTAGATATTACCACAAATCATTAAACTTTAATTTACACTATTTTAAATATCTCAATTTCCTTCGTTCTTCCCATAAAAAAAAAATAAAAAATAAAAACAGCTAAACTGTGTATAAAAATGCTTCAGAAAACACTTTAAATTAATTAAAAAATAAACATATTTTTACCGCATTAAATCTGTTTAAAAAAAAAAACAAAAAACCACAAAATTCTCCAATTATTATTACAAGAGATTATAAAATAGTTTTGTTTCATTTAACAGAAACCAAACCAAAAGAAAGAAAACTTAAAAAAAAACTTTATAATCTCTAATCAACATAAATCTATCAAGAAAAGCATAAATTAACGCAGCATATAAATAGTTTTTATATAAAAAAGAAAAAAAAAATAAACCGTAAAATTGTATCATTTTTATACGGAATACAAAAATTACTTACCTTAAAAAAACACATGAATATACATACTCATTGCAACAATAATAAACATGTAAAATAAACAGTTAATGGTTTAAGTAAACTCGTTGTTTTTAAAATCAACCCAACCAACAAAATTATTTTTTTCTTATTTTCTTTCTAAATAACTTAATTTGACCTTTGCACGTAATATTAATTAGAAAATAACAACAACAACAAAAAAAAGCTAAGAGAATCGATATTCTAAACATAATAAAATTACATTTGTTCGTCAACAACAACTAACTGGACGATGTGTCATAGTTATTTTTCTGAAACACCTTATATTAAATGGTTAATTATTATTACTAACAATGTTACTGTTGGCTACTGTGCATTACGCGTTATTTTTACATAATTTATACTTATTAGTTTACTACACTACTGTAGTATAACGAATTTTATTCTATTAATGAAGATAAAAAAGAAAAAAAAAATTTATATGTTTTAAATGAAAACCACACTTATTTACCTTCTTTTCTTTATTACTTTTTTTTTTTTTTTATTAATTTAATACAAAAAGGCTATTCACCTTATTATTATTATTATTATTATTATTATTTTTCCTCAATTGAAAATATTTTTTTTTTATATTTAATAAAAATAATAAAATATAAAACATGCGATTAATAATAATAATAAATTTCATTCAACTTTTTATAACTCAATGAAGAACAAAAAATTCATAATTAAAACAATAATAATAATAATAATAATAACAGCAAAAAAAAAAAAAAACAATAAAGAAATCATAATTCATCCTCCTGGTTTTTATTTAAAAAGAAAATAAAAAGTGAAATAGAAATTATTAAATTGATCAACCTGCGATGCGCTGTATGTTATGTTATTTAAAAAAAAAAAACCACACACAAAAAATTAAAAATTATTAATTAAAGAAAGAAAGATAGAAAGCAAAATTGATCAGATTTTTTGGATGAAAAACCAAAAAATCAATAATAATGAATAAAATTAGCAAAATCAAACATTTTTCTACTTTCAACCTCCTCTTCATTTTATTATAATTTTTAATTTTTTCTCTGTTCAACAGACATAATAATTAATTAAATTAGATATAAAAAAAAACTCCCAATTAAACTGATTTATTAATTATAATTATTATTCTTTAGAAGAAAATATAGCAGCAGCACCAGCAACAACAACAACGCGAATTTTCTCTATTTACCTTTTTTTTTTTACCTCTGTTTAAAAAAAAAAATATTTTTTAATTTATTTATTTATTAATAGAAAGTCTTTTTCTTATTATGATTATTGGGTAAAAAAAAAAAATTTCTCTTTCAATATAATCTTGTCGTCTTACTCAATAAAATATTATAAACTTGATTCACAGCAGCTTTAAATCTATTTATCTTTAATAAAAATAAAATAAATGTAAAATGCTGTTGCTGTCAACACTTTACTTAAATTAGGTGGAAAAAAAAAGCATAAAAAATATGTTAGATTCAATTAAAGAAAATAAGTGAAAATACCTTGAAATATATATATATAGCTTGAAAAGATAGTAAAAAATAAATAATAAATAATAATAAAAAAGCTTTCCTATGCAATAAAAAACTAATCAAAAGCTTAATACAGTCAAGTACACATTTTATTTATAAAAGTAAAGTTAAAAAAAAAAGGTACTTTTTCTATAATGATAACAATTATTCCACTTATTGTATTAAATGTATCGAGTAAATGAATTTCGGTTAATCTAAATTACTAATGAGGATTTAATGCTTAAGATCATTTTCTTTTTGTGGTGGAAAAAGCTTCTTTCTTTCACTGAAAGCACTTTAATAAATATCATTATTGTAAAGGAACACAATCAATAGAAAAAAAGGTAATCAGTTGGTTATTTCACAGTAAAATTATTTCTAGGATAAAACCGCCAATAGAAAATTTCGTTTTGCAACATTTTAAAGTAACAAAAAAAAACTCAATTAAAGCAAAGTAATTTAAATCAAAACCAACGCAATAGAGTTTAAATGCAGCTGTAGTAATTAAATCAAATTGTCATTAACATTGAAACAACAAACAGAGTGTTTTAAATTGTATATATATATATAAAAAAACACACCAAAATTTATGTTTATTCTCTGAATTAATTATAAACTAAGCGAGAAAAAAAAGAAATAAACGAAAAATTGATTTTTTATAAAGCGGAATTTTCGCTGTCATTAATTTATTAAAAAAAAAAAAAAAAAAAAACAATTTTTTTATTTTTTATGTTAACGAAATACATACATTAATTATGTTTTATGTATATTTCCAGTTAAGTAAAAAAAAAAGCAATAAAAGTTAAATATATTTTTGTTATTTCTTATGAAAAAAAATACGCAGCATTATTGATATTTAATTAAATTAAAATTTTGTAATAAACATTAATCAATTGCAGCAAAAAGTAGCGACAGGATTTTTCGTTTTTTTTTTTGGTTTTTTTTTTTTTTTTTTTGTAAAAGTAACATGAGTATCTGATGAACATTTCATTCCTCGTAAAACATTACAACAAATTGTACGAAATAAGATACAGAATATTTATTCCTGGAAAATATGTCAAACAATTTATAACCAGCAACAACAACAACAAAATACTTTTACCTTCTAGGTAAGTTTAAAGCAAAGTTTTAACAAATTGTATCTTCGGATAAATTCCGTACTTGTGTCTTACAGTAATTTTTTTTTTAAAGCACAAACACAAAAAAAAAAAAACTTTCAAGTCAATGAAATAAGAACGAAACATAACTTTGATTTATTAACAAAAGCACAATTTATATGTTAAGAAAGAAATAAACAAATTATCGCAAATAAGAAATATTATTGTTTTAAAGTGAAGACAAAAAAAAAAAAAAAGAAGCCAAGAGAACAACAAAAAGCAACGATAAATTAATTAACACATATTTGAAATGAAATGAAAAGAATAAAGAGCTTTTTTTTTCTTCTTTTTTACTTTACTACCTTAAAGTCGTGAATGATAAATTTATTTTTATTATTAATTTATTTTACATTTACATAATTATGCTTTTTCTTCTTCTTTTTTTGTAAATAATTAAATATTCATTTAAAATGATTGAATACAAATAAATAAAGTAATAAAAGTGCAAAAAGATTATTATTTTCTTACTATCTTCTTTGTTTTATATTTTTATAACAAAAACTAAATGTTTCTTTAATTATATTATCGCTTTATTACCTAAACAATAATAATAAAATAAAAATTTTTAAATCCTTTAATTACCACATATAACGTTTACTAAACCAGGTAAAACAAAAAAAAACCATCAAGTTTCATTAATAATAGAAATAAGTCATCAAGTAAGCAACTTACACCACACAATGATTAAATAGATATGAAAAATAACAACAACAAAAAAGAAAAATTATTTTAAGATTTTGCGCTGAATCATAGCGAAAAAATATTTTTATTTATATAATGACGCATCATATTTTGTACAGTTATTTCATAAAGACAACAATTTTTTTCTCTCTTCTTAAAAAATGTCTTTTCTGAAGAAGAAAAAAAAAAAATAATAACCAGGGCAGTAATGTTAAAATTGAAAAAAAAAAACAAAACAAAAAACTTTCATAGTAACACTATAAAAGCATAATTTCAAGTGAAAGTTTACAAACATTATCTATTTAGTAAAAAATAACAAAAAAAAAAAAAAAAAGATTAATTTTCTACACTTCAAATGACATATAAATGTCATTACAAAATAATAATCTTAGTACTGATTATGATCTATTTCATGCAACCACTGGTTGAAAAAATAATAAACAGCATAGAAAACGCCACAACTTTTGACCGGTTTACAAAAATGACAAAACAACAAACAGAATGATCAACAAAAATATTTTCTTTACAAATAAGAAAGAATGAAAAACAATTTTGGAAATATGCCAAGAGAATGAAAATACTTTTCAATCATCTCATTTAAAATTACACCATGAGTAAAGTAATTGAAAAAAAATTGAGAAGAAAATTCAGTGATTTTTCATTAAACAAAAGGAAAATAATCTACACAAAGATTTTATATAAAAAATACCAAAGAAAGGAGAAAAGAACGAAAATTTAAACCTTGCAAAAAAAAAGTAAAACCGAAAATTTTATTTTAAACGAATTTTACGTAAACAAAACATAAAAAACTATGATAAAGTAAAATGTAAACCAAATAGCTACTTGTGGGTGGTTAGCAACCCTCATTTATTAAAATATTAAGAACAAAAAAAAATAAAAATTTCATATTTTGCTAAACTATTTAAAGGGCGAGTTGGGGTTCAAATTACATTTTTATTTCCATTTAATTTTAATAATTTATTGTGGTTTTTCCATCTTTTATTTTTATGTTTTCTCTCGTTATAAAAATAAACCCCAAAAAGGATAATAAATAATTTATTTTAAAGAACCCTACGCTTTTGTTATAAAACTCAACAAAAATTTTAAACACACAGCCACGAATTATTGATTACAAACAATGAAAAAATTGATTAAAGAACTCAATGAAAAAAAAAAAAGAAAAGGTAAATCAATAAAGAATTATTTAAAAAAATTAAAAACATTATCGACCGTCTCAAGTGTCTAAGGATAGGATATAACAAGAAAAAAGCTCAACATTAGACAAAAATAAAAAAATAAATAAAAATATTTGTAATTAAATATCAATTAAAATGTCTTTTTATCTATCTATAAAGTTATATTAATTAATTAATTAATAATAAAATAAATGTTACAATATTATTTAATCTCATACTGTGTGTATCTGTTGTTTATATGTTTTTTATTTAATTATTTCTTTTCAATAAAACAAAATATTCAATTTAATAAAATAAAAATCAAATAAACATTTAATTCTCTACACACACACAAACACACATTTGATTATAATCTGCACGCGCAAAATAAAATATTCGCAAAATTTGTATTAACACAGATTTCGGGTCACTCAGCAATGCACAGTAAATACTTAAGAAATTTGATTTTATCTATTCAAATATGAAATTAATTTAAAATTTTAAATAAATTAAATCTTTAGAGCAGTGATTCGTGGATTATTGAAAAAAAAAAAAAAAAAGTATTTTTTTTTAAGCGTTCTTGGTTCAGTAATATTACAAGAAAAACCTTTGTATTCATAATTATTGTTTAATAATTTTAATTAATTAATAACCTAATTATCTACAATAATAAACACAAAATTATTAACATTATTAACCTTAACTAAAACTACTGACAAATATGCAAAACAATTATTTAAAAAAAAAAATAATTTACATATTTTCTGAATTTTTTTTTTTATTTATTTACTACATAAACATTTAATTTTTCAAATTTTCCGATCAATATTTTATACCTTTAATGCCAATAACAAATAAATGGAATGATTATAATTAAGATAAATTATCAACAAACCAGTGCTGTATTAAGTAATTTATTATTCAATTAGAATTAGAATTATAACAAACTGTATTGATCCCCATAAAACGATTGATAAAAAAAATTAAATTTATAATGATACGCAAATTACACCATTTATCATACGTAATTATTATTATTATTATAACAATTAATCACAATTAAAGAATAAAATTAATAACTAGAAAAAATCCTTTAAAATAAAAGAAACTTTTCATAAAGCAAATCACACCTTTCTACAAACTAAATAGAGGCCAAAATAATATTTGTTATAATAAATAGACCAAAAAAAATTATTCTACACAATAAATATGAACAATTTAATTTACGTAACAAATATACGTAATACGTAATAATAAAAGATAAAAAAAAGTAAAAATATTGATTTGTTATTTATTTAATATTGTATTTGCCAATCATAATGTAAATAAACGATTTAATTTTTTTTCTCACACAAACAGCCAAAGTTAATAATTAATTACTTATCACCCTCCAAAATTTTTTTTTTTTTTATAAAATCTGTCAAAAATTTAACAATTTTAATTGAAAAAAAAAAAAAAAAAAAAAAAAAAAGAAGAAAAATAATTTTTTTTCCGTTTATTAAATAAAATAAAATAAAGAAGAAAAAAAAATTATTTTCGTTTTATTAAACGACGACAAAACATATGATAGAAAAATTAAGATAAGATAATAAAAAAAAAAAAAAAAAAAATTGTTTTAAAGTGATTAAAAAGAAAAATATTTTTATTTTTTTAATTAAATAAATTAATTAATTATATAATTAACCCTTTAGTTATGTATACAGCAGAGTTAAGTAAAATAACAAAAGCAATAGCAAGAAACTGCTAAACAATTATTTTATCTACAATTTATTTTATTATTAATTTATTTTTTTTTAATTAGTTTTCTCGCTCTACATATACTATAATAATAATTTTTAATGACGTGTTAATTTTATTGTTAGTAAAATATAAAATTACAGCAAAATATGTTTATTCTTTACAAATATATGCTTAAATATGTTATCGCACTAAATCTCACTACATGGTAAATAACTTAACAAAAGGCCGCAATAAGTAAAGAGTTTTGAAACATAAACAAGCATAAACTGAAGAAGAGGAAGAAGTGAACAAAAAAAAAAAAAAAAAAAATACGGTTTATAATGACATTATCAAAATAAAACATAATAATGTCTATTAAATTCTACCACAGCATAGCTAACAAAAGCGTACAGCAGAAGAATAACCAGAAAATGTTATCACCAACAACAGCAGCAACAGTAACAAAATAAAAAAAAAAAAAAAAATATTCTTTTTCCGATATAATACTAAAAACATCCTTAGCAATGATAGTTTAATAGAAAAACTTCACGTATTAGAACTATATGTTAAACAATTTATCAGTCAGTGTATATCTCTGCTATGAAATTTCCTGCTGATAAATAGAAAAATACTTACTCATCCCTTATCACATAAAGAAAAAAATGATAAAAAAAAACATTAAATATATTAAAAGATCTTTTTTGCTACTCAACCAACCTCCTTTCTATAAGAAACAATTAATGTAAATATCGTTTATTACGACAATGCAGTTTCTTACTTTCTTACATTACAATATGAAATAAAATTTACATTTATTTGCGTAATCAATAAAACATAAATCTACTCAACCTTTAAACCGTTAAAAATATATTTTCAATGTAAATCATAAACGAATAAAATTAATATTAAAACATAAATAAATGTATGCATAACAACAGCAGGCAAAAGTAAAGTAACGTAACGTAAAGTAAACGAAAGAACGCAACACACACGAATCTTTGGAGCCTCGCCTTATCGATTTTTATGCAAAAAAAATTCTAATAAATAAATTTAATACAAGTCAACAGAATTTTATTTACTTTATTTTTTTTATTAATTCTTTAATAAACTTGTTTACACGGTGACAAATTTTTTATAGGAAAAAAAAAAAAGAAAATTCAATTTTTCAAATGAAAATTAATTGTTTATCAATTTCACGGATTAATTTCTGCATAACTAATCACAAATTGTTTTGTTTTATTTCAAATTTGTTATCTAAAGTAAAAATAAATAAATTTGTTACACAGAGTAAATTAATTAACGAAACTCAGTGACTAACTCAAATTTGTTTTGAAAAAAGAAAAATAAGGAAAATTATTTTTTACAGACGCTACAACGTACGTAAATTCATAATACCGGAAAATTTATTTTTTCATTTGATAAAGGTCGAATGTTTTACTTTACTATTTGTATTTAAATATTAAAATTACCTTAGCTTAACCTCTTTCTTCAGGGGTTAAATAGCTTATTGCGGTGTGTAGTCCTTAATCAAAATTTAGTAAATCAAAAAAAAAAACATTCAGAGCTGATAAAAGCATTTTTAAGTATTTTACATCAACAATCAAAATTTAATTTAATACAAATATTCAGGAAAATCATTGAGTTTGATAAGCACAAAACCATTTCTTATATTTTCTCTATGAAATCAAAGAAATTTCACAACAAACAACAAATTTAAACCAAAACAATTAAAAATATAAAATTTAATTAATAATTCAAGAAATGCATAGCATGTAATAGTAAAAAAAAAAGAAAAAAATTAAATTATGTTAAAAGCTGCTTACCTCTTTCACAGGTAAAAAAAGAAACAAAACAACAACAGAAAAGCAATTATTCGTAATTAATAGAAAAGAAAGAAATAAAAAAAAAAACCATTTTAAACTAATTAATTAGTAATGAGCACAAAAAAAAAAAAAAAAAAAAAAAATAAGAAATAAATAAGAAAAATTAGTCATTTCGAGTTAACTACAATAAAAAATAATCTGAAAACGCGTGGTTAATAAATACAAAACATGTGTGCTACGAAATTACAGTAGAAAAGGTGAAACAAAATTCTACTCTATATAGAAAAACAAAACAAAACAGAGAAATATTAATTAAAAAAAAAACAAAAACAGCGTAACTACAACTTTTAACCAAATCCGGAATGAAAAATTAAATCTTTTGTTTAATTTCACTCATTTGGGACAAATTTGAATTTTTTTTTTTTTTTTTCGTAATTTATTTTCACGGAAATGATTTTCATGACTTGATTAAAATTTTATTAAATAAAACCAAATCAAAGGGAAACAAAACAAAACAAAACAAACACACAAGTAGCAGCAGCAACAGCAATATTACTCGAATATTAAATAGGAAAAAACACACCCAAAAATATTGTTTCGCTTTACGTACGTTTCATACGTTTTTTTTTATTCCTACATATACTGATACTGATAAAAATGATGAACAAAAAATTAATTCTCAATGAAATTGTAAAATTATGTAACACACATGTTATGCTTTCGCTGTATTTCTCTATAATTTTTTTTTTTTTAAAAGCTTTTAAACTACTAGAAACACTCAAAGAAAAAGAAAAAAAAAAAATGTTTCACTCAAAATCACTATAAATATTTATATAAGAAAAATAAAATAAAAAACAAAAAGAATTTCCTACAAATTTCTTCTTAGACATAATTTCCTGACTGTAAAACAAAAACTCTAAAAAAAATAAAAATCTTTTTTAATTTATTTATCTTTATTCAAAATAATAAAACAAAGAAATATTTTTTAATAAGAAAAACACATGATTTAGCCTTGCTGTCTTATTTAATTTTTATTAATTTTTTTTTTTTTTTTTTTATTATTATTAATCAACCTAAGTAAGAATTAGCGAAGGCGTTAACACTGTATAAAAAAAATATTCTAAAATAACAAATTATAATTAAAGTATCTTTACTTAAAAATATATATATAAAAAAGAAAAAAAAAAGAAACATTTTAATTTGTTTGTCCAAAACACGACACACAGCAGACAACAACAGCAAAAGTTTTTTCCTTTAGTTTTCAGCGAATGTAGAGGAAAGAAAAAATAACGCAACAAAACAAACAGAATTTAAGTAAATGAAGAGAGAACTAATAAACAGCGAATTTTTTGAAGCAAATATAAAACCAGAAAAACCTCTGAATAAGCATAAAGAAATGCTAATTTTAGATATTAAAGAAAAAAAAAAAACTTTGCAGGAGATTTTCATATATCATTTCAATTCGCATTATTAAATTAATTAAAAAAAAAAAAAAAAAAAAAACTAAATAAATAAAATCAAAATCATCTCTTACTTGTTAATTGTTTTTTTTTTATTATTATTATTTTTTAATAATTAAATAAAAAATAAATAAAGAGTTATGAGATGAAAAAACAGCGATCGTTGAATATTAGATGACCAGAGAGTGTTGATGATTCGGTTTCTATTTTATTTATTTTTTTTGTTTTATTTAAATTTTTCTAATTTATCTTTTTTGTTATTATTTCATTAAATTAATCCAAATATTGTTGAAAAAATAAGTTTTCTTTAAAGTAAAACAATTTAATCCATGTTAAAATCATGACACACAAAAAACATTTATCACTGTTATCTCAAATTTTTATTTTTATTTTAATTTTGCCTCATCAAGAAGCATAAACACAATTTTTTTATGTAATTAATAAAACACTTTCCGAGAACAACCAAATGTAGCAAAAAACTAAATTTTTAATTCACTAAATTTATTCCTTAATGAATGTTAACTCAATTTTTTATTTATAGATTATTTATGTGTTATAATAGAAGAACCAAAAAAAAAAAAAATTAATAATAAATAATAATAATAAATATAAATAATGTTTTTTTTTTTTTAACAAAATAATAATAAAATAATTAAAAAAATTATTTTACTCGCGTCCGACAACTACGAAAAGTCTTTTTTAAATGAATTGTTTAAAGTGATGAAAATGAAAAATAATTTTAATTTTTTTTTTTATTTATTTTTTTTTTATTTTTTTTTTTAAATGGAAAATATGACTGACATATGCGCGATTGGAGTAGGATTCATGATTTTATGTATATTTCAGGTTAGACAACATTTAAAAATAAAATATGTTTTTATGATGTCATTTTTTTTTTCTTTCTTTTTTTTTTTTTTTCAAAAAACAGTTGCAATATGTTTTTTTTTTAAATCGGTAAAAAATGATGAAAAACTGTTGTTGCAATACAACCCCTTGTACATGCACTGGTACTACAGAAACAACTATAAAACCAGAAACCAGTTATACATCCCTATTTCTGAATGAAGAGTATTCGGACGTGGTATCCAAATCTTGCAGCTGTGTGGAATCTGTAGATTATATTCCGGCAGGCATTTCCATATCACAACCAATTGAAGGAATTAAATACAGATGCGAGTTTAAAGACAATAAGTTATTGAGGAATATTATATCAACGGATGCGTATGTAACATTTGATGATCCATTCAAAGTTGTTCCACCATTTGAACCAACAAAGGGACCAAAAGAACCTTCTGTCAGTTTAGATAGATTTAAGTCTTCAGATTTCTGTTACTTCGATCGTAAAGAAATTGGTAATTTTTAATTAAATCATTATTCCATTTTAGAACTTACTTACATTAAGATATTGTAGAGACAAAATTTGATAAAAATTGGAGCATAGAAACGAAACAAATATGTTCCGGATTATTAAAGGATGTAATGAATTTTTCCCGCCAGCAAAATTTCACCATTTTTAAAGGGCTAACAACTATGGAAATGTTTTATACAACTTTTTCGTTCTTTGTGAATGATTTATTTCGCGGAGTTAATGATACGATTGATTTCTTTAATAAACTAATTCTGATTCATTCAGTTCAGGTAAATTTTAATTAGAACTTTCTATAAATTATATTATATTATTCGAAATATTTGTTGTAGCATCCACCAAAAAGTTTGGAAATTTTTACCCCAGCAAATGCTGTTGTGATCCATTCATTTTTCTGTGACACATTTTTACAAAATTTAATTCTGTTGAAAGCTGTGACATGTTCATCATATATAATAAAAATGAGAATTTTGGGAAATTTTTGTGACGATATTGATGCTTCAAAATAATATTTTAGTACAATAATCCTACTACAGAATGATAACAAAACATAAAGAACGGAGCGGCAACATTTGAGTTTTTTTTTTGTTATAAGCAAATATTTTGACAGCAAATAAATATTGTAATTAAGTTTTTTTTTTTAATTAAAATTAAAATCGATATTTATGTAAATAAATAAAAATGGTAAATTATTAATTTAATTTCATAACTTTTCATTGTTTTTGTTTAATACCAATTTCAAAATTTAACCTAAAAATTTTTTAGTATAAACTTTTGCATAAACAAGAATTGGCTCACGATGAAAGCATTTGGTCTTGTGCGTGGGGAAGGACTACAGAAACATTACCAAAAGATACAAATGAAGATCCAGAGAATTCAAAGGATTCTATAAAAAGTAATGTAGTAGAG